>CM066578.1:45565767-46165767 GCA_033816785.1 Picus viridis | reverse complement strand
GCCTGGCTACAACCTCCCTTCAGGTAGTTGTAGAGAGTAAGAAGGTCACCCCTGAGTCTCCTCCAAGCTAAGCAACCCCAGGTCCCTCAGTCTCTCCTCACAGGGCTGTGTTCCAAACCCCTCACCAACTTCGTTGCCCTTCTCTGGACATGTTCCAGCAAGTCAACATCTTTCCTAAACTGAGGGGCCCAGAACTGGACACAGGACTCAAGGTGTGGCCTAACCAGTGCTGAGTACAGAGGGAGAATCACCTCCCTGTTCCTGCTGGCCACACTGTTCCTGATGCAGGCCAGGATGCCATTGGCCTTCTTGGCTGCCTGGGCACACTGCAGGCTCATGTTCAGCCTCCCATCAACCAGTACCCCCAGGTCCCTTTCTGCCTGGCCACTCTCCAGCCACTCTGACCCCAGCCTGTAGCACTGCCTGGGGTTGCTGTGGCCAATGTGCAGAACCCGGCACTTGGATGTGTTCAATCTCCTGCCCTTGGCCTCTGCCCATCTGTCCAGCCTGTCGAGGTCCCTCTGCAAAGCCTCTCTGCCCTCCAGCAGATCAACTCCTGCCCCCAGCTTGGTGTCGTCCACAAATCTACTGATGATGGACTCAATGCCCTCATCCAGATCATCAATAAAGATGTTGAAGAGCATGGGGCCCAGCACTGATCCTTGGGTAATCCAAGCATTTGCTAGTTTTTATGGTCCTGCTCTCAGATCCTCCAGGTGATCTCATCAATCTTTGATTTCTGCTTCCAACTCTCAGAAAACCAAACAAAAAACATCCACTGAGGTGAGCAGGAGAGACTGCAGCAATCTCCTGTGCAGCCCCTAATAACTGCAGTCTTGCCATCACAAGGTGTTTAGAAAGAACACTCTACACAGAGAAGATTGTTAGTAGCACACATTACTGAAAGCTATTTGAGAGGAAATTAAAGGACATTTTAGTCTATACTCTGACTATTAAAGCTTAATAAAATACTAATTCCCATGTTAATAATCAACCTCACTTAAGAGACATCTGAATTTACCTTGGGGTTTGCAGACATGGTAATGTATGCTTTTAGCAGCTTCGTGTTTAAACATGTAATGGGGTAGAAAATGCTCTGAGGCTGTGTTTTGCCTGCTTGCTTAATGCTGGTGGCAGAGGGGAGGGCTTGCATGCTCTGCTTTCTGCCTTCCTGGTGACCACTTGCTGTGGTTTTGCTAGCTGCATCTCAGTGTCACAGGATCATAGGATGTTAGGCGTTGGAAGGAACATCAAGTCCAATGCCCTGCCAGAACAGGACCAGAGAATCTAGCACAGGGCACACAGGAATGCATCCAGATGGGTCTTGATAGTCTCCAGAGACTCCACAACCTCTCTGAGCAGCCTGTTCCAGTGCTCTGTGACTCTCACAGTAAAGAAGTTCCTCCTCGTGTTGAGGTGGAACTTGCTGTGCTGTAGTTGATAGCCATTGCCCCTTGTCCTGTCACAGGGAGCAAGTGAGCAGAGCCTGTCCACTCCCTCTTGACACCCAGCCCTCAGATATTTATAAACAATTATTAGATCCATTCTTAGTCTTTTCTTCTCCAGGCTGAACACCCCCAGGTCTTTCAGCCTCTCCTCAAAGGGCAGTGCTCCAGTCTCTTCATCATCCTGGTAGCTCTCTGTTGGACTCTCTCCCTGTCCCTCTTGAACTGCAGAGCTCAGAACTGGACACAGTATTCCAGGTGTGGCCTCTCCTCTCCTCTGATGAAATCCAACAAGCCCAGAAGGCACAGTTCTCCCTTCACCTTTTCCCTTTCCCCTCCTGTTTCACATTTTCCAGGTTCATTTTTGAACACTCTGGAGTGACTGCAATAAAGACTGTGTCAGTGTTTCATGGTTTGACTCTGCTCTGGCTTGAATTTCAAGATCTTCGTTCAGACAGGACCCTTGACACCTGAAGAAGTTGCCTTGCCCTCCACAACACAGGGCATGCATCTCTAAAGGATTGTCTTGACCTCACTGGCTTGCCTAGAAGTTGCATGCTCTGTTTCCCAGTCTGTGCCTTGTCTGGGTACTGCTCTTCCTTCCTCCAACAGGAGCAGAGATCATCTTACTCTTTACCTTGCCACAGGGGACACAGGTCTTGCTCCCTACAGTGGCTCCTGCCACACATTCTGCTGCAGGAGGTCAGAAATAGAACGACTGGTATGACTGGCCTCTGGACAGAGAATCATAGAATTGTCAGAGTTGGAAGAGACCTCAAGGATCATCCAGTTCCAAACCCCCTGACATGAGCAGGAGTACATCACACTACAGCAGGTTGCTCAGAGCAACATCCAGCCTGGCCTAATAAGCCTCCAGGGATGAGGCTTCCACCACCTCCCTGGGCAACCTGTGCCAGTGTCTCACCACCTTCATGGGGAAGAACTTCTTCCTAGCATCCAATCTGAATTTACCCATTTCTAGGTTTTTTTCCCATTCCCCCCAGTCCTATCACTCCCTGACACCCTAAAAAGTCCCTCCCCAGCTTTCTTGTAGCCCCCTTCAGATCCTGGAAGGCCACAAGAAGGTCTCCTCAAAGTCTCCTCCAGACTGAACAGCCCCAACTCCCTCATTCTGTCCTCACAGCAGAGCAGCTCCAGCCCTCTGCTCATCCGCGTGGCCCTTCTCTGGACACATTCCAGCACCTCCAGATCCTTCCTGTAATAGGGGTTCCAGAACTGGACACGGTACTCCAGGTGGGGTCTCACCAGAGTGGAGCAGAGGGGGAGAATCACCTCCCTCGCCCTGCTGGCTGCGCTTCTCTTGCTGCAGCCCAGGCTCTGGTTGGCTTTCTGGGCTGCAAGTGCACACTGGTGGCTCCTGCAGAGCTTCACATCCCCCAGCACCCTCAAGTCCTTTTCACCCTTGCTCTTAGATCCACTCCCAAAGAGCAGGAGCACAGATCTGTTTCACAAATAAGCCTTAAGAAAGGGAAGGAAATCAGTTCTCCCTCTGGCACCACTCCTCATCCATCCCCAGATTTACCCAGACTTTATTAAGACTTCTTTCCAAAGAGAGATGGAGAAGGGACTTGTTTTTTCAGTCCCTGCCCTCAGCACAGTCATCCAAGCTAGAGTAGGGGAGATTTAGATTAGGTATTCAGGAAGAAGTTCTTCACCATGAGGGTGGTGAGATCCTGGCACAGGTTGCCCAGGGAGGTGGTGGAAGCCTCACACCTGGAGGTTTTTGAGGCCAGGCTGGATGTGGCTGTGAGCAACCTGCTGTCGTGTGAGACCCATGGCAGGGGGCTTGGAACTAGATGCTCCTTGAAGCCCTTTCCAACCCTGACAGCTCTCTGATTTGCACTGAAATGTTGTGGAGTGCAGAGAGCATCAGGTCACACCTGTGCCATACCCCCTGGAGGACTTCTTCATATTTTGAAATTGCAAGTTTAACTGGGAAACTTCAAAAGCAAACAAATCCTGACAGCTGGTTACTAATGTTTTTCTTCTCCATCTGTATGAAAACATCACAAACAGCTTTTCTTTTTTTTTCCTGAACAAAAAACAAATATGATATGAGCTGTTCTTCCTGTTTGCTCACAGAAATAAAGAAATTAGACACAGATCCATAATTATCAGTGATTTAAATATAGAAGCATATGGATACATGAAGGAAAGCATTCCCATACCTGCCTATTTCTGCATTTCAGTGGGTGTTTAGGTTTCTCTGACAGCATAACATTAGGAAGAAAGAACAGATATAGAATTTTGTCAATTCTAATGCAAGGTATTTACAAGCCCTATGAGGAAAGGCTGAGGGAGCTGGGGTTGCTTAGCCTGGAGAAGAGGAGACTGAGGGGTGACCTTATTGCTCTCTACAACTACCTGAAGGGAGGTTGTAGCCAGGCAGAGGTTGGCCTCTTCTCCCAGGCAGCCAGCACCAGAACAAGAGGACACAGTCTCAGGCTGCGCCAGGGCAGGTTTAGGCTGGATGTTAGGAAGAAGTTCTACACGGAGAGAGTGATTGCCCATTGGAATCGGCTACCCGTGGAGGTGGTGGAGTCACCTTCACAGGAGGTGTTCAGGAGAAGACTTGATGGGGTGCTTGGCTGTATGGTCTAGTTGTTGGGTGGGTTGGATTGTTTGATGGGTTGGACGCGATGATCTTGAAGGTCTCTTCCAACCTGGTGTATTGTATTGTATTGTATTGTATTGTATTGTATTTGACTTCTATAATAGCACTCCATTATCTATTTGGGGTAAATATGCTTAGCACTTGCAACATGCAACTATCTGGCAAAATGCTGTTCAGAAATCCCAGCATATGGTGGTGGCATACACAGGTGAGCTGAACCAAGGCGCTCTCAAAAGCTCTTCTTGGCCTCATTTCTCACATGAAATGCCCATGAGGGGTTTGGAGCACAAGCCTTATGAGGAGAGGCTGAGGGAGGTGGAGTTGCTTAGCCTGGAGAAGAGGAGGCTCAGAGGAGACCTTCTTGCTCTGTACAACTACCTGAAGGGAGGTTGTAGCCAAGTGGGGATTGGTCTCCTCTCCCAGGCAAGCAGCACCAGAACAAGAGAACACAGTCTCAAGCTGCACCAGGGGAGGTTTAGGCTGGATGTTAGGAAGTGGTTCTTCATAGAAAGAGAGATTGGCTATTGGAATGTGCTTCCCAGGGAGGTGGTGGAGTCACTATCACGGGAGGTGTTTAGGAAGAGACTGGATGAGGCACTTGGTGCCATGGTTTAGTTGATGAGATGGTGTTGGATGATAAGTTGGACTTGATGATCTCAAAGGTCTCTTCCAATCTGGTTAATTCTATTCTATTCTCTTCTACTCTACTCTATTGTATTGTATTCTATGTTCTTCACAAGGAGAATAGTGAAATACTGGAATGGGTTGTGCAGAGACATAATGGAGGCCCTGCCCATGGAGACATCACAGGATATTAGGGGTTGGAAGGGACGTCTGGATATCTTTGATTCCAATCCCTGACGGAGCAGGACCATAGAATCTAGCACAGGTCACACAGGAATGCATCCAGATGGGTCCTGAATGTCTCCAGAGGAGGCTCCACAACCTCATGGAATCTATACTTCTAGCAGCTTAGTGTTTAAAGATGTAATGGGGTAGAAAATGCTCTGAGGCTGTGTTTGGCCTGCATGCTTAATGCTGGTGGCAGAGGGGAGGGCTTGCATGCTCTGCTTTCTGCCTTCTTGGTGACCACTTGCTGTGGTTTTGCTAGCTGCATCTCAGGATCACAGGATCACAGGATGTTAGGGGTTGGAAAGGACCTCCAAAGATCATCAAGTCCAAGCCCCCTGCCAGAACAGGACCATAGGACCAGCAGGTCACACAGGAACACATCCAGATGGGTCTTGAATGTCTCCAGAGAAGGAGACTCCACAACCTCCCTGGGCATCCTGTTCCAGTGCTCTGTGACCCTCACAGTGAAGAAGTTCTTCCTCATGTTGAGGTTGGAACCTCCCGTGCTGTAGTTTATATCCATTACCCCTTGTCCTGTCATGGGGTTACAACTGAGCAGAGCCTGTCCCTTCCTCACATGAGGAGGAAAATTTTTCCTAAGTGAGGAGGAGGGTAGGTGCTCAGGCATGGGAACACACATACAGTGAGAGGTCATTAATCATTGAACAGCTGCTAATGGGGAAACATTTATTGGAAAATTAAAGACTCATTTTTCACAAGCAAGAAATGCTACTGCTGCACTTGCAGGGGCTGCTGCTCTTCTTGGGGATCTGGGCTCCCACATCTCCAGATGGAATGGAATGGAATGGAATGGAATGGAATGGAATGGAATGGAATGGAATGGAATGGAATGGAATGGAATGGAATGGAATGGAATAAACCAGGTTGGAAGAGACCTTCGAGATCATCGAATCCAACCAGTCATGCAACACCATCTAATCAACTAAACCATAGCACCAAGCACCTCATCCAGTCTCTTCCTAAACAATTCTAGTGATGGTGACTCCACCACCTCCCCGGGCAGCACATTCCAATGGCCAATCTCTCTTTCTATGAAGAACTTCTTCCTAACATCCAGCCTAAACCTCCCCTGGCACAGCTTGAGACTGTGTCCTCTTGTTCTGGTGCTGCTTGCCCGGGAGAAAAGACCAATCCCCACCTGGCTACAACCTCCCTTCAGGTAGTTGTAGGGAGCAAGAAGGTCTCCCCTGAGCCTCCTCTTCTCCAGGCTAAGCAACCCCAGCTCCCTCAGCCTCTCCTCATAGGGCAGTGAGAAGCACTTAGTTCCAATCAAAACAAAACAAAACAAAACAAAAAGGTAGGTTTTAATTCAATACAGCAGGCTGCAATTAATTAGGAATCTCATTAAGGGAAGCAAGGCTTTGTTATGTAATGGAATTTAGAAAGCCGTGTGCCACGTGACCGGCACTGACTTCTTAGAGGGAGTTCAGACAGTTGCTTTTTAACGTTGCAAAGCTCACAGGGAGAGCTGAGATTTGTATTTCCCTGTCTGCTTCTGCCATGCACAATCCTGCACCTCTAGATGTTCACAAGGTAAATGTGTGGATTTGTTCACTGTTTTCCCAGCTCAGAAGCCACAGTGTCCTTTTAAGGAACAGAGAGCATGGTCAGCAGGTTTGCCGCTGACACCAAGCTGGGTGGAGTGGCTGACGCACCAGGGGGCTGTGCTGCCATTCAGTGAGACTAAGGCTGGAGAGCTGGGCAGGGAGACACTGAATGAGATTCAACAAGGTCAACTGTAGAGTCTTGCACCTGGGAAAGAACAACCCCATGGATCAGCATAGGTTGGGGACTGACCTATTGGAGAGCAGTGAAGGGGAAAAGGACCTGGGGGTCCTGGTGGATGACCATGAGCCAGCAATGTGCTCTTGTGGCCAAGAAGGCCAATGCCATTCTGGGGTGGATTAGAAGGGCTGTGGTCAGTAGGTCGAGAGAGGTTCTCCTCCCCCTCTAATGTGCCTTGCTGAGGCCACATCTGGAATATTGTGTCCAGTTCTGGGCCCCTCAGTTCAAGAAGGACCTCAGGGAACTGCTTGAAAGAGTCCAGGGCAGAGCCACAAAAATGCCGAAGGGAGTGGAACATAGAATCATAGAATCATAGAATCATAGAATCAGTCAGGGTTGGAAGGGACCACAAGGATCATCTAGTTCCAACCCCTGCCATGGGCAGGGACACCCTACACTAGATCACGCTGGCCAGAGCCTCGTCCAGCCATCTTCCTTATGAGGAGAGCCTGAGGGAGCTGAGGCTCTTTAGCTTGGAGAAGAGGAGACTGAGAGGTGACCTCATTCATGTTTATCAATATGTAAAGGGTGAGTGCCTCGAGAATCGAGTCAGGTTCTGCTGGGTGATGCCCAGTGACAGTGCAAGGGGAGTGGTGGAAGCTGAGGCATAGGAAGTTCCATGGAAGCATGAGGGAAATTTTTTCCCTGTGAGGGTGACAGAACCCTGGAATAGGCTGCCCACAGGAGCTGTGGAGTCTCCCTCTCTGGAGGTATTCAAGACCCACCTGGATGTGTTCCTGTGTGATCTGTTCTAGGTGCTCCTGCTCTGGCAGGGGGGTTGGACTGGACGATCTTTCGAGGTCCTTTCCAGCCCCTGACATTCTGTGATTCTTTGAAGATCTGGAGACATTCTTGACAGTGATGTGATTTCTAGAGCTGACAGGTTCTGTGCAGCAAGCAAACACTGAGGACATTTTACTGCATCTTTTGTTTCACCAACATTGTTAATTCAACTCCATCAAAACCAAAGCATCATTAGGAGGAGGTACATGATACAAGCACATCGCTGCCTCACAGCATCAGCTTCATACTGTAGTTATACATTTCTAGTATGCCTTTCATTACAATGATTACAAGCCCTTATCAATTACCAGCTAGGTCTTTGGGAATATCACACCCTTCATTTCACTCTGCTTTCATTTATTGTTCCTAAATAAAGGACAATTATCACTTGCTGCCACCTACTCCTCAAAGGCACCAGAGAAAAGGGGTTAGTTTCTGAAGCTCTTTCTCAGTTGTTTCTCCTGTTATATATATATATATATATATATATATACATTTTATTACACAAACACATTCCCATATTCTATCCCTTTTAGGCCAATGGACAGAGAATTCTTATGGATGACCAGGACTGACTATCACAAGTTCATGAGTTTCAAAGGACTTCCAGTAGACGTCAGGGACATGCCCATTAGGACCCAATGAGAGCCAATGGTATCCTGGGGTGAATCAAGAAAAGTGTGTCCAGCAGGGCTAGGGAGGTTCTTCTCCCCCTCTACTCTGCCCTGCTGAGACCTCACCTGCAATACTGTGTCCAGTTTTGGGCTCCCCAGTTCAAGAGAGACAGAGACCTGCTGGAAAGAATCCAATGAAGAGCCACAAGAATGATTAGATGGCTTGAGCATCTCCCCTCTGAAGAGAGACTGAGAGCCCTGGGGCTGTTTAGTGTTGAGAAGAGAAGACTGGGAGGGGATCTGATCAATGTCTATCAATAGCTGAGGGGTGGGTGTCAAGTGGAGGGGGCCAAGCTCTTTTGGGTGGTGCACAGTAATAAGACAAGGTACAAGAGGTACACGTTTGAACATAGAAGATTTCACCTAAATATGAGGAAATACTTCTTTCCAGTGAGGGTGACAGAGCACTGGAGCAGGCTGTCCAGGGACATTGTGGAGTCTCCTTCTCTGGACACATTCAAAACCCACCTGAATTCATTCCTGTGTGGACTGAGACTTTGTCTCAGTGATCTCTTGAGGTCCCTTCCAACCTCTAATACACTGTGGCACTGTGACCAGCTGACCAGTCACCATGGCCTCTGTTTGGACAGTCTCCACAGGATGGTAGCTGGAACATGTGTCCCTGCTCTAGAAACTGCTTGCCCTAGAAATTCTTGCACTTACCCAGTCAAACACAAGACAGCTGAGACAAAGGAACTGAGACAAAGGAATGGAAATTAAATTAATTGATGATTTGCCAGAGTGAAAATGATGTTGTTAATTTGTCTTTGTTTTTAGTCAGTCTGTATTTAATCTAAAAAAGGGAGAGATTTAGGTGTGGAGTCCCAAATGATGGCAAACTGAACTGCAGAAAGTTCTTCTCCACGCTGTTAGGTGACATGAGAGTATTTATTGCTACACCTAGGCATGGCACAAATAGGCTGAGTATGGTGAGCCTCAGCCAAGAGGGTAACACAAACCACAGAATGAGCCTTTTGTGGGTCATGAACCAACACCTGATGGAAAAGCACACCTGAAACTACTGCAGTGGTGTAATGGGATAGAATAGAATAGAATAGAATAGAATAGAATAGAATAGAATAGAATAGAATAGAATAGAATAGAATAGAATAGACCAGACCAGACCAGACCAGGTTGGAAGAGACCTTCAAGGTCATCGTGTCCAACCTATCATCCAACACCACCTAAACAACTAAACCATGGCACCAAGCACCCCATCAAGTCTCCTCCTGAACACCTCCAATGAAGGTGACTCCACCACCTCCCCGGGCAGCACATTCCAATGGGCAATCACTCTCTCTGTGTAGAACTTCCTCATAACCTCCAGCCTAAACCTCTCCTGGCACAGCTTGAGACTGTGTCCTCTTGTTCTGGTGCTGGTTGCCTGGGAGAAAAGACCAACCTCTGCCTGTCTACAACCTCCCTTCAGGTAGTTGTAGAGAGCAATAAGGTCTCCCCCTGAGTCTCCTCTTCTCCAGGCTAAGCAACCCCAGCTCCTCAGTCTCTCCTCATAGGGCTTGTGTTCCAAACCCCTCATCAACCTTGTTGCCCTTCTCTGGACACACTCCAGGATGTTGTCATGACCAGAGGGACTGGCAGGCAGTGCTGACCCATGGCCATAACAACCCATAAGTCAGGGCTAGAGATGAGAGCTGTACTGTCACATAGATGTCCATCAATGTGTAGTGTCCAAGCGGATCCAAGCTGCTTTCCAAAGCTGGAATGAGCATCACTAACTCATTGGAGAGGTCAGAGGGGCAAGTCTCAGGTAATGAGGGTATCTGAGTGCATGAAAAGCTGCTTCTGGCAGAGCTTGTCCTTTGCTTGGCCCTCTAAATTAGCCTGAGCTTTGCAGCATCACATCATCTGCCATTACTTTTCCTCCCCTTCACATTAAGCAAAGCACATGATAAAGATTCACTGGCTTGGAATATTCATTAGAAAAAGACCCAGGAATATTTTATCCTAGTAGCAACTACAACAGGGGGGAAAAAAGACAAAGAAAAAAAGGCTACTGAAAAGCTCTTGTTGCACTTTCAGACTTGAATCAGCATCAAGGAGCAGCATCAAGTGAGCTGAAATAGCTGTAGATAAAATCTTGCTTAGAAAAACAGGGCCATGGTACAAGGGACACAGCTATCAGGCCCCCTCAGGGCAACAGGCAATGCTTTTCATGAAGTTCTGTTGACACAAACAGGGCTGCTGAGAGTGAGCTGAGCAGAAGGGTAATGAATCAAGCTTAATGCAGCATTATATATTTCAGGGCTCTGGAAGAGTTAGAGGTAGGTAACAGGCAGTAGGACTGTGACAAGTGACCCTGTGGTCCTTGTTAAAGACAGGCAAATAAAAGGGAATTGTAAAACAACTGCACTTACAAGGATGGATTGATCACAGGATTGTCAGGGTTGGAAGGGACCTCAAGCATCATCTAGTTCCAACCCCCCTGCTATGGGCAGGGACACTTCACACTAGATCAGGTTGCTACAGCCAGCCCGGCATTAAAATCTCCAGGGATGAGACTTCCACCACCTCCCTGGGAAAGCTGTGCCAGTGTCTCACCACCCTCATGGGGAAGAACTTCTTCCTAACATCTAATCTAAACCTCCCCTCCTCTAGCTTGGATCCATTCCCCTTAGTGCTATCACTACCCAACACCCTAAAAAGTCCCTCCCCAGCTTTCTTGTAGCCCCCTTCAGATACTGGAAGTCTCCTCAAAGCCTTCTCCTCTCCAGACTGAACCCAAATTCTCTCAGTCGGTCTCCACAGCAGAGGAGCTCCAGCCCTCTGATCATCCTCGTGGCTCTTCTCTGGACACATTCCAGCACCTCCAGGTCTTTCTTGTAATAGTCCCGAACTGGACACACTACTTCAGGTGGGGTCTCGCCAGAGCTGAGGAGAGGGGGAGAATCACCTCCCTCGACCTGCTGGCCACACTTGTCTTGATGCAGCCCAGGGTGTGATTTGCTTTCTGGGCTGCAAGTGCTCACTGCTGGCTCCTGTTGAGCTTCTCATCCACCAGCACCCCCAAGTCCTTTTCTTCAGGGCTGCTCTCCAGCCAGTCCCTGCCCAGCCTATATTGGTGCCTGGGATTGCCCCGACCCAGATACAGAATCTTGGTTGCTTTTGGACAGAATGCTGTTGCTTCCTCTTGCTGGCAGTTGTTGGTCACTTAACCAGTGAATGCTTGACTGAATTTATTCCTTTGTTAGAGGCACAGGAAATTGCACAGACAACCCAAATGAACTTTATTAGCAGAGCCTTCATGATTCATCTGGTCACAAATACACAAGATAAACATGCAGCAGATAGCTGAGATGACTCTTTCCCTTTCATTTTCACTCCTCCTTTCCACCTCCTGCCCTTTTGCAAGCAGGTATCTGAAACAACAAGTAACAGAGATGCTGCTAAGGGGAAAACCAAACCATTTCTGAAACAACAAGTAACAGAGATGCTGCTAAGGGGAAAATCAAACCATTTCAAGAGGGGTTTAAATTTTGGGCTCATACCTCTAAGATCCTGTGATCACCAGTGTTTAACAATGTGCTGTTTGGTTACTCACCAGCACAAATATGACACAGAGCAGGCACAGGCAGATGCTCACATTTCTGTTGAACAATGTCCACAACCAGCAGGGAACTTAACCCATCTTTATGCAACCAGGAATGCTACTTACAGAAGACAGCTGAAAGCTGACCTCTGTGCAAAGCTTCTCTATACAAAGTTAGCCCATCCAGCTTTTTTTTTTTTTTTTTTTTTTTTTTGGGAACAAATCTAAAGCTGCAGTGTGAATTCAGAACATATCAAATAAATGCATCTGCTTGGGTCCAGCATCAAGCACCGCAGCCAGACTTACCATGCCAAGCAGCCACATCCTTAGACCCAAACTCCAAGCAGCTCCCTTCACAGTCCCAGGAAAGTTAATTCACTTATGCCTGAGCCAGGAAAGTTAATTCAAATAGGATAGGATAGGATAGGATAGGATAGGATAGGATAGGATAGGATAGATAGGATAGATATAGAATAGAATAGAATAGAATAGAATAGAATAGAATAGAATAGGACAGAATTGAATTGAATTGAATTGAATTGAATTGAATTGAATTGAATTGAATTGAATTGAATTGAATTGAATTGAATTGAAATGACCAGGTTGGAAAAGACCTTTGAGATCATGGAGTCCAACCTATCATCCAACATTAATCAACTAAACCATGGCACCAAGTACCTCATCCAGTCTCTTCCTAAACATCTCCAGTGATGATGATTCCACCACCTCCCTGGGCAGCCCATTCCAATGCCCAATCTCTCTTTCTGGGAAGAACTTCTTCCTAACATCCAGCCTAAACCTCCCCTGATGCAGCTTGAGACTGTGTCCTCTTGTTCTGGTGCTGCTTGCCTGGGAGGAGATTGCAGCCCCCACCATCTAATCCACTCAACTATGCCTGAACTCCCTAGAGAAGGTGCTCTCCATTGACTCCAGGCTAATTAACACCAACCAAGGCTTAGCCAAAAGTTAAAGATGTTTCTCATGTGTTAGCATTAACACAAGCCAGATTTCTGCTGTATGTTATGCAGTATCAGTATTGCATGAAGCCCTGTTTATAGCTAACCAGCAACAGCAGCAAGGTCTTAACAGCCTGGACAGAAATGTTCTGTACATCCTCCCACTGAGGCCCCCAGGTTGGCAGCACAACTCAGGCTGAGGTCTTGCAAGCCTCCACCATGGTTTCACTGCACACTTGCCTGTGCATACTGTTAAGTGTGACAGTGTATGCAGGGCTGCTGGCAACAAGGGAACCCAGCACAGCTACCTAAACCTAAGCTATAACTTTTAATGTTTAATTGTAGCATTTTAAGTGAACACAATTTCTGCTTTCAGTGGCCATTCACAGGATCATACAATTGTTAGGGTTGGAAGGGACCTCAAGGATCATTCAGTTCCAACCCCCCTGCCATAAGCAGGGTCACCCCATACTACATCAGGTTGCTCACAGCCACATCCAGACTGGCCTTCAAAACCTCCAGGGATGAGGCTTCCACCACCTCCCTGGGCAACCTGTACCAGTGTCTCACCACCCTCATGGGGAAGAACTTCCTGACATCTAATCTAAATCTCCCCTCCTCTAGCTTGGATCCATTCGCCTTAGTCCTATCACTGCCCAACACCCTAAAAAGTCCCTCCCCAGCTTTCTTGTAGCCCCCTTCAGATACTGGAAGGCCACAATTAGGTCTCCTCCGAGCCTTCTCTTCTCCAAACTGAAGAGCCCCAACTCTCTCCCTGAGGAGCTCCAGCCCTCTGATCACCCTTCTCTGGACATGTTCCAGCACCTCCAGATTCTTCCTGTAATAAGGGCTCCAGAACTGGACTCAGTACTCCCCGTGGGATCTCACCAGAGCAGGGCAGAGGAGGGGAGTCACCTCTCTCAACCTGCTGGCCAACAATGCTCTTGTTGCAGCCCAGGATGCAATTGGCTTTCTGGGCTGCAAGTGGACACTGGCAGCTCATGTTGAGCTTTTCTCATCACAGGCTTCTGCTTATAGACTGGTAGCACATACCTGAACTTTCCTTGGACGTTTCCACAAGGAATGACCCAAGATTGCTTGAGGGATATATTCCACTATACTTGCACACATTTGGTGGTGCTGGTGGTAAGTTCAATGAGTACAGTGTCTCAGAATCACATGTATTTCTCTATAACTCAAATGTGCTCACTCTAAGAGCACAGCAGAAATATAAATGCTGCATAACACCCATGCCAGTGTGATTCTCATCACTCTCCCACAGATGTTCTGAGCTGCTCAGCAAGCATTTCACAGCACTCTCTGACACAAGTTACTTCTTTACATTTTGCCTTACTTTCCTCATAGGCTTCTTTCAGAAGGCTTTCTTATTTTTGCTCCCCCTCTTGGCTCCAGGGAGAGCAGAGATTAATAACACAAATCTAATATTAGAAACCTCTTCAGAAGAGCAGCATCTGTGGGCGTGCTGCTTGCACACCACATCCTCCCCAGCAGCAGGCAGCAGCACCTGGGGCACAGCTCTCGCCCACCTGCAGTCATGCACCAGCGGACGTGGAGGCCCTGGCACTCACTCCTTGTTTGCAATAACTGTATCCCATGCAAGTAATTTGGAAGAAGAAAAAGTGTGTAATAACCTTTACATGATTACTTTCAGTCACTTGTATCTTAAGGGTAGATTAAAATTGTTCTCAGGGTTGAGAATAATATTTGTTGCAAGGCCTACGGAGCCGCAGCAGCTGGAAAATAAGCCAGATATTACTTGTTCTGGAGTGTTGGGCTCATCTGGAAGACAGCACACAATTCAGTGAGAGGAGGCTGCAGTTTTGCCACACAGCCATGGAACTGTACAGTTCTCACAGCTGTAACATGACAACCATTCTCACAGTATCACAGAATCACAGAATGTTAGGGGATGGAAGGGACCTCGAAATATCGTCCAGTCCAACCCCTGCCAGAGCAGGAGCACCTAGAGCAGATCACACAGGAACACATCCAGGCAGGTATTGACTATCTCCAGAGAAGGAGACTCCACAACCCACCTGGGCAGCCTCTTCCAGTGTTCTGTCACACTCACAGGGAAAAAAATTTTCCTCATGTTTGCATGGAACTTCCTATGCCTCAACTTTCACCATTGCCCCTTGTGCTGGCATTGGGCATCACCCAGCAGAGCCTGGCTCCAGCCTCTGGGCACTCACCCTGCACATCTTTATCAACATGAACGAAATCACCTCTCAGTCTCCTTCTTTCCAAGCTAAAGAGCCCCAGCTCCCTCAGTCTCTCCTCATGAGGAAGAGGGTCCACTCCCTTCATAATTTTTGTGGCTCTGTGCTGGACTTCTTACAGCAGCTCCCTGAGGTCCTTCTTGAACTGAGGGGCGCAGGACTGGACACAATATTCCAGATGTGGCCTCAGCAGGGCACAGTAGAGGGGGAGGAGAACCTCTCTCGACCTACTGACCACAGCCCTTCTAATACAATCCAGGATACCATTTGCCTTCTTGGCCACAAGAGCACATTGCTGGCTCATGGCCAACCTTCCACCCACTAGGACCCCCAGGTCCATTTCCCCTTCACTGCTCTCCAATAAGTCAGTCCCCAACCTATGCTGATCCATGAAGTGGTTCTTTCCTAGAAAGAATTCTTTTCATAGTATTGTTTTGCCAACCATCCACCTAATACCACCATGGCCATTATTAAACCATGTCCCACCAGTGCCATGTCTAGATATTGTATGACACTTCCAGGAATGCTGTCTCCAGGACCTCCCTGGGCAGCCTGCCCCAATGCCTGACCACTCTTTCAGTAAAGAAATGTTTCCTAGCATCTTATGGTACATGGCCAGGTACATTTAGAATTTTTCAGGCTTCATATCCAGCCCCTAAATCACTTGGAGGAGACTTAGGCTCCTGTCTAGAAGCATTGCACTACTGCCAAGATATCACAGAACCACAGAATTAACCAGCCTGGAAAAGACACATTGGCCACAACAACCCCATGCAATGCTACAGGCTGGGGTCAGAGTGGCTGGAGAGCAGCCAGGCAGAGAGGGACCTGGGGGTACTGGTTGACAGTAGGCTGAACATGAACCAGCAGTGTGCCCAGGTGGCCCAGAAGGCCAATGGCATCCTGGCCTGTTTCAGGAACAGCAGGAGCTGGGAGGTCATTCTGCCCTGTGCTCAGCACTGGTTAAGCCACACCTTGAGTCCTGTGTCCTGGTCTGGACCCCTCAGTTTAGGAAAGATGTTGAGTTGCTGGAAGGTGTCCAGACAAGGGCAACAAAGCTGGGGAGGGGTTTGGAGCACAGCCCTGTGAGGAGGGGCTGAGGGAGCTGGGGTTGCTTAGCCTGGAGAAGAGGAGGCTCAGGGAAGACCTTATTGCTGCATACAACTACCTGAAGGGAGGTAGTAGCCAGGTGGGGATTGGTCTCTTCTCCCAGGCAACCAGCACCAGAACAAGAAGACACAGTCTCAAGCTGTGCCAAGGGAGGTTTAGGCTGGATGTTAGGAAGAAGTTCTTCATAGAAAGAGAGATTGGCCGTTGGAATGTGCTGCCCAGGGAGGTGGTGGAGTCACCATCACTGGAGGTGTTTTCAGGCAGAGACTGGATGATGTACTCAGTGTTTAGTTGATTAGTTGGTGTTGGGTGATAGGTTGGACTCAATGATCTCAAAGGTCTTTTCCAACCTGGTTAATTCTTTTCTGTTCTGTTCTAATCATCAAGTCCAACCTATTACCTAACACCATCTAATCAACTAAACCATGGCACTAAGTGCCACATCCTGTCTTTTTTTTCAAACACTTCCATTTCTTCATTTTCATGTAAGATTATCTGTTAATGAATTGCAAAAATGACTTTAAAAAAGATTAGTTTCTCTCACCTCTTGTTTCACAGCAGGGAAGGCAGCCTACAACTCTGTAAAAGCTCTCTAAAGCCTTGACAAAACTGGTATCCAGATGTAGCAAGGTTACTTTTTTTTTTTTCATTCTACCCTGTTTTCTACAAGACCTTATCTTCCATCAACACCCTTCTTAACTTCTTAGCAGCACAGCATTCTCTTTGCAGCTTTTTCAGCTCTACTTCCAATGCAGAAATATGATAGGATAAAAATAACTGGTTCAGAAACTGCACCATGATATTTCGAATCAGGCTAGCAGAGTTTGGATTAAGGCAAAAATGGCTAATGAATCATACCAAATACTGCCTGGTAACCCACCAGAAACTGAGAAAAGAACCCTGGCTTAGGATGCTGGTCAGCACCACATCACAGAATCAACCAGGTTGGAAGAGACCTCCAAGATCAAGTCCAACTGATCACCCAACCCTATTTAATCAACTAGGCCATGGCCCTAATTGCCTCACCCAGGCTTTTCTTAAACACCTCCAGGGATGTATCTCAATGTCCTTCTTAAATTGAGGAGCCCAGAACTGGACACAGTACTCAAGGTGTGGCCTAACCAGTGCTGAGTACAGGGACAGAATGACTTCCCTGTTCCTGCTGGCCACACTCTTCCTGATGCAGGCCAGGATGCCATTGGCCTTCTTGGCCACCTGGGCACACTGCTGGCTCATGTTCAGCCTACTATCAACCAGTCCCCCCAGGTCCCTTTCTGCCTGGCCGCTCTCCAGCCACTCTGACCCCAGCCTGTAGCACTGCTTGGGGTTGTTGTGGCCAATATGTAGAACCTGGCACTTAGATGTGTTAAATCTCATTACCTGGGAGAAGAGACCAGCCCCCACCTGGCTACAGCCTCCCTTCAGGGAATTGTAGAGAGCAATAAGGTCTCCCCTGAGCCTCCTCTTCTCCAGGCTAAGCAACCCCAGCTCCCTCAGCCTCTTCTCACAGGGCTGTGCTCCAGACCCCTCCCCAGCTTTGTTGCCCTTTCTGGAAAGGTTCAAGCAACTCAACATCTTTCTTGAATTGAGAGTCCCAGAACTGGACACATATTGCTGCTTCCAGAGGAGGCTGTCAAGTGTAAAGAACAGGCATGTTCTCTTCTGATACACCAATTTAAGTCCAGAATGCCCAGGATTTTACAGAGACCACCTCAATAGCTCTGATAACAGACAGTGATGGCTGGTGGAGGGATTGAGAGGTGAAATCTGCCCTTAAGTCCCACTTTCAAATTAAAACTGACATATAACTTACACAAATGATGGGATCTGTGTTGCTTCTAAGAGTAATGCCTCCAGTTAATGACTCCAGTTGCTAGGACAAGCAGGAAGTCTAAAAGCTGTGTCATGACAGAGGCTAACTCCTCCCCTCTCATTTGCTGTTTCATTTGAAGCAATCAGGAATGATAGACAAGTTCAAGGGACTAAGATGCAAATGGAACAATCTGAAGGAAGACTCAATGGCCAATAAGTGCATCTGGAATATTGTGTCCAGTTCTGGGCCACTCAGTTCAAGAAGGACCTCAGGGAACTGCTCCAAAGAGTCCAGTGCAGAGCCACAAAAATGCCTAAAGGAGTGCAACATTTTCCTTATGAGGAGAGACTCAGGGAGCTGAGGCTCTGTAGCTTGGAGAAGAGGAGACTGAGAGGTGACTTCATTAATGTTGATAAAGATGTGAAGGGTGAGCATCAAGAGGATGGAGCCAGGCTCTTCTGGGTGATGCCCAATGACAGGACAAGGGGCAATGGGTGGAAGTTGAGGCATAGGAAGTTCTATGCAAGCATAAGGAAGTGTTTTTTTTCCCTGTGAGTGTGACAGAACACTGGAAAAGGCTGCCCAGGGGGGTTGTGGAGTCTCCCTCTCTGGAGATATTTAAAACCTACCTGGTTCCTATGTGATTTAGTATAGAGAGGCTGGACTGGATGATCTTTCGAGGTCCCTTCCAGCCCCTAACATTCTGTCATTCTGTGAGGCTGTGATTCTGTGAGAAAGCTGATGTCCCATTAGCAGCATCAAGCACGAGACTGGAGGACAAAAGATGAAAGAAAAAAACCAACCAATCAACCAACCAACAACAAAAAACCCCAAACCAAACCGACCTAATAACGCAGTCCAAGCTTATGTGAGGTGTAAGGATAAAGGTCTATGTGCCTGAAATATGTATCTCCTTTATATCCACCCACATGCACAGGGAATGGATATATCAATCTCAATTTACTGCATTTTCCCATCAGACACACAGAAGGTGGAGCAAACAGTGCCTTCTTTTCATAAATCAGATGTCACCTGGCGGCACAGGCAGAGCCTTGAGCCGCGGCGGATTGCATTGATTTCCAAAACCTCTATTACAGTTGCAATAGAATTACAGAAAGGAGCAGCAGAGCTGCCTGCATGCAAATAAATGCCCAGCAAAAAAAAAGAGAATTGGAAGTTTTTAAAATGTCTTTGTAAAATGCAGAGCAACAAAGCTGTGCTCACGTTATCATCACCACTCAGGCATTTCAAGATTTGCTAGACACGTTAGCCAGGCTTGCATCCTCTTCCTTTTTTCCCCAGTACAGTCTCATGAAATGAACAGCAGGATAACTTATTCTGGAATACTGAAGCCAGGACAATGTACAGTAACATGGGCAGTGTGCTCTTGTGGCCATTCTGGGGTGGATTAGAAGGGCTGTGGGTAGTAGGTCAAGAGAGGTTCACCTCCCCTCCTACTCTGCCCTGCTAAGGCTGCATCTATAATACAATACAATACAATGCAATACAATACAATACAATACAATACAATACAATACAATACAATACAATACAATACAATACAATACAATACAATACAATACAATACAATACAATACAATACAATAAAATACAATAAACTAGGTTGGAAGAGACCTTCAAGATCATTGCGTCCAACCCATCAACCAATCCAACCCACCCAAACAACTAAACCATGGCACCAAGCACCCCATCAAGTCTCCTCCTAAACACCTCCAGTGATGGTGACTCCACTACCTCCCCAGGCAGTCCATTCCTGAAATACTTTGTCCAGTTCTGGGTGCCTCAGTTCAAGAAGGACCTCAGGGATCTGCTTCAAAGAGTCCAGTGCAGAGCCACAAAAATGGTGAAGGGAGCAGAACACCTTCCTTATGAAGAGAGAGAGAGAGAGAGAGCGCTGAGGACTCTCTAGCTTGGGGAGGAGGAGACTGAGAGGTGACTTCATTCATGTTTATAAGTACATAAATGGTGAGTGCCCAGAGGCTGGAGCCAGGCTCTGCTGGGTGATGCCCAATGCCAGCACAAGGGGCAATGGTGGAAGTTGAGGCATAGGAAGTTCCATGGAAACAGGAGGAGAATTTTTTTCCTGTGAGGGTGACAGAGTACTGGAACAGGCTGCCCAGGGGGTTATGGAGTCTCCCTCTCTGGAGATATTCAAGACCTTCCTGGATGTGTTCCTGTGTGATCTGCTCTAGGTGCTCCTGCTCTGGCAGGGGTGTTGGACTGGGTGATCTTTCGAGGTCCCTTCCATCCCCTAACATTCTGTGACTCTGTGATTCTGTTTCTCCTGATTCTTGGGCTGTGGTTCCCAGCATAAATACTGTTCATCTTTGGTTTCTCGTCTCTGTTTCTAAGAGGATGGATAGGAAGACAACACACAATGGATCTCTTTCAGTTCACTTAAGAAGGACACCATGCAATAAACACACCAGTGCTGGAGCACAGTACAGATGGAGGCTACAGAATGCTTCCAGTCCAGGCAACACATTCGGAAAAGGCTGCCAAGTAAATCACTGAATCACAGAATTACTTAGATTGGAAAAGACCTTTAAGATCATGCAGTCCAATCATTAACCTAACAATGACAAGTCCTTGACTAAACCACATCCCTAATCACTACACATACAGGACTCTTAAATACCTCCAAGGGTGTGGAGTCCACCACCTCCCCAGGCAGAGCCATTCCAATGCCTGACAACCCTTCCAGTAAAGAAATTCTTCCTAACATCCAATCTAAACTTCTCTTGGAGCAACTTGACACCCTTTCCTCTTGTCCTGTCGCTCCTTACTCAGTTCAACAGACCAACCCCAACCCTCTACAACCTCTTTTCGTGCTGTGGATAGCTCCAGCCCCTGAGACATTCCCAGTAAGCCTTGTTCTCCAGACCCTTCACCAGCTTTGTCGCCTTTCTTTTGGGCACACTAGAACAACTCAATGTCTTTCTTGTAATGAGTGGCCCAAAACTGAACACAGTATTTGAGGTGCAGCCTCACCAGTTCTGAGCACAGGGGCACGACCACTACCCTGCTCCTGCTGGCCACACTATTCCTGATACAGGCCAGGATGCTGTTGGCTGCCTTTGCCACCTGGGCACACTGCTGGCTCATGTTCACAAAACCAGGGGTCTTACCAAAAACAGTAGCAGACTTGCCAAAATGAGCAAAATGTGAGGTACAAGCTGGAGGTGGCCACTAACATTGCTAAAGGCCCTTGCCTTTTACACCCTATAGTGATTTATTCACATGTTACTGCTTTCTGTTCAAGATCTGTGAGAAAATGTTAAAGACATAGCCTAAAACTACCACAGCTACCACCAGGCAAAGGCTGTCCCCTAGCCAGGCTGAGGGAACAGGCTGCCCAGGGAGGTGGTGGACTCACCATCACTGGAGGTGTTTAGGAAGAGCCTGGATGGGGTGCTTGGTGCCATGGTTTAGTTGATTAGATGGTGTTGGGTGATAGGTTGGACTCAATGATCTCAAAGGTCTTTTCCAACCTGGTTAATTCTATTCTATTCTATTCTCAACGTGAGCCACCAGTGTGCACTTGCAGCCCAGAAATGGATGTTGGCCAAGTCTTGAGGGGTCTCTGAAGTGGATAGCACCCAAAGTGCTCTCCAATCTATGCAGCCCTGTAGATCTATAGGATGATGATGATCACTAACTGATGTTTTGTTACCTTTTCACTGGGTTTTGAAGAGGATAGAGTAGGAATGGGAACAAGGTAAGCTTAGTGCACTAGATTGGACTGGTGGGTAGGCAGGAAGAACCACCTAATGCTGCCAGTGTGACTGAGCAGTGCCCTCTTCACCTGAGGCCAGAGTGCACTTTTCACATGTTCAGTCTGCCCATTAGGCCCTTACCCTCCTGGCCAGTGCTCCCAGGGCCAGATACCTCTGCCAGATGTACTACAGAGGGGTGGTCATGTTCATTCATTTACACGTTGGATTTGATGATCTTTGAGGTCTTTTCCAACCTTAGTGATTTTATGATTCCCTTTCCACTGTTATTACTGCCTCAAAGAGCATCCTGCAGGAAAGGGATTCTCCCTCTGGGCTGGAAGAAATACCTGGGACCCTCAATGGCACTGCAAAAACCACAATCACAGGATCACAGGATGTTAGGGGTTGGAAGGGACCTCTGAAGATCATTGACTCCAATCCCCCTGCCACAGTAGGAACACAGAATCCAGCACAGCTCTCACAGGAACACATTCAGATGGGTCTTGAAAGTCTCCAGAGAAGGAGACTCCACAACCTCTCTGGGCAGCCTGTTCCAGTGCTCTGTGACCCTCGCAGTGACGAAGTTGCTCCTCATGTTGAGGTGGAACCTCCTGTGCTGTGGTTTATATCCATTGTCCCTTGTCCTATCACAGGGACCTGAGATATCAGAAAGCTTCACGGGGTCAGACACTGGTTTTTACATTCAGCACACAGAGGCATGGGAAAATGGCAGTCATGTAGTAGAATCATGAAATCAATAAGGTTGGAAAAGACCTCAGAGGTCATCGAGTCCAACCTGTCACCCAGCACCTCATGACAACTAAACCATGGCTCCAAGTGCCACACCTAAGCCTTTTCTGAACACCTGGAACACCTGGAAGAAGTCGATCCCATTTCTCCTGATTTCAAGTTCTCCGTTTTGTCCAACCCACTTTCCTCAGCACTCTATTGCTCTTAATCTGGGCTGTGCCAGAGCCACCAGCCTTTGAGGTCCTGGATCCCTGGCAAATAAATACATAAATAAATAGGAATCTTCATCCCAGAGATGGCCTCAAGCTTCAAACCACACAAGCTGAGCTCCTGACTCACCTGCTGCTGGGAAACTTGCCAGTAATTGAGCTGCAACACTTCATCATCCTGTAAGATTCACTGTCAGCTTGGGATATTACTGAATTCCTATGATATTAAAGAATTTATGTTACTACTGCTGCAATTTGGGGGTGGGGGAGGGAGGGGGAAAAAAACCCAACCCTACATCATTCTTTTACTTTCAGAATAAAAACCAAACCACTTCTGCTGGAGGGAACATCATCAGAACTGCCACAGGAATGGAAAAGAAGATGAGGATTAGCCAGCAGATAACATCTGTAGGTGCTTTCTATGGATGAGGAGGGGAACAGGGCCATTATAATTCCAGAAGCAATTTGGTTGCTGAAGCTTGCCTTCATTTACATTTAAGTGGTTATTGCCTCCTCCTTGTGCATTTACAGCCCTTGTTTAACTTCAGGCTCCCAGCTAGCCCACAGACAACCTTTATGCCTTTTTAATCAAAGACTTCTGGAATATTTTTTTCCTGTATTCTCCATCCTAGAAGTTAAACTTTCAGGGTTGCAGCTCAGTTCAGGAGACCTATTTTCTGCTGACTAGGGTTTTTTTTTTCCCTCCAGTCTGACACATCTTTCTTTTTTTCCCAGCTTCTGAAGAAAATGGTCAGCTTTCTTTTCAAGGGCTGTGAAATCCTCCATGGGATTTCTGTGGGAGTTTTAGGCTATGCCTTTAAAATTTTTTCACAGATCTTCAGCAGAAAAGGAGTAAAATGTAAATAAATCACTATTGGGTGTGAAAAGGAAAGGAAAGGTAATTCTGAATGATTCCACTGGAGAGATGTCTACCATAAGTTTGGTTGTACCAAAACAGTCTCCCTGTGAGGAGGGGCTGGGGGAGCTGTGGATGTTTAGCCTGGAGAAGAGGAGGCTCAGGGGAGACCTTATTGCTCTCTACAGCTACATGAAGGGAGGTTGTAGCCAGGTGGGGGTTGGTCTCTTCTCCCAGGCAACCACCAACAGAACAAGAGGACACAGTCTCAAGCTGTGCCAGGGGAGGTTTAGGTTCGAGGTGAGGAGAAAGTTCTTCCCAGAAAGAGTAATTTGCCAGTGGAATGTGCTGCCCAGGGAGGTGGCGGAGTCACCGTCCCTGGAGGTGTTCAAAAAAGGATTGGATGTGGTACTTGGAGCCATGGTTTAGTTGTCATGAGGTGTTAGCTATTGGATAATAGGTTGGACTTGATGATCTCTGAGGTCTTTTTCAACCTGGTAGATTCTGTAGTCTTCTCTTCTTCCCTCTTCTCTCTGGAAAGATATTAACTTGTTTCTGCTTGACCTTGGCTGCCTTGTTTTGGTTAAGTCTAACAGCAACTTTATCTGCTCCTTTCTCTTCTCCCTTTTGTACAGGGGTGTGGGGGGACAGAAAAGGAGAACCTAGTAGCTTCCCCTGATCCTTGACCCGGGGCTTTCTTGTGCTGTTTGTTAATTGCAAAGATCTGTTAATATTGCAATATTGTATATTATGTGCATATTCATTGCATTCCATTGTAGATTGCAGTTTTGCCTGTAAATACAGCTTGCCTTTGCTTCCAGCTGAGCTGGTCTGGCAAAGTTAATGTTGGGGGGAAATTTCAATCCACCACAGAGTCAAAAAAATTAATAACAATGAGGGAGTTTCTCTCTTCTTTGCCATACAAAAACGTTAGACGTTTTCTTCAGTCTTACCCTGGGTGAAGATCCCAAAGCAAATCCAAAGTTGTTTTCCTTAACAACCTTACAAGCCTAACACCAATGCTTTCCATGCAACAGCTCTCTCTGGAACAGATTTCTACAATCCCCAGGCCTCAAAAACACATCTTGCAATTACACCAAATCTCTTTTGTTGTTGAGAAACTCAGGAAGTTTTAGTGCATCGCTGAGCAGTTAACATCTGCGATTTCCTACCGAGATCAGAGGCTTAAATCAATTAGCAGTAATTGGAGCTGCTTGCAGCAGCCTCTCATGTGGAACAAGCTTGTGCTGGGATTGTTAAACTACATATTTAAGTTCCTGCACCAAGTGACCATATTGCAAATGTGAAAATGAATCAATAAATACTTTGGCCCTATGCTGTGCTGTTGGCTGAGTCAGTAGCTCTTTGTCCTCAGCAGAAGTTATGAGGACTTGGTTATGTCCTCCTATGAGGACAGACTGAGGGATTTGGGGCTGTTGAGTCGGGAGAAGAGAAGGCTCTGAGGAGACCTTATTGTGGCCTTCCAGTATCTGAAGGGGGCCTGCAAGAAAGCTGGGGAGGGACATTTGAGGGTGTCAGGTAGTGATAGGATTAGGGGGAATAGAAAGAAATAGATATGGGTAGATTCAGATTGGATGTTAGGAAGAAGTTCTTCCCCATGAGGGTGGTGAGACACTGGCACAGGTTGCCCAGGGAGGTGGTGGAAGCCTCATCCTTGGAGGTTTATTAGGCTAGGCTGGATGTGGCTGTGAGCAACCTGCTGTAGTGTGAGGTGTCCCTGCCCATGGCAGGGGTTGGAACTGGCTGATCCTTGAGGTCCCTTCCATCCCTAACCACTCTATGATTCTATGATTTCTAGTCTTTTAAACAACTCTGAAATCTTAAGGTTTAGAGAGGGGGAAAAAAAGCCAGCCCAAACCCAAGTGATTTTCAGCTTATTTTTATGTTCTCCATTTCTCAATGCCTAATTGTTTATGCTGCACTAAAATTCCATGAACCCGAATTAATTAAACGCAACCAAAGAGCTAATTTTGCGTTGAGTGGTCCTGAAACTTCCTCCTGCCTATTAAGGTAATAAACCTACCACATCAAATTACACTCAGAAGTGCTATATGCAGCTCTTCGTGGGGGGATCAAAGCCACTGATAGCAGCAGTTAGTTGTGCAGAATTATACTGCAGTTTTAGGAGAAACCTGCTGATCTTTCAGCATGAGGAAGTCATCAAATCAAGAAGTTAGCTGGAAGTTTGCTGTGTTGTTGCCCTGGCTACCTGGAAGCAGGCTCTGCAGTGATTCCCCAGCTAATTGGGGTAGTCTGGGGCTATGCCTTTAAAATTTTTATCACAGATCTCGAACAGGAAAATAGTAAAATGTAAACAAATCACTGCTGGGTGTGATAAGGGAGATAAAGAAGGCCAATGGCATCCTGGCCTGCATCAAGAACAGTGTGGCCAGCAGAAGCAGGGAACTCATTGTGCCCCTGTACTCAGCACTGGTTAAGCCACACTTGAGTCCTGTGTCCAGCGGTGGGCTCCTCAATTTAAGAGGGACATTGAGACATTTGAATGTGTCCAGAGAAGGGCAACGAGGCTCTGGAGAGGCTTTGAGCACAAGCTCGACGAGGAGAGGCTGAGGGAGCTGGGGTTGCTTAGCCTGGAGAAGAGGAGGCTCAGGGGAGACATTCTTGCTCTCTACAGCTCCCTGAAGGGAGGTTGTAGCCAGGTGGGGGTTGGTCTATTCTCCCATGCAACCATCACCAGAACAAGAGGACACAGTCTCAAACTGCACCAGGGGAGGTTTAGGCTGGATGTTAGGAAGAAATTCTTCATAGAAAGAGAGATTGGCCATTGGAATGTGCTGCCCAGGGAGGTGGCAGTGTCGACGTTCCTGTAGGTGTTTAAGAACAGTCTGGATGAGTCACTCAATGCCATGGTTTAGTTGATTAGATGGTGTTGGGTGATAGGTTGGACTTGCTGATCTCAAAGGTCTTTTCCAACCAGGTTAATTCTGTATTCTCTATGTTAGGGGTAGTTTCTGTAAATCAGCTAGGGGGGTAATTTCAGCCTGCCACAAGTTGGACTTGAGGATCTTTGAGGCCTTTGCCAACCTTATTGCTTCTATGATACTATGGGAACAAAGAGAAGCTGTGACACAGAAGCCAAGAGCCACAGCATTTGCACTAGTGGTGCTGAAGAGCTGTTTCACCTCCAGACAGAAAGCAAAGCCAGGCAGTGGTTGTTGATGTAAAAATGACTATTGCATATTAGAACCGAAGCGGAAAGGATTAGTACAAATGCTGATTTCCATACTGTTGTGTTGCCAAGGAAATCTATAGCAAAAACACAATCATTATTGGAGGAAGCCAGTTCAGCAGAGAAAACAAACAAACAAACAAACAAAAACAAAAAAAAAAAAAAACAAACACCAAAGAAAAATTGAAAGTTGAAGGGAGACACAATTATATTTTGTTCAAGTCAATAAGCACTTTCACTCAAAAGGACAATTATTGAACAGCAAACAAGAAGATGCAAAGTCGTCATTATGCCATAACGAACAAAGCCTGGAGCTAGCTCAGCGGCTCAAAGCTGGGAACAACACCATCAGCCATTTGCTAGTGTTTCCTTAAAGACAAATACAAGGTTTACCTGGAGCTTTATGAGGAGAGGCTGAGGGAGCTGGGATTGTTTAGCCTGGAGAAGAGGAGGCTCAAGGGAGACCTCATTGCTCTCTACAACTACCTGAAGGGAGGTTCTAGCCAGGTGGGGGTTGGTCTCTTCTCCCAGGCAACCACCAACAGAACAAGAGGACACAGTCTCAAGCTGTGCAGGGGGAAGTTTCAGCTCGAGGTGAGGAGAAAGTTCTTCCCAGAAAGAGTAATTTACCAGTGGAATGTGCTGTGCAGGGAGGTGGTGGAGTCACCATCCCTGGAGGTGTTCAAAAAGGATTAGATGTGGGACTTGAAGCAATGGATTACTTGTCATGAGGTGTTAGGTATTAGGCAATAGGTTGGACTTGATGATCTCCAAGGTCTTTTCCAACTTGGTTGATTCTATGATTAAAAGCAGGGGAGCGTGGAAGCCCACACAACTTCTCTGTGAGTGCACATCTGAATTTTCAAAGAGCACTCTCTGTCATTGGGTCACAGGATGTTAGGGGTTGGAAGGGACCTTAGAAGATCATCAAGTCCAACCCCCCCCCCACCAGAGCAGGACCATAGAATCTAGCAGAGGTCACACAGGAACCCATCCAGATGGGTCTTGAAAGTCCCATACACTGATAAGATTCCCCTGAGCCTTCTCTAGGATAAAGTCTCAGCTCTGGTGAAGTTCTTCATTATCTTCATGGTCCTTTGCTGGACTCTTTCCACTTTCTCTTGTGCTGGGGAACCCAGAACTGGAGACACACTGCAGGTGTGGCATCACCAGTACTGAGTAAAGGGCAAGGATCACCTCCCTTGATCTGCTTCCTAATGCATCCTAGGACACCATTAGCCTTGTTGGTGGCAAGGGCACATTGCTGGCTCATGATCAGCTTGATGCCTACAAGGACTTCGAAGTCATCTTCTGCCAATCTGGTTTCCAGCAGGGTGGCCCCAGCCCATCCTGGTGCCTAGGGCTGCTCCTCCTCAGGATGCACTTCCCCATGCTGAACATTACGACATTCATGTCTGTCCCAGTTTGAGGCCAGGCAGATCCTCTCTTGCCTCCCACTGGGGCAGAAAAATGAGACTCACACAAATGGATTGCAAAAGTGATGGAAAATTTAAATGGAAAAGCAGTAAAATGTTTTACAGGAGCTACAAACATAGTGACAAAAAGGATCCCAA
The DNA here is from genome assembly GCA_033816785.1 of Picus viridis. NCBI lineage: Eukaryota > Metazoa > Chordata > Aves > Piciformes > Picidae > Picus > Picus viridis. The sequence continues at coordinate 46,137,569 of CM066578.1, read as the reverse complement.
AGCATACAGAGTCCCTCACAGCATACCCAGCAGCCTCCCAGCATTTCCCCTTCTCCCTATCTGAGGGTACACCCAAAACCCCCAGGGCTCTTTCTTCCCCCCTCCACTGTTAAGCTAATCTCAGATGGCCAGATCTGAGATTGCCCTTCCCCTTCTCCTCTTGGCATTAGGCTTTAGCCAGGCCTAAGTGGCCTTGAGATAACGCCCCTTCCATTACCTGATAGGGAGCATCTCCCACAGGAGCAGCGAGGGAAGAAAGAGGAAGGGTGAGACCTTGGATTTATAGGGATCAGGACATTATGGGAATGAAATGCACATCGTCCTGTGTCCACCCATGGGGCTGGACACCCGGGGCACCGGAGGTGTATCTTGTGTGGCAGCAACAGGAGGCACCCAGCCTAAACAGCCACCATGTCCTGTCAACTCATTTCTTCAGCCCATCCAGGTCCCCCCACATGGCAGCACAAACATCTGGCACATCAGCCACCCCACCAAGCTTTGTGTCACCTTCATCATAGCATCATAGTATCATAGTATCGGTCAGGGTTGGAAGGGACCACAAGGATCATCCAGTTCCAACCCCCTGCCATGGGCAGGGACACCCCACACTACATCAGCCTGGCCAGAGCCTCATCCAGCCTGGGCTTAAACACCTCCAGGGACGGGGCCCCAACCACCTCCCTGAACAACCCATTCCAGGGCTTCACCACTCTCATGGGGAAGAACTTCCTCCTCATGTCCAGCCTGAATCTCCCCACCTCCAGCTTCATTCCATTCCCCCTAGTCCTATCACTACCTAACAGTCCTCCCACCCCACTTCACCTGCAGGGAAGCCCATGACAGAACTGGGGTCTAGCCAGGAGCCCCACTTCCAGATCTGCCATGGGGAGCAGCCAGGTGCCAGCAAACCCATCCCTCACTGTTACTTGGGCTCTCTCCAAGCAGCACTCCTGGTAGAGAGATGGCAGGAGGAGACTGTCCTCCAGAAGGCCACGTCCCTGGCCCACCAGTGGCCCGATAGTGACTGTTTATTCCGCCCCGCGTAACTCGAGCCATTGAAAGCCTGCCGGCACGGCGCAGCGTGTGGACGAGGGCTGTCTGTGCAATTATCCTGCTGTAACCTAATTCTGCAGAACGTGGCTCTCATCGACACCGTGTCTCCTTTCCGCCACTCTGACATTGCACAAGGAGACAGGCAGCTAAATCCACTTCAAGAATCCTTGAGCCAGCACATCCAGCAAGGCAAAGAAAAAGGAGGCTCACGGCTGGCCAGAACTTTGGCCTCCCGTATTCTCTTTAATTGCAGCAGCTGTTCTTTGCTCTTTCTTCATGTCCACTACCAAAAGCAGTCAATCCTGACCGCTTTTTCATCCTAGCTCATATCATGTCACCATCACCTTTCTGGATTTAGGGTCACAGGATGTTAGGGGTAGGAAGGGACCTCTGAAGATCATCAAGTCCAACCCCCTGCCATAGCGGGACCAGAGAAGCCAGCACAGGTCACTCAGGAATCATCCAGACTCCACAACCTCCCTGGGCAGTCTGTTCCAGTGCTCTGTGACCCTCACAGTGAAGTTCCTTCTTATGTTGAGGTGGAACCTCCTGTGCTGTAGTTTCTATCCATTGCTCCTTGTCCCATCACAGAGCGCAACTGAGCAGAGCCTGTCCCCTCCCTCCTGACCCCCAGCCCTCAGATATTTATCAACACTTATTAAATCCCCTCTCAGTCTTCTCTTCTCCAGACTAAACAGCCCCAGGGCTCTCAGCCTCTCCTCATAGGACACATGTTCCAGTCCCTTCATCATCCTCAAAAGAGCAGGTGATGCAAATTTAGAAATCTCTCCTTCCAAGATTTGTCACAGTCCAATTCTTTCACTATGTTTTCCATTTCAAGTCTCAAATATCTCTGATTTGATGTGCTGAATAGTCTGTAACGATTGAGATGATAACATACCAGGACAAGAGATGTTTGGGGTGGTTTTGTTGGGGTATTTTTTTGTCTTGGTATCTCACCTCATTCTGATGTAAGAAAAATAGAATAAAATAGAACAGAATTAGCCAGGTTGGAAAAGACCTTTGAGATCATCAAGTCCAACCTATCACCCAGCACCATCTAATCAACTAAACCATGGCACCAAGTGCCTCATCCAGTGTCTTCTTGAACACCTCCAGTGATGGTGACTCCACCACCTCCCTGGGCAGCCCATTCCAATGGCCAATCTCTCTTTCTGGGAAGAACTTCTTCCTCGCCTCCAGCCTAAACCTCCCCTGGTGCAGCTTGAGACTGTGTCCTCTTGTTCTGGTGCTGCTTGCCTGGGTGGAAGAGACCAACCCCCACCTGGCTGCAACCTCCCTTCAGGGAGATGTAGACAGCAAGAAGGTCTCCCCTGAGCCTCCTCTTCTCCAGGCCAAGCAACCCCAGCTCCCTCAGCCTCTCCTCACAGGGCTGTGCTCCAAACCCCTCCCCAGCTTTGCTGCCCTTGTCTGGACACCTTCCAGCAACTCAACATCTTTCCTAAACTGAGTGGTCTAGAACTGGACACAGGAATCAAGGTGTGTCCTAACCAGTGCTGAGTACAGGGCAGAATAACTTCCCTGCTCCTGCTGGCCACACTGTTCCTAATGCAGGCCAGGATGCCATTGGCCTTCTTGGCCCCCTGGGTACACTGCTGGCTCATGTTCAGCCTACTGTCAAGCAATACCTCCAGTTCCCTTTCTGTCTGGTCAGCTCACCTTTGAGTCCATGCTTTGATATTCAGGCTTCACCCTCTCTCCATTACTAGAGTGACATTGGGATGCTTTACAGTAGTTTCTAAATCTGTGTTTTCCACTGAGCAATACGAGCCTCATGTTAAACAGTTTCAAGTGTATTTGAGAGACAAAAGGTGACAGAACTGGTAATTACCTCATTTCTCATTAAAGAAGACCAGGTACCCCAGGGACCCATATTAGAATAAATATTCTATCTCCTGTTTATTAACCTTTGGGCTTTAAAATGGTGAATGAGTGCTGATAAAGCTATCGCTGCTGCGGCTGCCCGAGGAGCTGATGATGTTTCCCCAGCTCCTAGTATGATTTGGAGTCACCTTACCAAAAATAAACAGAACTTGACTCTATTATGCTCCAGACTGTCTGTGGTTCCAACACATAGTTTCAAAGTGAAATATGCAGGCAGTATCAGCTGCTATCTAATATGAATGAAACCTACTATGTAACTCTTGCTTTGCTCTGTATATTCTAAACTGTAGCGAAGCGAATGCAGAAATGCCGAGTCCCCCATTTTCCTTGGCCAGTGTATGCTTTGGAGGGTGAGATCTTTTAAGTAGGGAACACTGACATCATTTACTTAGATCTGAGAAAGCCTTCAAGTCTGTCCCACACAACTTCCTGGTGCCCAAGCTGGTAAAATATGGGTTTGATGGATGGACAACTCAGTGGATAAAAAACTGGCTTTACAGCCACACCCAAAGGGTGGCTGTCAGTGGGTCCATGGCCAAGTGGAGGCCAGTGCCATGTGGAGTCATAGTATCATAGTATCATAGTATCAGTCAGGGTTGGAAGGGACCACAAGGATCATCCAGTTCCAACCCCCTGCCATGGGCAGGGACACCCCACACTACATCAGCCTGGCCAGAGCCTCATCCAGCCTGGGCTTAAACACCTCCAGGGACGGGACCTCAACCACCTCCCTGGATAACCCATTCCAGGACTTCACCACTCTCATGGTGAAGAAATTCCTCCTCACCTCCAGCCTGAATCTCCCCACCCCCAGCTTCATTCCATTCCCCCTAGTCCTATCACTACCTGATGTCCTGAGAAGTCCCTCCCCAGCCTTCTTGTAGCCCCCTTCAGATACTGGAAGGCCACAATTAGGTCACCTCAGAGTCCCTCAGGGATCAGTACTGGGATCAGTCTTGTTTAACATCGTTGCTGATGACATTGACAGAGGAATTGAGTGCACCCCCAGCAGGTTTGCTGGTGGCACCAAGCTGTGTGGTGTGTCTGACAGGTTGGAGGAAGGGATCCATCCAGAGGGACCTGGCCAGGTTGGAGAGGTGGGAAAAATGACAACCTCATGAGGTTCAACAAGACCAAGTGCAAGGTCCTGCATCTGGGTCAGGGCAATCCCAAGCACCAATATAGCCTGGGCAGGCACTGGCTTCAGAGCAGCCTTGAAGAAAAGGACCTGGTGGTGCTGGGGGATGAGAAGATCAACATGAGCCAGCAGGGAGCACTTCAGGCCAGAAACCCAACCAGAGCCTGGGCTGCATCAAGAGAAGAACAGGTGATTCTCCCCCTCTACTCTGCTCTGGTGAGATCCCACCTGGAGTACTGCATCCAGTTCTGGAGCCTCGATTACAGGAAGGATCTGGACATGCTGGAACACATCCAGAGAAGGTCCATGAGGATACAATACAATACAATACAATACAATACAATACAATACAATACAATACAATACAATACACCAGGTTGGAAGAGACCTTCAAGATCATTGGGTCCAACCCATCAACCAATCCAACCCACCTAAACAACTAGATCATGGCACCAAGCACCCCATCAAGTCTCACCTGGAACTATGGAGAATTGGGGTTGTTCAGTCTGGACAGAAGGCTCCAGGGAGACCTTATTGTGGCCTTCCAGTATCTGAAGGGGCTACAAGAAAGCTGGAGAGGGACTTCTTAGGGTGTCAGGTAGTGACAGGACTAGGGGGAAAGGAGCAAAACTGGAAGTGAGTAGATTCAGTTCGGATGTTAGGAAGAAGTTTTTCCCCATGAGGGTGGTGAGACACTGGCACAGGTTGCCCAGAGAGGTGTTGGAAGCCTCATCCCTGGAGGGTTTGAAGGCCAGGCTGGATGTGGCTGTGAGCAACCTGCTGTAGTGTGAGGTGTCCCTGCCCATGGCAAGGAGGGTGAAACTATCTGATCCTTGAGGTCCCTCCCAGCCCTAATAATTCTATGATTGTAACACAATCTTTCCTATGTTGTGTGAGGACTGGAATCTGTCTTGTTTCCAGAGTAGCCAGAGCAAGCTGCTTCAAAAGGAAGTTCCCTAAATCCAAACCCCAGCTCTTATGGAACAAGTTCTTTGCCCTAACCCAGGGTGAATTTCCTGAAGCAGGAGAGTTTATACTGCTTCAATAACTGATAATTTTAGATTTGCCAATGTCCCCTTGGTGCCAGCACTAATTAAGTATCACTGTTACAGCTGCAAAACCTTAAAAGAAACAGAACCAACAATCAGGAAATAGAATAAGCATTGATTTAATAACAACACAGGACTGTGCCTTAATGGACAATTTGCAGTCAAGAAAAGTAGTGGAATATCTGGGTGCTACTACATCATTTGAGATATACTTGATTAAGAGTAAGTCCAGTATGTATGAGAAATAAGGTAGCTGGAAATCAAGAGGAGTAAATGCTCAGTGGGTTCTGTTACCATCTACAGAGTAAGATAACTAGGTAGGATTTATTATTACCCTTGTGCATATTAATGATTTTTGTCTTGGTGGCCAGACAGCAAAAAAAGTGCTCCTTAATAGTTCTGTCACTTCTATCTTTGCCATGAGGGCCATGAGGATAGGATAGGATAGGATAGGATAGGATAGGATAGGATAGGATAGGATAGGATAGGATAGGATAGGATAGGATATAGAAGAAAAGAGAGAGAAGAGAAGAGAGAAGAGAAGAGAAGAGAAGAGAAGAGAAGAGAGAGAGAGAGAAGAGAAGAGAAGAGAAGAGAAGAGAAGAGAAGAGAAGAGAAGAGAAGAGAAGAGAAGAGAAGAGAAGAGAAGAGAGAAGAAGAGAGAGAAGAGAAGAGAAGAGAAGAGAAGAGAAGAGAAGAGAAGAGAAGAGGAGAGAAGAGAAGAGGAGAGAAGAGAAGAGGAGAGGAGAAGAATAAGCCAGGTTGGAAGACACCTTCAAGATCATCGTGTCCAACCCATTATCCAACACCATCGAATCAACTAAACCTTGCAACGAAGCACACCATCAAGTCTCCTCCTGAACACCTCCAATATCAAGGATGATCAGAGGGCTGGAGCTCCTCCCCTGTGGAGACAGACTGAGAGAGTTGGGGCTGTTCAGTCTGGAGAGGAGAAGGCTCTGAGGAGACCTTATTGTGGCCTTTGAGGAACTGAAGGGTGCTACAAGAAAGCTGGAGAGGGACTTCTTAGGGTGTCAGGGAGTGATAGAACTGGGGGGAATGGAACTAAACTAGAAATGGGTAGATTCAGATTGGATGTCAGGAAGAAGTTCTTCCCCATGAGGGTGGTGAGAGACTGGCACAGGTTGCCCAGGGAGGTGGTGGAAGCCTCATCCCTGGAGGTTTTGAAGGCCAGGCTGGATGTGGCTGTGAACAACCTGCTGTAGTGTGAGGTGTCCCTGCCCATGGCAGGGGGGTTGGAACTGGCTGATCCTTGAGGTCCCTTCCAACCCTGACAATTCTGTGATTCTATAAAACTTCAGAATATATTTATTTTCAAATAAACTTTTTAAAAGTGACAGATTGAATGCCCTGTAAGGATTTCAAAGATACCAAACAGATTTTGGGCTGAATTCAGACACCTTGCTACAGATGCCTCTCATGGACTGTGAAATTATTTAGTCATTGCCTGTCTAATAAGCCATGACCATGGACACCAGACAGTGGGTGCTCTGAATCACTCAGAGAGTTTCTAAACTGTGCAACAGACTGTGGTTCTCAGATATATAGCCTCTACCAGCATAGAATCACAGAAACATTCAGGTTGGAAAAGACCCTCAGGATCACCAAGTCCAACACAGCACCCTGCTCTAGAAGGTTCACCCCTAAACCATAGCCCCAAGCACCACATCCAAACAACCTTTAAACACATCCAGGCTTGGGGACTATATCACTCCCCTGGGCAGCTCTTTCCAAGGCCTGACCACTCTTGCTGTGATAAATGTTTCCTAATGTCCAGTCTAAACCTACCCAGTTGCAGCTTAAGGCCATTCCCTCTAGTTCAAGGTATGACTAATCGCCTGTGAGAAGAGACCAGCACCAGCCTCTCCACGTCCTCCTTTCAGGTACTAATGGCTCTGGGCAACATCAAGTTTTCACTGGCATTAAAAAAAAATCTCTGGAGGGAAAAAGAAAAAAATCTATCATTTCTATAGCCTCTCTATTTTTTGCTACAAAGATCCCCAAGAGTGATGACAACCATTTTTGATGAAGACTGGAAGCCATAGCTAAAAGTCAGCTCCACTGATTGCTTTGTTACCTCTTAACTTCTCTGCCTGATGGTCTCACTGACAGATGGGGATTGGTAGTAATATCTTCTTGGCTAGGCACTTGACACCTACCTTGCCTTATCATTTTTATGTTCATCTTCTTCAAGGGCTGATTCATTTCAGTAGCATTTGTTGCAAGCAGAACCCAGTGGAGGACAAAGTGACAGATGAGAATGTGAAGACTTCTGGTTATCCAGCTCAGGACTTGTAAGAGTTACAAGGAGCTGGATCATAGAATCGTAGAATTGTCAGGGTTGGAAGGGACCTCAAGGATCAGCTAGTTCCAAAACCCCTGCCATGGGCAGGGACACCTCACACCAGATCAAATGGCTCACAGCCACTTCCAGCCTGGCCTTCAAAACTTCAGGGATGAGGCTTCCACCACCTCCCTGGGCAACCTGTGCCAGTGTCTCACCACCCTCATGGGGAAGAACTTCTTAACATCCAATTTGAATCTACTAATTTCTGTCTTTATTCCTTTCCCCATAGTCCTATCACTCACTGACACTCTAATAAGTCCCACCCCAGCTTTCTTGTAGCTCCTTTCAGATACTGTAGGGTGTAGGATCAGAGGCAGGTGGCTAAGGACATTAGAATAGAATAGAATAGAATAGAATAGAATAGAATAGAATAGAATAGAATAGAATAGAATAGAATAGAATAGAATAGAATAGAATAGAATGATCATCTTGAAGGTCTCTTTCAACCTGGTGTATTGTATTATTGTATTATTATTATTGAGTAGAGTAGAGTAGAGTAGAATAGAATAGAATAGAATAGAATAGAATAGAATAGAATAGAATAGAATAGAATAGAATAGAATAGAATAGAATAGAATAGAATAGAATAGAATAGGATAGGATAGGATAGGACAGGATAGGAGGGTAGGATAGGGTAGGGTAGGGTAGGGTAGGATAGGATAGGATAGGATAGGATAGGATAGGATAGGATAGGATAGGATAGGATAGGATAGGATAGGATAGGATAGGATAGGATAGGATAGGATAGGATAGGATAGGATAGGATAGGATAGGATTAACCAGGTTGGAAAAGACCTTTGAGATAATCAAATCCAACCTATCACCCAACACCATGTAATCAACTAAACCATGGCACCAAATGACTCATCCAATCACTCTCTCTGTATAGAACTTCTTCCTAACATCCAGCCTAAACCTCCCCTGGTGCAGCTTGAGACCGTGTCCTCTTGTTCTGGTGCTGCTTGCCTGGGAGAAGAGACCAACCCCCACCTGGCTGCAACCTCCCTTCAGGGAGGTGTAGAGAGCAAGAAGGTCTCCCCTGAGTCTCCTCTTCTCCAGGTTAAACAACCCCAGCTCCCTCAGCCTCTCCTCACAGGGCTGTGCTCCAGACCCCTCCCCAGCTTTGCTGCCCTTCTCTGGACACCTTCCAGCAAGTCAACATCTTTCCTAAACTGAGGGGCCCAGAACTGGACACAAGGTGTGGCCTAACCAGTGCTGAGCACAGGGGATTATACACTGATGATACACAGATTATACACTGTGAATCAAAACACAATCAATCCTCCATGTCTCTGCTTGAGAGGCTGAGCCAATTCCCTTAGGCTGCAGAATCTCACTCTTAGTGTGTGTGACAGGTACACTACTCAAATGAGCTTGGTATGATTTCAAATGGGGGGAAAAAAATCACAGTGGGAAACACATGGCAAGAGAAGAAAGTCTACGTCTTATGTCTCCTAGATGAGTATCTCAGCTATAGGCTAAGTAGTCTTTGTCAATCTCTGTGATTATGTTACAGTTCTGTGAGGTGCTGAGTAGCTGTAATGAGCAGGATCACAGGGTCATAGGATGTTAGGGGTTGGAAGGGACCTCCAAAGGTCATCAAGTCCAATCCCCCTGCCAGAGCAGGACCAGAGAATCCAGCACAAGTCACACAGGAATGCATCCAGATGTTTCTTGAAAGTCTCCAGAGAAGGAGTCTCCACAACCTCTCTGGGCAGCCTGTTCCAGTGCTCTGTGACCCTCACAGTGAAAAAGTTCCTCCTTATGCTGAGGTGGAACTTTCTGTGCTGTAGTTTTTATCCATTGCCCCTTGTCCTATTCCTGGGTGCAACTGAGCAGAGCCTGTCCCCTCCCTCTTGACCCCCAGCCCTCAGATATTTATAAACATTTATTAAATCCCCTCTCAGTCTTCTCTTCTCCAGACTAAACAGCCCCAGGGCCCTCAGCCTCTCCTCATAAGGCAGTGCTCCGGTCCCTTCATCATCCTGGTAGCTCTCTGTTGGACTATTCTGTCCCTCTTGAACTGGGGAGCCCAAAACTGCTTGCAATATTCCGGGTGTGACTTCACCAGAGGGAGAGGAGAACCTCCATCAATCTGTTGGACACACTCCTCTTAATGCAGCCCAGGATCCCATGGGCCTTCCTGGCCACAACGCTGTCCCATGCAGAACTTGTTGTCCACCAGGACTCCCAGGTCCATCTCCACAGGGTTGCTCTCCAGCAGATCACCTCCTGCTGTGTACTGGTGCAGATCACAAGTGTTACAGCTGGTTCAGCCCAGTCACTGATGCTTAAGGAAGGAGATCCTGCTGTTAAGCACCTTTGTCTTCCTCTTTTCTCCCCTCCAGTGGAAATTAAACCAGCAAAATCAAGGTGACTGTCTTCTGTTTAGTGAATCACAGCAGTGTCCTGTGTGGTCAGAAAGGTGTCAGAAAAGGCATAGAGGAGATGGCAGGGCCGTACCGCTGGTACAGCAGAACCACACCTGTCACTGAGCCATTAGATGAAGGAGCTGAGCCAGCCCCATATCCACAGAGTCCTGTCTTGGATCCCCCACGGTCTGGTGATGAGCCTAATCCTCACACGCTGGTGGTCAGACCTCCTCAGGCAAAGGTGGCATCTGAATCTGCGCTTTCTACAACCCAGGCAAGTCCTCTGCCCACTTGGTCAGCATTTAATATTGAGCCTTTCACTACTGCACTCCTATTAAAAAGGAAGCCTAACATTCATCACTCTATTTTCATTCCAAAACCAGAAAGAGCATAGTGCTTAACTTCAGGAATCACAGAATCATGGAATTTTCAGGGCTGGAAAAGACCTCAAGGAGCATCTAGTTCCAACCCCTCTGTCACGGGCAGGGACACCTCACACTAGATCAGCTTGCACACAGCCACATCCAGCCTGCCCTTAAAAACCTCCAGGGATGGGGATCCCACCACCTCCCTGGGCAAGCTGTGCCAGTGTCCAGTGTCTTCCCTCATGAGGAAGAATTTCTTCCTAACATCCAATCTGAATCTACCCATTTCTATTTTTTTGCCATTCCCCCTAGTCCTATCACACCTTACAAAGTCCCTCCCCAGCTTTCTTGCAGCCCCCTTCAGATACTGGAAGGCCACAACAAGGTCTCTTTGGAGCCTTCTCTTCTCCAGACTGAATAGCCCCAACTCTCTCAGTCTGTATGCAGGAGACTGTGTCCTGAGCACCTCCTGCTCACTAGCTTAGGTGGTTGCTTGCATTTCTCCTGTCCCTGTGACCCCTGGGATGCAGCCTGGTGGTGCTTGATAAATCCTCTGGGCTGCCCTGCCAGCCCCACGTGCCTCAGCATCTCACTTTCGTTTGTCAAGCTCACTTTCAGCATGCCTTCAGCTTTAAAATGGTTGCTAGGGAGTGCTGCTTTTTGCTTGGGGAAAACAAGAAGAGGAATGTGAAAAGAACTGGGTAAATAATTAGAGTGTTATTACATCGATGTCTTTGTTGCCTTCCTTAAGAGGTGGCAGCCATAATTCCCCTTCCTGCTCTCTGACTTAAAGGTAGGAGTATGATGCTCTACAGATGTTCTGACATGATTGCTGGTAAACTGCTTGCACTTCCAGCAAACCAGCAGCTGTTCAGGAACCAGAAGTGGTGAAGAAAGATAAAAGTCACCCTTAACACAGAGCTTCACTCTTTCAGAGGGGAAAAAAAAGCACAGCATGACTCAGGTGCATAAGTGACAAACTCCCTCTGGACCTCAGAGATTCAGGTGTGCTCCCTAGCAGCTGCCAACAGCCTTGGTAGTGATCCCTTGCTGCAGGAAGGGTTGACTTGGGCCCCTCAGTACAAGAAAGACATTGAGAGGCTGGAGTGGGTCTAGAGGAGGGAAACAAGCCTGTCGAAGGTTCAGAAGAACCAGTCTTAATGAGGAGTGGCTGAGGGAACTGGGGTTGTTTAGTCTGGAGAAAAGGAGGCTCAAGGGAGACCTTCTCACTGGCTGTGACTACCTGAAAGGATGTTGTAGCAAGGTAGGTGTTGGTCTCTTCTCCCCAGTAACAAGTAATAGGATGAGAGGAAATGGCCTCAGGACGCACCAGGGAAGGTTTAGACAGGATATTTAAAGAAACTTCTTCACTGAAAGGGTTCTCAGGCACTGGAATAGGCTCCCCATGGAGGTGGCTGAATCACCATCCCTGGAGGTGTTTAAAAGACACAGACTTGTGGTGCTAAGGGACATGGTTTAGCACAAGACTTAGTAGTTAGATAATGGTTGCACTCAATGATCTTAAAGGTCTTTTCCAACTGAAATAATTCCATGACTTCCCTTCCTCACCCCTAGGAGACACCTCCCTGGTTGCCTATTAGTGTTGCAGCAGCCTTTGGTAAGAAACATCTTGTTTTTTACTGAGTACTTTAACTCCAGAGAGGTTAAAGCATAATCCAAGGAGGAGTATTTATTTACAGCATCCACAACAGACCACAGAGCAACAAAGAGGGAGTGCTAGGTTACATGCATCCATGCAGGGGCTGAAAAGAACCTAGCCCCCCAGGAGGACAAAGAAACCTGACCCAGGTGGGCAGACAGAGACTTAGGCCCCCCTCCCAGGGTGTGGGGTCACTGGAGTCAAGGTCTATTGCACTCCCCCTTTCTGTCCAAAGCCTATTTAAGGGGAGCCATCTTTATGGTTCCCTCTCTTTCTTCTGCCTCACCTGCTTGACATCTTTGCTGTCCCCCTGCTTCCTGAGTTACCATGTGGCTTGCCTCCATGCTGCATCCACACTTCTAAGAACTGCATCCAAAGAGAATCCACATTTACATCAAGGGAATCCAGTGCCAGCTGTGCCTGGTTTTGTGTATTTCTCTCTTCACCCCTTTCCTTATACCTTTGCAACTTTCCCTGTTTCTCAAAGGCTAGATGTATTTTGTGAAACTTACCTTTTGTTTTACTTCCAAATTGATTCCAGACCCTTTATTTCATAGAGTCATAGAATTGGCAGGGTTGGAAGGGACCTCAAGGATCATCTAGTTCCAAGCCCCCTGCCATGGGCAAGGACACCTCACACTACAGCAGGTTGCTCACAGCCACATCCAGCCTGGCCTTAAAAGCCTCCAGGGATGAGGCTTCCACCACCTCCCTGAGCAGCCTGTTCCTGTAACCTCATGGGGAAGTACTTCTTCCTAAGATCCAATCTGAATCTGCCCACTTCCAGTTTTGCTCTATTGCCCCTGGTCCTGTCATTACCTAACACCCTAAAAAGTTCCTCCCCTGCTTTCTTGTAGGCCCATGACTTCATGATTTTACCTCTCTTTTCTCCTGCCTGATTTGCTTTTTACCCTAGCAGGGGAAAAAGGCAGAGGGGAGGCAATCTACATCTGTTCCATTTGGGCTTTTGGACTCTGGGAAAAGCTTAAACTGCAGCAGTGGCTTTAAGGCATAAGAAAGAAGGTCATACTCAGTCTACTTACCAGAGAAAGTACAAAAGGTGCTTTTTCTTCAGCATCCCACTCATTTCCTGGAGGTGCTCCCCTGACACGTAGGGCATGCTGCCTCCCTGTGTGCCATGTGTCACGTGTTAGAGAGAAACCCTTCTTCCACACCAGTGTCTGACACTGAGCTCCTTGCCATGGCACTGAGCAGATTTCATTTTCCTCTTGAAACTTTCTCCCTTTCCAGCTGAAACTTTCTCCCTTCTAGCTTAGTCAGCAGATGATCTTGACACTTCTCCAGTTAAATTAAGAAAGTCTCACTTCTCTGGAGATGCAAATGTCACTTTTTTTCAGACCAGCTGTCATCCCCTGTGCTTCACTAGCCAGCAAGCACCTTCTTGACTAAGCACTGCTCTACCTGCTGAACCTTTCTTTCCCTGCTAGGGTGACTCAATTGCTTTTAATGTGGAGATGTCTCCAGGCACTGAAGTTCGTATGTAAAATCAGCCAGAACGTTCACCAACACCTTTGGCACAAATATCTAAGGCAACAAGTGAGCACAGTCATTATCTTCCCTTGAACAAGATGCTAATGCTGGGCTTAAGGCAACAGAAGGAGACAGAGAGGAAAACCTTTCTCCTAAGCATGCCATGAAAATATCACACACACACAAATGACAACAGAAGAGCCTCTGGCACCTATAACACATATTTTCCTGAAAAATATCAGGAAAGAAGAATAAACTGCAGCAGTACAGGTTAGGAGGTGATCTGCTGGAGAGCAGCACCAAGGAGAAGGACCTGGGAGTCCTGGTGGACAAGCTCTGCACGGGACAGCAATGTGCCCTTGTGGCCAAGAAGGCCAATGGAATCCTGGGGTGCATTAAGAGCAGTGTGTCCAGCACATCCAGGAGGTTCTCCTCCCCTTCTGCTCTGTCCTGGTGAGGCCACACCTGGAATATTGCATCCAGTTCTGGGCTCCCCAATTCAAAAGGGACAGGGATCTACTCAAGAGAGTTAAACCAGGATGATTGTGGTTGTGGAGTCTCCTTCTCTGGAGACTTTCCAGACCCATCTGGATGTATTCCTGTGTTCCTGCACTATATTCTCCAGTCCTGCTCTGGCAGGGGGGTTGGACTAGATGACCTTCAGAGGTCCCTTCCAACCCTTAACATCCTGTGATCATTTAGACCCACATTAACTCTCTGTGGAAAGCAAGCCAAATGCAGTGCCAGTGACAGCAGAAAAGGGAAAGTCTGTTTGCATCTGTATTTGAATAAGGGACCATTGCATTTCAAGAGCCTGCTCTTGGGATGAGTTGTTCCCTGTAAGGGTTTCTGTACGTTTCTGGACAGGATGACAAGCAAATGACAGCAGAGCTGACAGCTCTATTAGCTGCAGGAACAGGACAGGTGAAAGCTGCCTTGTATCACCTCTGGATAATGAGATGGATTTCTGAGTGCAGCCCAAATGCTTTCAGGACAAGCCGCCAAATGTGATAGGTTAGTGGTAGATGAAACAAAATAACCTGAGGACTGCTTTCATATCCAGGGCCTTTACTAACACACCTACTACATATAGTGCAAAAAAAGGCAGGAGAAGTCCTGTGTGACAGCTCCAGGCTGAACAGATTCCACTTGCCTGCAAAAGGTTTCCCAGAGACACCTTTGCACAAGACACTGTGGGTGCTGTCCTCCCAATGTTTTATCCTGGCAGCATTCCACCTGTCTACAGGTCAGGTAGCTTCTTCCTCACCTTTCCCTTCCCACTTGCACAGCAGCTCAGGGGACTGGAGCTGGTGGCTGTAGGGGTGCAGAAAGGGTTGCTGTCTCTGTTTCTACTCCAGGATCCTTTTGTTCTCTGATTACTGGATAGAATCATAGAATCATAGAATCAGTCAGGGTTGGAAGGGACCACAAGGATCATCTAGTTCCAACCCCCTGCCATGGGCAGGGACACCCTACACTAGATCACGCTGGCCAGAGCCTCGTCCAGCCTGGTCTTAAACACCTCCAGGGACTGGATAGAATCATAGAATCAGATTACAGATCAAGAAAGGCAAGACAGGAATCTCAGGAAGGACCCAGGCTGTGTTCCTGCATCCTGGCACGCTATGGGGATGGGGGCAGGTCCATGTGCAAAGGCATTAATGTGTGATGATCAAAAATTAGTGTGTGTTGATCAAATACATTTCAACCACAGCATTTAAGCTGGAGGGGGTTTTGCCTCCAGCCAGGAAGTTCTCTGTTAGGGAATTACTGGTATTCAGTGCATTCAAACCAACATTGTCTTTCCCCTATTAAAACACACACAAATCATAACAAGCTGTCCAGACACAGCCTGTTGCTAGGTTTGCCTAAAACATTGGCCATTGCTCTTTGTTTTTGTCACATCTTGCTTGCTTAGCTGTTGTAGAAACCTGCTTCCACCAAGTTTTCTCCTGAGTAATGGGTAGCTGTGTACAAATGTCATCCTTCACCCTCCTTTACTTTGCCTGTGGGGGGAAAAAATGTATATAAGAAGGATTTAAAAGAAGAAGAAGAGGTACAAAAATGAACATAGAACGTTTCACCTCAACATGAGAATGTTCCAGTGTCTCACCACCCTCATGGGGAAGAACTTCTTCCTGAAGACTAATCTAAATCTACTTTCCTCTAGCTTGGATCTATTACCCCTAGTCCAACATCCTAAAAAGTCCCTCCCCAGCTTTCTTGTAGGCTCCATTCAGATGTTAGAAGGCCACAGCACGGTCTCCACAGAGCCTTCTCTTCCCCAAACTGAACAACCCCAACTCTCTCAGTCTGTTCTCATCAGAGAGGTGCTCCAGCCCTCTGATCATCCTTGTGACCCTTCTCTGGAAACGTTCCATCACATCCACACCTTTCCTGCAAACAGGGGCTCCCGAACTGGACACAGTACTCCAGGTGGGGTCTCACCAGAGTGGAGTAGACGGGGGGGAATCACCTCCCTCGACCTGCTGGCCACACTTCTCTTGATGCAGGCCAGGATGTGATTGGCTTTCTGGGCTGCAAGTGCTCACTGCTGGCTCCTGTTGAGCTTCTCATCCACCAGCACCCCCAAGTCCTTTTCTTCAGGGCTGCTCTCAAGCCAGTCCCTGCCCAGCCTATATCAGTGCTCGGGATTGCCCTCACCTGGATTCAGGACCTTGCACTTGGTCTTGTTGAACCTCATGAGGTTAGCTTGTGCCCACCTCTCCAGCCTGTCCAGGTCCCTCTGGATGACAGCTTGGTGTTGTCAGCAAACTTGCTGAGGGTGCACTCAATGCTTCTGTCCATGTTGCCAACAAAGATGTTAAACAAAACTGGTCCCAATACTGATCCCTGAGGGACTCCACTTGGCACTGGCCTCCACTTGGCCATGGACCCATTGACAGCCACTCTTTGGGTGCAGCTGTCAAGCCAGAGGAAGAATACTGGAATTTCTATAGCTTTGCAGAGAAGGGGGAGGGGAAACAAAAAAGGATGTTGATCTGATAGGGAAGGTGATCCATGGGACTGAAGAGTGACAAGACATTCAGAAACTGCAAGACATTAGCGAGATGTATTAATTTAATTAGCCAGCATAGCATCATTTATCATGCTAACCACAAGAGATGTGCCCACACAAGCTAGTGTTTGAAGGTCACACTCATATCCAATGCAACTCTTACGTCACACTAAATGTCCAGCTGCAGAGATTTGCTCACTTCAACTTGGAAAGAAGTTATTGAAAGACAGTTTTGGAAAGCCTCCAGTGGAATAGCACAGTGTTGTAGGTTGTAAACAGGTCCAGTTCTGGAGCCCCTAGTACAGGAAGAATCTGGACATGCATGGATCGTGTCCAGAGAAGGGCCACGAGGATGATCAGAGGGCTGGAGCTGCTCTCCTGTGAGGACAGATTGAGGGAGTTGGGGCTGTTCAGTCTGGAGAAGAAAAGGCTCTAAGAAGACCTAATTGTGGCCTTCATAGTATACCAACAAATTAGAAGTTGGAGGGGACCTCCAGAGATCATTGAATCCAAGCCCCCTGCCAAAGCAGCATCACCAAAGCAGCAGTAGTCCACACAGGAATGCATCCAAGCAGGTTTCTGAATGTGTCCAGAGAAGGAGACTCCACAACCTCTCTGGGCAGCCTGT
Source organism: Picus viridis (assembly GCA_033816785.1). Lineage (NCBI taxonomy): Eukaryota > Metazoa > Chordata > Aves > Piciformes > Picidae > Picus > Picus viridis. The sequence continues at coordinate 46,120,521 of CM066578.1, read as the reverse complement.
TCCAGTGCTCTGTCAGCCTCACTGCACAGAAGTTTCTCCTCACGTCGAGGTGAAATCTTCTATGTTCAAGTATGTATCCATTGTCCCTTGTCTTATTACTGTGCCCCACCAAAAATGGCTTGGACCCTCCACTTGACACCCAGCCCTCAGATATTGATAGACATTGATCAGATCCCCTCTCATCTACTTCTGTAAATACTATTTTCATTTAAACTCCCAAATCCTGCCATTATCTGAAGGGGCTACAAGAAAGCTGGGGAGGGACTTTTGAGGGTGTCAGGGAGTGACAAGACTGGGGGGATGGAACAAAACTAGAAATGGGGAGATTCAGATTGGATGTTAGGAAGAAGTTCTTCCCCACGAGGGTGGTGAGAGACTGGCACAGGTTGCCCAGGGAGGTGGTGGAAGCCTCATCCTTGAAGGTTTTGAAGGCCAGGCTGGATGTGGCTCTGGGCAACCTGACGTGGTGTGAGGTGTCCCTGCCCATGGCAGGGGGTGGGACTGGATGATCCTTGAGGTCCCTTCCAACCCTAACGATTCTATGATCCTATGATAATCAGGAGTGCCTGGATTCCCAGTGTTTACTGGATTTAAGTGTTGGGAGGTAGACAGTAAGGACTTACTTCAACAGTGGTATCTGCAAGGAAGTTAGAATTGTCAAGTTTCAGGACACTTTATTGTTTTATAACTGCGGGTTCCTGCCTGCCAGTCTTCTCTCCCTACTTCCTCTGCCCGTTCATTATCCAGGAAAGAACTTAATGATAAGGCTCCAAAAGAATTCTCAGAAGCAAAATGCTTCTTAAGGGCTCATTTATGGTCTCAGCTACGTAGGGGTAAAGACTCAAGTACCCTGATGAAGTGAAAAGAGCTCCTGGGGATACATGCCAGCAGAAATGAGAGCTTAATTTGGCCCTAAATTAGAAACTCTTTGTCAGCTGGGGGCTCAGATATGCCACAGCTCTCAGTGCTGTCCCTCTGACACTGGGGTACTTTTCTAATTGAAATTTCCTGACTTTAGTAGGAAATTATTCACATTTTTTTAATTAATTTTTTTACATGCATTTTCTTTTTTTTCTTTTCTTTTTTTCCCCTCTCTCTTTTTTTGACTTCTAAAGTCTGTGAAGAGCATTTTGCAAGTGTTTATATTTGTGGCAGGTTTTAAGCAGTGCACTGAGCCCTAATGCTTTCTTAAGCATGTGTTTCTTTAATTGAAACTCCTAGCTTAGAAAAGGCATAATAGGATCCACATTTGTTACTTTTCTCATCCACCTTCCCACCACGAAGATTTAGCAAGGCAGCCTCTCGGGAGCATGCACCTTCCACACCCTCTGTGTGCTGGCCTGCAAGCTTGGGTTTGCCCATGATTTCACAGAAGCACAGAGTCACAGACACATTCAGGTTGGAAAAGACCCTCAGGATCACCAAGTCCAACCCAGAACCCTGCTCTACAAGGTTCACCCCTAAACCATAGCCCCAGGCACCACATCCAAACCACCTTTAAACACATCCAGGACTGGGGACTCAGCCACCTCCCTGGGCAGCACATTCCAATGTCTGACCACTCTTGCTGTGAAAACGTTTTTCCTAATGTCCAGTCTAAACCTACCCAGTCCCAGCTTGAGGCCATTCTCTCTTGTTCTATCATTAATCACCTGTGAGATGAGACCAGCACCAGCTTCTCTACAATGTACTTTCAGGTAGTTGTAGACAGCAATGAGGTCTCCCCTCAGCCTCCCCTTTTCCAAACTAACCATCCCCAGCTCCTTCAGTCTCTCTTCATCAGATTTATTCTCCAGGCCCTTCCCAGCTTCCTTGCCCTCCTCTGCACTGGCTCCAGCACCTCCACATCTCTCTTGTATTGAGATGCCCAAAGGCTTTTCAAATGTCTATGTAGACAATATCCACAATATCCAGTGGCAACAAGGAAAGAGCATCCCTCCTAGGTCTTAGAAGCTGTCTGCAAAAGAAGGCAGATTTCTGACAATTTATCTCAGTATCCAATGTCAGCCTCTCAGTTTCCACAAAGGAACCTCCTAGGTTCCCTTGTGTGGTGGTTTGAAAATTCTATTCTGTTCTGTTCTAATTCTATTCTATTCTTCTTTCTATTCTATTCTATTCTATTCTATTCTATTCTATTCTATTCTATTCCATTCCATCCCATTCCATTCCATTCCATTCCATTCCATTCCATTCCATTCCATTCCATTCCAAGATCTGGGCCCCTCAGTTTAAGAAGGACATTGAGACATTTGAACATGTCCAGGGAAGGGCAACAAGGCTGGGGAGAGGCCTTGAGCACAGCCCTGGGAGGAGAGGCTGAGGGAGCTGGGGTTGCTTAGTCTGGAGAAGAGGAGGCTCAGGGAGACCTTACTGCTCTCTACAACTACCTGAAGGGAGGCTGTAGCCAGGTGGGGGTTGGTCTCTTCTCCCAGGCATCCAGCACCAGAACAAGAGGACACAGTCTCAAGCTGCACCAGGGGAAGTTTAGGCTGGAGGTGAGGAGAAAGTTCTTCACTGAGAGAGTTGTTTACCATTGGAATGTGCTGTCCAGGGAGGTGGTGGAGTCACCATCCCTGGAGGTGCTCAAGAGAGGATTGGACGTGGCACTTGGTGCCATGGTTTAGTCATGGAGTCTGTGGTGACAGGTTGGCCTTGATGATCTTTGAGGTCTCTTTCAACCTTGGTGATTCTGTGATTGTGAAAATTTTCCAGGCACAGCCTAAAGCTACCACACCTTGCAAAGACAGGATTGCTCCTCAGTTTGCAAGGGAAGCAATAGACCTGGATGGCAGAGGTAGAATGACATCTTAAAGGCTAATCCTTGCTTGTTTAGCTGAGGCAGGGAATTCCAAATCCATCATCAGAGCAACACACAGAATGCATCACCCATTCATCTTGTTGTTTTTTTCAAATGGATTAGAAGAAAACAGGCTCTTTAAGAAGACTGGATACTATTCATGTCAGCTCTGTGAGAGCATAAATATGCTGCTGCAGCTTAAGGAACAGCATCAGCTAGAGGAGCATCAGCTGATGGCTCATTGTCTACAGCAGGTCTGCAGCCTCTGTTTGCTGTCGAAGCCCAGGCACTGTGCTGATCACAACACCAGAACAACTGCAGCTGCAGCAAACACCCTGGGATCTTGAAAATTATGGGAAGAAATTGAATCATGGAATGGTTAGGGTTGGAAGGGACCTCAAAGATCATCCAGTTACGACCCCCTGCCATGGGCAGGGACACCTCACACTACAGCAGGTTGCTCACAGCCACATCCAGCCTGGCTTCAAAACCTCCAGGGATGAGGCTTCCACCACCTCCCTGGGCAACCTGTGCCAATGTCTCACCACCCTCATGGGGAACAACTTCTCCCTAACATCCAATCTGAATCTATCCTTTTCTAGTGTTGTTCCATTATCCCTAGTCCTATCACTCCCTGACACCCTCAAAAGTCCCTCCCCAGCTTTCTTGTAGCCCCCTTCACATACTGGAAGGCCACAATAACATCTCCTTGGAGCCTTCTCTTCTCCAGACTGAACAACCCCAACTCTCTCAGCCTGTCCTCATAGCAGAGGAGCTCCAGCCCTCTGATCATCCTCGTGGCCCTTCTCTGGACACGATCCATGCATGTCCACATTCTTCCTGTACTAGGGGCTCCAGAACTGGACACAGTATGCCAGGTGGGCTCTCATCAGAGCAGACTAGAGGTGGAGAATCCCCTCTCTCGACCTGCTGGCCACGCTAGCATCAGCTGCTGTTAAACAGTGTAGAAATAACACAGTAGTGAAACTAATAAATAAGTACCAACAGGTTTAAGGCTTCCTCTTTAGAAATACTCTCCTATGGGTCAGAGATCTGAAGGTTTAGCTTTTAAGAGTTCTGACATACAAGAAGCCCATCCTCTCCCCTGTGTAAGTGCTTCAGTTCTTGTTCCCGGCTCCATAAATCACAGGCAGAGTAAATGCATTACAAGTTAAGAGCAGGAAATAATATGATTTCCTAGCAGACACTGGGAGTAGCAGCTTCTCACACACATGCCAAAATGCCATGCAGCAATCAGTATGGAAGAAGATGCACCTTCTCCAACAGTCTGGAGCAAATGCGTATTTTATCTAAGTAAATCTTTGACAGCTTACTGCAAAACTCAGAGCCTTTAACGTGCTTCTCCTCATAACATCTTTGTTCCTGAAACTACCACAATCTTAAAAGCCCAGAGTCTGCTTTTCTCCTGCTTTATAAAGTGGTTCAAACTTGAACATCACAGAATCACAGAATCACCAAGGTTGGAAGAGACCTCAAAGATCATCAAGGCCAACCTGTCACTACAGACCTCATGACTAGACCATGGCACCAAGTGCCACGTCCAGTCCCCTCTTGAACACCTCCAGGGATGGCGACTCCACCACCTCCCTGGGCAGCACATTCCAATGACGAATGACTCTCCCTGTGAAGAACTTCCTCCTCACCTCCAGCCTAAACTTCCCCTGGCACAGCTTGAGACTGTGTCCTCTTGTTCTGGTGCTGGTTGCCTGAGAGAAGAGACCAACCCTCACCTGGCTACAACCTCCCTTCAGGTAGTTGTAGAGAGCAATGAGGTCTCCCCTGAACCTCCTCTTCTCCAGGCTAAACAACCCCAGCTCCCTCAGCCTCTCCTCCCAGGGCTGTGCTCAAGGCCTCCCCCAGCTTTGTTGCCCTTCTCTGGACACGTTCAAGTGTCTCAATGTCCTTCTTAAACTGAGGGGCCCAGAACTGGACACAGGACTCAAGGTGTGGCCTAACCAATACTGAGCACAGGGCAGAATGACTTCCCTGCTCCTGCTGGCCACACTATTCCTGATGTAGGCCAGGATGCCATTGGCCCTCTTGGCCACCTGGGCACACTGCTGGCTCATGTTTAGGCAGCTGTCAATCAGTACCCCAGGTCCCTTCCTGCCTGGCTGCTCTCCAGCCACTCTGACCCCAGCCTGTAGCTCTGCATGGGGTTGTTGTGGCCAAAGTGCAGCACCTGGCACTTGGATTTGTTGAATGCCATCCCGTTGGACTCTGCCCATCTGTCCAGTCGGTCGAGGTCCTTGTGAGAGACTAAAGCTTGTCTCTCCTGGTGACTCAAGAAAGATAAAATCACTTGCTGTTTGTCCAGACAATAGCTGAGGTGCGTTGGGCAGAGCCACTGGAAGGACTCTTGGAAGGTGCAAAGATAACATTGCTCACGGGACTGCAGCTGGCCTACAACAATGGCCCAAGGGCCCAGCCAGCACGCCTCCAGGACAAGATCATTTCCAGCCATCAGATACCCCAGGAAAGGACAATGGTTCCTGATGTGTAAAGAGTGTGTGGGTAGGTAGATGGAGCAGGAGGAGGTGGAGGCCTTCCCCCCTCCATCCAGTTGCTGCCCAAACTCACCTGAGTACACAGAAAGATTTCCTGGGGAATGATACCTGGACCTAAAGATGATTTCCCAGAACGATATCCTGGGGAACAACACCTGGACACTTGCCTAAGGGCTAAAACACTGTATAAAAGACTGGAGCAACTGCTGGCTTGAGGAGGAGAAAATTGGAGAAGCAAGATGCAGAAGAAAGCAGAGAGCAGCACACGCTGGAAACATCCTGGGGCCAACACAATGGATCTTGGACTCTCCGTGCCCTAAGTTCCACCTGCTGCAACTCATGGAGCTGAAGAAGCTGCCCAGAGGACCTCATCCCTTCTACAGCCAAAGCCTCAGCACCCTTCCTCTACAGACCCAACATCTCCTGCAGCACCCTTCCTCTACAGACCCAACATCTCCTGCAGCACCTTTCCTCCACAGACTCAAACTGTCTTGGGGGGTGAGGGGTGTGGTAATATAATTCTTTCCCTCTTCTCCCTTTCTTCTCTCTCTTCCTATTCTCTCTCTCTCTCCTTCTGATTCTCTCTCTCTCCTTCTGATCCCTCCACTTTATTTATGTCCATCCACTGTAGTTATGTAATCAATAGTCTAGCTGTTGATATTTTGGCCTCGTTTGTGCCTCTAATTTCACAACACAGGAATATTCATTAAAAACCTGAATCTCTTTCCCTCTCCGGATCGAGACAGTCCTTCTGCAGAGCCTTTCTGCCCTCTAACAGATCTATATCTGCCAACTTGGTGTCATCTGCAAATTTGCTGATGACTGTCCCAATCCCCTGAACATGAAAGATTTCACCTCAGCATGAGGAGGAACTTCTTTCCAGTGAGGGCAACAGAGCCCTGGAGCAGGCTGCCCAGAGAGGTTGTGGAGTCTCCTTCTCTGGAGATGTTCAAAACCCACCTGGCTGCATTCTTGTGCAGAATACCCTGGGTGATGCTGCTTTGGCAGGGGGGTTGGACTCGATGATCTCTGGAGGTCCCTTCCAGCCTCTACTATACTCTGATACTGTCATAAGTGGAGGTGACATAGCTAGAGACAGGTACAGATACACACAAAAAGAACTGGGTGCCTAAATCCCAGAGTGCCAGACACAAAGCCTGGGGATATCCAGTAACACTGGGCAAAAGCCATGGTGATGAGACATTAAACTCTCTCTGCTCTGATACAGTTTGACAGAGAAGAAGGGGTGACAGAGACCATAGCTGCCCCTGACACACAGCCACCCCCCGGGGATAGGGGGTACACCTGAAAGTGGGAGACAAACAGCTCATGCAGCGTTGCCCACGTTGCCCACATTTTGTGACCACAAATCAGTTTTCTGTTGACAAGGCTCATTTTTCACAGCAGCATCTTTGTCTCCAAGCCTTTGCCAAGCAGTTATAACTTGATCAGTGCATTTGGGAACACATTTAACAAAATTGCCTGTTTGCAGGAGAGAGAGAGAGAGTACCAAAGCAATGCAGTTCTGAAAAGCAAAAACACCGAGGGAAGGAGACAAGCTAGCTGGGAAAGCTAGTGAAGATGGGTCTCCACTTCCTAATAAAACACCCCAGTGCATTGCTGCCTGCCTATTACTCTCTCTGTGAATTACAGGGGAATGAAATTACCAGAGTTTAGCAATGGGATGTTTGCAACAGCATTCAGTTAGAAGGAAAAGAGGTCAAAATTGTGCTTTATTATCAACTAACTGTTTCAGTGTGAAGAACCCTCATGTGTGACCTTTAATCCTGAATTCTTCAGGAAATCAGATGTACAGTGGAGAGGCTGAGAGCCCCAGGGCTGTTTAGGCTGGAGAAGAGAAGACTGAGAGGGAATTTAATAAGTGTTGATAAATATCTGAGGGCTGGGGGTCAGGAGGGAGGGGACAGGCTCTGCTCACTTGCTCCCTGGGATGGGACAAGGGGTAATGGATATAAACTACAGCACAGGAGATTCCACCCCAACATGAGGAGCAACTTCTTCACTGTGAGGGTGACAGAGCACTGGAAGAGGCTGCCTAGAGAGGTTGTGGAGTCTCGTCCTCTGGAGACTTTCAAGACCCATCTGGATGTGTTCCTGTGTGACCTATACTGGATTCTCTGGTCCTGCTCTGGCAGCGGGATTGGATATTCAGAGGTCCCTTCCAACCCCTCACATCCTGTGAAGATATTCTTATTATTTGAAGGAGCAAGCCTAGTCATTGAAGCTGTATAGGAGGCTCACCTGAACACAAGACAAGCTCAGAATTCCTTAATGCTTTCCTTCAAATAATCAGAAACCTTTTCAAACACATCATCAATACCTTAAACCCATACTTAGGTTATGTGACAAAAAAAGAAATTTAAAGGAAGTTCCAGTGTCTCACCACCCTCATGAATAAGAACTTCCTAACATCCAATCTCAATCTACCCACTCCTAGTTTTGCTCCATTCCCCCCAAGCCCATCACTGCCTGACACTATAAAAAGTCCCTCCCCAGCTTTCTTGTAGCCCCCTTCAGAAACTGGATGGCCACAGTAAGGTCTCCTCAGAGCCTTCTCTTCTCCAGACTGAATAACCCCAACTCTCTCAGTCTGTCCTCACAGGTGTGGCACTCCAGCCCTCTGATCATCCTCACACAAGTTAGTATCTGCTAGAGTGAAGGAAGCAAAAAGAGAGTAAATTGGTGCACAAAACTAACTTTCATGTTTGATAGACATATCCAATGGGATTACTTAGAACTTATCATTATTTTCCTTTTTACAACCAATGGTGGTTTATTTACATTCTGTTACTTTCTGTTCAAGAATCATAGGTTGGAAAAGACCTCAGAGATCATCAGGTCCAACCTATCACCCGACACCTCATGACAACTAAACCATGGCTCCAAGTGCCACATCCAATCCCTTTTTGACCACCTCCAGGGACAGTGAGTCCACCACCTCCCTGGGCAGCACATTCCAATGGCCAACAACTCTTTCTGGGAAGAACTTTCTCCTCACCCTAAGCCTAACCCTGCCCTGGTGCAGCTTGAGGCTGTGTCCTCTTGTTCTGGTGCTGGTTGCCTGGGAGAAGAGACCAACCCCCACCTGACTACAACCTCCCTTCAGGGAGTTGTAGAGAGCAATAAGGTCTCCCCTGAGCCTCCTCTTCTCCAGGCTAAGCAACCTCAGCTCCCTCAGCCTCTCTTCACAGGGCTTGTGCTCAAGGCCTCTCACCAGCCTTGTTGCCTTTCTCTGGACACGTTCAAGAGTCTCAATGAATGTGGAATTGTGGAAAATTTCTCTAGGCACAGCCTAAAACTACGACTCAAACCCAACCCCCTCTCCCTCCAAGGCACGCTTCTGTCCCTCACCTCTGCTAGCAGATACAGCAAGCAGGGTGTGCATTTAACGCAGGCAAGTGACAGCTCCCTGCTCACCTCCACCAGATCCAAACAAGAGGCAGCTTGCACCTCCCCTGGTGCAGGGGAGGAGGGGTAAGTCACACTTGAGAGGTGCCACCTGGGTTATGCAACGCACAAAGCTGCTCCAGTGCTCCAGCAATGACAAACTCACACCAGGCAGAATGGCAGAGCCCCAAGAGTGTTCACAGTTTGAAAATGCTTACCCAGGATACAGAGCATTATTATCAGCCTGGAATAGAAATAACATTTCATGTCTGCACAGATCTGGCAGAAGCCTGTCAAACAACTCTTTGAAAGAGCTGGTTCTGGAGTCCTCAATATAGGAAGGACATGGACCTGATAGAGAGGGTCCAGAGGAGGGCCATGAAAATGATCAGGGGTTGGAACAGCTCTGCTATGAGGACAGGCTGAGGGAGCTGGGGGTGTTCAGCCTGGAGAAGAGGAGGCTCTGGGGAGACCTGAAGAGATCTTCCAATAGCTGAAGGGTGCCTACAGGAAGGCTGCAGAGGGACTCTACAAAGGCCTGCAGTGATAGGACAAGGGGCAGTGGCTTCAAACTAGAGAAGAGCCAATTTAGGTTGGATGTTAGGAGCAAGTTCTTTACCATGGGGAGACTGGAACACTGGAACAGGTTGTCTGGGGAGGTGGTTGTTGCCACCATCCCTGGAGATACACAAGGTGAGGCTCGACAGGGCTCTGGGCAACCTGATCTAGTGAGGATGTCCCTGCTCACTGCAGAGGGGTTAGACTGGATGACCTTTGGAGGTCACAGCTTGAGGCCATTCCCCCTTGTTCTATCACTAATTACATGTGAGAAGAGACCAGCACCAGCCGCTCTGCAATATCCTTTCAGGTAGCTGTAGAGAGCAATGAGGTCTCCCCTCAGCCTCCTCTTTTCCAAGCTAACCATCCCCAGCTCCTTCAGCTGTGCTTCACCAGATTTATTCTCCAGTCCTTCCACCAGCTTCATTGCCCTCCTCTGCCCTGGCTCCAGCACCTCCACATCTCTCTTGTATTGAGCTGCCCAAAACTGGACACAATATTCTAGGTGTGGCCTCACCAGAGCTGATTACAGGGGGACAATCACCTCCCTGCTCCTGCTGGACACAGCATTTCTAATCCAAGCCTGGATGCCATTGGCCATTAATGTCACTTTGCTAAGATGCACACCGTGTGCTCAATTTGTTCACTCCTAGACAAGGGAGATCAGTTCAAAGCAGAACAGACACAGAACATGGTAGAATGTAAAGCTCTATTTTGGGAAAGAAGCTATTAATACACTGAGCTACACGGAGACAAGATTGTTCCCTAAGAACAGAATGAGGTTTAGAAGCCAGGAAGAAAACAACCTACCTACAATAAAGAATGCTGTTGGCAAAACAACAGATGGATGTAAATTAGCCAGGACTACACTTACCCCAGAAATCAGAAGATTCCTATCAGAATAGTGGGGCTCCAGGTCAGGTTTCCAGTAAAGACAGATGGGGGGGGACCAAAACCAAACCCCAAAAATAATTACATTTAGAGTGGATCAGTATAGGAAAGGAGTCATATGTACTCAGCACTGGTTAGGCCACACCTTGAGTACTGAGTCCAGTTCTGGGCTCCTCAATTTAAGAAGGACATTGAGACACTTGAACATGTCCAGAGAAGGGCAATGAGGCTTGGGAGAGGCCTTAAGCACAAGCCTTATGAGGAGAGGCTGAGGGAGCTGGGGTTGTTTAGCCTGGAGAAGAGGAGGCTCAGGGGAGACCTTATTGCTCTCTACAACTACCTGAAAGGAGGTTGTAGCCAGGTGGGAGTTGGTGAAGAGACACAGGCAACCAGGACCAGAACAAGAGGACACCGTCTCAAGCTGTGCCAGGGGAAGTTTAGGCTGCAGGTGAGAAGAAAGTTCTTCCCAGAAAGCGTAATTGGCCACTGGAATGTGCTGTCCAGGGAGGTGGTGGAGTCACCATCCCTGGAGGTGAAGGTGAAGAGTCCCCATCTCTGAAGGTGTTCAAAAAAGGATTGGATGTGGCACTTGAAGCCATGGTTTAGTTGTCAGGAGGTGTTAGGTATCGGGTGATAAGTTGGACTTGCTGATCTCTGAGGTCTTTTCCAACCTGGTTGATTCTATGATTCAAAGAACCAAGTGGAAGAGTGCCAGCTGTAACAGGAGACTGGGTTTGGGAGATGGAAAAGGCTTGCAGGTTCTGAATTCCCATCTCTTTCCCAAATGTTTTAAAGTTATGTTCTGTGGCCCAAATAAAATTGATTAATACAAACAATGGAATATTTTCAAGCAGAGTGGGAGAGCAAAATCCTCTTTAAAATGTGAAATGATACATAACAAAACAAATAGCCCGTGTGAGGTGTTTATTACTGACTAGCCTTCTGGTAACTATAACAACAAATTGCCACTAGTTTTCAGTTTAAACAGAAATTTTCCTGCCTTTGGAGCAGGCTAATACACTCTTGTGTAAGTGGTGACTCTTGCTGAGCAAGTGTCAAAATCTAGAAGAGGAGGAAGATTCAGATGGCTTCACATAGCCCAGTAAATCCACAGGCAATTAGAACCACCTCAAATGAATCAGCACGACTTCCTAACAAGATGTTCTTTCGAGTTCATGAGATCATTAGAACACCCAACAGGCTAAGAAATATGTTTTCATTTGCAAATCATGGCACCAAGTCCAAAAGCCCCAATTCACTAAGATGTTTTTCCACATGCCCACAGCCATCTAAATAATAATAAAAAAAACCAACCCCACCAAACACTTAGCACAGGAAAAAAGATTCCTTCAGGCATATATTAATGTATTTTCCCCCTAAGCATCTCACAGAGCCCTCAGTCACACTAGGGCAACAAAGCTGGTGAGGGGTCTTGAGCACAAGACCTATGAGGAGAGGCTGAGCTGGGGTTGCTTAGCCTGGAGAAGAGGAGGCTCAGGGGGACCTTACTGCTGTCTACAACTACCTGAAGGGAGACTGTAGCCAGGTGAAGAGACCCAGGCAGCCAGCACCAGAACAAGAGGACACAGTCTCAAGCTGCACCAGGGGAGGTTTAGGCTGGATGTTAGGAAGAAACTCTTCATAGAAAGAGAGATTGGCCATTGGAATGTGCTGCCCAGGGAGGTGGTGGAGTCACCATCACTGGAGGTGTTTAGGAAGAGATTGGATGAGGTGCTTGGTGCCATGGTTTAGTTGATTAGATAGTGTTGGGTGATAGGTTGGACTTGATGATCTTGAAGGTCTTTTCCATCCTGGCTAATTCTACTCTATTCTACTCCCAGTCTTCTGCTGGGATCACTCAAGCCTTGTTTACTTATCTTCATGGGGAACTGCTCTAGTTGTGATAGTTTTAGGCAAATGCCTAAGAAAATTTTCCATATAGTAGAGAAGTGATAGAATTGAATAGAAGAGTGATGGATACTGCATCTGGGGAGGAAAGACAACAGGCACCAGTACAGGTTAGGGGCTGCCCTGCTGAAAAGCAGCACCACAGAAAAAGACCTTGGAGTGCTGGTGGGCAGCAAGTTCTGCATGGGACAGCAATGTGCCCTTGTGGCCAAGACAGCCAATGGGATCCTGGGGTGCAGCAAGGAAAGTGTGGCCAGCAGGGCTGGGGAGGTTCTTCTCCCCCTCTGCTCTACCCTGCTGGTACCAGACCTGGAATACTGTGTTCAGTTTTGGGCTCCCCAGTTCAAGAGAGACAAAGACCTGCTGGAGAGAATCCAATGAAGAGCCACGAGGATGCTTAGGGGACTTTAGCGTCTCCCCTGTGAAGAGAGACTGAGAGCCCTGGGGCTGTTTAGTGTTGAGAAGACTGAGAGGGGATCTGATCAATGTCTATCAATATCTGAGGGGTGGGTGTCAAGTGGAGGGGGCCAAGCTCTTTTGGGTGGTGCACAGTAATAAGACAAGGAACAACAGGTACAAGCTTGAACATAGAAGGTTTCAGCTCAACATGAGGGGAAACTTCTTTACAGTGAGGGTGGCAGAGCACTGGAACAGGCTGCCCAGAGAGGTTGTGGAGTCTCCTTCTCTGGAGACATTCAAAACCCACCTGGATGCCTTCCATGTGCAGACTACCCTGGGTGATCCTGCTCTGGCAGGGGGTTGGAGTTGATAAGCTCTTGACGTCCCTTCCAACCTCTAATATGCTGTGATACTGTGAGAGAATATAAATAAATTACTACTGGATGTGAAAAGGAAAGTAATGACAAGGTCTAAATAATCCCTTTGGTCTAATTACTAACATAAAGTTAGTTGTGTAAACAACTCTTTCCCTTTTCTGTTTCTTTGCTCTAGCAGATACCAGCTGGTGGCTCCTGCTGGCTTGCTGACCTTGGCTACGTTTCTTTCTTGTGGCTAAGCTACTTCTCTGTTGTAACCAAGCTACTCTCTGCTCTTCTCTCTCTCTTTGGGTTGGTGGGGGGATGGGATCAGGGAGGGGGAAGCTGTTGGTAGCCCCCTGGTTTTCTCCAGGGGGGTTCTTGTGTTGTTTAGACACTGCAAATCCATGTAAATATTGTATATTTTGCACACATTCATTGCATTCTGTAGTTCTGGATTGCAGTTTTGCTTGTAAATATAGCTTAATTTGCTTCCAGCTGAGCTGGTCTGGCAATTTTTATTTTGGGGGTGTAATTTTAACCTTTCTACTTAGCTGCATGGAGAACTGCCAGAGCTGTGTTTGCTGGATGAGAGCAGGCACTGCACTTTGTACTCCAGAGATAAGAGGATGCAACAGTCGAGCTGCGTTTGTGCATCTCAGTCACAAAATATGATCTTAATAATGACAGTGCCTCAACTGAAACAACGACTCCTACCTTCCACTCAATAGCCAGGGGTTTAAAAGTCATTCTTAATTTAGTGCATTTTCCCTTTCTCTCCACGTGTTGGAGAATATTTATTCCACCACGTTTACAAAGCCTCTCCTCAGCACGAAAGCACCAGCTGTAAATCGTCCCAGACCTCCTCCTTCTCTCAAAGCTCAGACAATGGGCTCTTCTTGCCTTTCTCTTATGAGGGCCACATGAATCAAAGCCTGCTAAAGGGCAAGTCTAGTAATTTGAGCAAACAGCCTACACTAACTGGATGAGTGGATTGTTACATGCCAGGCTGCCCATTAGTCACAGACAGAAACTTTTGACACAGAAGTTTACAAAGAGGTTGAGAGCAGACCTGTTGCATCATGGATACTCTCAATAGACCTCCTAATCAAGGTCTACATCATACAGAGCATTGACCAGATTTCTTCCTCCCCTTCTTGTTTCACAGCCAGCATCTCTCGATTGCCCATTGGAATCAGCTACCCGTGGAGGTGGTGGAGTCACTGTCATTGGAGGTGTTCAGGAGGAGACTTGATGGGGTGCTTGGTGCCATGGTTTAGTTGTTTGGGTGGGTTGGATTGGTTGATGGGTTGGACGCGATGATCTTGAAGGTCTCGTTCAACCTGGTGTATTGTATTGTATTGTATTGTATTGTATTGTATTGTATTGTATTGTATTGTACTGTAGTCTCACTTGTGAGTTGTGCTGACCCTCTCTGTTAGGGTAGCAGAAGGATGATAGTGAATCACAAACATTCAGGTTGGAAAAGATCCTCAGGATCACCAAATCCAACCCAGACCCCTACTCTACAAGGTTCATCCCTAAACTACATCCCCAAGCACCACAACCAAACCAGCTCCCTGGGCAGCACATTCCAAGGGCTGGCCACTCCTGCAGTGAAAAGATGCCTAATGTCTAGTCTAAACCTACCCAGTCACAGCTTGAGCTCATTCCCTCTTATTCTATCACTAATTACCTGTGAGAAGAGACCAGCAGCAGCCTCTCCACAATGTCCTTTCAGGTAGTTGTAGGGAGCAATGAGGTCTCCATGCCTGTCCATGGGTGATTGGTTGAACTTGATGATCTTGGAGGTCTCTTCCAACCTGGTTGGTTCTGTGATGGTGTGTGTGATACTGCCATGGTTAAGAGAACACCGTCTGAATACAGAGAACCATGGGATGTGAAGACAGCAGCTGCTGTCCACAGCAAGAAAAACACCACTCTGCTGTTTACAGTAAGGAAACCACCACACTTCAATGCCACAACCAGATGTCGGAAGACACACATGCCGCTACTGAGCTGTCAACATGTGGACCTGAAAAATTCCTGGTATCCTGTGAAGAATGCCTAATTCTCCATGGTGCCTGCTATGAGGCAATTCAGCCTGTGCTGAAAGAACAAACAGTATCACAGTACCAAAGGTGGCCAGCAAGGACAGAGCTACTCAAAGTTTCTACAATGTGCCTTGCTGCAGGTTTAATAGTAAGACAAGGTATCACAGTATCACAGTATCACTAAGGTTGGAAGAGACCTCAAAGATCATTGAGTCCAACCTGCCACCACAGACCCCATGACAAGACCACGGCACCAAGTGCCACGTCCAATCCCCTCTTGAACACCTCCAGGGGTTCTTTAGTTCATCCTCAGCTACTCTATTAGGGATTTAACCTAAACTAGAAACCTACCTTAGTTTTGGAATGAGAATAACCCCATGGGATCTCAATGTAACTCCCCCGATTAAGTGGTCAAACTCTCCCTTAAATGAAGCCACAAGCCCTGCAGTAATATAATCACCCTGTGACCCATTAATGACATAAACAATAGTGCTGTTTGTTGTTGCTAATGGAGGGAACAGCACTGGTCTGACAGATAGGCACATTTCTCTGCACCACACCTTTGGAACCTGCTAACATATTAGAATTAGGGCTGACATCTTTAATATCTTCTTGTTGCCTATTGCCCTATTTGGAAATTGCACATCAGGAAAGGAGGTGCATCCATCTCCGTTAATGGGAGCTGGGGACTTCTTAATGTCATTGCTGATTTATTATCATTCCTTTTTAAGACTTACACTGTGCTTGGCACAGCCAAAATTAACACATTTTCTGCAGTGAAAAATGCAGGCTGCAAGAGATAAATTCTGGGGAGAGAGGGCAAACGATAAGAAGAAGCAAACATTTTCTAAGAGCACAGCTTCTAGGCCAGCTCCTATCTTGGTGCACACTCTTCCATCTGCAGGGAGATTACTGTCTGCACGCTTCAAAACCCACACCAGCTTTCTGTTATGGCTATAGCCAAGCGTGGCACTTGGACTAGACCAAAATGTGCCACCAACTCCGGATGCTAAGAAAATATCACAGCCACTAATCGTATTTCTACTTACACAGCTCTTCAAACTGATGAACTGGTGATGGTGAGACCCCACCTGGAGTACTGAGTCCAGTTCTGGAGCCCTATTACAAGACGGATCTGGAAGTGCTGGAACATGTCCAGAGAAAGACCATGAGGATGATCAGAGGACTGGAGCTCCTCTACTTTGAGGAAAGACTGAGGGAGTTGTGGCTGTTCAGTCTGGAGAAGAGAAGGCTCTGAGGAGACCTAATTGTGGTCTTCCAGTATCTGAAGGGGGCTACAAGAAAGCTGGGGAGGGACTTTGAGGGTGTCAGGGAGTGATAGAGTAGGGGGAATGAAAAACAAAGTAGAAATGGGTAGATTCAGATTGGATGTCAGGAAGAAGTTCTTCCCCATAAGGGTGGTGAGACACTGGCACAGGTTGCCCAGGGAGGTGGTGGAAGTCTCATCCCTGGAGGTTTATTAGGCTAGGCTGGATGTGGCTGTGAGCAACGTGCTGTAGTGTGAGGTGTCCCTGCCCATGGCAGGAGGGTTGGAACTGGATGAATCTTGAGGTCCCATCCAACCCTGACAATTCTATGATTCTATGTCAACAAGCAAACAGCATCATGCTTCTCAACAGACAGACAAACTGGGGAAAGAGCAGTGACAGGCAAAAGTCAAGGAAGGAGCTTTGAGAGAAACTCATCTGGGTTTGTGAACCCAGTTAATTGGTGATGAAAGCCCACGGTTCACTGCTAAGATAATTCTGGAGGGAAAAAGTGGTCAACTTTCACTTTTATAAAGCAGCTAGAATCTAAGAAATTGTCAAGTGCAGCTGTCAAATCTCTAATGAACCACTGACTCACTCAGAAAGACCACATAAGAAATAGGAGGGCAGAGGAAAAAAACAGAAGAACAAAAAAAACAAGCCAAGAAAGTTGTCTTCAGAAACAAGAGTTCTGAATGAGGGGCTGCCCTGCTGGAAAACAGGTCCACAGAGAAAGACCTTGGAACCCTGTAGGAGAGCAAGTTCTGCATGGGACAGCAATGTGGCCTTGTGGCCAAAAGAGCCAATGGGATCCTGGAGTGCATCAAGAAAAGTGTGTCCAGCAGAGATAGAGAAGCTCTTCTCCACCTCTACTCTGCCCTGGTGAAACCACACCTGCAATACTGTGTCCAGTTTTGGGCTCCCCAGTTCAGGAGAGACAGAGACCTGCTGGAGAGAGTCCGAGGGAGAGCCACAAGGATGATCAGGGGACTTGAGCATCTCCTCTGTAAAGAGAGAATGAGAGCCCTGGGGCTATTTAGTCTTAAGAAGAGAAGGCTGAGAAGACTGAGAAGACTGCTCAATATCTATCAGTATCTGAGTGGAGGGGGCCAAGCTGAGCCCTGGGGCTGTTTAGTCTGGAGAAGACTGAGAGGGCATCTGATCAATCTCTGGCCACACTCAAAACCCACCTGGATGCATTCCTGTGTGGACTACCCTGGGTGATGCTGCTTTGGTGGGGGGTTGAACTCAATGATCTCTGGAGGTCCCTTCCAAGCTCTAATGTGCTGTGACACTGTGCTGATGTGTGCCCTGGTACCTGGGGAAATAGGAAACTTTTTTTTTTTTTTTCCCCTGATCATGGCCAAAGACCATGGCACCAAGTGCCTCACCCAGGCTTTTCTTAAACACCTCCAGGGACATTGACACCATCACCTCCCTGGGTGGCCCATTCCAATGGCCAATCGCTCTTTCTATGATTAAGCCCAAACTTCCCCTTGCACAGTTTAAGACTGTCCTCTTGTTCTGGTGGTGGATGCCTGGGAGTAGAGACCAACCCAACCCCCACCTGCCTGCTACCTCCCTTCAGGTAGCTGTAGAGAGCAACAAGGTCTTCCCTGAGCCTCCTCTTCTCCAGGCTAAACAACCTCAGCCTCTCCTCACAGGGCTGTGCTCCAGACCCCTCCCCAGCTTTGTTGCCCTTCTCTGGACACCTTCCAGCAACTCAACATCTTTCCTAAACTGAGGGGCCCAGAACTGGACATAGGACTCAAGGTGTGGCCTAACCAGTGCTGAGCACAGGGCAGAATGACCTCCCTGCTCCTGCTGGCCACACTCTTCCTGATGCAGGCCAGGATGCCATTGGCCTTCTTGGCCACCTGGGCACACTGCAGGCTCATGTTCAGCCTACTGTCAACCATTACCCCCAGGTCCCTTTCTGCCTGGCCGCTCTTCAGCCACTCCGACCCCAGCCTGTAGCACTGCCTGGGGTTGCTGTGGCCAATGTGTAGAACTTGGCACTCAGACTTTCTAAATCTCATGCCCTTGGACTTTTCCATCTATCATCTCTCTCAAGGTCCCTGGGCAGAGTCCTCCTAGCACTGGACCAAGCAAGATGGAGTTGATCTTCAGTCTGGAGAGAAGAAGGCTCCAAGGTGACCTTGTTGTGGCCTTCCAGTATCTGAAGGGGGCTACAGGAAGGCTGGGGAGGGACTTCTCAGGATCTCAGGTAGTGATAGGACTAGGGGGAATGGAATGAAGCTGGAGGTGGGGAGATTCAGGCTGGACATGAGGAGGAATTTCTTCACCATGAGAGTGGTGAAGCCCTGGAATGGGTTGTCCAGGGAGGTGGTTGAGGCCCCATCCCTGGAGGTGTTTAAGCCCAGGCTGGATGAGGCTCTGGCCAGCCTGATCTAGTGTGGGGTGTCCCTGCCCATGGCAGGGGGTTGGAACTGGATGATCCTTGTGGTCCCTTCAAACCCTGACTGATACTATGATTCTCTTCTATGATTTGTCTTCTATCTCTAGAAGCTTTTATTTCCCCCCCCCCAAAGCACTCTCAGTGAAATGCCTGCATCAGTGAAATGTCTGCATTCACCATTTTGGAACCATGTACCTTTCCAGAGACACATTAACTCTTAATGGCCATAATACCAGCTGAGGCAGGACATGACAAGAGATTCATCCTCACAAGCATAAACATTCTCTGACCTAAGGTGGCTCCATGCATGTAAAACCACAGCAAGGGTTATTTAAACAGGCTGGGAATGATCTTGAAGCTCAGGTATTTCTGTGTGATACAAATGTCTGCCATCTGTCACACTGCTCATTCATATTCCAGCAAGCTGAACCTGTCACAGAAATTAAGCAGAGCAAACAGTTAAAGTGATTTAGAAAAACACATTTTATTCAACACTGGTGCACAGACAAAATATCTTGGGTATGGATGATTTAGTTTCTGAACATGAAACTCAGAGTACTTCTGCTCTTCCTTCAGTGCTGAATGCTAAAATAATGACAGGAAAAAAAAAACCATAAGCTGCTATCCAGAATAGCTTCTGGGAGGCCTCAGATACTTGTCTTTGGATGGATAAAACCCAGAGAAAGGGTCTAACACTTCGCAGGGTCACTTCCTGCATTGTGATCAGGAGTGAAGGGCATGTTAACCTTCCTTGGAACTCAGGAGTTTGCAGGGAACTCCTCTAGCAGCAAAATTCCCTCCATTCTCCCCAACTCCAGCAGTTTTCCAACAAGGCAGCATCTTTTTATCTTGAGTTGAAAGATGGACTTTGAAAAATCCAGCCTACATAAAGAAGCTCTCTCCATTGGTTTTGTTGTTTGTTTCCCAGCCCTCCCCCTCCCCCCTTCTGTTTGGATACCTTTGTGTACTTATTTTGAGAACACAAGAACAGAATCATAGAATGGTCTGGGTTGGAAGGGACCTCTGAAGGTCATCTAATCCAACCCCCTCTGCAGTCAGCAGGGACATCCTCAGCTAGATCAGGCTGCACAGAGCCCTGTTGAGCATCAACTTGACTACCTCCAGGGAAGGGACCCCAACCACCTCCCTGAGCAACCTGTTCCAGTGTTCCACCACCCTCATAGTGAAGAACTTGTTCCTAACATCCAATCTAAATCTGCTCTTTTCTGCTTTGAAGCCACTGTCCCACATCCTGTCACTGCAGGCCTTTGTAAAGTCTCTCTCCATCCTTCTCGTAGGCCCCTTTCCGGTACTGGAAGGCTGCTAGTAGGTCTCCCTGGAGCCCAGCTGCACTAGGTCACGTAAACCACTCCAGTGCCTGACTGATTTGCCAAGAGCAGTTTAAGGAAAACTGCAGCTTAGCAAGGCAGATATGGGATAAGAGAGATGGGTGATACCGAAGGATCACCTCCTAGCTCAAGAGCACTCCACCCCAGTGAGTCAGAATTGAGGTAAAAATGCCAAGAGGCATCTCCCTGGGCTGCCCAGGCAGGTGGTGGAGTCACCATCACTAGAATTGTTTAAAAAGAGACTGGATGAGGCACTTAGTGCCATGGCTTAGTTGATTAGATGGTGCTGGGTGATAGGTTGGACTTGATGATCTTGGTGGTCCTTTCCAACCGGGTTTATTCTGTATTCTGCATCTTTCCTGCTCCTTAGCCTGTGCACTTATACAATCCTGTTCCCCTGGTCAAGGAAAGGCAAAAATTGGCTGTCAGCAAAGGGAGCAACCCACTCCAAAACTGAAAATGGTAACAGCTTGTGTGTTGCACAGAAATGCACTCCTGTGGAAGGCTGCTGAGCATCCACAAGAGAGTAACAATTTAGAGGAGCCTTATTACCTTGCAGCACTTTCTGCAAGGCCAGTCTTCACAGACACGATCTTCCTACTTTAAAACTGAAGGAATAATCATTCTAAGCAACCATACAGCCTTGATCCTCCAAAACACTGAAGCTTAATATGGGAAACAGATCCATGATAAGGACTTTATTTTTACATAACCCAACCAAGCAAACCCCAACAAGAACAACAAAATAATAAAAGAAAATAAAACCTTTACCAGAACAAAGGAAAATAAAGAACTTAAGTTAGTATCCATGACATGAAATATTGTTAAACCTGCTTTTGCTACCAGTTGAGAATATTCCTAAGGTCACTACCAAACACCGTCTGATAAAGGTAGCACCAAGATGCATACATCATTTCTGTTTGGCAGTGAAGCATGCTAGCTGGATGTGACAGGAAAGTCACTCTTAGAATGACACCTGAGAATGTACTGGATGCAAAAGTTAACTCTCTCTGGTTTGGGAACATATCCATACATTAACAACAACACACCAGACCCCCATTTTTGTTTTGTATTGCCAGTGGATTTTACACTGGAGGTCAGCCATTGGAAGTTCTCTGTAGATTCCTGCTGAAAATGACACTTGAGAAGAGTTCTCCACACAGGTGTCTGCATTCTTCACATCTTCAGGAAGGCCACCTGGAAAAAGAAGGAAAACCAATACTGTGATTACTCTCAACAGTGCAGGCAAAATAAAGGTGTTTCTTTTTATTGACTGAAATTAGATATTATAATCATCTTTTCACTTAAGAATAATAATAACACACCAACATAATAGACTGGAGCATAGAAAGAAGTTCTTCAGTACAAGAGTGTTCAGACTCTGGAATAGGCTGCCCAGGGAGGTTGTGGAGACCTCCTCTCTGGGGTTGTTCCAAGCCAGGTTGGATGAGGCCTTGAGCAGCCAAGTCTAGTTGAGAGGCATCCCTGCCCATGGCAGGGAGGTTAGAGTAGATGATCTATAAAGTCCCTTCCAACCTAAGTCAGCCTACGAGTCTATGATAATGAGAGAGCAGAGAATCATAGAATCATAGAATCAACCAGGTTGGAAAAGATCTCAGAGATCATCAAGTCAAACCTATTACCTAATACCTAACACCTCCTGACAACTAAACCATGGCTCCAAGTGCCACATCCAATCCCTTTTTGAACACCTCCAGGGATGGTGACTCCACCACCTCCCTGGGCAGCACATTCCAATGGCCAATCTCTCTTGCTGGGAAGAATTTTCTCCTCGCCTCCAGCCTAAACCACCCCTGGCACAGCTTGAGACTGTGTCCTCTTGTTCTGCTGCTGGTTGCCTGGAAGAAGAGACCAACCCCCACCTGGCTACAACCTCCTTCAGGGAGTTGTAGAGAGCAATAAGGTCTCCCTGAGCCTCCTCTTCTCCAGGCTAAACTATCCCAGCTCCCTCAGCCTCTCCTCACAGGGCTTGTGCTCGAGGCCCCTCCCCATCCTTGCTGCCCTTTTCTGGACATGTTCAAGTGTCTCAATGTCTTTCTTAAATTGAGGAGCCCAGAACTGGACACAGTACTCAATGTGTGGCCTAACCAATGCTGAGTACAGGGGCAGAGTGACTTCCCTGCTCCTGTGGGCCACCCTAGCAGGCTCTGAGAGATCTCTTATTTCCCACCACATTTCTAACTAATCCCTGTCTCCTAGAAATTCCTAAGCTTAGTCTTTCTGCTCAAGTGCTGCACTGCACTTGTTGCTGAACCACACACCAAAACTATTTCATTCCCCAGAGTAACTAAGCACAAGGTATCCATCTTGTCCAACTTAAAAGGCTATTTTATACTATTTTGAAAAGATCTTAGATTCCTTCTTTGATACACTCCCTGTTTTGCCTGAGCCGTTAGCTTGTTCGAACAGTACTGCGGCTGCAAGTGAAATCCTGATTCTAAAACTCAGGATGAAAAGTCCAAAGTCATAGAGAAAAAAAAAGCTTTCCTTTTTAAAATGGCCAGGAACCAAAGTTCTGTCCTAGGACAGCAGATAAACACTTGTGTGCGATCAGGAAGACAGCAAATGATGTACAAGCCCTATGTGGAGAGGCTGAGGGTGCTGGGGTTGCTTAGCCTGCAGAAGAGGAGGCTCAGGGGAGACCTTATTGCTATCTACAATTACCTGAAGGAGGTTGTAGCCAGGTGGGAGCTGGTCTCTTCTCCCAGGCATCCAGCAACAGAACAAGAGGACACAGTCTCAAGCTGTGCCAGGGGAGGTTTAGGCTGAATGTGAGGAAGAAATTCTTCCCAGCAAGAGAGATTGGCCATTGGAATGTTCTGCCCAGGGAGGTGGTGGAGTCGCCATCACTGGAGGTGTTTAACAAGAGACTGGATGAGGCACTGGGTGCCATGGTTTGGTTGATTAGATGGTGTTAGGTGATAGGTTTGACTTGATGATCTCTGAGGTCTTTTCCAACCTGGTTAATTCTATTCTATTCTATTCTATTCTATTCTATTCTATTCTATTCTATTCTATTCTATTCTATTCTATCCTATCCTATCCTATCCTATCCTATCCTATCCTATCCTATCCTATCTTATCCTATCCTATCCTATCCTATCCTATCCTATCCTATCCTATCCTATCCTATCCTATCCTATCCTATCCTATCCTACCCTATCCTACCCTATCCTATTCAGTGCACTAAGTGGACTGTCTTGTCTAACATCTATTCAGAGGAAAGAGGATCTATCAAATTCAAGAGAGCTATAGGATTTCTGGTTCTTTTTTTGCTCTTGTTGGGGTTTTTTTGTTGTGTTTTTTTTTCCCCCCTTGTTCAGAACCTGCAGGATACTAACTCAGAAAGTTAAAATTAGCTGCCTGGAAGCGCAATCACATGTCTAGATTCTCATCTGCCAAGGAGATTGCTTCAGATATTCAGTTGAGAACTCTGCTGATCACAAGGACAGAAAAAAAACCCATCAAAAAAAAGAGTACAGATGCCACCACAGAAGGACAGGAGAAAAAAGAAGGAAGATAGGGAAAAAAGACTAGGAGGTTGCACAACAGTCTTCTGAAAATATAACCTGTTTCTCCTACCCCATGAAAAGAACACAAGAAATCATAGAATCAATAAGGTTTGAAGAGACCTCAAAGATCATCAAGTCCAACCTGTCACCCAGCACCTCATGATTACTAAACCATGGCACCAAGTGCCACGTCCAATCCCCTCTTGAACACCTCCAGGGATGGTGACTCCACCACCTCCCTGGGCAGCACATTCCAATGGCTAACAACTCCCTCTGTGAAGAGCTTTCTCCTCGCCTCAAGCCCAAACTTCCCCTGGTGCAGCCTGAGAAACATTTGAGACATAACACCTTCTCTTACTCTCTCCAAAACCTTTCAACAGTCACTTAAGTGAAGATTCAAGTTACCATTCATTACCACTTTGGATTTCCAGGGCTGACACCCTTCATTGCCACTCTACCTGATACTGTGACTAAAGAAATCATGAGGCAGGACCAACCAGAAAGAACTGAATTAAAGCATAAAATGGGACTGAGTGTTCAGAACAGAGGGCAATATAGAGTGAAAACATTTATTTTGGATCCTTGTGCCCAAGGAATGTTTAGGAGTGGTATGGCTGCCATAAGGGATGAGAAAACTTCAGCAAGTTTTAACATATCTAAGAGGCTTCTCAGAAAATCATTCATACAAAGGTTTCATGCCTAAAGTAATGTCCTGGTTTGACAGGGCTGCCTTTAAAAACCACAGAGTTACAGAGCTCCAGGAGGTCCAGAGAGTCCAGGCCAGTGTGTGGACACAGAAAATGATGTTATTTGATTCCCAGAATCCCTGCATCCCTCTAAAACTGGCTGCGGTTTCAGTTTTCTTCCCTTTTCCCTCCCTCTCTGTCCCTGGGAGGAAGCACAGGCTGTTAGCTCATGTGGGAGAGGCCTGGTGTTGGCCTTGGCAATGCTGCCAATTAGGCCTGGAGCTGCCAAGATGAACTTTTGCTGCTTCAGAGTAGTGTGGCATGAGGGTTAGAGAGGCCTGGTCTGGGGAGAGGGGCGGTGGGGGGGTGGCATGAAGGCTTGGGTTTGTTGGCCTGGTTTAAAGGGAGGTTTGTGCGAAGCTTTGGCTTCTGTGTTAAGCCCAGACTATGGATTTTAGTGCATTTTATGTGCTTTATACTGTTTTGTGTAGTTGTGAACAGAATTTCCATTTACACTTTCCATCCTATCCAATCCTTTGGGTGAGTGGGGTTTTTTTTGCCCCTTTTGGAAGAAGTAAAAGAGCATCAGTCTCACTCTCTAAACTAAGACAAATAGCATGACAATGAGGTATGAATGGGACAGGGCAGTAAAAAGGAAAGAATCAAGTGACCTCACTTCCTGAACACCTGTTTTGCTACTCCAACACTAAGAGCAGTAAACTATCAGAAAGCTGCAAGGTTACTGCATGGCTGGGTTTGCACTGGGAAGACAACTGAGACCCCCCCCCCCAGCTTTCCCATTTCCAAATCATCCTTTTCTTCTTCCAAACTTGGACACTGGCATTGAGTGCACCCTCAGCAGGTTTGCTGATGACACCAAGGTGTGTGGTGTGTCTGACAGGCTGGAGGGAAGGGATGCCATCCAGAGGGACCTGGACAGGCTGGAGAGGTGAGCCCATGACAACCTCATAAGGTTCAAGAAGACAATACAATACAATACAATACAATACAATACACCAGGTTGGAAGAGACCTTCAAGATCATCGCGTCCAACCCATCAAACAATCCAACCCACCCAACAACTAGACCATACAGCCAAGCACCCCATCAAGTCTTCTCCTGAACACCTCCAGTGAAGGTGACTCCACCACCTCCACGGGTAGCCGATTCCAGTGGGCAATCACTCTCTCCGTGTAGAACTTCTTCCTAACATCCAGCCTAAACCTGCCCTGGCGCAGCTTGAGACTGTGTCCTCTTGTTCTGGTGCTGGCTGCCTGGGAGAAGAGGCCAACCTCTGCCTGGCTACAACCTCCCTTCAGGTAGTTGTAGAGAGCAATAAGGTCACCCCTGAGTCTCCTCTTCTCCAGGCTAAGCAACCCCAGCTCCCTCAGCCTTTCCTCATAGGGCTTGTGTTCCAAACCCCTCACCAGCTTTGTTGCCCTTCTCTGGACACGTTCCAGCAAAAGACCAAGTGCAAGGTCCTGCATTTAGGCCAGGGCAATTCCAAGCACCAATATAGGCTGGGCAGGGACTGGCTTGAGAGTAGCCCTGAAGAAAAGGACTTGGGGGTGCTGGTGGATGAGGAACTCAATATGAGCCACCAGTGTGCACAGGATTTCTGGGCTGCATCGAGAAGCACAGCCAGCAGGGCAAGGGAGGTGATTCTTCCCCTCTACTCCACTCTGGTGAGAGCCCACCTGGAGTACTGTGTCCAGTTCTCGAGCCCTTGTTACAGGAAAGATCTGGACATGCTGGAAGGTGTCCAGAGAAGAGCCACGAGGATGATCAGAGGGCTGGAGCTCCTCTGCTATGAGGACAGGCTGAGGGAGTTGGGGCTGTTCGGTCTGGGGAGGAGAAGGCTCCGAGGAGACCTTCTTGTGGCCTTCCAGTATCTGAAGGGGGCTACAAGAAAGCTGGGGAGGGACTTTTGAGGGTGTCAGGGAGTGATAGGACTAGGGGGAATGGAGCAAAACTAGAAATGGGTAGATTCAGATTGGATGTGAGGAAGAAGTTGTTCTCCATGAGGGTGGTGAGACACTGGCACAGGTTGCCCAGGGAGGTGGTGGAAGCCTCATCCCTGGAGGTTTTTGCAGCCAGGCTGGATGTGGCTGTGAGCAACCTGCTGTAGTGTGAGGTGTCCCTGCCCGTGGCAGATGGGTTGGAACTGGATGAATCTTGAGGTCCCTTCTAACCCTAATGATTCTATGATTCTGTGATCTAAAATTCAGCTGCAAGACTTTTCATGTAGAACACACATTTCCAGACACATCTGTAGGCAAAGCAGGTCATCAAACAGCCAGCTGGCCAGACTGGAAGTCTGCCTGTTTCCCCAGGAAAATCTCATCACACTGACACACTCCCACTGAGTCTTTTAATTCAGCTCAATCAGCGTTTTCCCAACATCAAATACATTTCTATCAGCTCATCCAAGGGGTGTTGTAAAAGCTAAAGTCTGCTCTTCATGCAGGATATTTCATCCACTGGGCCAAAGTCTGCCACGTTCAAAGACATGAAATGTAAGGAAAATCAGTGTATTTGTCACCTTTCTCGTGATTGAGTCACTCAGGTGAATGGAGACAAATAATTAATAGCAAATGTAAAACCTTACCTATGTGGGACAGTGACTGTGTCCAGTTCTGGGCCCCTCAGTTTAAGAAGGACATTGAGACTCTTGAAAGTGCCCAGAGAAGGGCAACGAGGCTGGGGGGAGGCCTTGAGCACAAGCCCTATGGGGAGAGGCTGAGGGAGCTGAGGTTGTTTAGCCTGGAGAAGACGAGGCTCAGGAGAGACCTGATTGCTGTCTACAACTCCCTGAAGGGAGGTTGTAGCCAGGTGGGGGTTGGTCTCTTCTCCCAGGCAACCAGCACCAGAACAAAAGGATACAGTCTCAAGCTGTGCCAGGGGTGGTTTAGGCTGGAGGTGAGGAGAAAGCTCTTCACTCAGAGAGTTGTTAGCCATTGGAATGTGCTGCCCAGGGAGGTGGTGGAGTCACCATCCCTGGAGGTGTTCAAGAGGGGACTGGATGTGGCACTAGGTGCCATGGTCTAGTAGTCATGAGGTGCTGGATGACAGGTTGGACTTGATGATCTTTGAGGTCTTTTCCAACCTTGTTGATTCTATTCTATGAAGTAATACAGAAAAGGGATGAAATCCTGGCAGCAGTTAAGTCAAAGACAAAACTGCCACTGACTTTAAGAGGATAAGAAATTTCCATTGCAAGGAAGCATCAAGAAAAGCAATAAACATATCAAAATTGCAAGCAGATTTTTCTACCCAAGATTGCAGGCTCCTTTGATACCCAGTTTTGAGGTCTCACTAGTGTGGATATATTTGTTTAATTTGACTACTTGCTGTATTTTATAATGCATGAAATACACTTTTTCACTCCTTTGAGAAGATTATTTGCAACATAATGTTTCCCCAGACTGCCAGGCTCCTCTACTACCTAATAAATTGAAAAACATTAAAAAGAATCATTTATCATTGCCTGCATTTATATTTACTACCAATGTGAATGAAAAGAGCACATTAGATCATTCCTACAGCTGACACAGCCAACAACAACGAGAGACAAACACACGGAAAGAACACATTTCAAACCACCTGCAACACATGAAGATGTCTGAGAACAAATCAACTGAAACCAAACCATTTATTAAGTTCCACCTTATCTAAAGTTCAACATGAAGCAAATAAAGTATTTCTTTATTGTAACAGTGACTGTGGATGCTTTTGGATTTCTGAACAGCAGTAAATTGCATATTCTTGTCTTGGGGTAGAGCTCTTTTACCTCTTCCAAAAAGGGCAAAAGGAAAATGATCACACAAAGGGTAGGTTAGGGTTGGAATGGAATGGAATGGAATGGAATGGAATGGAATGGAATGGAATGGAATGGAATGGGATGGGATGGGATGGGATGGGATGGGATGGGATAGAATAGAATAGAATAGAATAGAATAGAATAGAATAGAATAGAATAGAATAGAATAGAATTAACCAGGTTGGAAGAGATCTTTGAGATCATCAAGTCCAACCTATCATCCAACACCACCTAATCAACTAAACCACGGCACCAAGCACCCCATCCAGTCTCTTCCTAAACACCTCCAGTGATGGTGACTCCACCACCTCCCTGGGCAGTAAATGTAAAACATAAAACTCTTAAGCATACTCCTGACTACATGGGAATGGTCCTGAAGATTGAGAAAAGCATGGCAGAGGGAGGACTTAGGTGGTCAAACGTTGCAACATGCTGCCCAGACCAGTTGTGCAATCTCCATCTGTCTTTTGCACACTCCATATCTGACTGGAGACAGCCCAGGCCAACAGGCTCTGGCCGACTCTGCTTGAGCAGTGAGGTTGGATGAGGCAGTATCCAGGGATGCCCTCCAGCCTCAGCCATTCTGTGACTGATAAATCTGTATGTACACAAGCACACAGATAAGTAAAAGAGCAGGACTGTGCTGGTGGAAATTCTTTTACTATAAGCTACAAATCCAGAGGTTAGTAATATTCTTTCTTCAGTAGAGAGAAGGCAATTATGGGGTGTCCTGGTTTGAGGCCAGGCATATTCTCTCTTTGCCCCTGAAAGGGGCAAAAGAATGACACACAAATGGAAAAGCAATTAGTGTTTTACAGAAACTACAAGCAGTGACAAAGATTCCCCAAAGCATACAGCACATCCAAAGGTCCCCAACCTTTCTCATCTCCCCACCTGTCCCTTCCAGCATATCCAAAGGTCCCCAGCCTCCAACCTATCACCCAACACCATCTAATCAACTAAACCATGGCACCAAGCACCCCATCAAGTCTCCTCCTAAATACCTCCAGTGAGGCTGACTCCACCACCACCCTGGGCAGCACATTCCAATGGCCAATCTCTTTTTCTATGAA
The DNA here is from genome assembly GCA_033816785.1 of Picus viridis. Taxonomy (NCBI): domain Eukaryota; kingdom Metazoa; phylum Chordata; class Aves; order Piciformes; family Picidae; genus Picus; species Picus viridis. The sequence continues at coordinate 46,091,474 of CM066578.1, read as the reverse complement.
GAACTTCTTCCTAACATCCAGCCTAAACCTCCCTTGGCACAGCTTGAGACTGTGTCCTCTTGTTCTAGTCCTGGTTGCCTGGGAGAAGAGACCAACCCCCACCTGTCTACAACCTCCCTTCAGGTAATTGTAGAGAGCAATAAGGTCTCCCCTGAGCCTTCTCTTCTCCAGGCTAAGCAACCCCAGCTCCCTCAGCCTCTCCTCACAGGGCTGTGCTCCCAACCCCTCCCCAGCTTTGCTGCCCTTCTCTGGACACCTTCCAGCAACTCAACATCTTTCCTAAACTGAGGGGCCCAGAACTGGACATTTCCTGCATAAGTAGGAAATTTTGTATGATAAGGGATTTGGGACACTGGAACAGGCTGCCCAGAGAAGCTGGAAACGCCCTTGGAAGTGTTCAATGCCAGGCAGGATGGGGTTCTGAGCAACCTGGTTTAGTGCAGTATGTCCCTGCCCATGGCAGGGGTGTTGGACAAGATGATCTTTAAAAGTCCCTTCCAACCCAAGCCCTTCTGTGGGGGTGTGTGTGTGGTTCCATGGTTTCATCAACATGTCCCTGATGTTGCACGCTGAAAATCTTGTGGGAAACAGCAGAGTAAGGACCTCTTCTACTGAATTAAGCAACCAGTCACAGAATCAAACACTGAGCAGTAACAAGTGCAAGAAAAAAGCTATAATTTCAGAAAATATTTTAACAGCTATGGAGAACTAATGAACTAGAGAGATAAAAGACGACAGCTCCAGATGGCAGAAGCTGCTGAGAAGAAATCTCTTCTACCCAAGTGGTAACACTGGGTGAGCAGGCAGGGTGGATGACTGCTTTAAGAGAAGCAAAAGCATGATTAGAGGCAGCTAAACAATGTATTTTACAGAAATGCAATCTGCAAATCCAGTGCACAAGATCTGTCTTGTGGAGCTGACAACAGACAGAGGAAACACAGCACTAAAAGAGAATTATTTTTTCAGCTAAGCAAAGGAAAAGCAGTTCAATCTTTCAATCAGCTGCAAGAACCACAGAAGAAGCCAGATTCTTATTTCAACAAAATAGGAACAAGCCCCATATGCCAAAAGATGCATCCCCATGCTCTAACACAAACTTTGAAACTGTTCTTAATGTTTATATTCTCTTTAAAGGAGGCCAAGTAAATAGTGCATAAAGAAAGATCACAGAATGGTTTGGGTTGGAAGTGACCTCCAAAGGTCATCTAGTCCAAATGCCCTGGAGTCAGCAGTGACATCCTCCACTAGATCAGGTTGCCCAGAGCCTTGTCAAGCCTCACCTTGAATATCTCCAAGGATGGGTCCTCAACTACCTCCCTGGGCAACCTGTTCCAGCGTTCCACCACCCTCATGGCAAAGAACTTGGTCCTCATATCAAATCTAAATCTGCTCTTCTCTCATTTCAAACCATTGCCCCATGTCACTGCAGGCCTTTGCAAACAGTCCCTCTGCAGCCTTCTTGTAGCCCTTTCAGGTACTGGAAGGCTGCTATTAGGTCTCCCTGGAGCCTCCTCTTCTCCAGGCTGAACTCCAGTTCCCTCAACCTGTCCTCATAGCAGAGGTGCTTCAATCCCCTGACCATCTGCACAGACTTCTCTGGATCCACTCCATCAGGTCCATGTCCTTCCTGGGTTGAGGGCTCCAGAGCTGGACACAGCAGTCCAGATGAGGTCTCCCTGGAGCAGGGTAAAGTGTCAGAATCACCTCTCTTAATCTGCTGGCCATGCTGCTTTTGATGCAGCCCAAGATATGATTTGTCTTCTGGGATGCAAGTGTCCATTGCCAGCTTGTCTCCAGCTTTTCATCCACTACCACTCCCAAGTCCTTTTCTGCAGGGCTGCTTTCTATCACCTCATCCCCCAGCCTGGACTGATAATGAGGATTGTTCCAGCCCATGTGCAGGATCTCTGGGTACACCTCTCAAAGCTGAAGACACAACTTCTAATATCTGCCTCTCCCCCCAAAACCTACATTAAAGTAAGCAGAAGACAGACTAAAGAAGTTTTCTTCAGTATTAGAAAGGGAATTGTATTCTGTTTCCTCCTACATAACTGTAAAGGAAAAGTGTGGGTTGAAAGCAGTTACACATGCTTCAGTTTCAGCAGAAGAAAATAAACCTATTAAACCTACAACTGCTTCCTGAAATGTGACTGCTCTGCTTTTGCTTTTCCATCGCACAACAAAGGACAAAACTCCACCACCAGGCTCAGAGCTGAAGCTTAAACACTCAGATATTTTAATGTTGTCTCCTTTGAACATTAGACCAACTTCTAATGACTACCACACAGAGTTCACAACACTGCATTGTGTTTCAGAAGAACATAACTGCCGTGGCTATTTTCAATCACCTCTACTGCAAGCAGATGATCTGTACATAAACAGACCCTCGTGCTTTAATCCTGCACATGTGCTGGTGTGAAATCAGGCGTGACTGAATGACAGCAGAGGAAATGCTGATTATACACCAGTGAGGCTACAGCCTACAATCAACATCAAATGCTGTACTCATTTCCACTCAAGGATGACAGGTAATCAAGCAGTGCCATGGCATCCGTGTGTGCAGGGAGAGAATAACCTTCCCCAAAACACACAGACACCTGTGGGCAGATCTCTGCTCCTAGATCAGCTGTGCCGGTGGAAGACATTAACTTCACAGGCTCAAGTGTTCAAATTGTTCAAATTGCTGTTCCTCTCTCCCCCTGAAACACCATTTTGAGCTTCCTACCTCATGTCTGGTGAAATCAGACTGATAAACTAAACTGTGGTCTGCACTAACCAGATTGTTTATCCTAGAAACAAAGAAAGGGAGGGCTTGCACAAACAATGCTGCTGGCAGATTATAGAGGAGAGATTAAGCTCTGATGGAAACAAGAGTGAAAAGCTGAGAATAGGGGTGGGTTTTTTCCTACATGTACAGCTGTGTTTGGAAGATAACATATATTCAAAGACTCCAACCAAAGTCCAGCTCACAGAGAGATTTGTACTGCTCTGCTCGAACATGCCCAGAGAAGGGCAACAAGGCTGGTGAGGGGTTTGGAGCACAGCCCTGTGAGGAGAGGCTGAGGGAGCTGGGGTTGCTTAGCCTGAAGAAGAGAAGGCTCAGGGGAGACCTTATTGTCATCTACAACTACCTGAAGGGAGGTTGTAGACAGGTGGGGGTTGGTCTCTTCTCCCAGGCAAACTGTGACAGAACAAGAGAACACAGTCTCAAGCTGTGCCAGGGGAGGTTTAGGCTGGAGGTGAGGAAGAAATTCTTCCCAGCAAGGGAGATTGGCCACTGGAATGTACTGCCCAGGGAGGTGGTGGAGTCACCCTCACTGGAGGTGTTTAAAAAGAGACTGGATGAGGCACTTGGTGCCATGGTTTAGTTGATTAGATGGTGTTGGGTGATAGGTTGGACGCGATGATCTCGAAGGTCTTTTCCAACCTGGTTAATTCTGCATGCTGAAAGCTATGGCTACTGCCAATTTTACAGTTTAAACCTTAATAATTACAGCTAGTGCAACTGCTTGAGTGGTTGCAATTACAGTGCAATCAAGACATCCTGTACACAGAAGACAACTCTGCCTTGAAAAAAAGGATGAGAGAAAGTGATTTAAATGAATTTGTGTGAGCATAACTGAGCCTACACACAAACCATCCCCTGTATTTAATAATGCATGGGCGCAACGAGAGCCACAATCTGTGTACACAGGCAGAGAAGGCCAAAATCCTGCCTGACACATTTCTCACTCCTGTAAAATAAAGACAGATCAAGGAGTGGGAGGATTAAAGCATGTGCACCATGTCTAGGCCCCAGCTCTATAAATATCTCATCTCTGATAAACTCTGCTTGAAGTTTGGTGTTCCCCCAGCTGTCAGCAAGGGATGGAGAAGCCAGAGGAACACTGCCGTCTCTGAGGTGCAGTGGTGCTCCTCCCATTCCTGCACCACCATCAGAAAGAAGCAGCAATGTCTCATAACTGTTCCCATCATCCTGTGGATTAGCAACTATTTGCCACGGCTGATTATAAATGGCCACATTAAAACTTAAGAGTTTACATATTTGCTCTCACCTAACAGTCAGGGACCACATCCACTGATGCACAAATAACCTGTTCCAGAAATACGTCCTGGCACCAGTGTGAATGAATGGACAGAAAGCAGATGGCATCAGATGAGCAGAGACGTGAGAGATCATTAGCAGCTATATTTACACTCGTCCCCACTGAATCCAGAGACCCATAAAAAAGCAGCTGTCTTTTCCAGACTGAATGCTACTAAGCCTTTGCATATTACCCCTGCATCTCTGAGGCTGCTCCTAGGAAGTGCAAAGGCATTTTTAGAAGAAATCAGGGAGGAAGGCAACATATTCATAACAAGAGGACACAGTCTCAAGCTGTGCCAGGGGAGGTTTAGGCTGGAGGTTAGGAAGAAGTTCTACGCAGAGAGAGTGATTGCCCGTTGGAATGGGCTGCCCAGGGAGGTGGTGGAGTCACCATCATTGGAGGTGTTCAGGAGAATTGATAGGGTGCTTGGTTGCATGGTTTAGTTGATTAGCTGGTGTTGGATGATAGGTTGGATACGATGATCTTGAAGGTCTCTTCCAACCTGGTCTGGTCTGGTCTGGTCTGGTCTGGTCTATTCTATTCTATTCTATTCTATTCTATTCTATTCTATTCTATTCTATTCTATTCTATTCTATTCTATTCTATTCTATTCTATATTCACTACTTGAGGAATGAGAAGAGCCAGCCATGTCCCTTCCTTGACAGTGCAGGATTTACATAAGATGGCCTCCTGGTAGCTTGCAAATTCCCTCCCTGTACTCCAGCTGCAATGTTGCACTCCATCTCAGTTCCCTTTTTTCTACATTCCAGGGATGAAAGGCCAATGTTATGTCACTGAGTGCCTGATCCTCCTATGCCACAGAGGTCATTTAAGTAGATCACAGAATCACAGAATGTCAGGGGTTGGAAGGGACCTTGAAAGATCATCCAGTCCAACCCCCCTGCCAAAGTACACAGGAATACATCCAGGCAGGTTTTGAATATCTCCAGAGAGGGAGACTCCACAACCCCCCTGGGCAGCCTGTTCCAGTGTTCTGTCACCCACACAGGGAAATAATTCTTCCTCCTGTTTCCATGGAACTTCCTATGTCTCAACTTCCACCCATTGCTCCTTGTCCTGTCACTGGGCATTGCTGAGCAGAGCCTGGCTCCATCCTCTTGGCACTCACCCTGCACATCTTTATAAACATGAATGAGATCACCTCTGTCTCCTCCAAGCTGAAGAGCCCCAGCACACTCAGGCTCTCCTCATAAGGAAGATGTTTCACTCCCTTCATCATTTTTGTGGGACTGGACTCTTTCAAGCAGTTCCCTGAGGTCCTTCTTGAGAACTGAAGGGTCCTGAACTGGAAACAATATTCCAGATGCGGCCTCACCAGGGCAGAGTAAAGGGGGAGGAGAACCTCTCTCGGCCTACTGACCACAGTCCTTCTAATACAACCCAGAACACCATTGGCCTTCCTGGCCACAAGAACACATTGCTGGCTCATAGTCAACCTTCCATTCACTAGGCTCCCCAGGTCCTTTTCCCTTCACTGCTCTCCAGCAGGGCAGTCCCTAACCTATACCAGTACATGGGGTTGTTCTTTCCTAGGTGCAAGACCTTACACTTGCCTTAGCTGAACTTCATTCAATTTCTCCCTGCCCAGCTCTGCAGCCTGTCCAAGTTCTGCTGAATGGCAGCACAACCCTCTGGTGTGTCAGCCACTCTGCCCAGTTTGGTGTCACCAGCAAACATGTTGGTAGTGCTCTCTGTTCCCATGGAATGGAAAGGAATGGAATGGAATGGAATGGAATGGAATGGAATGGAATGGAATGGAATGGAATGGAATGGAATGGAATGGAATGGAATGGAACGGAACGGAACAGAACAGGTTGGAAGAGACCTTCAAGATCATCGCATCCAACCCATCATCTAACGCCATCTAATCAACTAAACCATGGCACCAAGCACCCCATCAACTCTCTTCCTAAACACCCCCAATGAGGGTGACTCCACCACCTCCCTGGGCAGCACATTCCAATGGCCAATCTCTCTTTCTGTGAAGATTTTCTTCCTCACATCCAGCCTAAACCTCCTCTGGCACAGCTTGAGACTGTATCCTCTTGTTCTGTCACAGTTTGCCTGGAAGAAGAGACCAGCCCAGGTCCTCTCAGACAGGATTAACTTTCCCAACATGCTTTAAATGCCACGTGTGAGAAGTCTCCTTTTGAGTATGAATCAGAACATGGAGAAAGTATTTTATATAGTTACCCTTCCTTAACATTTTTGGACAAAGCAAACCAAGGAACCACCAACCCGTGTTGCTAGCAGCAGCAGAACTTCACACCACTAGGCTCAAATACTTTACTATGGAAACCAAACAATGTCAAACAAAAATGTCACCAGAGGAATATGAATCCCTTGAACATGTCATTGAAACAATACTACAATATTAGAGATTGACCAAAGACACACAGTTGGGCAAGCCAACTATTCCCATGTGGAACTATTCCAATAGAGGCAAAAACTAAAATATACCCTGAACCTCTCCTGTGAAGACAGACTGAGAGAGTTGGAGCTATTCAGTCTGGGGAAGAGAAGGCTCCAAGGAGAACTTCTTGTGGCCTTTCAGTATCTGAAGGGGGCTACAGGGAGTCAGGGAGTGATAGGACTAGGGGAGGATTAGAATGGATGTTAGGAAGAAGTTCTATACAGAGAGAGTGATTGCCCATTGGAACGGTCTGCCCAGGGGGTGGTGGAGTCACCATCATTGGAGGTGTTCAGGAGGAGACTTGATGGGGTGCTTGGTGCCATGATCTAGTTGTTTGGGTGGCTTGGATTGGTTGATAGGTTGGACACGATGATCTTGAAGGTCTCTTCCAACCTGGTTTATTGTATTGTATTAAATGGAACAAAAATAGAAATGGGTAGATTCAGATTGGATGTTAGGAAGAAATTCTTCCCCATGAGGGTGGTGAGACACTGGCACAGGTTGCCCAGGGAGGAGGTGGAAGCCTCATCCCTGTAGGTGTGGAAGGCCAGGCTGGATGTGGCTGTGAGTGACCCGCTGTAGTGTGAGGTGTCCCTGCCCATGGCAGGGGGTTTGAACTGGATGATCCTTGAGGTCCCCTTCCAACCCTAACAATTCTATGATTCTATGATTGTAAAGGACTCATACCTCACTTACTCAACTGGAGGTTAGTTTTAGTTTCTTCCTGAATGCAAACCACAGTGGCAGATGGATTTCAGCACTAATGGTGCATCGCAATTACCAATCCAAAGCAAACCGGGCTACAAAATCCATGGTATTTAGGACTTTTTTAGTCAACAGCAGATGATGTTTGGGTTTTACTGTAGTAATTACCATGCCAAACTTCACACTTAATCAGGCAGTAAGAGCAGCACAGATTTTTCTGCATCAGGTGGTTTTAAACTGCTGGAGGAGAGACGTTTGTTTAAGCACATACATGTATGGGCAGCTGGAATACACATGTTCACCTAAAACAAACAAGCCCTTCAAGCTGCTGTGTCAATTCACAATATGCCAGCTACAACTTAAAGCTACAGACATGTGAACAAATTAATCACTGGCATACCAAACTGCAATTATTTCAGCCTGGAGAAGAGGAGGCTCCAGGAAGACCTAATAGCAGCCTTCCAGTACCTGAAGAGGGCTACAAGAAGGATGGAGAGAGACTGTTTACAAAGGCCTGCAGTGACAGGATGAAGGGAAATGGCTTCAAACTAGAGAAGGGAAGATTTATATTGGATATCAGGATATTAGTCATGAGGTGTTGGGTAATAGGTTGGACTTGATGATCTCTGAGGTCTTTACCAAGCTTGTTGACTCTATGATTCTATGATTCTAAGAAGTTCTTTACTATGAGGATGGTGGAACACTGGAACAGGTTGCCCAGGTAGGTGGCTGAGGCCCCTTGCCTGGAGATATTCAAGGTGAGGCTCAATGAGGCCCTGGGCAGCCTGATCTAGTTGGGGATGTCATAGAATCACAGAACCAACTAGGTGGGAAGAGACCTCCAAGATCATCAAGTCCAACCGCTGACTGCAGGGAGGTTAGACTAGACCTTTGGAGGTCCCTTCCAGGCCAGACCATTCTATGATTCTATGATATGATACAGCTCCTAAAATCTTTTTTAGTCTTGCTGAAAGTCAGGGCACAAGGCTGAATTAGAGAAGGTTTTGTTTGCCACCCTTCCAAAGGCCTGCGCTCTGATGCACAGCTCGTCCTTTCATACTGGCACAGACAACCTGCTGTCTCTGTTAACCAGAAATGGTTGGCTTGTTTCTTTGTTGTCCCTTTGTTTGTAAAGTACTTTAGAATAGAATAAACCAGGTTGGAAGAGACCTTCAAGATCATTGCATCCAACCTATCACCCAACCCACCCTACTGGTGAAGAGGAGGTCAAGCAGAGCCTTACCCCTGGTAGGCTCGTGCAGCACCTGCAATAAGAAGCTGTTCTCCATGCACTCTAAGAACCTCCTAGACTGCCTCCTCTCTGCTGTGTTGAGATCCCAGCAGATATCAGGGAGGTTGAAGTTGCCCATGAGAACAAGGTCAGGCGATCTTGAGACAGCCTTAAGCTGCCTATAGAATGACTCATCAACATCTTCATCCTGGTTGGGTGGTAAACAATGGGCGATAGGTTGGACGCGATGATCTTGAAGGTCTTTTCCAACCTGGTTTATTCTGTTCTAAAGTACTTTAAAAACAAAGGGACAACAAAGAAACAAGCCAACCATTTCTGGTTAACAGCCTGTTGGCAGTTTGGTTTTGCTTTTGTTGGCAAACAGTTTTCCACTTATGTACCTAAAGAAAATCAGCCAAAAGCTGAAAGCTCATGAAAAGTCTGTGATCTTTTCCTGCAGTGTTTAGATCTAGTGATGCCACAGAAGCTGTACACAGACATCAGCTGGGTTTGTAAGAAGTCTCCCTTGGCAAATGCTACATGAGCAGAATACACCATCAAGTCATGCTGAGACTGATTGGTTATCTTGTACACATCCACATGCAGGGATCAGGGCTGGGTCTAATCCTATTCAACATCTTCATCAATGACATTGATGAGTGGACAGACAGACAGAGTCTGCTCAGCAAGTTTGCTGATGATACCAAGCTGGGAGGCTTGGCTGAGACACCTGAAGGCTGTGTGGCCATTCAGTGACATGTGGACAGACTGAGGGCTGGGCAGAGAGGAACCTAATGAGGTTCAACAAGGACAAGTGCAGAGTCCTGCACCTGGGAATGAATAATAAACTGCACCAGTACAGGTTAGGAGGTGATCTGCTGGAGAGCAGCCCTGTGGAGAAGGACCTAGGAGTCCTGGTGTACAACAAGTTCTCCATGGGACAGCAATGTGCCCTTGTGGCCAAGAAGGCCAATGGAATCCTGGGGTGCATTAAGAGCAGTGTGTCCAGCACATCCAGGGAGGTTCTCCTCCACCTCTGCTCTGCCCTGATGAGACCTCACCTGGAACTTTGCATCCAGTTTTGGGCTCCCCAGTTCAAGAGGATCTGCTCAAGAGTCCAATGGAGAGCTACAAGGATGATGAAGGGACTGGAGCACTGCCCTATGAGGATAGACTGAGAGCCCTGGGGCTGTTTAGTCTGGAGAAGAGAAGACTGAGAAGGGATTTAATAAAAGTTTATTAATATCTGAGGGCTGGGTGTCAAGAGGGAGGGGACAGGCTCTGCTCACTTGCACCCCAGGATAGGACAAGGGGCAATGGATATAAACTACAGCACAGGAGGTTCCACCTCAGCTTGAAGAGAAACTTCTGCACTGTGAGGGTCACAGAGCACTGGAACAGGCTCCCCAGAGAGGTTGTGGAGTCTCCTTCTCTGGAGACTTTCCAGACCCATCTGGATGCATTCCTGTGTGACCTGTGCTGGATTCTATGGTCCTGCTCTGGTAGTGGGGTTGGACTCAATGATCTTCAGAGATCCCTTCCAACCCCTAACAACCTGTGACCCTGCAAACAGAACACACCATTAAGTCATGCTGAGACTGCTGGGATATCTTGTCACATATGCAATGTTGCCACAGAGTAAGACATGGCCACCTCCTGTTGTACACATCCATTTCTGAATATGCCAACCCCAAATGCTAGCTGAAGTATCCAAAAAGATGTTGGGATAGGGCAGAGGGAGCTTGACACAGAATGGATACGTTAGAGAAGAACATAAAAATAAATCATAGAATCATAAAACCACAGAATGTTAGGGGTTGGAAGTGAGATCATCTAGAACAAGCCAAAGCAGGCCACACAGGAATGCATCCAGGTGGGTTTAGAAAGCCTCCAGAGAAGGAGACTACACAACCTCTATGGGCAGCCTTTTCCAGTGCTCTGTGACCCTTCTGAAGAGAAGTTTCTCCTCATGTTGAGGTGGAACTTCAAGTGTTCCAGCTTATACCTGCTGTTTCTTGTCCTATTACTGGGTGCCACTGGAAAGAGTCTGGCACTTTCACCATCACTGGAGGTGTTTAGGAGACTGGATGAGGCACTTGGTACCATGGTTTAGCTGATGAGATGGTGTTGGGTGATAGATTGGACATGATGATCTCTGAGGTCTTTTCCAACTCTATTCTATTCTATTCTATTCTATTCTATTCTATTCTATTCTATTCTATTCTATTCTATTCTATACTATCTTGACACCCACCCCTCAGATATTTATAGACATTGGTAAGATTCCCTATCACCTTTATCCTCTCAAGACTAAACAGCCCCTGGTCTCTGAGTCTTTCAAGTCTCTAGCTCTCCACTGGACTCTCTCCAGTAGATTCCTGTCCCTCTTGAACTGGGAAGCCCCAAACTGGATAGAATAGAATAGAATAGAATAGAATAGAATAGAATAGAATAGAATAGAATAGAATAGAATAGAATAGAATAGAATAGAATTACCAAGGTTGGAAGAGACCTTGAAGATCATCGAGTCCAACCTGTAACCATAACCTCACAACTAGACCATGGCACCAAGTGCCACATCCAGTCCCCTCCTGAATGCAGTACCTTTTCATGAGAGGTATTTGGTTATATGTTCGCATTTACATGCAATTAATGTGGTCCAAACAACTCAGAAGAACAAGGTAGAGGAGATTAAAGGAGAATGTGTCACTGTTAAGTAACACTTTGAAACTAGAGAGTTTGAACAGGTGTCTTCATTTGGTTATCTTCTGAAAACTTTATGGTAAAAAAGCAAGTTTGAAAAATAGCTGCTTAAATTCTCTCTTTGCTTTCTGGCAGTTAAAACTGGAATGAGAATAAATACCTCCCTGCATGAGGTAGGAGAGGATTAATTTGTTTGTGTATATAAATGGGTATTTAAGTATCAACTACTATTTTATTTTTAAACACCTCACTGGGACTACTGCATTCCAACCCGAGTTCAGCTTTTGGCAAGAGATTAGGATTGAGTTAAAATGGGAACAGGTGTTTGGAAGATGATATGGTTGCAATAAGAGCACTAACCAAGCAGATGAAGGGAAAAAATAATTTAAACATGGCATTCACTAGTAACCTGTGAAATAGAAAGACACCAGGAAGAAAATGCAAAAATCACAACTACTAAGGGACACTTAGGAAAATGTCTTTGCCTAATGTTATTCACTGACAGGAGGACACCTGAGTAGAGCTTTCCTTTGGACCCAGATCAACCTGTTCTTGTACAATCTCATGATGTCTGTTTGTGGTGGTTTAGGCACCACCTACATTGACCATACAATACAATACACCAGGTTGGAAGAGACCTTCAAGATCATCGCGTCCAACCTATCAAGCAATCCAACCCACCCAAACAACTAGATCATGGCACCAAGCACCCCATCAAGTCTCCTCCTGAACACCTCCAGTGAAGGTGACTCCATCACCTCCCCAGGCAGCCCATTCCAATGGGCAATCACTCACTCTGTATAGAACTTCCTCCTAAAATCCAGTCTAAACCTCCCCTGGCGCAGCCTGAGACTGTGTCCTCTTGTTCTGGTGCTGGCTGCCTGGGAGAAGAGACCAACCTCTGCCTGGCTACAACCTCCCTTCAGGTAGTTGTAGAGAGCAAGAAGGTCACCCCTCAGTCTCCTCCAGGCTAAGCAACCCCAGCTCCTTCAGCCTCTCCTCACAGGGCTTGTGTTCCAAACCCCTCACCAACTTTGTTGCCCTTCTCTGGACACCTTCCAGCAAGTCAACATCCTTCCTGAACTGAGGGGCCCAGAACTGGACACAGGACTCAAGGTGTGGCCTAACCAGTGCAGTGTACAGGGGCAGAATCACCTCCCTGCTCCTGCTGGCCACACTGTTCCTGATGCAGGCCAGGATGCCATGGGCCCTCCTGGCTGCCTGGGCACACTGCAGGCTCATGTTCAGCCTCCCATCAACCAGCACCCCCAGGTCCCTCTCTGCCTGGCTGCTCTCCAGCCACTCTGACCCCAGCCTGTAGCACTGCCTGGGGTTGCTGTGGCCAGTGTGCAGAACCCGGCACTTGGATGTGTTCAATCTCATGCCGCTGGACTCTGCCCATCTGTCCAGCCTGTCGAGGTCCCTCTGCAAAGCCTCTCTGCCCTCCAGCAGATCAACTCCTGGCCCAGCTTGGTGTCGTCTGCAAATTTACTGATGATGGACTCAATGCCCTCATCCAGATCATCAATAAAGATGTTGAAGAGCATGGGGCCCAGCACTGATCCCTGGGGCACACCACCAGTGACAGGCCGCCAGCTGGATGTGGCACCATTCACCACCACTCCATCATGAGAGAGAGTGAGAGAGAGACTGCCCTGCGAGAGAGCAAGCCGGGATAACAAGGGACTTGCACTGAGGATTCGAATACCACGTGTCAAGATTGGCTGAGGGGGCTGTAGCAGGAGAGTGGAACAGAGGGGTGGATTGTGGTGGGTTAACGCCCATTCTGGAAAACAGGGGGAGGGATTGCGAATGCTTAGCCCTCCCTGCAGGGCGTTTTTTCCCCTGGGAAACTGAGTCTGTTCCACTCCCCCTCGCAGCCCAGCTAGTGTATAGAAGGGAAGGCATTGGAGTCATTAGCTCTCCTTCTGGCGCCTGCCTTTCCTGGATGAGAGCTACTGCAGCTGCCCTCCTGCTCCTCTGCCACGTGGTTGGGCCTGATCCTTCTCCCTGCTGCCTCCGCGCCTCTTCCGAGAAAAACTGTATTCTTTGTATTCTTCCTTTTTGTCCCCCTCCCATCCATCCTTGTTCCTTGCCCTTGTGAACCTTACCTGTTATTGAGATATATATATTTTGTTTTGTTTTGTTTAAAGAAAAACTCTTTACCTCTCTACTTCCAAATTAGTGTTTGGTGGATTTGCTCCTTTCCTTTTTTTCCCTCTCTGTTGGGAGGGAGTAGGGGGGAGCAGGGGAGAGATTCTCAGCCTTGCCCCCATCTGAGCTCTTAACTCCCAGTTCAGGCTTAAGCCACCACACTGTTAAAAAGCCAGGTGTTCAGTAAACAGCAGTTTCCCTGCTTCATGCTGGTTGGGTAACAAAATGTGTTCAAAGCCTCAGAAAGATGTAGGAGCTTAAGGCCACTAGCGGTGAGATTTGGCATCCTAAATTACATCAGGCATTCGTACAGTGTGGGTTTCTGGCCTCTAAGAACCCTACAGTCATGACAAGGCCAAACTGATTTTTATTTTTAGGGATTGAGGACATTCTTTTGCCAGCTGCAGTCAGAAGAAGAGCTAAAAGAACACATTTCAAGGCTCAAACTCAGGAAAACACACGTTTTTCTCAGTAAAAAAGAAGAGTTACTGACCTTGAAGCTTCCTAAGAAAATAAGATATTCACCATTTTGGGAACATCTTTCCCTCAACAAGACAGCCAGTATGGCTGTACTAGGGGCAGGTCCTGCCTGAGTAACCTTGTGGCTTTCTATGACAAAGTGACTATGTCAGTAGATAAGGGATGACCTATGGCTGTGATCCATCTGGACTTCTGCAAAAGCTTAGACGCGGTCCCCCACAACATCCTCCTTGCCAAGTTGGAGAGATGTGGATTTGGTGGGTGGACCCTTCAGTGGATAAGGAATTGGCTGGATGGCTGCATCCAGAGGGTGGTGCTCAATGGCTTGAAGTCCAAATGGAGAGCAGTGACAAGTGGGGTCCCTCAGGGCTTTGTACTAGGAGCTGTGCAGTTTAATATTTTTATCAATGATATAGACAGTGAGACTGAATGCACCATCAGCAAGTTTGCAGATGACACCAAGCTGTGTGGTGGTGTTGATACACCAGGGGGACAGGATGGCATCCAGAGGAACCTGGACAAGCTGGAGAGGTGAGCCCAGGTGAACCTCATGAAGGTCAACAAGAGCAAGTGCAAGGTTCTGCACCTGGGCTGGAACAATCCTCACTATCAATACAGGCTGAGGGATTGAGGTGTCAGAATGCAGCCCTGTGGAGAAGGACTTGAGGGTGCTGATGGATGAGAAGCTGAGCGTGAGCAGGCAGTGTGAGCTTGCAGCACAGAAGGCAAATGGCATCCTGGGCTGCATCAAAAGATGCATTGCAGCAGATCCAGAGAGGTGATTGTGCCACTTTGCTCTGCTCTGGTGAGACCTCAGCTGGAGTACTGCATCCAGGTCTGGAGCCCTCAATACAGGAAGGTCATGGAGCTGATGGAGAGGGTCCAGAGGAGGGCCATGAAAAAGATCAATGGGTTGGAGCACCTCTGCTATGAGGCCAGGCTGAGGGAGCTGGGGGTGTTTAGCCTGGAGAAGAGGAAGCTCCAGGGAGACCTAATAGCAGCCTTCCCGTACCTGAAAGGGGCGTTGTGGTGGGTTGAAACTGCCCCAACATAAAATTGCCAGACCAGCTCAGCTGAAAGCAAATGAAGCTGTATTTATAAGCAAAACTACAATCTAGAAATGAAATGCAATGAATATGTACAAAATACACAGGCTGAAGGAGCTAGGGATGTTCAGCCTGGAGAAGAGGAGGCTCTGGGGAGACCTAAGCATCCTTCCAATACCTGAAGAGGGCCTACAAGAAGGATGGAGAGGGACTGTTTACAAAGGTCTATGGTGATAGGATGAGGAGCAGTGGCTTCAAACTAGAATAGGGCAGATTCAGATTGCATGTTAGGAACAGGTTCTTTACCTTGAGGGTGGTGGAACACTGGAACAGGCTGCCCAAAGAGGTTGTGAAGTCTCCTTCTCTGGAGCCTTTCAAAATCCACCTGGATGCATTCCTGTGTGGACTACCCTGGGTGATCTTGCTTTGGTAGGAGGGTCAGATTTGATGATCTCTGGAGGTTCCTTCCAACCTCTAATGTACTGTGATACTGTGAAATGAACAAGTGCTCAGGGAAGATGGAAGTGCTACCTTAAGCCAGATCAAATAGGTTGCTGCTGAGTATAAAACCATCACCCTCAATATTACAGCAATGGGAGCCAATGTACAGGGCATTGAAAGAGTCAAAATAAAGTCATGATAATGAACACTGAGCAGGTATGGTATTAAACTGTCAAGAAATACACTCTGAGAACAGCATGTCCTGTGGACAGCTTTTCATGTCATTCAGCCTCATCCAAAGAAGTCACATAGCACAGAAGGCAGCTTTCCCTATTGTATCATGTTCTGTTACTTTTGGAAGCTATTTTCATGCCTGATTTATCACAGAAAATACAGGTAAATGGTCCCATTTGTCTTCCCTGACCTCCCAAGCGACACTGCCTACAAACCCCAGGCCTTTAACTCTCTTCAAAGATCTCCATTATTTCTTCTAAACTGTGAGGAAGTGTTCACATCCTTCAAGATGTGAAACAGAAAAGAGAAAAGCAAACAAACAGAAAATCCTCAGGCACTTACACAGATTTTACCCAAAAATCCCAGGAAAACCTTCAGAGGGTCAGATTTACAAAGCTGAATGCAGGTTCATCTATGCAATAGTACATCCTTTCTTCTGCCATCACTTTCAATTACCTTCTTCATTTCAAACAAGAACATAACAGCTCTGAAACTGAGGGTCCTGTCCCCATTATCTACCACAGGACACACCTGCACTGCGATGGAATCAAAGGCCTCAACAAGAAAGAAACGACTCTGAGCCCTTCACCAGACAATTTATGCAGCTCACAAATAAACTGCTCTTCAGTATTCATCATCTGCAGCCTCTCTGTCCACTTTTGCCATGCTTTGATGTAAATTTGAAAATAATCTCCTTGGTTCACGGATTCTGCTTTTAATTTTTCAGCCAAATGCTATGCACAGCTCTTGTCTGGAATAGTAACAGATTGCCCAAGGACACACACAATGAGTCATGGAAAGAGTCAGGATTTCCTGGCTCTCGATCCAGTGCTCAGGCAAGGCCTCTCATGTTTCCAATTTTTGGGGACCAGCAGGTGAGGGGAATTAAAAAAGAAAGGAGGAACAAAAACCTGAGGAGGGAGACATTTTCAGATGAGCAAAACAACCAGCAAAAACCACACACAAGCTCTTTCCCTTCTCAGTTTCAGGTGACTGCTGTAACAGTAATGGCAAAATTTGCTGACAAGCTTAAATCTAAGTAAAAAAAAGGAAGAATAAATTCACTGATTAGAACAGAGAAAAAAATATTAAGGAGCAAGAAAAACAGGAAAATCTGACAGTTCTTACAGCACAAACAAAATAACCAGTTTGCTCAACAAGCCTGGAAGTAGAAGAGAAGGGAACTGACAATCCTTTCAGGACAAGAGGATTTAGGAGGCAGTGGGGGTGGTAGCATCATTAGAATCATAGAATCAGTCAGGGTTGGAAGGGACCACAAGGATCATCTAGTTCCAACCACCCTGCCATGGGCAGGGACACCCCACACTAGAGCAGGCTGGCCACAGCCTCATCCAGCCTGGGCTTAAACACCTCCAGGGATGGGGCCTCAACCACCTCCCTGGATAACCCATTCCAGGGCTTCACCACTCTCACAGTGAAGAACTTCCTCCTCACGTCCAGCCTGAATCTCCCCACCTCCAGCTTCATTCCGTTCCCCCTAGTCCTATCACTACCTGAGATCCTGAGAAGTCCCTCCCCAGCCTTCTTCTAGCCCCCTTCAGATACTGGAAGGCCACAATGAGGTCACCTCGGAGCCTTCTCTTCTCCAGACTGAACAGCCCCAACTCCTTCAGTCTGTCCTCATAGGAGAGCAGCTCCAGCCCTTTGATCATCCTCATGGCCCTTCTCTGGACACCTTCCAGCACCTCCAGATCCCTCTTGGAATAGGGGCTCCAGAACTGGACACAGTACTCCAGGTGGGGTCTCACCGGGACTGAGGGGGAGAAGCACCTCCCTTGACCTGCTGGTCACACTTCTCTTGATGCAGCCCAGGATCTGATTGGCTTTCCGGGCTGCAAGTGCACATTGAGAGCTCCTGTTGAGCTTCTCGTCCACCAGCACCCCCAAGTCTCTCTCCTCAGGGCTGCTCTCCAGCCAGTCCCTGCCCAGCCTGGATTTGTGCCTGGGATTGCCTCGACCCAAATGCAGGACCCTGCACTTGGTCTTGTTGAAGCTCATGAGGTTGGCTTGTGCCCACCTCTCCAGCCTGTCAAGGTCCCTCTGGATGGCATCCCTTCCCTCCAGCGTGTCTGCTGCACCACACAGCTTGGTGTCATCAGCAAACTTGCTGAGGGTGCACTCAATGCCACTGTCCATGGCACCCACAAAGATGTTGAACAAGACAGGTCCCAGGACTGATCCCTGAGGGACTCTGCTTGTCACTGGTCTCCACTGGACATGGACCCATTGACAGCCACTCTTTGGGCTGTCAATTAGTGTATGCTCACCCCAAACTGTGAACAAATCTGGAGGTTGTGAACATGAAAACAGGTGACATGGACAGGTGATGACTCTCATTTGTACACACTTCAAAAACAATCTCTGTGTTCCACCAGCTGATTTAACTGAGGAAGCTCAAGACCACCTATAATTAGGAAGAGATGAGGAACAAGCGAAAGACAAATCCAGATCATACAGAGGTGATGCATCAGCAGCCTGAACGCAATTAATATCCAACCTGATAGTGCCATCTACTCCAAAAGACTCGGCAACAGTTTACAAGACTCATAAAGTTACAAAGGAAAGGGAAGATAATTTTTCATCCTCACAGAAGTAGGGCACCCATCACCTTCTGAAAAGGGATCCAAGCAAAAAAAACCCAAACCCAAGGATTTTGAGAGGAGTTACACTCATTTATCACTGCAAAGCACAGCTCACTCGTGGGCTTTGGCAGCACTCTGTCTAATTGGCTGAAATGAGACCATCTCAGAATAAAATAGATGTTAAAACACTGGAGCCCGTAAAAGACATTAACTGCAATCACACACACATGCAGGCATGTATGGGATATTTAGGGGCCACTTGTCTCAGTGGGCTGGGATAATGAGATTATTTAGAGACTACTGCCTGAGGAAACACATAACTCAAAGTCCACACATTGTGTTACTCTCTGTATTATAGCCACTGCAAAAAAAGTCTTGCTGTATTCATCACTTATTTGCACTCTCCACCTAACCCTCGCTGAACAGACCTAGAGTACAGTCTACCCTACATTGTGGCAATGGGGATGGCTTCTTTGGGTCCCTATTCACTCTAATTTAATGATTAACTGCAATGATAGCCATCACCATCAACAACAAACTGGATCAGAAGCAAAGGAGCCAGAAGGTGGTTCTCTTCAGATTCTCAATGAGACACAAGCAGTAGACAGCACAGCATTAGCCTGTGCATTGCCAGGGGCCCTGCTGACATAGGACACAGAAAGACCAAGGTACTCAATGACTTCTTTGCCTCAGTCTTCACTGGTATGACAAGACTGCAGGAATCCCATGCTCCTGAGAGCAGTGGGCAAATCTGGAACAAAAGATTTACCCTTGGATGAATCATAGAATGGTTTGGGTTGGAAGGGACCTCCAAAGGTCATGCAGTCCAACCCCTGCCGTGAGCAGGGACATCCTCAACTAGATCAGGTTGCCCAGAGCCCTCTTGAGCCTCACCATGTGTATCTGCAGGGTTGGGGGCCCCAACCACCTCTCCAGACAACCTGCTCCAGTGTTCCAGTGCCCCCATGGTAAAGAACTTGTTCCAAACATCCAATCTAAATCTGCTCTTCTCTAGTTTGAAGCCACTTCCCCTTGTCCTATCACTGCAGGCCTTTGTAAAGAATCCCTCTGCAGCCTTCCTGTAGGCACCCTTCAGCTATTGGAAGATCTCTTCAGGTCTCCCCAGAGCCTCCTCTTCTCCAGGCTGAACACCCCCAGCTCCCTCAGCCTGTCCTCATAGCAGAGGTGTTCCAACCCCCTGATCATTTTCATGGCCCTCCTCTGGACCTGCTCCATGTCCTTCGTATATGGAGGGCTCCAGAAGGATGACCAGGTTACAGAACAGTTAAAGTAGACATATATCTTCAGGAGAAGTGTTGCTAGTAATTTGAAGGAGGTGATCCTTCACTCAACTAGTAAGGTGACATCCAGAGTGCTGGGTCAATATCTGGGCTCCCCAGTACAAGAGACAGGGGGACTTACTGAAGTGAGGTGAGCTCCAACAAGGGGCCATGAAGATGACTATGGGACTGTAGCATCTTTCATATGAGGAGAGGCTGAGTGTTGTGAGTGTTCAGCCTGTCAAAGAGAAGGTCTAAGGGGATCATATTAATATGTATAAATAAATGATGGGAGGGAGTGAAGATGAAAAAGTCAGACTCTTCCCAGTAGTGCCCACTAACAGGACAAGAGGCACAAATTAAACAGCATTAAATTCTTTCTGAACACAATAAAATGGTTTTCTTTTTTCACTTTGAGGACCACTCTTGTGGCCAAGACAAACAATGGTATCCTGGGGTGGATTAGAAGGGCTGTGGTTAGAAGGTCAAAACAGGTTCTCCTCCCTCTCTTTTCTGCCCTGGTGAGTGTCCAGTTCTGGGCCCCTCAGTTCAAGAAAGACCTCAGGGAACTGCTTCAAAGAGTCCAGCACAGAGCCACAAAAATGATGAAGGGAGTGGAACATCTTCCTTATGAGGAGAGACTGAGGGAGCTGAGGGCTCTTTAGCTTGGAGAAGAGGTGACTAAGGGGTGACCTCATTCATGTTTATAAGTACATAAAAGGTGAGTGCCAAGAGGATGGAGCCAGGTTCTGCTCAGGGATGCCCAATGACAGCACAAGGGTCAATGGTGGAGGTTGAGGCATAGGAATTTCCATGGAAACAGGAGAAAGAATTATTTCCCTGTGAGTGTGACAAAACACTGGAACAGCCTGCCCAGGGGGTTTTTGGAGTCTCTCTCTCTGGAGACATTCAAAACCCACCTGGATGTGTTCCTGTGTGATTTAGTATAGGGGGGTTGGACTGAATGATCTTTCGAGGTCCCTTCCAGCCCCTAACATTCTGTGATTCTGTGAGGCTGTGATTCTATGAGAAAGCTGATGTCCCATTTGCAGCATCAAGCACGAGACTGGGGAACAAAAGATGGAAAAAAACCAAAACACAACACCACAAAACCAAACCAACCTAATAATGCATTCCAAGCTTATGTGAGGTGTAAGGATAAATGTCTATGTGCCTGAAATATGTATCTCCTTTATATCCACCCACATGCACAGGGAATGGATATATCAATCCCAATTTACTGCATTGTTGAGGCATAGGAAGTTCCATGGAAACAGAAGGAAGAATTATTTCCCTGTGAGGGTGACAGAACACTGGAACAGGCTGTCCAGGGGGCTGTGGAGTCTCCCACTCTGGAGAAATTCAAGACCTGCCTGGATGTGTTCCTGTGTGATCTGCTCTAGGTGATCCTGCTCTGGCAGGGGGCTTGGACTGGAAGATATCTCGAGGTCCCTTCCAGCCCCTGACATTCGGTGATTCTATAACAGTAGCAGATTGGCACAGTTTGCCCAGGGGGGTTGTGGAGTTTATATCCTCGGAGATATTTTAAACCCAACTGGACATGGTCCCAAGAACCCTACTCTGGCTGACTGTACCATAACAGGGAGTTGGACTAGATGATATCAAGAGGTTACTTCAAAGTCATGATTCTGTGCCTCCATAAATATATTTCTGTTGCACTCATGTTTGAAGTAAACAAGCTCACTTATAAAGATTGGTCATTTAGGCAACCTTCAAGACAAACCATTCCAATGTTTTGCAAAAGCTTCAAAACCACTCTTTTTTGGGAGATTTAGATGCAGTACAAACATCACTTTCTCTGTTTGGTTTGTTCCTTAAGCTTCCTTTTTATATCACAGAATCAACCAGGTTGGAAAAGACCTCAGAGATCATTGAGTCCAACCTGTCACCCAACACCTCATGACTAACTAAACCATGGCAACAAATGCCAGGTCCAATCCTTTTTTGAATGCCTCCAGGGATGGTGACTCCACCACCTCCCTGGGCAGCACATCCCAATGGCCAATTACACTTTCTGGGAAGAACTTTCTCCTCACCTCCAGCCTAAACTTCCCCTGGCACCGCTTGAGACTGTGTCCTCAACTTCTTTCATTTACTTGAAAGATACTGGAGTCAAAGACTGGACAGAAACACTTCTGAATTAAACATTATTTTGCAGTTTTGGTTAACTAGCCTCCTCTTCTCCTCCTCTTCACACCCTCTTTTCTTTATATTACCATATAATATGAACCTGTCCTTCTGCTTGTAATTTAATGCAATCCATGTTATCCTCTTCCAGTTTCTTTTTTCCCTCTCCTATTCTTTGGCTGCCTTTCAGACACTGAATACTTTCCAGTTTCAGATGAAAATAACAATTAGGGTTCCATTATTATGAGACCTTTTCTTGTACTGACAAAAACCTTATTATTGAAAACAAAGCTGGCGCAATTTCTTGAACAACATTCATTTTTGATCTTCTTTTCAGAAGACATTAATGACCTTCAAGAAGAATCAATTTTCCAGGTTCTTTCTTTCTATTCTTTCTCTTTTTTCCTGCTTTTTTTTTTTAAATCCAATTTTACCATCAAGGACAAGTATATGTGAACAAATTATGCACTGGGGTCATAGCTCCCTTGAGGTATCTACTAACAAAGCATTATTGCTATAGAATAGAATAGAATAGAATAGAATAGAATAGAATAGAATAGAATAGAATAGACCAGGTTGGAAGAGACCTTCAAGATCATCGTGTCCAACCTATCACCCAACACCATCTAATCAACTAAACCATGGCACCAAGCACCCCATCCAGTCTCCTCCTGAACACTTCCAATGATGGTAACTCCACCACCTCCCCAGGTAGCCCATTCCAATGGGCAATCACTCTCTCTGTGTAGAACTTCCTCCTAACCTCCAGCCTAAACCTCCCCTGGCGCAGCCTGAGACTGTGTCCTCTTGTTCTGGTGCTGGTTGCCTGGGAGAAGAGACCAACCCCCACCTGCCTACAACCTCCCTTCCGGTAGTTGTAGAGAGCAATAAGGTCACCCCTCAGTCTCCTCTTCTCCAGGCTAAGCAACCCCAGCTCCTTCAGCCTCTCCTCACAGGGCTTGTGTTCCAAACCCCTCACCAACTTTGTTGCCCTTCTCTGGACACATTCCAGCAAGTCAACATCCTTCCTAAACTGAGGGGCCCAGAACTGGACACAGGACTCAAGGGGTGGCCTAACCAGTGCAGTGTACAGGGGCAGAATCACCTCCTTGCTCCTGCTGGACACACTGTTCCTGATGCAGGCCTGGATGCCATTGGCCCTCTTGGCCACCTGGGCACACTGCTGGCTCAAGTTCAGCTTACCATCGACCAGTACCCCCAGGTCCCTCTCTGCCTGGCCGCTCTCCAGCCACTCTGACCCCAGCCTGTAGCACTGCCTGGGGTTGCTGTGGCCAATGTGCAGAACCCGGCACTTGGATGTGTCCAATCTCCTGCCCTTGGACTCTGCCCATCTGTCCAGCCTGTCAAGGTCCCTCTGCAAAGCCTCTCTACCTTCCAGCAGATCAACTCCTGCCCCCAGCTTGGTGTCGTCCCTAAATTTACTGCTGATGGACTCAATGCCCTCCTCCAGATCATCAATAAAGATGTTAAAGAGCATGGGGCCCAGCACTGATCCTTAGGGCACACCACTAGTGACTGTTACGGTGCATCAGTCTGCTCTAAGATTTCCAAAACACTGTGCAAAACGTCTTCCTCAGGGCAAGGCCACTAAAAGAATATGCTGTTAAAACCTAATAATCTGCATTATTAAAAACCAAAAAAAACAAACAACAAAACTTAGCAATTTTCATAAAACTCAGTGAATGAAAGATAGCTTAAGTTAGTAGAAAATTAGAAAGACGATAACCAAGAAGAGTCAGAAATGTCAAAGATGCAAAGCTGGGGATCATAGTATGACCTTAAGGTCCAAATGATATCAACCAAGTTTCTCAACAATCTATCAGCTTTGGGACATAAGCCTTAAGACCTAGCAAAGACCAAGCACATAGCACTTCAGCATGAAAAGCTGCAATTTAATTGTAATGAGCCAGTAGGGAAAGAAAGAAAACTGAAAAAAAAGTTTGCCTCAGACTTTAAGAACAATCCTTCAGTCTGGAGAAGAGAAGGCTCCAAGAAGACCTTATTGTGGCCTTCCAGTATCTGAAGGGGGCCTACAAGGAAGCTGGGGAGGGCCTTTTTAGGGTGTCAGGGAGTGATAGGACTGGGGGGAATGGAGCAAAACTGGAAATGGGTAGATTCAGATTGGATGTTAGGAAGTTCTTCCCCATGAGGCTGGTGAGACACTGGCACAGGTTGCCCAGGGAGGTGGTAGAAGCCTCATCCCAGGATGTGGCTCTGAGCAACCTGATGCAGTATGAGGGGTCCTGGTGCTGGTTGCTAGAGAGAAGAGGCCAACCCCTTTCTGGCTACAACCACCCTTAAGGTAGTTGTAGAGAGCAATGAGGTCTCCCCTGAGCCTCTTCTTCTCCAGGCTAAACAACCCCAGCTCCCTCAGCCTCAATTCAATTCAATTCAATTCAATTCAATTCAATTCAATTCAATTCAATTTTGTATCCTGAATTTAAGCATTTTATTCAAAATCCTATTGTACTGCATAGACAAATAAACTCAGAGTAATCCCAAAGGGGATTTTGATTGCCAAACCCCTCATATCCCTTATTGGGCCGGATTAAATAAGCATGGCTGTTTGCACGTGCCAGGATTACTTCTATAATATGACTGATCCTCCCTACCTTTAATTATTGAAAGTAATTCATTTTCCTTTAGTTGACTTTTAAAACCAGGCTTTCTAGTCTTTAAATCTCAGAAATTGTCCTGAAGATAGATTCCTAGAGTAGTTTGTGTTGGAAGGGACCTTGAACATCATCTAGCTCCAACCCCTCTGGCACTGGCAGGGACACCTTTCACTAGACCAGATTGCTCAAGGTCTCATCCAACCTGGCCTTGAACACCTCTGTGGAGAGGACATCCACGATCTCCCTGGGCAACCTGTTCCAGTGTCTCAGCACTCTTATGGTAAAGAATTTCTTTCTAATATCCAGTCTATCTTCTTATACACATCTTATCTATCTTATATACATTTATGCAGCCATAGATACATGTTTCACTGTGTGCTACACAAATAAAGAACAAAAAAAATGCATTTCACTTTTCCCTTCGCTTTATTTCCCTGGCCGATCTCTTCCCAATTATCAAACACAGCCAATGTCTGTTTAGGAGACAGGCAGACCGAAAGAGAAGAAGCATAGACCTTGAACACTAGAGTAAAATGAAATTAGTTAACTGCTAGAAGCATGAAGCATTAATGAAATAAAACTAGAGAATTCTCCCCTTATGAGGAACATTTATTCAGTGTTAATTAAATTCTTTTACTCAAAATCTATACTTAGCCAGGCGTAAGAATATTACATCATATCAATAACTGCAGAGGGTAAGCAAGTCCCACACTCTGTGCATCTTTTTCCCTATCTAGTGGAGTGAAGCCTTTAAATCTATTATGCTGTTTCAAGTCTTCAAAGAAATGATAAAAAATAACAGCAAACTCTCTGCAGGAGCCAGCAGCCACAGTTATTAATTCACTTGTCTAACGAATAGCGCTCCGAGACTAGCTCCGAGCATCTGCTTGCAAAGTTCACATGCAAGAGTGTTAATGAGGAACTTTCAGAGTCTGCAATAATTATTTCTCTACAATCTATCCAGCTGGTTGGTTTAGTCATTTGCAGTCCAGTTCTGCACCACTGAAGCCAAAGAGAGTTTTGACATTAACTTCAATAGGTTTAGGTCCTTGCCTGCAATGCTGGAGCTGTCATCACAAACGCTTCAGGTGCATTTCTGTAATCACAGAATCACACCAAGGTTGGAAGAGACCTCAAAGATCATCGAGTCCTACCTGTCACCACAGACCTCATGACTAAACCATGGCGCCAAGTGCCACGTCCAATCCCCTCTTGAACACCTCCAGGGATGGTGACTCCACCACCTCCCTGGGCAGCACATTCCAATGGCTAACAACTCTCTCAGTGAAGAACTTTCTCCTCACCTCCAGCCTAAACTTCCCCTGGCACAGCTTGAGACTGTGTCCTCTTGTTCTGGTGCTGGTTGCTTGAGAGAAGAGACCAACTCCCTCCTGGCTACAACCACCCTTCAGGGAGTTGTAGACAGCAATAAGGTCTCCCCTGAGCCTTCTCTTCTCCAGGCTAAGCAACCCCAGCTCCTTCAGCCTCTCCTCACAGGGCTTGTGCTTGAGGCCTCTCACCAATGCAGCACAATCGAATCAAAGCAAGGCTGCTACTACTAAGGGACCATTTCTAGCATTTTTAAGCTTACAGGATGAGAAACAGGCTCCTAAATCTTCAGGTGGACACCCTGAATAGATTGTCTGACTTTCAAAACAGTCAGTATTTGTTCATTTGAATAATAACTCAGGTAATCCAAAGTATTGGCAATTTTTAGTGGAATGGCCAAAAAACGAGGCTGACAAGTCAGGTTTGCATAAAGACAGCAGCATGTGAGACTAAGATAATGTCTTTACATTAAATTCTTTTCCCTGTGACTTGCATTTTCAACGTGAATGGGATGAGCTTCAGCAAGGCCAAATGCCAGATCCTGCACTTGGGTCACAATAACCCCAAGCAACACTACAGGCTCAGGGCAGTGTGGCTGGAAAGCTGTGTAGCAGAAAGGGACCTGGGGGTTCTAATAGACAAGCAGCTGAATATGAACCAGCAGAGTGCCCAAGTGGCCAAGAAAGCCAATGGCATCCTGGCTTGGATTAGAAATGCTGTGTCCAGCAGGAGCAGGGAGGTGATTGTCCCCTTGTATTCAGCTCTGGTGAGGCCACACCTTGAATATTGTGTTCAGTTTTGGGCACCTCAATACAAGAGAGATGTGGAGGTGCTGGAGCCAGGGCAGAGGAGGGCAATGAAGCTGGTGGAAGGCCTGGAGAATAAATCTGATGAAGAGCAACTGAAGGAGCTTGGGATGGTTAGTTTGGAAAAGAGGAGGCTAAGGGGAGACCTCATTGCTCTCTACAACTCCCTGAAAGGACATTGTGGAAAGGCTGCTGCTGGTCTCTTCTCACAGGTAATTAGTGATAGAACAAGAGGGAATGGCCTCAAGCTGTGACTGGGTAGGTTTAGACTGGACATTAGGAAAATAATTTTCACAGCAAGAGTGGTCAGGCCTTGGAATGTGCTGCCCAGGGAGGTGGCTGAGTCACCAAGCCTGGCTGTGTTTCAAGGTGGTTTGGATGTGGTGCTTGGGGCTATGGTTTAGGGGTGAACCTTGTAGAGTATGGTTTGACTTGGTGATCCTGAGGGTCTTTTCCAACCTGAATGTTTGTGTGATTCTTCATGAGTATTACATTGGAAAAAAACCACTATGGATTGTTTTGAGAATTACTGTGCAAGATTTATTCAGGCACTGTTACAGGATAAGGGACTAGTTTCCTAGTTGTAAATAAGCTTTTCCAGAGAATTCGAGTCCTGGGGGATGGATGACCTCAAGGGGCTGAAGAGAATATAGAAAAAGATAAATCTGTTTCATTTCATTGGTTCTGCAAAATTCTATGTAGTTTGGGAACACAGCATGCTCTCTCTCCTGTTTTCCCTCCCTGCCTCCTTTCTGAACTTTGTTTCTATCTCTGCAGATCACTGTTTGGGCTAGTGGTAAGAACACTGGCTGGGATGAGAGGGAGATAACTTATCTGGTACACAGCCCTCTGGGTTTTGTGCAGGGGAAGAGTGGGAGGTGGGCTCCTTCGTGTACAAGAGGGTCTGTGCAGGAGGAATAGCTGAGCTGTTGTCTAGTTGTATATGGACAGATGTAGCTGTATATATTTATTACCTTTTGTATTTAGTGTATTTTGCATTTCATAGTATACCAGTACATTAGAAGTTGGAAGGGACCTCCAGAGATCATTGAATCCAAGCCCCCTGCCAAAGCAGCATCACCAAAGCAGCAGTAGGAATGCATCCAAGCAGGTTTCTGAATGTGTCCAGAGAAGGAGACTCCACAACCTCTCTGGGCAGCCTGTTCCAGTGCTCTGTCAGCCTCACTGCACAGAAGTTTCTCCTCACGTCGAGGTGAAATCTTCTGTGCTCAAGTTTGTATCCACTGTTCCTTGTCTTATTACTGTGCCCCACCAAAAATGGCTTGGACCCTCCACTTGACACCCAGCCCTCAGATATTGATAGACATTGATCAGATCCCCACTCATCTACTTCTGTCAATATTATTTTCATTTAAGCTCCCAAATCCTGAGTGGATGTGGTTATACACCCTTTTAGGGCTATTTCCACACTCTGTGTGCTGTAAACCCACCACAGACATTCAGATCTCTTGAAAATTATCTGAATGTAGGTTGGGAAAGGAATACAATCCAGCAGTGACAGTTTCAGGTGTTACCATCTGCAGTTTAAATAAGTATCAGCACTTCAACCAGTATCAGTGCTGCTGTAAAAGAGCCACACTTGACTTCTGCATTGTTTTGTATTAGGAATGCATGCTCTGCCTCAACAGGCAATGCTGACACAGAGTGATTAGCATAAAATGATTAGCTCTAGGTGTCACCAGGGCTTGCTTCAGCTTCTGAGCTACACAGAGAAATATGTAAACAGCATCTTGCTTCTGACAGTTCATCTTGACTAAATCACAGGAGCATGGTAATTTCCAGGTGGAAATGGATACAGCCTTGTTCAATGGCAGAGCTCTCAGAAGATGAGAATCCAGGCGAACAGGAGGCTGGTCATTTCCCCAACTCCTTATGCAAAAGTGGCTCAAAAAAATGTAGAACAAGATTTAGTAGCTCTTTCAAAATCAATATCAGCATTAAGCTGATGATGACGCTCGACATATCTTATTTTGGCCTCATCAGTATCCTGGCTCATCCTAGGGGCATTCAGAGCAGCATGAGGACAGACTGAGGGAGTTGTTGTTCAGTCTGGAGAAGAGAGGCTCTGAGAAGACCTTCCTGTGGCCTTCTAGTATCTGAAGGGGGCCTACAAGGAAGCTGGGGAGGGACTTTTTAGGGTGTCAGGGAGTGATAGGACTAGGGGGAATGGAAAAAAATTTGAAATGGGTAGATTCAGATTGGATGTTAGGAAGAAGTTCTTCCCCATGAGGCTGGTGAGACACTGGCACAGGTTGCCCAGGGAGGTGGTGGAAGCCTCATCCCTGGAGGTTTGGAAGGCCAGGCTGGATGTGGTTCTGAGCAACCTGATGTAGTGTGAGGGGTCCCTGCCCATGGCAGGGGTTGGAACTAGATGACCCTTGAGGTCCCTTCCAACCCTAACACTTCTATGATTCTATCATTCTATTCTTTGAAGATCATCAAGTCCAACTCCCCTGCCAGAACAGGACCATAGAATCTAGCACAGATTGCACAGGAATGCATCCAGATGGGTCTTGAAAGTCTCCAGAGGAAGTGACTCCACAACCTCTCTGGGCAGCCTGTTCCAGTGCTCTGTGACCCTCACAGTGAAGAAGTTCCACCTCATGTTGAGGTGGAACCTCCTGTGCTGCTGTTCATGTTTTTTGTCCCTTGTCCTGTCACAGGGTGCAACTGAGCAGAGCCTGTCCCCTCCCACTGGAGCAGTGCACTCCTTCTCAAGTTCCAATTTTCCAACAGTACTGGCACTTGAGCAGAGGAAAAAAAAATAATTGTCTGAAACTTGTATTTAATGACACCAATTTAACCAAACTTCAGTCCTGGGGGATTTAATAGCTATGTGGCATACCATATGGATTTAATGTTATTTGCTGACTCATTTTTTTCCCAAAGAATTCTAGGTTGAACATTTCAAACTGAAAAAAAAATTCATTCTGCTCCCTGGTAGCAGGATTAAGTCCAGGTTTCAGAAAGAATACTATACAAGAAGGACAAAAAAAGGTAGAAAATGAAGAGCAGAACAGGTGAGTAAAAGCATACAGAATAGAATACAAGTAGGTTTTACAGACACTATTTTGTCACATTCTAAATATCACCTTAAAATAGAAAGAAAAAAAAAAAGAAGGCACTTAATGAAATATATCCCCAGGATAACCACCCAGAATAGACATTTCTGATTAATTTAACTAGTCTCTACCTACAGCTCTCTAAAAATACAGCTGAAAATGCATTTCCTTTCTGTGGAAGCAGAGAATGTGCCCTCAAATAGGAAGGTTTCTGTGTGTTCAGCAGACTTTATTATTATTTAAAAATGAAGTTTATTCTACTTTGTTACAGAGGAGGACACAAAGCCCTCCCAGTCTGATTTTTTCCCATCCTACCTGAAAAGTGGCAAATCCAATCAGATTTATCTAAGTACTCAAAGTTAATTTCTAACCGGTGAAAAGTGGTAAGAGAACTACAGGGCTGCCTGATCATAAATGGCAGGGAAACAAAGCAAACTAGCAGCCACAAGAAATGAGAAAGTAACACAGAATCACAGGAATGTTAGAGATTGGAAAGGACCTTGAAAGATCAAGTCCAAACCCCCTGCCAGAGCAGGATCACCTAGACAAGGTCACACTGGAATGCATCCAGGTCTTGAATATCTCCAGAGAGGGAGACTCCACAAACCCCCTGGGCAGCCTGTTCCAGGGTTCTGTCACCCTCACAGGGAAAAAATTCTTCCTCCTGTTTCCATGGAACTTCCTATGCCTCAGCTTCCACCCACTGCCACTTGTGCTGTCATTGGGCATCACTGAGAAGAGCCTGGCTCCCTCCTCCTGACACTCACCCTCCACATATTTATAAACATGAGTGAGGTCACCCCTCAGTGTCCTCTTCTCCAGGTTGAAGAGACCCACATCCCTCAGCCTTTCCTCATGGAAGCTCAAAAACGCAGAAAACCCCAAGTGGTCAACATACAGAAAAACAAGGCAGTCCTAGAATTTAAGCTGTCACATCATGAATGGGATAGACTTTGCACAAAAACATGAAATGAAAAGCTAGCAGCAGGCTCTCTAGTGAGTTCAAAAATAAACGTGTTAGCTAGTCACCCCCATTATACAATGACAGGAATTCTGTTTTGATTCAGTGGGACACCTACATATGAAAATAGAAAGTGTTTCAGAGATTGGAGCATCAACAGCAAGAAGAAATTCTACCCAGAACTGAATTATGCAGGCAAATACTTATTAATAAGAACCAAACCTTGGATCAGTGATATTAATTCTCCCCCTCTACTCCGCTCTGGTGAGAACCGTGGGGAGTACTCTGGGGAGTACTGTGTCCAGTTCTGAAAACCCTATTGAAAGAAGGATGTGGAGGTGCTGGAAGGTGTCCAGAGAAGGGCCACAAGGATGAGCAGAGGGCTGGAGCTCCTCTCCTATGGAGACAGACTGAGGGAGCTGGGGTTGTTTAGTCTGGAGAGGAGAGGGCTCCAGGGAGACCTTCCTGTGGCCTTCTAGTATCTGAAGGGGCTCCAAGAAAGCTGGGGAGGGACTTCTTAGAGTGTCAGGGAGTGATAGGACTGGGGGGAATGGAACAAAACTAGAAATGGGTAGATTCAGATTGGATGCTAGGAAGAAGTTCTTCCCCATGAGGGTGGTGAGACACTGGCACAGGTTGCCCAGGGAGGTGTTGGAAGCCCCATCCCTGGAGGTTTTTAAGGCCAGGCTGGATGTTCTGAGCAACCTGATCTAGTGCGAGGTGTCCCTGCCCATGGCAGGGGGGTTGGAACTAGATGATCCTTTGGGTCCCTTCCAACCCTGACAATTCTGTGAGTCTATGACACTGAGAACATCTGAACAATGTTCAATCATTTTAAGGATCATATTTAGGAATTCCAGGCATCTTGGAAGTGGAGTGAGCAGCCAAAATAGTCAGTAAGATTAAAGTAACATCTTTACTTGCACAAGTTTGCAGGCTAGAGCCTTTATTTCATGTAGCTAAGGTACTTAACACTTTTTTTCTTCTATGTTCCTTATAAAATGCAAGCTCACTAAAAGCAACAGAAGGAATATAGCTCCCTGATCTGTTCCATCAATTCACAATGCCACAGCTCACAAAAATAATGAAGACTGGGATCTGGCATTTTATAATAGTCTCTTTCTCTATAGACTATGCTTTTATAGTCTGTGTCAGTAAGATGGGAATAATATTTTTATATTCTTTTTTTCCATAAGGCAGAATCACTTCCTACTTTACTTGTCAAGTTGCCAGGAGACAGATAAAGAAACATTAACCAGAATGCCTAGCAACAGTCCAGACAGCAATCACATTCTGCCCACCCAACACACCCTGGCATCTCACTTGGCTGTGGCATCTTCAGATTCCTGCAAGTTTTGCTGCACCTCAAGGCCTAACAGACTTCTGTTGAAGGCTTAAAGGGTCTCCCTATTTCAGTAGGTCATGTTAATCCTTACATGCCCTGTTCTTCTTCCTGTAGGAGTATTCCAGATCTCATTTTAGGAGCACTATAAAATGCATATGCTGAGGTACCTCCTCACACACCCATGTGTAGAACAACCTCCTTTAATTCAGAAGTAGTGGAGCTATAGTACAAATGAGTATTTGCACAACTGATCTTTTCTGCTCTTCAAAGCAGCAAGCAACTTAGAGACAATGGAAATAATCCTGCTCTCTCTATGGTCTGTCAGAACTGAGCTGGTGTATGTCAATGGCAACAGCAGCAGCCTACTGAAAGAGTAGCTGGTTCATCATAGAATCATAGAATCAATAAGGTTGGAAAAGACCTCAAAGATCATCAAGTCCAACCTGTCACCCAAGACCTCATGACTACTAGACCATGGCACCAAGTGCCATGTCCAATCCCCTCTTGAACACCTTCATCTCTCTTTACACTTCCCTTCATGTCTTTCACAGAATCCCAGAATCATAGAATGTTAGGGGTTGGAAAGGACCTCGAAAGATCATCTAGTTCAATCCCCCTGCCATAACAGCAGCACCCAGAGTAGGTCACACAGGATAGTGTCCAGGCACGTTTTGAATGTCACTAGAGAAGGAGACTACACAACCTGTCTGGGCAGCCTGCTCCAGTGCTCTGTTATCCTCACAGTGAAAAGGTTTTCCCTTACGTTCATGTGGGACCTCCTAAGCTCCAACTTGCACCCATTGCCCCTTGTCCTATTATTGGATGCCACTGAGAAGAGCCTGGTTCCATCCTCCCAGCATTCACCCTTCACATATTAATGAGGTCACCTCTCAGTCTCCTCTTCTCCAAGCTAAAGAGCCCCAGCTCCCTCAGCCTTTCCTCGTAAGGGAGATGTTTCACTCCCTTCATCATTTTTGTGGCTTTCTGCTGGACTCTTTCAAGCAGTCCCTTGAAGTCCTTCTTGAACTGAGGGGTCAGAACTGGAAACAATATTCTAGATGCAGCCTCACCAGGGCAGAGTAGAGGGGCAGGAGAACCTCTCCCGACCTACTAACCACAGCCCTTCTAATACCCCACAATGCCATTGACCCCTGAATGTGGACAGACAGAGCCCTGATCTGTTTCCCCACATCATTCTTGTGTCCATTGTAGCTTTTCTAAAGCCCAAACTTGAAGTTTTCATCCTTAACAAGCAAAAGCTTCCAAGCACTACCATTTGTCAACAGCCACCACTCCCAGATGCAGGACCAATGATTTAAGCAGAGATTTAGAGCACACTGCTCTCTTTACTGGCATCACAACAGAATGATGGACTTCTTTGGAGGCAAGGCAAACCATATGTTTCTCACTGGAGGCATTACTGACTATTCCAAAAGATCCATTTCAGACTCATTTTCAACTGACAATAAAAAAGGGAGAACTTAACAACTCTCTTCCTTTTTGTCCATTGTATACTTCATCACTGTCAAGTCATCGATCCAGTTATTATGCTCTCTCTTTGCACACTTCTGTATATATTTGTCCATTTGTCTCCTTGAAGACATCATCACCATTTCCAACCCTTACACACATAACACTCTTGAGCTGCTCTGCCTTGACAAGCTGCCCCATCACAGAGTCACAGAAAACATCCAGCTGCAAGAGACCTCATATATCATCCAGTTTAACCCTCGACCCAGCACTGAAGGGTCAACACTAAACCATATCTCTAAGTGCCCACTCCACCTGCTGCCCTGGGCAGACCATTCCAGGTTTGAGAACCCTTTCAATGAAGAAATATTTCCTAATACCCAGCCTAAACCTCCCCTGGTGTAGCTTGAAACCATTTCCTCTATTCCTGTTGGTTGACACCAAGGAGAAGAGGCTGCCCCCTCCTCATCTGCCAATCCAATGTAAGAACTCAGTGACAGTCTTCTCCAGGAACCCCCAAAACTTCAACGTGACATCTGTGTTAAGATCTTACCCATTCCAGCCTAGAGCTGAACTACAATAGGGTTGAATCCATCTGTTTTTAAAGTATCTGTGTACCTGCTGTGAAACACCCTTATAACTGTATCTTCTGCAGAGCCTTCTGGACTTCACAGGTAGCTTCAAAGCTTTCATCCAGAATCTTAATGGAAATGAACAGTGTGGTAGCTTTCCATAACAACATCCATTCACAAAGCACACTGCATAGCAACATGAAACTTTAAAGGAAAAACCTCCATTATAGAATCCTTGCTGTTAGATGACTCAAGTGTTACTTTCAAGCAACAGCTGGCTCTATGCAGCTGATAACTGGATTTCTATATTTGGTTGGCTAGGAGGTTAAGTTATCCATGGGACACAAATGTGCCCTAGTGGCCAAGAGGGCTAATGGTATCCTGTGGTGCATCAAGAAAAGTGTTGTCCAGCAGGGCTAGGGAGGTTCTTCTCCCTCTGTACTCTACACTGCTGAGACCATACCTGGAATACTGTGTCCAGTTTTAGGCTCCCCAGGTCAAGAGAGACACAGACCTCCTGGAGAGAATCCAATGAAGAGCTCTGAGGACGATTAGGGGACTTGAGCATCTCCCCTGAAGAGAGACTGAGAGCCCTGGGGCTGTTTAGTCTTGAGAAAAGAAGGCTGAGAGGGGATCTGATCCATGTCTATAAATATCTGAGGTGTGGGTGTCAAGATGAAGGTGATGGTCTCGTTTTGATGGTGCCCAGCGACAGAACGAGGAACAACAGGTCCAAGCTGGAACACAGGAGGGTCCACCTCAACATGAGCAGACACTTGTTTACAGTGAGGGTGACAGAGTAATGGAACAAGCTGCCCAGAGAGGTTGTGGAGTTTCCTTCTCTGGAGGCTTTCAAAACCCACTTGGATGCATTCCTGTGTGCCATGCCCTAGGTGGTCCTGCTTTGGTGGGGAGGTGGACTAGATGATCTCTAGAAGTCCCTTCCAACCCCTAAAAATCTATGATTCTTTGATAAGTCAATGTCTTAACTTGACCAGGACAGAGTTAAGACTAACTCAGACAAACCAAGGTTTTGGAAGCAAACAGCTCTAAAGAGATAAATTAGCTATGAACCACGTTGAACATGTACAGCATTATTTGGTTGTGTTTAGGGCTAAATATTTCATTTGAGCAGAGCCTGTTTCTCAGTCACAAAGGCAACAGCCTTGCTAATAAACAGAAATAGATGTTCTAAAAGTGTGTCATACCTCCCATAAGACTCTTCTTTATGTATATATTCAGGTACATAAAGCACAGTTATTTGTCTGGTCCACAGCACTCTCAGAGTGCTGTGCCTGCTGCTAAAGAACAAACTCCCGCCCCGTGTTTAATAGCTCATCACAGACACAAGTACTGGATAATTAAGGATGTAACAGATACACTTTTCGATTTCAAAAGTACCTGGGAAAAGCAGAATCTTCACAACAGAGGCAAACAGGAAATAAAATGAGTGGTATCAATGAGGCATTTTCATTCCTAATTAGTTCTGTCTTCACCTCCTCCAAGTGGTTAATAACCTGGTCTGTACCAGACGAGCTAAACTGGATTTCTGCAATCAATTGTACATTCACAACTAAACAGTAAGTGACTGCACTGGGTTTGCATGGCCAGGTTTTGATATCAGGGAGGGGCTACATGGTGGCTTCTGTGAGAAGCTCATAGAAGCATCCCTTGTGATAGAGCCAATGTCAGCTGGATCCAAGACAGCTGAGCCCAGCAGCAACACTCATAAAGGACAAGGGGCAATGGGTGGAAGTTGAAGACTCTACTCCTACTGCGAAAATTATTTTCCTCATGTCCAGTCTAAACCTACCCAGTCACAGCTTGAGGCCATTCCCTCTTGTTCTATCACTAATTACCTGGGAGAAGAGACCAGCACCAACCTCTTCACAACATCCTTTCAGGTTGTTGTGGATAGCAATGAGGTCTCTCTTCAGCCTCCTCTTTTCCAAACTAAACAGCCTCAGTGCCGTCAGTTGCTCCTCATAAGATTTATTCTCTAGGCCCTGGCACCATATGGGACACATAAGGAGGTACAGGAGTCATAGAATTGCGGCAATGCTAGCGACGAGCAGTGTGAGCAATCTGGCAGTACAGGCCTAGAGCCTGACACGGTGGTAGGCCATGCTCAGCATAAATGCAGAAGTGCAGCAAAAACAGTGCTGTGCCTGCAGTATGTACCTAAAGCAGGGCCCTGGTAGCAATAAACACATAAAGTTATCCAGGAATAACAGGACACGCACCTGCATCAACCACCTCGCCTGTTAGTAGTAGTTTGACCAGTAATCTATAATAGTGCGATGTGTGGTCACGCGTGGGGAACCACTGAAGCTATGCCAACGATGCTCTCCAAGTCTACATAAGCTGTAAAGGTTCCCTTAATACACTCTCTCTATATTAGCTCTAAATTAGCACTATACTATGCTATACTCGCACTATACTCGTACAGTACTGGAACAATATAGGAACAATACTAGATCACATTGGTCGTCTGTATTGACTCCAGTCTCTGTCACCGACATAGAATCATACAATCAATAAGGTTGGAAAAGACCTCAGAGATCATCAAGTCCAACCTGTCACCCACCTGTCATGACTAGCTAAGCCATGGCTTCAAGTGCCACGTCCAATCCCCTCTTGAGCATCTCCAGGGACGGTGACTCCACCACCTCCCTGGGCAGCACATTCCAATGATGAATGACTCTCTCAGTGAAGAACTTTCTCCTCACCTCGAGCCTAAACTTCCCTTGGCGCAGCTTGAGACTGTGTCCTCTTGTCCTGGTGCTTCTTGCCTGGGAGAAGAGACCAACCACCACCTGGCTACAACCTCCCTTCAGGGAGTTGTAGAGAGCAGTAAGGTCTCCTCTGAGCCTCCTCTTCTCCAGGCCTAACAACCCCAGCTCCTTCAGCCTCTCCTCTCAGAGCTGTGTTCCAGACCTCTCCCCAGCTTTGTTGCCCTTCTCTGGACACATTCAAGTGTCTCAATGTCCTTCTTAAGCTAAGGGGCCCAGAACAGGACACAGTACTCAAGGTGTGGCCTAACCAGTGTGGTGTACAGGGGCAGAATGACCTCCCTGCTCCTGCTGGCCACACTGTTCCTGATTCAGGCCAGGATGCCATTGGCCCTTTTGGCTGCCTGGGCACACTGCTGGCTCATAGTTCAACAAAAAACATTGTTCTGTTTCAGCTTGAGGCCCCCTGCTAAAAGAAGTGGAAGGTCTCAGGGTTGAAAAAAGCACAACTGAACACTCAAGAGACACTTTTAAAATTAAGACAGCTTACAGTGAACACCAAGTAAAGGAACCTGAGTGGCATAATAGAAAGCAACTTAATATAGGACAATGAAGCAGCAGACAAGAAAAATAAGACAATAATTTCTTAACTGAACCTGGAAATCTTTATCATTCTGCAAAGCAGGACTGAGATTTGCCTCTGAAACACTCTTAATATCACTTGCTCCCGTGAGCATTTGCTCAAGACCAATTTTGCATTTGTTTCTGTGTTATTTGGCAGGGTTTCAACAGATTTATTATGGCTTTTAGTAAATGCAGACAAACACAAACAACACCCCCCCCCCCCGAATATACACATGCTATAGCATCTTTTATTTTTGAAGTCAAGGAAATATTTATATGCATATTTAACAAAAATACATCTACTTTCCTATATAAACTTTGGGCACTTATTTCCTCTTTAAAATAAACTGATTTCTATCAAATTTAAAAATTCATAGTATCATAGTATCAGTCAGGGCTGGAAGGGACCACAAGGATCATCTAGTTCCAACCCCCTGCCATGGGCAGGGACACCCCACACTAGAGCAGGCTGGCCAGAGCCTCATCCAGCCTGGGCTTAAACACCTCTAGGGATGGAGCCTCAACCACCTCCCTGGATAACCCATTCCAGGGCTTCACCACTCTCATCGTGAAGAACTTCCTCCTCACCTCCAGCCTGAATCTCCCCACCCCCAGCTTCATTCCATTCCCCCTAGTCCTATCACTACCTGAGATCCTGAGAAGTCCCTCCCCAGCCTTCTTGTAGCCCCCTTCAGATACTGGAAGGCCACAAGGATCTAGGTGAGGATGTCCCTGCTGACTGCAGAGGGGCTTGGATTCGTTGACATTTGGAGGTCTCCTCCAACCCAGACCATTCTGTGATTCTATGATATTCAAACCTGCAATTCATTTTCTGGGAGATCCTCATCAAGTAAGTAATACAGAGTGTAATTAAAACAACTGTTTTAAAAGATAAGCTCTTTTACTGCATACATGGACTCATTTTTTCTTTCTGGGTCAACATTTTGAAAGCCATTCCTTCCCTTTTGATATTTTCATTTCTTCCATCATCATTTCCTAAATAATTTTGAACCAGGGTAGCTCCTTGTCCTGACTCTGCTGCTGTTTGACAGTGCCCCAAAGGAGCAAAGTCTATCTTAAAATAACCTGAGCAACTTCTCCAGCTCTGAATGTCCAGAATGGAACAAAAGGAGGAGCTGAGCTAAGCAGATTTTTCTAAATTTTGCTCTGCTGTTTGCTTCAAAAAGATCTGTCAGAGAGCAGAGGTCCATCTGCAAGTGTCCTCTATATTCAGCTAAATCCTTTTTGTGATAAGGAAGTTTGAAAGTGTTCTACTTATATATATATATATATATAAAATGTACAAACACATAAATAATAGAAGTATCAATAGTAAAGCCCACTGAGTATCAGGGCACACTTAAGTTCAGACAGCAGTAATATTCTATTCACTAATAGCCATTAAATGGTAAATTAATGCTATATTTAGGTATTCTTATGTTTTCATAGAATTGTTAAGATTGGAAGAGACCTCAAGGATCATCTAGTCCCAATCCCCCTGTCATGGGGAGGGACACCTCACACTACAGCAGGCTGCTCACAGCCACATCCAGCCTGGCCTTAAAATCCTCCAGGGATGAGGCTTCCACCATTTCCCTGTGCCGGTGTCTCACCACCCTCATGGAGAAGAAGTTCTTCCTAACAGCCAATCTGAATCTACCCATTTCTAGTTTTGCTCCATTCCCCCTAGTCCTCTCACTACCTGGCACTCTAAAAAGTCCCTCCCCAGCTTTCTTGTAGCCCCCTTCAGATACTGGAAGGCCACAATAAGGTCTCAGAGCCTTCTCTTCTCCAGACTGAACAACCCCAACTCCCTCAGTCTGTTCTCATAGGAGAGGAGCTCCAGCCCTCTGATCATCCTCGTGGCTCCAGCATGTCCAGATCCTTCCTAGAATAGGGGCTCCAGAACTGAGCAACTTGCTACTTAATCTATCTAAACCCATTGCTTTAAGAAAGTTTACTGCACTTCATTGGAAATCACAGAATCACCAAGGTTGGAAGATACCTCAAAGATCTCCAAGTCCAACCTTTCACCACAGACCTCATGACTAAACCATGGCACCAAGTGCCACGTCCAATCCCCTCTTGAACACCTCCAGGGATGGTGACTCCACCACCTCCCTGGGCAGCACATTCCAATGGCTAACAACTCTCTCAGTGAAGAACTTTCTCCTCACCTCCAGCCTAAACTTCCCCTGGTACAGATTGAGACTGTGTCCTCTTGTTCTGGTGCTGGTTGCCTTCAAATGACAGAGGATTTGGAAGTGTTCAAATGACAGAAGATTTTACAGGCTCCTCTAAGAGAGAAATGTTTTTCCCTCCTTGAACTTTTGGAAGCTGAGTAACTGTAGGTGAGGTTTTTTCCCCCAGAGACACCTCTACGAATGCTTAGTTCAACACCAGCATTAATGCTTTTTGGTTTTTCTTAAACATTGGCTCTACCTCTCTTAACCAAAGTGGACAGTGTGCTGATAAGCTACCTGTGGCATTCAGTGCAACACCAAGGGCTAGCTATATCAAGGGGAATTTTGAAACTCCTTGGCAGTTCTTATCACAATCTTCTTTCAATTTCATGCAATTGTGAAAATAAAAATAAACCCCGTGATTTCTTTAACTCTGAGACTCTTGTTACAGTCCCTGGCTTTATGAATAGTGCTTTGATATGGGAAGTAAAATGCTTAGCTCCCCACAATAACAGCAGTGAGAGAGAATGTGAAGAGCCTCATATATCATCATAAGAATTCAATATCCAGGACATTTTCTCTTCACTGTGCTTGAATTTAGAGGAAGGTGAGATAAGGTTAGGAAAACACAGCAGAGATTACTTGTCACTTTAAAGCATCTCTCCCAGTTAACTGTTTTGTGTTGTAGGCTCTAAAGTACCACCACATCCTCCCAGACTGCCTTGAGGAGTAGCAGCTCAACAGTTTAGTGATAAAGTACACGATAACTCAAGTGGGTGCTAGCTACAAGTGCTTGCAAGTATTAAGAATAATACACAGTCGAGCCAAACTGTTCCTAAAGCAGTTGACAGCTGAAGTGGGTGGAGAGCCAGACAGATCAAGGGTGTAAAAAGGTAACAGAGCTTTCTGAACAGCATAATGGACCTGAGGAGAGAGCAGCAAAGCAGTGTTCACAGTGAAAGCAAGCTAAACCCCAGCAAACTCCTCTCTCCATTCTTACTGCTTTCTGCATTGCTCCAGGACAAATGCCAAGGGCCTCGGTCAGTCTTTTTCCTTTATCTGAGACACCCTTAGTAAGGGTGAGGGACTACAAGCCTGGGAAGGTGCAAGTCGAAGCTACAAATCCATGTTCTCCAGCAGACCTGGGGAACAGACATCAACCAGCAAGAACTAGGCTACCCACTTTGGTCCCTCAGAGTTTCCAGGCTCAGCCTTGTTAAGATTTAACTCTACAGTCCACCAGAACAAAGCTAATGTAATCGCACAGGTAAAAGAAGAGATGAGCCAAAGACAATCTAGTACTTACAAGGGAAGCTTAAAAGCTGGCTACAATGAGCACCTTAACCTCTGCAGAAAGCTATGTAGGATAGTCTGCTGCTGTACCTCCCTTCCCAGCTCCTCCAGCAACATAAATCACACTGAAAGATCTTCACAGGGTCAAAACAGAATTGAAAAGTGATTTCAAATATTATGTTACTAAGCAGTAGCACACCACTGGAAAATGAAATGTAATTTATGTCTCAGCACAGATACAGAGTCAGCTAAGCTACTCCCAGAGAGCACCTCTAGAGCATAAAGCAGAACAGAGTTTATAACAGAGATGATTAGCAAGTAAGCACATTTCCTTTGTGTGCATTTTACAACCTAAACACCATTCGGTGCACGCATATGGATTGTCAAGACTGCAGTATTAGAATATAATAGGGAGAGAAGGTAAATACAGGCTCAAACAACACGTGGGGGTGGGTGAGATCAGTTTTGGCAACCTAATGATAAACAACTGGATTTTTGAAAGCTATACTGACATGATTCCAGGAGTTAAATTATAACTTTTAGATCACTACATAGAATCATAGAATTGCCAGGGTTGGAAGGAAACTCAAGCATCATCTAGTTCCAAACCCCCTGCCATGGGCAGGGACACCTCACACTACAGCAGGTTGCTCAGAGCCACATCCAGCATGGCTGCAAAAACCTCCAGGCATGAGGCTTCCACCACCTCCCTGAGCAACTTGTTCCAGTGTCTCACCACCCTCATGGGGAAGAACTTCCTAACATCCAATCTGAATCTACCCATTTCTAGTTTTGCTCCATTCCCCCTAGTCCTCTCACTACCTGACACACTAAAAAGTCCCTCCCCAGCTTTCTTGTAGCCCCCTTAAGATACTGGAAGGCCACAAGAAGATCTCCTCGGAGCCTTCTCTTCTCCAGACTGAATGACACCAACTCCTTCAGTCTGTCTTCATAGGAGAGGACTCCAGCCCTCTGCTCATCCTTGTGGCCCTTCTCTGGACATGCTGGAGCATGTCCAGATCCATCCTGTACAGGGGCTCCAGAACTGGACACAGTGCATATAGAGCTCTCTGTTAGATGCATTATCAAATGCTGCACCAAAACTTAAAGAAAAGTAACAGTGGAAACTAGTGATCCTTTTAGCTCCATACCACATATCAAAAAGAGAAAACTCTGGCACTTGCTGTGGTCACTTACCTTCTATTTCCCCCAGCATCCAGCTGCAAGTGCCTGGCCTGCTGAACGAGACTGCCATGTTTGGTTAACAGGAACCTCTGTGACTGTTCACAGTTCAAATACAAGCATTTTTTTAATACAGAACTAAAATGATTTATTTCTTTGTCTAGACTAGTACCAGGTCTAGAACTACAATAAAATAAAACTCTTTTTTTTTTTTTTTTTGTGTGGTCATATCCCATTAAGACACAAGAAATAGCAATTTTCATAGAATGGTGATAATGACCTCCAAAGGTCATCCAGGCCAACCCCCTCTGCAGTAAGCAGGCACATCCTCAAATGGAGCAGGTTGCTCAGAGCCCTCTTGAGCCTCACCTTGAATATCTCTGGAGATGAGGCCTCAAGGTAAAGAATTTGTTCCTAACATCTAATCTAAATCTGCTCTTCTCTAGTTTGAAATAATTGCCCCTTGTCCTGTCACTCCAGGCCTTTGTAAACAGTCTCTCTCCACCCTTCTTGTAGCCCCCTTCAGGTACTGGAAGGTTGCTATTGGGTCTCCTCAGAGCCTTCTCCAGGCTCAACACCCCAAGCTCCCTCAGCCTGGCCTTGTAGCAGAGATACTCCAGCCCCTTGATCATTTTCGTGGCCCTCCTCTGGACCCTCTCCATCAGTTCCATGACCTTCCTATATTGAGGGCTCCAGACCTGCTCACAGCACTCCAGGTGAGGTCCCACCAGAGCAGAGCAAAGTGGCACAATCACCTCTCTGGATCTGCTGCAATGCATCTTTTGATGCAGCCCAGGATGCCATTTGCCTTCTGTGCTGCAAGCTCACACTGCCTGCTCATGTCCAGCTTCTCATCCATCAGTACCCCCAAGTCCTTTTCCACAGGGCTGCATTCTGACACCTCAATCCCCCAGCCTGTATTGATAGTGAGGATTGTTCCAGCCCAGGTGCAGAACCTTGCACTTGCTCTTGTTGAACTTCATGAGGTTCACCTGGGCTCACCTCTCCAGCTTGTCCAGGTTCCTCTGGATGCCATCCTGTCCCCCTGGTGTATCAACACCACCACACAGCTTGGTGTCATCTGCAGGCTTGCTGATGGTGCATTCAGTCTCACTGTCTATATCATTGATAAAAATGTTAAACAGCACAGGTCCCAGTACAGACCCCTGAGGGGCACCACTTGTCACTGCTCTCTGTCTGGACTTCAAACCATTGAGCACTACCCTCTGGATGCAACCATCCAGTTTTCAATTAGTGCCCTTTAACTATTCCCTGTTTGACTCACAGCTGTCACTATTTTGAATGAAGAGGGATCCTTTGGTCAGGTAACAGTGCAATTAATATATTTATTCAAACTCTTCACAGACACTGTCTTTCTTTTTTCCAAGACAAATACAGCAAATCTAGGATGTGTAATTCCAATACTTGTACAGAAAATTGAATAGGAGCACAGAGCAGCAAGCCAGAAAACAAGAAAAACCTGATAAGGCTGACAGCACATTGTAAAGCATCAGTGAAAAGCCTGAGCAAACTTTTGTTTCTGCTTCATGGATTCACAAACTAAGATCTAAACAAGGTTTGCAAGGATAAAAATAAACAAACCAGTATTTTCCTGGACAGGGTTTGCCCTCCAGGACAAACACTTGGTGATACTGTCTGGTAAGGAGAATGAAAGTTGGAGCCA
This sequence comes from Picus viridis, assembly GCA_033816785.1. NCBI lineage: Eukaryota > Metazoa > Chordata > Aves > Piciformes > Picidae > Picus > Picus viridis. The sequence continues at coordinate 46,048,026 of CM066578.1, read as the reverse complement.
GCAATTTGTTAAAACAGCCATTTTCTTTTTCTCCCACTTGGCAAAGTATAAGATTATCTTAGTAGATGGGGTTTTAGAGCTTGAGCTTAAAAAAACACTATCATTTTTTGCCTTTTGTGTTGATATGAAAGCAAAGACACTGGGAATCAGTTTAAAATATGGTACCTTCAGCTTAAAATACAGTGTTTTCAGCCTGAAATGTTTGCAACCATGACTTGACATTGTCACATCACCTACTTTGGCACAAGGCAGGCAAAGGAAGAGCTGTGCAGGCTAGTGCTGGAAGATGCCATCCCTCACAGTACTTCAGCAAAGCACTGTGACATCTGCTCCCATGGACTGCACTAAACATGATCTTGAAAGCCACAGTCAGAGGGTCTCCAGGGGATGCATGGGACCTTCCTGCCCCTCAACTGGCATAACCCTGCCCCTGCTTTGATTCCAACCTGTGTTGTGGGTCTCCTGGGTGACAGTTCACTATAAGAGACAGCCTCAAAAAGCTAAAATGACCCAGGAGCACAATTATGGAGAGTCTGACAAGGAAAAAGAAAAGTCTGGTATCTTGTGCGACCTTCCTGAAGTTTAAAGATTCATATCTGCACCAGTTGGCAGTCATTTATCACATCCAGTCTCTACCCAGACATCCAAATCAAAGGAAATCCTAAATGCACTGGAACAAGACAGGGCATACACCCCCAGAAGAAAGAAAATACTTCTATTAAACCTACCCTGGGTAAGGCAGAGAAGATTTTACCACAGATTACTCACAGTGTACTGGACAAGGAACACATTGTCCTGGTTTAGACAACCAAAATGTTCACTTCTTAAAAGGAAACGTGGACTGTTCAACTGCATGGATAAGCAGAACTGGCCAATCCTTGACACTTGTAATTTTTGCAAGCTCACTGCTGGCACCCAGGAGACTCTTAAATTTTATGGCCTCTGAATGTACAACCCAATAAAAATTCTGACCTTGGGTATTAAAATATCATGTTGAAATGATCAATGGCTGCTGCTGTACCTCAGAGTTCAACATGCACAGATCCTCTACTTCCAAGCCCACAGTATGCAAAGGGAGCAGATTTGTTCCTTAACATCTAGATGTGTTTTCACCAGTTGTACATCAGTTTAACTCCATTAAAATAAATTACTTGATTTTGTTTTATGACCATGTTCCTTCTGCTTCCAAATTTCTACAATACGATTATTTTTCAGTAAACGTAACTCAAGGCACATTTCATTAGTGTTCCTAACTCAAACTGGAAGTGTGGACGAACAGCAACTATTGGATTTTGTGCTAGAAACTGTTTAGGATACTGTCTTGGGTTTGAGCAGACAGAAACTCCTTTCATAGAACCAGAATCACAGAATGGTCCAGGCCAGAAGGGACCTTCAAAGGTCATCCAGTCCAACCCCACAGTCAGCAGGGACATCCCCAACTAGATCAGGCCGCCCAGAGCCCTGTCAAGCCTCACCTTGAATATCTTCAGGGAAGGGGCCTCAACCACCTCCCTGGGCAACCTGTTCCAGTGTTCCACCACCCTCATAGTGAAGAACTTCTTCCTGATAACCAATCTAAATCTACCCTTCTCTAGTTTGAAGCCATTGCCCCTGGTCCTGTCACTGCAGGCTTTTGTAAACAGTCTCTCTCCATCCTTCCTGTAGGCTCCCTTCCGGTACTGGAAGGTTGCTATTAGGTCTCCCCAGAGCCTCCTCTTCTCCAGGCTGAACAACCCCAGCTCCCTCAGCCTGTCCTCATAGCAGAGGTGCTCCAACACCCTGATCATTTTCATGGCCTCCCCATCAGCTCCATGTCCTCCCTATACTGAGGGCTCCAGACCTGGATGCAGTACTCCAGCTGAGGTCTCACCAGAGCAGAGCAAAGTGGCACAATCACCTCTCTGGATCTGCTGGCAATGCAGCTTTTGATGCAGCCCATTTGCCTTCTGTGCTGCAAGCTCACACTGCCTGCTCATGCCCAGCTTCTCATCCATCAGCACCCCCAAGTTCTTTTCCACAGGGTTGCTTTCTAACACTTCATCCCCTAGTCTGTATTGATAGTGAGGAGTGTTCTGGCCCAGGAGCAGAGCCTTGCACCTTTTACCCCTCCCCAGAGGAGTAAAAGAAAATGATCCACTCAGGACTGGAAAGAATTTTCAAATTTAAATGGCAGAACTATTCACAACTATACACAACAGTACAAAGACGTACCAGACATACCAAAATACACAAAATTCATATCCAGCCTTGGCCCAGTTCTTTCCAACCTGGGCTTTACCAAGACCTCACTAGGCCAATATCATCCAAAACCTCCCCCCACAAGCATGGCAAACCCTGGGCCTCAATGCCCCCCCCAGTACCTCCCTGTCCCCACACCCCCAACCAGGCCTGAAATGCTGTAGCTGAAAATTAGCTTTGCCAAGGCCGCAGAAGGCCACAAAACTCCCCTCTTGGCCTTGGCAAAGCAAGAGACAGCAGCCCACACCAGGAAGGGAGCAGAGAGAATAAAAGGGGAAGAACAGGCTGTGCTGTCCTTTTATAAAGGGGTCACAGGCTTATGGGAAAAAATAACATAGATTACACTTTCTGCTCCACCTTCTGGGCTATCTAGTCCCTGGAGGACCAGATTCTATGGTTCTTAAACCCATAACAGATATTCAGTCCCACTAAGAGGATGATTTACCAGATGATGAGCCACCAGAGTGCACTTGCAGTTCAGAAAGCAAATCATATCCTGGGCTGCATCAAGAGAAGCCAGCCAGCAGGGCGAGGGAGGTGATTCTCCCCCTCTACTCCACTCTGGTGAGACCCCACCTGGAGTACTGTGTCCAGTTCTGGAGCCCCTGTTGCAGGAATGATCTGGACATGCTGAAACATTTCCAGAGAAGGGCCATGAGGATGATCAGAGGGCTGCAGCACCTCTCCTATGAAGGCAGACTGAAGGAGTTGGGGCTGTTCAGTCTGGAGAAGAAAAGGCTCTGAGGAGACCTCCTTGTGGCCTTCCAGTATCTGAAGGGGGCCTACAAGAAAGCTGGGGAGGGACTTTTTAGGGTGTCAGGTAATGATAGGACTAGGGGGAATGGAGCAAAACTAGAAATGGGTAGATTCAGGTTGGATGTCAGGAAGAAGTTCTTCAGCATGAGGGTGGTGAGACACTGGAACAGGTTGCCCAGGGAAGTGGTAGAAGCCTCATCCCTGGAGGTTTTTGAGGCTAGGCTGGATGTGGCTCTGAGCAACCTGATGTAGTGTGAGGTGTCCCTGACCATACAATACAATACAATACAACAGATTAAAAGAGACCTTCAAGATCACATGGGGTAAGAACTGGATTATCCTTAAGGTTCCTTCCAACCCTGACAATTCTATGATTCCTCTCTAGCTGTCAAAACAAACACAGATTCAGGTATGCTTACAGCTCAATAGCTGCTTGCTTCAGATTTGCATCACCATACAGCTGATGGGCTATTGCAGCTATAAGGGAAGACAGAGCACGCAAAAAGGTTGAGCTCCTACGCTGTGTTGTCATGAATTGAGATGTCTCTGTTACATCTGTAAAAATTGCATGTCTTCAGACACATGGCAAATACAAACCACAATTTAACATGCATGCAATGATGTTTTCTCAGGATAATGTCCTTGACTGCTGGGAACTTCAGCAGTAGCATGGAGAAGAACACCAAACAAACCTGTGAGTGCTTCACTCCTAATTTTCACCACGGGAACTGTTTATTTTTATCTGAGGATTTATGCAATTTACTTTTAATTTTTTAAAAATTTTTCTTTGGAAGCCAAGAAGACTTTATCTAATGATTCTAGCCCCTCCAGCCTAAATTTGATGAAATATCTTGAAACAGCTAATTTAATTTAAACAGTGATTCACTGTTTAAAAATCCAGTGGCATTTCCTGCCTTGGTCTACATTTAATACAATCAAAAGCGAGCACTGTGAGAAGTTCACCATTGCTATATTTAATATAACAGAGAGTTACACAACTGCAGAAGATAAACCTTTACTATTAGAGGGTTTATGAGCCCCAGAGATCTCTCTTTTTTCTAGAAACAATACTTTTATACTGAAATAGCAGCTGCTCCTTACCTGAAAAGCGTTCATGCAGCGAAGCGAAGGTGGCAGAGTGGTGGTACTCAAGCCCAGTATCAGCAGCAATTCCAAACATGTTTCTGATGGAAACTTTAAGGAATGAACTCCAATATCATTCTCCCATGCATCAGCAAGGCTGTAAAGTTAAAACCAAACAAAAAACTCACACTTTTTTCTTTCTCTTGAAAGGTATCTAGAATCCAAGATTCAAATACATCACAGAATCACAGAATACATCTGGTTGCAAGAGATCTCAAAGATGATCCAGGCCAACCCTCAATCCAGCACTGAAGGGTCAACACTAGAATGTTTTAGTATTGTGTAGTATGTTTTAGTATTGTGATAGAAGATTCTCTTCATATTTTGTCTCTAGAAGCCACAGATAAGCTTGTTTTACCAGAAATTCAAGGTGCATTTAAAGTACCATGTCCCAATGGAGGCCAGTGACAAGCGGAGTCCCTCAGGGATCAGTCCTGGGACCTGTCTTGTTCAACATCTTTGTGGGTGCCATGGACAGTGGCATCGAGTGCACCCTCAGCAAGTTTGCTGATGACACCAAGCTGTGTGGTGCAGCAGACACGCTGGAGGGAAGGGATGCCATCCAGAGGGACCTGGACAGGCTGGAGAGGTGGGCACAAGCCAACCTCAGGAGCTTCAACAAGACCAAGGGCAGGGTCCTGCATCTGGGTCGAGGCAATCCCAGGCACAAATACAGGCTGGGCAGGGACTGGCTGGAGAGCAGCCCTGAGGAGAGAGACTTGGGGGTGCTGGTGGACGAGAAGCTCAACAGGAGCTCTCAATGTGCACTTGCAGCCCGGAAAGCCAATCAGATCCTGGGCTGCATCAGGAGAAGTGTGACCAGTAGGTCAAGGGAGGTGCTTCTTCCCCTCTACTCAGCTCTGGTGAGACCCCACCTGGAGTACTGCCTCCAGTTCTGGAGCCCCTATTACAAGAGGGATATGGACATGCTGGAGCATGTCCAGAGAAGGGCCACGAGGATGATCAGAGGGCTGGAGCACCTCTCCTATGAGGACAGACTGAAGGAGTTGGGGCTGTTCAGTCTGGAGAAGAAAAGGCTCCGAGGTGACCTCATTGTGGCCTTCCAGGATCTGAAGGGGGCCTACAGGAAGGCTGGGGAGGGACTTCTCAGGATCTCAGGTAGTGATAGGACTAGGGGGAACAGAATGAAGCTGGAAATAGGGAGATTCAGGCTAGATGTGAGGAAGAAGTTCTTCCCCATGAGAGTGGTGAAGCCCTGGAATGGGTTGTCCAGGGAGGTGGTTGAGGCCCTGTCCCTGGAGGTGTTTAAGACCAGGCTGGACGAGGCTCTGGCCAGCCTGATCTAGTGTGGGGTGTCCCTGCCCATGGCAGGGGTTTGGAACTAGATGATCCTTGTGGTCCCTTCCAACCCTGACTGATTCTATGATTCTATGATTCTACTTTAACCATACCACTAATCTTACAAAAATATCCATAAGGTGAAAGTAAAACCTAGCATACATTAGAGCAAGCTCTCATGTTTCTAACTCAAAGTTTGATGATTTCTGCACCAAATTGCATCTGTCCCTGGCAAATTCTTACCATATAGCACTTTTACATAGAGTACTCTCCAGAGAACATAATGCCTGCCCTTCTTACTTTGCTTCTAGAAAGAAAAATGCCTTTTCACCTCTGGAAAAAAAGGAGGTCAGGCATGAATTTCAAAGCTGGTATTTATGATGCTCTCACTGAAACCTTATTAATAATCTATACCAAGGGCAAAACAATCCCAGTACATTTTATACAGCTTTCTGTGTAGGATGTATTAAAATAATTAAGATTTCTAGAGCCTAGTCATAAAAACAACCTTCTGGAAGCACATTTTATAAGCTGTTCCTGTTACCATGTACTAAAGAATAAGGCAAGTTCAACAAGATTAACTCAAAGACAAGAATGTTCCACTTCCAACTGTTCAGGCTTGTTTCTTCCTTAATGCACAAACTGTCAGACTGATCAGTGATCCAGTTAGTTTAGTCATTTTATCTGAGCAGCTAGTATCCAACACTTCAGAGCAAGATGGACACCAATGAGTCTTGACAGACCTGGGAGAATCACCAGTAGATAATAGAATCACAGAATTGTCAGGGTTGGAAATGACCTCAAGGATCATCCAGTTCCAACCCCTGCCACGGGCAGGGACACCTCACACTAGATAGGCTGTTCAGAGCCTCATCCAGCCTAGCCACAAAAACCTCCAGAGATGAGGCTTCTGCCACCTCCCTAATGCAACCTGTTCCAGTGTCTCACCACCCTCATGGGGAAGAATTTATTCCTAACATCCTATTTCAATCTACCCATTTCTAGTTTTGCCCCATTCCCCCTAGTCCTATCACTCCCTGACACCCTAAAAAGTCCCTCCCCAGCTTTCCTGTAGGCCCCCTTCAGATACTGGAAGGCCACAAGAAGGTCTCCTCGGAACGTTCTCCAAACTGAACACCTCCAACTCTCTCAGTCTGTCTCCATGGGAGAGGAGCTCCAGCCCTCTAATCATCTTTGTGGCCTTTCTCTGGACACGTATCAGTACCTCCAGATCCTTCCTGTAATAGGGGCTCCAGAATTGGATACACCTCCTTTGACAGTGACTCCACCATGTCTCTGGGCAGCCTGTTTCAAGGCCTGACCACTTTTTAGTAGAGATCTTTTTCCTAATATCTAGTCTAAACCTCCACTGGTGCATCTTGAGGCTATTTCCTCACCAGTTACTTGGGAGAAAATGTTCAGCACAATTTAAGAGTGGCAGCTAGCAAAACTAGGGCTTTCCAAACAAAGTCTAAACAAAGCACTGAGCAGGCACCTTCAAACACAGCTAGAGAGTTTGGAGACTGAAGGTGATACATCACAGTTACAGGTCTTGGGGAAGTGTTTCCACAGATCGACACTCTGCAAAGAAACTTTTCAGAACTTGTAGCAATATTCAAAACATTACAACTTTCATCAGTACTCCTATTCTATTACTGTGTTTTGACTTGGTTGACTTGGGTTTTTTTTGGAGCTGCCTCCTCAGTTTAAGGCTCCAACTCCTACAGCACTGTCACCACACAAGGGCTTTTTTTTTTTTTGGGTGGCTGTTGGTTTATTTCAGAGGAAGACTCTTTGCATAAAGACATTTAGCCTAATTCTGCTTTATTAATGCCTCAGTTATTACTCATTCCTGAAATGATTCTAGTGTATCCCCTCATTGCAAACAAACCATGGGTGTACTAGCACTTACTGTTCCAGGAACTCTCATATTAGGAATTCATCTTTTAGCACCAAGTCTTTGTGGGAAGTCACTTACTACATCATGTCTCATTGTTCTTCTTTACCCCTGCTACTCTTGGGAATATTTTTCTATAATCCCATTGTAAAAGAAGGAGAAAAAAAAAAATCTGTGCTTAAATGAAAAGCAAAATAGATCACAACCTCTCTCCCTATTTTTTCACCTTAGCTTCACTGAACCTTTCTGTATAAGGACAGTTGTCTCACTTCCAGTACTGGAGAGGAAACTGCATACTGCTCACTGAAAGAGGCAGATTAGCTGATAGTGCTCCTCAGGAGAGTGAGCACCCATAGAGGACAACTCAGCCCCACCAGCTCAGTGCTTCCTCCTAAATCAATCACAAATGCCAGCAGTCTGAGCTGGCTGAGACCTGCTCAGCCATGAAATAAAAATAATAAATCAATTTGACATTAAGATAGGGCAAATTATCAGAAAGAGGTTTTGAGACAGCTGAGGAAGAGGATGGGAAAGGAGCCAGCAGGACAGATGTGCAGATGGTTAACTCTGGATGTAGACAGGACTTTGCATTCATGAATTCTCCTCCCCTACTCCTTAATACCTTTACTCAGCAATGGATTTCCTTGAAAGAAAGCAGGCTGGGCCAAGCCTCCTACTTTTGTGAATAAAGGCAAGAGCCAGCATAATTCCCAGAGCACAGCACAGCTTGCTTCTGCTGGCTTAAAGGAGTAAGAAGGAGATCAATCAGATTAGCTGGAGGAAGGTGAGGTTAAGAAGGGAAATAATGCTATATTATGTTCTTCCTTCTGCAAACATTCAACTTTTCTACATTGCAGAGAAGCCTTGAGCTTCTGGACTCCTCAGTCAGGCAAAAATAATTGTGACCCTGAGTATGAAATACAATTCATAAATTCTACACAGATTCCCTAAGTCATCACAGGGCACAGGACTTCATCTCCTTTGGACTGAATTTATGACAGGTACAATCTCATCACTACCTATTGACCTTGACAGTGTTTGAGGGAGATGTGAGTCAGCTTTAGACACCTGGCTTTAGAACAGGAAGAAGTAGTAAAGCCTACTCAATAAAATGGTCCAAACTGAGTTAAGGAAAGGACATGCCAAAGTGAATTTTTTCACAAGACATTAAATCCACCTCTGTAAATTATCATAATCCAGTTTTTCCTGCCAGTGATCTCACCAACAGGAGAACCCAAATCACTCTAAACATCTTGTCTGTCATCCCATCCTTCTCATTTTCTCCCTCTTTCCTTTATTCTGCCCTTCCCCAGAATTTTTAAACCTCTTTGCCTATTTCAATCAGATATTCTTGGGAAAGATCTCAAATACATTAAGTTAGAGGAAGTTTCATGGTTTTGATATCTGAGTAGTGAGAAGAAACCCACTCATTAGTCACTCAATAGACAAAAGCTGTTGATGGAGTTTAGCAACATATATATCAGATAATAAAGTAATATCTGCCTGGGACAATATTAATATAAACTGAGTAACATGACATTTCTACTTAGCAAACCCCTCTTCTACAAGCAAAGTAAATGTCTTCACAGCCCATCATACTCCCTAGTGAGTAAGCCAAATTGAGAGACTTGGTCCTTTTACTTAACTGCACTCAATTTTGGGGTTCAGGACACCTGCAAAAGAAAAGTCTCTGAAGTTTGGGGCTGGAAGAAGGGTTGATGATATAGAAACTGATCTTCAGTAAGAGCAAAAGTCTTCCCTGTGTTAACCAAATCACAGAATCACAGAATTATCTAGATTGGAAGAGACCTCCAAGGGCATCAAGTCCAACTGATCACCCAGCCCTATCTAATCAACTATACAATAGAATACAATACAATAGAATAACCAGGCTGGAAGAGACCTTCAAGATCACCACATCCAACCCATCAACCAATCCAACCCACCTAAACAATTAAACCATGGCACCAAGCACCCCATCAAGTCTCCTCCTGAACACCTCCAATGATGGTGACTCCACCACCTCCACGGGCAGCCCGTTGCACTAAGCGCCTCATCCAGGCTTTTCTTATCCACCTCCAGGGACAGTGACCCCACCTCCTCCCTGGGCAGCCCAGTCCAATGGGCAATCTCTCCTTCTGTGAAGAACTTCTTGCTAAGATCAAGCCTAAACTTGCCCTTGCACAGCTTGAGACTGTGTCCTCTTGTTCTGTTCCTTGAGATGCAGCCTCTTGCAGATTGAACTGACACTTCCAACTCACCTCTTCTGTTCCATCTACAAGACAGCCTTTAGTCTCACCCACGAAAACACAATAAACAGACAAAAGATAGAATTAAACTGTCACTTAAATTTAATTTTGAGACAGAGAGAACCACATATGATGAATGCTAATAAAACTGTTTAATGCATTTCTGGCATGCATTTCAGAACTGAACTGAAGCAGTACAGAAAGTGAGCAGAGTACAGTTCTACTCAAGGGTGAAGATACTTGGCTACTACATAGAATAGAATAGAATAGAATAGAATAGAATAGAATAGAATAGAATAGAATAGAATAGAATAGAATAGAATAGAGTAAAAACCAGGTTGGAAGAGACCTTCAAGATCATTGAGTCCAAACCTTCATCCAACACTACCTAACCAACTAAACCATGGCACCAAGCACCCTATCAAGTCTCCTCCTGAACATCTCTAATGACAGTGACTCCACCACCCCCTGAGCAGCCCATTCCAATGGGCAATCCCTCTCTCTGTATAAAACTTCCTCCTAACCTCCAGCCTAAACCTCCCCTGGCGCAGCCTGAGACTGTGTCCTCTTGTTCTGGTGCTGGTTGCCTGGGAGAAGAGACCAACCTCTGCCAGTCTACAACCTCCCTTCAGGTAGTTGTAGAGAGCAAGAAGGTCACCCCTCAGTCTCCTCCTCTCCAGGCTAAGCAACCCCAGCTCACTCAGCCACTCCTCAGAGGGCTTGTGCTCCAAACCCCTTCTGGGCCCTTCTCTGGACACATTCCAGCAAGTCAACATCTTTCTTAAACTGAAGGGCCCAGAACTGGATACAGTACTCAAGGTGTAGCCTAACCAGTGCAGTGTACAGGGGTAGAATGACTTCCCTGCTCCTGCTGCTCACACTGTTCCTGATGCAGGCCAGGATGCCACTGGCCCTCCTGCCCGCGTGGGCACACTGCAGGCTCATGTTCAGCCTACCATCGGCCAGTACAGGATGTTGACACAAAATAGCTCTGTGCTGTGTGCTACAGTGTCAGAACGGAGAGCTCAAAACAAGTCAGAAATAAATATTAAAGGCTGAGACTGTCTTTCCCCTTGTCCTTTCTCTAAGGAATGGGTTGTTTGAAGGAGAAAATTGGAGCACGACACGATTGTCACATTCCCATAGCCAAAGAATTTCAGCTAGGAAAGTAAAATTCCTATAATAACATCTCTAAGATATTTTAAAGAATTAAGAGGTACTTTCAAAGTTGTTTAACTGATAACAACAGGAAAATTCAGGGAAATTTGGACTTCTCTTAAAAGAAAAAATAAAATCAGGAAAAGTAATCTGAAATCCAATCAACTAATTCTGAAAGAAGAGATGAGCAAACCTTGACAATAGCTACACAGATAAGACGAAAAGTAAGACAGCAGAAGCAGATTTGATTCACTGTGTATCAGAGAATGACATTTCTTCTGTGGAAACAAACCTTTATTTATTTCTTTTTCCATTTCCATTTTCGGCCTGGTTTGCACAGCCTTCCTCATAACTTCATTAGGATGGCACGAGTGGGCAGAAGGGATAGAACAGAATAGAATTAACCAGGTTGGAAAAGACCTTTGAGATCATCAAGTCCAATCTATCACCCAGCACCATCTAATCAACTAAACCATGGTACCAAGCACCCCATCCAGTCTCTTCATAAACACCTCCAATGATGGTGACTCCACCACCTCCCCGGGCAGCACATTCCAATGGCCAATCACTCTTTCTATGAAGAACTTCTTCCTAACACCCAGCCTAAACAGGTTAAGTCCTTTTTTACCTTCCAGAGCACCCCCATCACCACCTCTGATTCACCAAGCCACTTCTGTAAATACACTAACCTAGGGCAGTCTAGAGAAAGATCAAACCTGGGAAATGAAAAAGCCCTTTCTCAGGGCACTACCCAGTGTGGCTACTGGATTCACCTGACTTCATTAGTGATGATCTAGCTAAATGCACTCTGCATTTAGGGCTCCAAATGCCGTGAAACCCTTGAAGAAGATTACTCTGTTAGCTGTGGCTTCAGTGTTTTACTGATTCTAGGCTGTGCTGAAGAATCCAATATAAAAGCTGACAAAAGCTCAGCCCTTCCTCTCAGAGCTCACTGAATCCTGCTAAAGTTGCCCTTTCCACGAGCTGCAGCTCCGACACCAAGGCAGATGACTTCGCTGAACCAAAGGACAAACCTGCTAAATTAAATAACTATTTGTACAAATGATTTAATCTAAACCCAGTTCTAAATTATGGCTGCTGATGACTATGTACTTAGTACACCAGGAGGCTAAGTTATTTATACTTTTAATTATCCTTGCAGTGATCTAAAAATGACATAAAAATCAATGCCTTCTCATTAGCTACTAAGCTAAAAATTTGCCCAAATTTAAATAGTATGGAACACCAAGCAGTGCAGTGCCTCCACTGTGTACAGCAAAGTCCTTTGGAATAAAAAACTTTCTTTGCAGATGCTTTCTTTGCTTCCCTTCTATACCAGACATCAGCCTTGAGCACAAGCCCTATGAGGAGAGGCTGAGGGAGCTGGGATTGTTTAGCCTAGAGAAGAGGAGGCTCAGGGGAGACCTCATTGCTCTCTACAACTACCTGAAAGGTGGTTGTAGCCAGGAAGGGGGTTGGTGTCTTCCCTCTAGCAACCAGCACCAGAACAAGGGGACACAGTCTCAAGCTGCACCAAGGGAAGTTTGGGCTCGAAGTGAGGAGGAAGTTCTTCACGGAGAGAGTCATTCGTCATTGGAATGGGCTGCCCAGGGAGGTGGTGGAGTCACCATCCCTGGAGGTGTTCAAGAGGGGACTGGACGTGGCACTTGGTGCCATGGTCTAGTCATGAGGTCTGTGGTGACAGGTTGGACTCGATGATCTTTGAGGTCTCTTCCAACCTTGGCGATACTGTGACCTGCAAACTGGTTCGAACACCATTCATTATTCATCCTCAACAGCTGAGAGTGTCAAGCATGGGCGACGATCTAGTGTGAGGTGTCCCTGCCCATGCCATGGAGGTTGGAACTAGATGATCCTCAAGGTCTCTTCCAACCCTGACAATTCTGTGATTCTGTGTGATTCGGTGGTTTTGAGCCAATCTTCCTTGGGATCTTTACTAGTCACACGGTGCCCCAAACCAAGAGCTATTAAATATCTCAGAAGGGATAACAAAAGGAAAAATGGAAATTTAACCCACTGGTCTCCTTGCAAGGAAACGAGCAAGAGAAGAGGAACATACAGAATCATACAACCATAAAAGTTTTAGGGTTGGAAGGGACCTCAAGGATCATCCAGTTCCAACCCCTCTGCCATGGGCAGGAAAACTATATCAGGTTGCTCAGAGCCACATCCAGCCTGGCCTTAAAAACCTCCAGGGATGAGGCTTCTACCACCACCCTGGGAAACTTGTTCCAGTGTCTCACCCCCCTCATGCTGAAGAACTTTTCCCTAACATCCAATCTGAATCTACATATTTCTAGTTTTGCTCCATTCACCCTATTCCTATCACTACCTGACATCAACTCCTTCCCCATCTTTCTTGTAGGCCCCCTTCAGACACCGGAAGGCCACAAGAAGGTCTCCTTGGAGCCTTCTCCTCTCTATACTGAATAGCCCCAACTCTCAGTCTGTCTCCACAGGAGAGGTAAAGCACAGGAAGCAAGCAGACAAACAGCAGTGATCCAGGGACCCACATGAGGAGGTGCTTTTTTATCTTTCTTGCAATGGACTATGGTGGCCAAAACCAGAAGCTCCATCTCCTAAGTTTTAAACTTTGCCTTTTTTTTCAGTGCATCACTATGGACAGGCTCACTGAGTCACAGAACCACAGAGTATTTCAGGTGGGCAAGTCTTTTAAGATCACCGAGTCCAGCTGCTAACCTAGCACTGCCAAGTCCACCACTAAACCCCATCCCTAAGCATCACATCTACATGTCTGTTACATGCTTCCAGGGATGGTGACTCCACCACTTCCCTGGGCAGCCTGTTCCATTAAGAAATTTTTCCTAATGTCCAATCTAAACCTCTCTGGTGCAACCTGAGGCCATTTCTTCTTGTCCTATTGCTTGTTACTTGGTAGAAGAGAACAACACCCACCTCATTACAACCTCCTTTCAGGTAGTTGTAGAGAGTGATAATGTCTCAGCCTTCTCCAGACTAAATAATCCCAGTTCCCTCAGTTGTTCCTCTTAAGACTTGTTCTCCAGACCCTTCACCAGCTTTGTTGCCCTTGTTTGGACACACTCCAGAACCCCAATGTCCTTCCAGTGAGGGCACCAAAACTAAACACAGTATTTGAGCTGCAGCCTCACTAGTTCTATACAGAGTTCCAAACACAAGCCCATGACCATCACTAACAGAAGTGCTCCGAGGTGACCTCATTGTGGCCTTCCAGTATCTGAAGTGGGCTACAGGAAGGCTGGGGAGGGACTTCTCAGGATCTCAGGTAGTGATAGGATTAGGGGGAATGGAATGAAGCTGGAGATGGGGAGATTCAGGCTAGATGTGAGGAAGTTCTTCACCATGAGAGTGGTGAAGGCCTGGAATGGGTTATCCAGGGAGGTGGTTGAGGCCCCATCCCTGGAGGTGTTTAAGCCCAGGCTGGATGAGGCTCTGGCCAGCCTGATCTAGTGCGGGGTGTCCCTGCCCATGGCAGGGAAGTTGGAACTAGATGATCCTTGTGGTCCCTTCCAACCCTGAATGATTCTATGATTCTATGATAACAGTGTTCTGTCCCTTTCCTGAATAATGCCTATTTTGAATGGAAAAGCTATGCACTTCTGGAGTTTGGTCAGAAAGAAACTATCCAGAAATCCATTACAAAAAACCAATTCAGCAGGTTTAAAATACTTGATCCTGCAAAACCTAAGTCCTTCCTGAATTGGAAGGGCAAGTTATTTAATACCAGGACGAAAGGCTTATAATGAAAATTCAAATTCAACCTCAGCAGAGTACTGTCTTCTCCTTGCCATCATATATTTCAGAAGAGCTGACATAAGAAGTATCAAATGTTCCTGCAGTCTTTCAGAGGGCCTTTCAAATAAAATGGTACTATTTGCTCCAATGAATGCTTTTGTGATTGGCAATAGATATTTCACATGCAGTTTTCTCATTTACAACTCCAGTAAGTAGCACAGATTGAATAACTCATGCTAAAAGGTACATTAAAATACTGGATTAAATGATTTTGTTTGCATTGGACAACTGGATGTGAATCTCAACTACATTCATTTTATTTATGCATTTTAAATTATTTTACTACTTCTTGCCACGTTCTGATAATTTCAAACTAAGGGAAGTCAGAGCAAGTAGTAAAAGCTGCGCATTTGAATCTCTAACAGGATCACAGGATGTTAGGGTTGGAAAGGACCTCCAAAGATCAGCGAGTCCTATCCCCCTGCCAGAGCAGGACCAGAGAATCTAGCACAGGTCACACAGGAATGCATCCAGATGGGCCTTGAAAGTCTCCAGAGAAGGAGACTCCACAGCCTCTTTGGGGAGCCTGTTTCTGTGTTCCATGACCCTCACAGTTCCTCTTCTTGTTGAGGTGGAACCTCCTGTGCTGTGGTTTATATCCATTACCCCTTGTCCTATCACAGTGTACAACTGAGCAGAGACTGCCCCCTCCCTCTTGATGCCCAGCACTCAGATATTTATAAACATTTATTAAATCCCCTCTCATCCAGTCTAAAAAGCCCCAGATCTCTCAGCCTCTCTTCACAGGGCAGTGCTCCAGTCCCTCAATCATCCTTGCAGCCCTCTGTTGGACTCTCTTAAGTAGATCCCTGTCCCTCTTGAACTGGGGAGCCCTGAACTGGATAAAGGTGAGGTCTCACCATGGCAGAATATAGGGGGAGAACTTCCTTCAGTCTGCTGGACATTTCTTGATGTACCCCAGGATCCCATTGGCCTTCCTGGCCACAAGGGCACATTCCTGTCCCATGGAGAACTTGTTACCCACGTCCTTCTCCACAGGGCTGCTCTCCATCAGATCACCTCCTAACCTGGACTGGTAAAGTTTATTATTGCTTCCCAGATGCAGGACTCTGCACTTACCCTTGTTGAACCTCATTAGGTTCCTCTGTGTCCAGCTCTCCAACGTGTCCAATCTGTAAAGCCCAGACCAAATTCTCTTTCTTTCGTGGCATACCAACCAATATCTTTGTTAGACTCAACTGTTCCATACTAGCTTGAATTTAACTGCATCGCTTTTGCTACAGTTCTTAAGAAAATGCTACTAGCCTGTGTACAGCCCACAAAATTCAGTTGTTTTTTTCTCAGAGTGGGAAAGGGCAAAGCCAGGAAAGCAAACAGCTCGGTCAGTCCATAGTGCAAAGACAGACAAGGTTGTTTGCAAGTAGATTACTTCTTTGAAGCACAAAGGCCTATCTCAACACAGTGCAACTTTTTGCATGGAAATAAATCTTGATATTTTAATCCTGCCCAGGATTAACTTCACCTTGGAGCATATAAATTCAAAGTAATGCTGAATGTACTTCTCTCTAGACTGAGGGAGCTGGGGCTCTTTAGCCTAAAGAATAGGAGACTGAGAGGTGTCCTCATCAATGTTTATAAATATGTAATGGGTGAGTGCCAAGAGGATGGAGCCAGGCTCTGCTTGGTGGTGACCAATGACAACACAAGGGGAATGGGTGGAAGTTGAGGCATAGGAAGTTTCATGTAGATATGAGGAAAATTTTTTTTCTCTGTGAGGGTGATGGAAGACTGGAACAGGCTGCTCAGGAGGGTTGTGGAGTCTGCCTCTCTGAAGATATTCAAAATGCATTCCTGTGTAAGCTGGTGTAGGTGATGCTGCTCTGGCAGGGGGTTGGATTGGATGATCTTTGGAGGTCCCTTCCAGCCCCTGAAATTCTGTGATTCTCTAAAGATTTTTAGATGTTCACCAACTGATTTTTTTTCCCATTGCCTTCCCTCCTCCAGCTGGCTGCTGTGCCATTGCAACAGCATTAATTTTAAGTTGCAAACCCTATCACCCATAAAATATTTTCCTTCCTCTAGCCAAACAGCACCGACTGTATACTCTCTGCAGAAGATAAAACAGCATTTCAGCTGCAAGAAACACTGAAATAAAGCTTAAGCATCACGGGGAAGGATTAGCAGGTGTTCATCCCTTCTGCAACCTTTAAGTTGAGGATTCAAAATATTTCAAAAGAATGCATCAAAAGCTAAATCAAGCAGCAATGCCTGAAGCAGACTTCTGTTCAACGAGACACCTAGAAGCGTGGGAACACGGGCACTTGCAAACGTACTAAATCACACCATGCGCAGATGGGCAGTGAGTACAACTGAGGCATTATCATCTTTATTTAGTTCCAGCACCAGGTAAGCAGAACCAAGCTGATGGTAGAATAAAGGGAAAAGGCAATTTGATTTTTGCAGGAACTGACCTTGGATATAAAATCCCAAGCCTGCCAGGAACCTCCCAGGAAAATCACAGTGCATTAAAGGTATAGCAGCAGCAGCTCTACCCACAGAGCCAAGCCAGAATCATAGAATCATAGAAGTGCTAGGGTTGGAAGGGACCTCAAGGACCATCCAGTTCCAACCTCCTGCCATGGGCAGGGACACCTCACACTAGATCAGATTGCTCACAGCCACATCCAGCATGGCCTTAAAACCTTCAGGGATGAGGCTTCCACCACCTCCCAGGGCAACCTGTGCCAGTGTCTCACCACCCTCATGGAGAACAACTTCTTCCGAACATCCAATCTGAATCTACCCACTTCCATTTCTGCTCCATTCCCCCCAGTCCTATCACTACCTGACACCCTATAAAGTGCCTCCCCAGCTTTCTTGTAGCCCCCTTAAGATACTGAAAGGTCACAAGAAGGCCTCCTCAGAGCCTTCTCTTCTCCAGACCAAACAGACCAAACTCTTTCAGTCTGTACTCACAGGAGAGGAGTTCCAGCCCTCTGATCATCCTTGTGGCCCTTCTCTGGACATATTCCAGCACCTCCAGATCCTTCTTGTAATAGGGGCTCCAGAACTGGATGCAGTACTCCAGGAGGGCTCTCACCAGAGCAGAGTTGAGGGGGAGAATCTAGTTTTGATCCATTCCCTCTAGTCCTATCATTACCTGACACCCTAAGAAGTCCCTCCCCAGCTTTTTTGTAGGCCCCCTTCAGATACTGGAAATAGTAACTGCCTATGGGGAGAGAAATTCTTTATTCAGCTGCAAGATTAAGAGTTTGTGGCAAAAGCTGAAGCTGCAAAAGCAGAAAACTGCAGCAAGTTTTCATCAGTTACAATGAAGTGCTGCTTTAGAGCAGGAGGAATACAAGCCGGTGGAGAAAACAGCTCCTGCTGGGCTTGTGATGCTGAAACTTACAGAGATACAATAGGAAGAAAACACAGCAGACAGAATCCAACAGTTTCACAATGTGTTTCCTTGAAACTACTGGTTTTTTGTCAAATTCCCTACATCATTTTTGACCAGCTGGGTACAAGAGCAGAGCTCCGGTGTTAATTTAGAAGTTCTCCTATAAAACCAAGAAAAAAAGCACAGGAGCTCAGCTCTTGCTGGGCACTGCCTAAAGTCTGCTGCAACTGCTCTTGAACATCCACACTATGCAGACTTGCTGGTGCAGCTCCAAATTACAATGTAATTGCAGGCTTCTCAGCAGCAAAGCAATGAGGTCCCACTAAAAGGAGAAGCAAATTGCTCTCGTAAAAACCACACGGCCAATGCTCTTGAATGTGCTTCTTCACTTTAATGGTGGTGTTAAAGCTTTAAGCTGCAGTATTCAAATGTCTTACTGCATTCCAGGTGCAAAGAAGTCAAATCATTTTTCTGAAAGCAATAAAGATCAGGTTGCTGTAAGCCAGATCACTGCTGATAACTCACCCTAGTGGAGGATGATGCTGATGGTGGTAAAGACCACACAGACTAGCAACAGTTCAACAACAATCTCACCTGCAGTCTGGGCCCCTCAATTCAAGAAAGATGATGAGATGCTCAAATGTGTCCAGAGAAGGGCAACAAAGCTGGGGAGGGGTCTGGAGCACAAGACCTATGAGGAGCAGCTGAAGGAGCTGGGGTTGTTTAGCCTGGAGGAGGCTCAGGGGAGACCTTATTGCTGTCTACAACTACCTGAAGGGAGGATGTAGACAGGTGGGGGTTCGTCTCTTCTCCCAGGAAACCAGTGACAGAACAAGAGGACACAGGGAGGTTTAGACTAGATGTTAGGAAGACATTCTTCACAGAGAGACTGGCCATTGGAATGGGCTGCCCAGGGAGGTGGTGGAGTCATCATCACTGGAAGTGCTTAGGAAGAGACTGGATGAGGCACTTGGTGCCATGGTTTAGTTGATTAGATGGTATCACAGTATCACCAAGGTTGGAAGAGACCTCAAAGATCTCCAAGACAAACCTGTCACCACAGACCCCATGACTAGACCATGGCACCAAGTGCCACCTCCAGTCCCCTCTTGAACACCTCCAGGCATGGTGACTCCACCATCTCCCTGGACAGCACATTCCAATGACGAATGACTCTCTCCGTGAAGAACTTCCTCCTCACCTCGAGCCTAAACTTCCCCTGGCGCAGCTTGAGACTGTGTCCCCTTGTTTTGGTGCTGGTTGCTAGAGAGAAGAGACCAACCCCTTCCTGGCTACAACCACCTTTCAGGTGTTGGGTGATAGTCTATTCCAACCTGGTTAATTCCATAATTTTTGGATATATACTTAGAGCTGAAAATAAAGGGATAGCTTTGCCAGCTCCTTAACAAACTTTTCTTTACCTTTAGCACTTCTTAATTCCTCCTGGGACAGAACTTACTCTAAATGAGAACAGATGGCTCAGAACTTCCTTAATGTATCACATTAACTGTAGACTACTGTGCTTGGGATGGATGCAGAGGACACGGAGCAGAGTGCTATTGGCCTACTGCTAAAAGTGTGACTGGTGCCATCTTACCTATAGAGAACATCAAATGTCACCAGCAGTACCACTAACCTAAAAAGCTTCCCTTCCCAGAATGAATCAAGGAAGTAATCAAATTCTCAGGTTACATCTTTGGGTTTTGGTTGGCTGGTTTTTAGACCTTCCAACACTTCAAGTACGTAGAAAACATATGGGCCATTGCCCCAGCAAATGAGCAGGCCTCCTGTAATAACTCTCATGTCCTAAAGGGGAGAAGTGCACAGTAGGGTTGTAAAAGCTCCTCCATGGCAACTGCTGACATCAGTGTAAATGTAAAGTAATTCCAAAGAGCTCACCCTTGACACATTAATGTATTTTTAAGGAAGCATATCCACCTCATCTGGTGGCCTGTCTGCCTTCCTCAGCAGACTCCTTTTTGAACTGTTTTCAGCCCATAGGTTTTTCTCATCAGGGGCATTAATGAGGATGCATCAGGACACTAGAAGCCCCAAAGAAAATGCAAAATGTCTCTGCTCTCTCCTGGGATACACTTCCACGAAACTCTCATAGAGGAATGATTTTACAGACTCTTTCCCCTCTGCTTTCCCTTCCCCCACAGGGTGGAAACTCTGTCAAACAGCTCTACTTACCATTCTTGACCTCTTGTGGTAATTCTAAGCATCACAACTGCAAGTTCAAGTTATTTCAGTTCCTGGCTTCGACCATGATTGACTTGTTCTCCAATTTCATCTGTCTGAATTCCTCCTTTGCTCACCAAAACATTACTGAAGCCAGTTCAAAAATACCTGGCTCATTCACTTGCCCAAGACAGCTACCAGATGATTTTCCAAATTGGATAAATCTGATTAAAATATCTACAGATTAGCAGCAACTCTGTCACATGTGCCCACTTTCAAACCCAGTTCTGACAAAACCTCAAATCTCACTGATGCTGCAGGGGAAAAAAATGCAAGAGATGAAAGGTAATGGTCTGGGGCTCTGTTGGGTTAAAGATTTTTTTAGTTCTGTGTCCTAAAAAAGCAGAATTTTGTATCCAGACTAAATCATAGTATCAGAGTATCAGTCAGGGTTGGAAGGGACCACAAGGATCATCTAGTTCCAACCCCCCTGCCATGGGCAGGGACACCCTGCACTAGATCAGCCTGGCCAGAGCCTCATCCAGCCTGGGCTTAAACACCTCCAGGGATGGGGCCTCAACCACCTCCCTGGATAACCCATTCCAGGCCTTCACCACTCTCAGGGTGAAGAACTTCCTCCTCACGTCCAGCCTGGAACTCCCTACCTCCAGCTTCATTCCATTCCCCCTAGTCCTATCACTACCTGATAGCCTGAGAAGTCCCTCCCCAGCCCTCCTGTAGGCCACCTTCAGATACAGGAAGGCCACAATCAGGTCACCTTGGAGCCTTCTCTTCTCCAGACTGAACAGCCCCAACTCTTTCAGTCTCTCCTCATAGGAGAGGTGCTCCAGCCCTCCGAATCTTTCTACATCAAGCAAAGTGAACACAGTATTTCAATGCAACGTTTCCATTACTTTTTGAAACAAATCCTAATTATTATCTGGGCCATGGGACATATTCCTGTCATAGCTACACGGTGAAACTATGTGCACATGCTGTCTAAAGGCAAGTATAAGTGTTGCTTAATCAATTGAGGCACTTAGTGCCACAGTCTAGTTGATCAGTTAGGGTTAGGCGATCGGTTGGACTTGATGATCTTGGAGGTCTCTTCCGATCTGGTTGATTCTGTGTGATTCTGTAATTATCTACATCATCTATGTCTCCATCCTTTCATACAAAATTCAGAGTTATTGCTTGTAGAAATGGTAATTATCATCCCCAGCTACATTCAGGCTTGCATTTGTTCTTCAGAGCTTTTCTGGGATTGTCCTGCATGGACTGCCAGTGAACGTAAATTTTTTCAGAGGAACCTCACTCAACAGCTTTTAAGTGCTGCTTACCAGAAAGCTTTGGAGAATGAGGACCTCTGCAATGAAAAGGGAGTGTGTTTTCCCAGGTCACACTTCCAAGTAAGGTTTCTGAGAGTGGCAATATAAAATTCACCTTCACTGGAGTAACTTATACCCTTAAGGCATTACAGCAAACATGCAGTGCTATGGGTTTTCCTCATGGTGCATGGGAATTTAAGGACAGAATAGTATCACAGTATCAGTCTGGGTTGGAAGGGACGACAAGGATCATCTAGTTCCAACCCTCCTGCCATGGGCAGGGACACCTCACACTAGATCAGGCTGTCCAGAGCCTCATCCAGCCTGGTCTTAAACACCTCCAGGGATGGGGCCTCAACCACCTCCCTGGACAACCCATTCCATGGCTTCACCACTCTCATGGTGAAGAACTTCTTCCTCACATCTAGCCTGAATCTCCCCACCTCCAGCTTTATTCCATTAATATCATATACATTAGTATCATATCCATTACATCATATTAATATCATATCCATTACTATCATATACAATAGGATGTGAACATGCCTGAAGCACCTGTGAAACTCAGTTTCATGTCATTGCAATACCACATTGTCTGACGTCACAGTTGTGGCTCTGAATGATGCACAGAATGGAAATCACATATGATTTGTCATTCGTCATTGGAATGTGCTGTCCAGGGAGGTGGTGGAGTCACCATCACTGGAGGTATTCAAGAGGAGACTGGATGAAGCACTTGGTGCCATGGTTTAGTTAATTAGATGGTATTGGGTGATAGGTTGGACTTGATGATCTCAAAGGTCCTTTCCAACCTGGTTAATCCTATTTTATTCTAACTCTGAAATGCTGGCAGAGCGACACTCTTACAGTTTTGGTAAAAGGAGGTCAGAAGCAAAGCTTCATTGAAAACAGCACCCAATGAAAATGAAAATGGCAGAATTGTACCCAAAGGAAGGCTGAAATAGTGCAGGTATTTATCAATGTGTAACTCTCACAAAAAGAGGAATGGCAAATTCCTTGAGAGAGACTGTGATGGTTTGAATCAGAGCAAAAGGGCTCAAACCAAACCAGTGGGTTAAGCTGGCTATTTTCCCAACACAGAAGTGAGGGAAAAGTAACACACAAAAAATTTGGAATTGGGACCATTAAAAAGTGATAGAAGAACAGAATTTACTGATCAAAAAAAAATCAGATAAACATGGTACAAAATCCATAATTACCTAAGCCTGTTTGCAGAAGAGGCACGGTGCAAAGCAGCAACGAGCAGACGCAAGAGAGCCAAAAGCTCAAGACAGAAAGCTGCTCCCCCATCCCTCCTTGTCCCCCCCACATCCCAGTGGAAGAACACCACCCAAAGAACCCAGAACACAGAAGCAGCAACAGGAACAGGAAGCCTCCCATGTTACAATCTGAACTTCAAGCCTTGTAATACTTGGCTCCAGTCAGCACTTCCATTTTTGAAGCTGGCATGGTATGGATAATCGCAGGAGGTTCAATTGAACCCATGACAGAGACAGAGTGTGTTCAAGTCTCTAGATACACAGACTGCTCAGGTTTACAAAAGGTGTAAAAATGCCTAACAGAGCTTTGTTGGTTTGAAAGTGTTTCACTTAAAACTTTCCACCAACCACACTACAAACTCTTGTAAAATATCTTTCTTACAATTTTTGGGTTCGATTTTTATAATTCAATTAAATGGCCTAACTTTAGATCAGATTTTTTTCATTTCTAAGCCCTTAGAAGCACTTTCATTTCCTAATTACTTGAAAGAAAACAAGAGGGAGTTGAACACGAAGTCATCTCATGAAATACATTCCATTCCATTCCCCTTCTGGAGCTTCCTAGGAGAAAGCAGTGGGAGGATGCTAAACTAAGGTCCCATAAGGTCCCACCAGAGATGTAGATGAGTAAAAATTACTTCACAGAGAAAGAATAGAGATTTGGGTGCTGAAGAAAAGAGGTTCAGAAATCAGATTAATTGTACAGAGAATTAATCCTCCTGCTAGAGAATGAGTCAGAATCATTTTAATCTTCAGTATGGCAAGTAGTTTCCCGCTGACAATGACAAGTTTTCCACTACTGGTTCCTATTAGAGACTTTGAAATTCAAGAGGTGCTATCACTCTACTTTTCATTTTGTGTTAGGAGTTAATTGTAACTTTGGCTTTGCAGCAAAGGGGTACAGAGGAAAGATCCTTCACACTTCTTTCCATGATTTCAGTTCTGCGTTTATCAAATTGTGTTCTTTTTGAAAGTGCGCTGGACTATCTGAGGAACAGCTTTGCTCTGCATGGCTAAACATAGGCAAGTTTTGGTCTTTAATAAGGGCTTAGGTAAATAATCTCAAATCCCAGCTGGCCTTGTTAAAGCAACATCATAAATTTTTTACACTTCCTTATAAGTTTTGGAAAAAGAAAAAATATTATCTGCGTCTCAGGCTGAGCTCATGCTGACTAATGTGGCCTTAGGGAAGGGACTGCTGAAATTCATGTGTCTAGCCATCAGAAATGGATTTACAGATGCCATTATGATAAATCAGCACAGGTTTATTAAGTAATGATTCATTTTTCAAAAACAAAAGTACTCACAGCAGAAAAGTGAAGATGTGCAGAACCAGTGCTTAAATGCTGTAAGGCTGGCGTGACACATTGGTTCTGTGCGCCGTGAGCATGCTGGGAACTACCTGCATCACTGAGTCTTTGGTACAGTGACCTGATTAATGAGCAGGGAAGGGACAGCTGATGAAAATACTGGTCCCAGCTGTTGGCCCTGCCTGGACACCTGAACTGCTCATCCTTCATTTCCTAAACTGCCACGGTTCACTGTGCGGTGTCTTTAAGCAATCCAAAACTGGCAACCATTTACCTTCAGCCCTATGCTCTAAACCGCAGCAGTTGAGGACTTGTCAAGTGGCTAAGATGTCTGAGCCACAGAAAGAGGGTGAACAGGTGGTACAGGAACAAGTCAGCTAAGACTGCAGTGGAAAAGCAAGGCTGGCTTAAGCAGGGCAATCTAAGCTTCGCACCTAGGCAGTGCAGAGAGTGACAAAGATCACAGAACCACAGAAACATTCTGGTTGGAAGACAGAAACACTCAGGTTGGAAGAGACCCTCAGGATCACCAAGTCCAACCAATAACCCTACTCTACAAAGTTCACCCCTAAGCCATATTCCCAAGTACCACATCCAAACCACTTTCAAACACATCCAGGCTTGGGGACTGAACCACCTCCCTGGGCAGCACATTCCAAGGCCTGACCACTCTTGCCCTGAAAAAATGATGCCTAATGTCCAGTCGAAACCTACCCAGTGGCGGCTTGAGGCCATTCCTCTTGTTCCATCACTTATTACCTCTGAGAAGAGAACACCACCGGCCTTTCAGGTAGTTGAAGACAGCAGTGAGGTCTCCCCTCAGGCCCTCCTTTTTCAAACTAACCATCCCCAGCTCCTTCAGTCACTCTTCATAAGATTGATTCTCCAGGCCCTTCACAGCTTCGTTGCTCTCCTCTACAGTGGCTCCAGCACCTCCACATCTCTCTTGTATTGAGATGCCCAAAACTGGACACAATTCTCAAGGTGTGGTCTCACCAGAGCTGAGTACAAGGGGACAATCACCTGGGGAAGGCTGAGGGGAGACCTCATTGCTCTCTATAACTACCTGAAAGGACATTATGGAGAGGCTGGTGCTGGTCTCTTCTCACAGGTAATTAGTGAACAAGAGGGAATGGCCTCAAGCTGTGACTGACTAGGTTTAGACTGGACATTAGGGAAATAATTTTCACAGCAAGAGTGGTCAGGCCTTGGAATGTGCTGCCCAGGGAGGTGGCTGAGTCACCAAGCCTGGCTGTGTTTAAAAGTGGCTTGGATGTGGTACTTGGGAATATGGCTTAGGGGTGAACTTTGTAGAGTAGGGTTCTTGGTTGGACTTGGTGATCCTGAGGGTCTTTTCCAACCTGAATGTTTCTCTGTGACTCTGTGTGATTAGTGATGGCACAGCACTGCTCTTGCCCTGCACACACCCTACCTGGATGTTCTCGTGCACGTTACTCCTACCAGCTGTGCCACATGAATATTTGCATATGCTCCATAAACCTTAATTCCCTTTTTAAGACCTATTATACCAAGCAGGGGACCATTTCTAAAGTTGAAATGGATTTTCAGAACAATATAGAAAAAATGTTTTCTGGCCTCCGATTTATAAATCTTTGGGTAAAATTAAATCACTTCCACAGTGCTGTTGATATTCCGTATAGAAGTGTTCTCAAATAGCAGGCACTCAAAAACATTAAGCCTGAATCCAAAGGGAGAAGTTATCCTGATGTAGAAATAAAAGCTGTAATCACTGTTCACAAAAAGCTCTCAGCTTGCTGCTCTAAAGTTGTGAGCGTTTTATGATGCAGTGACTTCAGAAGAGAAGGAAATTCAGTGTTTCAAGATGCAATTCCATGAACCCAAAGCAAAGTAAGGAACACCACAAACACAGAACTGCTTGGTCCTGAGAATTCACTGACAGCAAAATGTATGATTCCTACACACACAATCTAAAACGTTGCCACACAAAAGCCTAACTACCAAGGTTAGAACTTCACATATTTGCCCTTGGCCACTGAAATCATAGAATCAGTAAGGTTGGAAAAGACCTCAAAGACCATCAAGTCCAGCCTGTCACCCAACATCTCATGACTACTAGACCATGGCTTCAAATGCCACATACAATGCCTTTTCCAGCACCTCCAGGGACAGTAACTCCACCACCTCCCTGGGCAGCACATTCCAATGGCTAGCAACTCTCTCTGTGAAGAACTTTCTCCTCACCTCCAGTCTAAACTTCCCCTGGCGCCGCTTGAGACTGTGTCCTCTTGTTCTGTTGCTGGTTGCTTGAGAGAAGAGACCAACCCCTCCTGGCTACAGCCTCCCTACAGGTAGTTGTAGACAGCAATAAAGTCTCCCTGAGACTCCTCTTCTCCAGGCTAAACAATTCCAGCTCCCTCAGCCTCTCTTCATAGGGCTTGTGCTCGATGGTAAATTTCCTGGAACACTTTATTTCTATCATAGTTTTCCTCTTCAGTGATAAGATTATGACAACATTTGCACAGACACTCTCTCTATGCAGGTATGACAAAACACTGACCTTAAAATATCAGGTGTGGCTACAAGTCAAACTTAACAAGCAATTAAATCCTAAACAAATAAGTAAATATAGCCAAAGGTTGGACTTGATCTTTGAGGTCTCTTCCAACCTTGGTGATTCTGTGTGAATGCTTTTTACATGGGTAAGAAATGCCCAAACTACCTGATTTTACTGCATCCCACAGTTCACTTTGAAAATTCACAGCAGACTAATGGCCAGTCTGGAAAGATCAACTCTCCACTGGGTCCTTTCCCCTGTACTCAGCCAGTACATGTCCTCACACATCTGTCATGTTTCCTCCATGCCTGGCAATACTCCATAAATAAGCCCTCCACCATCCTTCACAAAACTGTTTCTAGTTTTAACCCCTCCTCTACTCAGAGATAATTCCCAAGTTCTCGCTTTCAGCTCTTACTGGAACTTTCCCCTTCCATTATGGCAAAGATTTAACAGTGACTGTGTAATCCATGCTTACATTGATGGTGTGCTCTGCAGAACTCAGGCAGCTGTCCAGAGTCCTCCTGTCCTGCTGCAGACACCAAGCAAAGCTGGTGGAATCATACAATCATAGAATTATCAGGGTTGGAAGGGACCTCAAGGATCATCCAGTTCCAACCTCCCTGCCATGGGCAGGGACACCTCACACTAGATCACTTTGCTCTGAGCCACATCCTGCCTGGCCTTAAAAACCTCCAGGGATGAGGCTTCTACCACCTTTCTGGGCAACCTGTTCCAGTGTCTCACCACCCTCATGCTGAAGAACTACCTGACATCCAATCTGAATCTACCCACTTCCAGTTTTTCTCTATTCCCCCTAGTCCTATCACTACCTGATGCCTTAAAAAGGCCCTCACTACCTTTCCTGTAGGCCCCCTTCAGATACTGGAAGGACACAATTAGGTCTCCTCAGAGCCTTCTCTTCTCCAGACTGAACAGCCCCAACTCCCTCAGTCTGTCCTCACAGGAGAGGAGCTCCAGCCCTCTGATCATCCTCGTGGCCCTCCTCTGGACACATACCAGTATGTCCAGTTCCTTCTTGTAACAGGGGCTGCAGAACTGGACAGAGTACCATAGTACTCCAGGTGGGGTCTCACCAGAGTGGTGTAGAGGGGCAGAACCACCTCCCTCAACCTGCTGGCCACACTTCTCTTGATGCAGCCCAGGATACGGTTGGCTTTCTGGGCTGTAAGGGCACACTGACAGCTCATGTTGAGTTTCTCATCCACCAATCACAGAGGCTATCAGGCACCCCTCTGAGATAGCAGTTTGGGGGCTGCCTTGCATGTGCACACACACCATGACACAGTTAGATGAGTAAATGCAGACTATTTTGGCTCTTTAGTTTAGTTTTATGAATGTTCTTAAAATTTTATGGAGCAAGCAAAAGGGAAACCCAGTTCTAGATTAGAAGGATGAGGAATAGGAAGGGGAGAAATACAGCCTGGCAGCTGAGTTCTGGACATGAGCAAGAGTAGAAGAAGGCACAAGGAAGACAGAAGGGACTCTTTCAAGCAGTTCCTCAGGTCCTTCTTGAACTGAGAGGCCCCAGAACTGGATACAATATTCCAGATGTAGGCTCACCAGGGCAGAGTAGCGGGGTGGAGAACCACTCTCAACTTACTAACCACAGCCCTTCTAACACACACCAGGATACCTTCTTGGACACAAAGGCACATTGCTGGCTCATGGTCATCCTTCCATCCACCAGGACCCCCAGGTCCCTCTCCTCTGCACTGCTCTGTAACAGGTCAGTCCCCAACCTATACTGATCCATGTGGTTGATCTTTCCCAGATGCAGGACTCCACACTTGGCCTTGTTGTATTTCATTAGATTTCTCCCTGCCCAACTCTCCAGCTTGTCTAGGTCCCACTGAACCTCCTCACCTGAAATGCGATGTTCTGCAAACAAATGTTAAGAATAATACCCAAAAAGGTAAACAAGCCTGAAGTGTGTTAGATGTAACAAAATGGTAGGAGATCTTAATAGCATACTTACTTG
This sequence comes from Picus viridis, assembly GCA_033816785.1. Taxonomy (NCBI): domain Eukaryota; kingdom Metazoa; phylum Chordata; class Aves; order Piciformes; family Picidae; genus Picus; species Picus viridis. The sequence goes on along the minus strand of CM066578.1, from coordinate 46,019,469 downwards.
TTTTCTTCCTTAAACCTTAAAAGAATCAGCTAAGCAGTAGCACTTACAGTAAATTCCCCACCACACTCTTACATTGCCAGTTACTAGGTACTTCCAATGCAGAGTACAACAGCAGTACTCTGAAAGAAGGGAGGCTGGAGCCAGGTGGGGGTTGGTCTCTTCTCCCAGGCAACCAGCACCAGAACAAGAGGACACAGTCTCATGCTGCACCAGGAGAGGTTTAGGCTGGATTTTAGTATCATAGTATCAGTCAGGGTTGGAAGGGACCACAAGGATCATCTAGTTCCAACCCCCTGCCATGGGCAGGGACACCCTACACTAGATCAGCCTGGTCAGAGCCTCATCCAGCCTGGTCTTAAACACCTCCAGGGATGGGGCCTCAACCACCTCCCAGGAGGAAGAAGTTCACAGGAAGAAGTTCTTCACAGAAAGAGAGACTGGCCATTGGAATGGGCTGCCCAGGGAGGTGGTGGAGTCACCACCACTGGAGGTGTTTAGGAAGAGCCTGGATGAGGCACTCGGTGCCATGGTTTAGTTGATTAGATAGTGTTGGGTGATAGGTTGGACTCGATGATCTCAAAGGTCTTTTCCAACCTGGTTAATTCCATTCTATTCTATTCTATTCTATTCTATTCTATTCTATTCTATTCTATTCTATTCTATTCTAATACTTCTCAGGTGAAGCTTTCATCTCTTGCTCCTAGTTAGTTCAGCCCAAACATTTGGAGTTCAGAAGGCTTACAGCTTCCATGTATCTATCACCTCTGAAAAGTATTTCTCCTCCTGTCCCAAACCCCTGACTGGCATCAGACTGCACCTTTCAAAACTCCTTGCCTCACTGCTCAATCAACTATTTTTAGACAACCCACCCACCTGTGGTGTCATTTCTCTTACCTTGATAGCAGGAAAGAATTCAAGAAGGGAACAGGAATAAAAGACCTGAAACAAAGCAGATCCTTCACGCTCCATTTACAATCACATCTACTCATTTCATCACTCCAGACACAGCACAAGAAATTTATTACACTACAGAAATCACCTTAAAGAGAGCACAGAAGAGGGAAATGTTGGTCACTCCTCAGTCAGTCATCTCTGGCCTGCGTGCTCCCATGTGTTTTCTACAGACAAGAGTTGACTGAAACACTAGGAAAAGGCATTCCACTTCAGATGCAAAAATAAGTGAAATAGGACAGAGTTTGGTGCTTTTATGAGAGCTGAATTACCCTAGAGTCATATACAGAATGAAAGTCATTCTTGGGACAAATAAGCAACATTCTGGAATACATCAGAAACAGCTTCAGAAGCAGCTCACTGTACAGGGACTGTAATAAAAGCACCGGGACTCTGCCTCCAGGTTGCCAGCCACAAACTCAATTTTCCAGCCTCTTCTGCTCCTCTAAAGCAAATAAAACAAACACACAAAAAATTCTGGAAGTTGTTTTTCAATTCTGAAATGATAAGCAGCAAACTCTTTACACAGGAGAAGGCTTCTGCAAAAGCAGTAAACCGTTCAAAGAGACTCTAGATGCACATGAGAAATAAAAAGCTATCAGTGACTTTTTGACAGAGCTTTGCCTAGCACACTGCTATAAAGGGAAAAGTGTAATTTTCCTCTAACTGTAACTTCACATATATTTTCTGAGATCAAGTTATGGTCAAATTGCCATGTAACCATATTTTCTATTTTCTTCACACATTTTTATAACACTCTCACTTCAGCAGTATTTGCTTTTATCACTCCCAGCAGTCAAGGTTGTTTGCATAAGGTGCTATTTGCCAGGAACCTGATAGTTTGAAAGGAAGATCTCTTCTGTCGGCACAGTAGATTTGTAGGTGAAGAAAATGAGCCTTGCTGGAAGTGGAGGGAACCAACATAATCACATACACATCACCCAGAAATATCTAAGCAAGAACAAGGCAGAAAATGTATCAGGCATCCTTCTCTAAGGGGACTCAACTGCACTCATAGCATCCTATTTTTTCATAGGTGACAAGGAGAAATGACAGCAGAGGATTTCAGCTATTTGTTGGAGGATTGCTCATACAGCTCCCACAAGGCTGGAAGCCTAACAATGGACAGACCTACCCAGAACTCATGCAATCACACATACAACACATCTAAGTGCTTCTAGACCTGCTTCACAGCTGAAGGAGTCAGACACAAATCGATGTAACATTTAAAGGCTCCCCTAAGGAAGATCAGAGTAAAAGGGCTTGACAAGAACTACACTATAAATAGCATGTCTGGCTATACCTGACTACGTCTTAACAATGATTTAAAAGCTACTGAACATTTTTATACAACACAGTTTAAGATACAGGAAATATGCAGAGCACAACTTAATAATTCATTGCCAAAAGAAAGGTTCTAGAGAAAGAGAGGCTCCACACAACTTTTTATTTTTAATTTATGGCATGAAAACCCCCAAACATTTACTCACTCCTCATCAACATTCTGAGGCATTCCAAAGAGGAGGAAGACTATTCATTCTGTCACTCCCCCCTCAGAGCATTGCAAAGTACTGGAAACATGGTAATGGGCATGGCTTTTTTATCTCTGTGCCTTCATCCTTCTTGCTGCTCTTCAGCTCCATGAAGAAGGCCCTTGGAGTCTTGGTGGACAGTAAGTTATCCATGGGACAGCAATGTGCCCTTTTGGCCAAGAAGGCCAATGGTATCCTGGAGTGTATTAAGAAGAATGGCCAGCAGGTCAAGGGAGGTTCCCCTCCTCCTCTAATCTGCCCTGGTAAGACCACATCCAGAGTACTATGTCCAGTTCTGGGCTCCCCAGTTCAAGACAGGGATATACTAGCGTGTGTCCAACGGAGGGCTATGAGGATGATGAAGGGACTGGAATATCTCTTGTATGAGGAGAGGCTGAGAGACTTGGGGATGTTTAGCCTTGAAAAGAGAGGACTGAGAGGAGATCTCATTAGCGTTTATAAATATCAGAAGGGTGGGCGTCAAGACGATGGTGCTAGTCTCTTTTCAATGATGTCCTGTGAGAGGATGAGGGGCAGTGGATACAAACTGGAATGTAGGAAGTTCCAGCTCAACATGAGGAAAAATTCTTTACCGTAAGGGTGATGAAACACTGGAACAGGCTGCCCAGAGAGGTTGTGGAGTTTCCTTCTTTGGAGACTTTCAAGACCCACCTGGATGCATTCCTGTATGACCTGCCCTTGGTGATCCTGCTTTGGCAGGGTGGTTGGACTTGATGATCTCTATCTAGAGGTCCCTTCCTACCCCTAACATTCTGTGATTCTATGGCATATTCTCAGTTTGCTCCTATTCCATCTCTCCGTTGCTCTCCTGTACACTGGAACACGAGAGATGCTTCTTCCTTTCACAGACAACATGAGATGGGCCATCAGCACACCTCATGCTGGAAATCAGATTGCCACAGCCAACAGGGAGAAGGGTTTTGAACAAAATTAGGATGAAATTTGAGAAAGGATAACTGTACAAAAGGCTGTGAATTAGACTGGGAAGTATTTGACAGTCAACACAGATGAGCAAATGGAACAAGAATTAGCATGTTGCTGTTGAACAGGTAGGTGCCACACAGGGAGTAATTACCTTCTCAGCGTTGGTCACCTCTTGACACCTAGCCCTCAGATGTTTATAAACAATTATTAAATCCCCTCAGAGTCCATGTAAACAGACTTAAGTACTGCTCTTCAATAGACATACAAGAATGGGAAAGCTTTGGCTTCTGAACCTTAGAAAGAAGCCTCTGTTCTTTCTCTTCTGTTTTTGCATGTGTCCAGAGATTGGACAGGGAAGATACCAATTACTGTCAGAGGAGAATTAACACCTCAGTTATGGCTTCTGCTCACTGCAAAATCCCAAAGATAAATACAAGGTAATCTTCAGAAACAAGTGATTTGTAACAAGTCTGTCTGGGGAAAGGGAAAGAACTGAATATAATCTCACTGTAAAATTCTGCTGCTAAGAACTCCATTCAAGAAAAGCATTTGTGAATGTCAGGTTAAGTGATTAAGTAGCTATGACTTTTAACTCAATAACATGCCAAAGTAACTGAACATGTGTTAAGGCAATTAAATCTTCTCAGTGATAAGGAATTGACACTTGAAAAGCAAAATTGTTAATTACACTTTGGTGAACCTTAGGAATGGTAAAAAAAGTATCTTTCATTTTAGAGCTGCTGGTGGTTCTTACAATATCTCCCATTCTGAGAACATGCAGTTCAAATGATAATACTTCAACATCTGTGTTGGATCACTAAGTAACATTTAGCCTGTTTAGGTTCTTTAGCCTGGAGAAGAGGAGGCTCAGGGGAGACCTTATTGCTCTCTACAACTACCTGAAAGGAGGTTGTAGTCAGGAGGGGGTTGGTCTCTTCTCCCAGGCAACCAGCAACAGAACAAGAGGACACAGTCTCAAGCTGCACCAGGGAAAGTTTAGGCTCAAGGTGAGGAGAAAGTTCTTCCCAGAAAGAGTAATTAGCCATTGGAATGTGCTGCCCAGGGAGGTGGTGGAGTCACCGCCCCTGGAGGTGTTCAAAAAGGATTGGACGTGGCACTTGGAGCCATGGCTAAGTTAGTCATGAGGTGTTGGGTGATAGGTTGGACTTGATGATTTCTCAGGTCTTTTCCAACCTTATTGATTCTACGATTCTGTAATCAGAGAGGTGTCTCAATGCCAGCTTCTGAAGCTACTACATTAATAAAGGTAAGTTTTCTCTTCCATGAATAACATTAATAAGGTAGTATGGCCTTTCCCCTAAATAGTAGAATGTTGTATTCTCTCCCTATGCTAGAAAAAATCAAAAGGATACCCTTGGCAACATTCAAGATAAACACTCTCTTAATGAATCACACTTTCTTCTAAGGTGTAGATTTCTCCTATGAAAATATTTAAGTTCTTATGCACATATTTGCTTGTCTGCATGGGACAACATTTTTCTTGTATTTTTATGAGAGCTTGGGCTATAAATTAGTAGTGTACTGACTGAATCTAGAGGGAATGCCCTACTCTGCCCTGGTGAGACCTCATCTTGAGTGCTGCATTCAGTTTTGGGCTCCCCAGTTCAAGAGGGACAGGGATCTGCTGGAGAGGGTGCAGTGGAGTGCTACAAGGCTGATTAGGGGACTGGAGCACGGCCTGGTGAGGAGATGCTGAGGGACCTGGGGCTTTTTAGTTTGAAAAAGGGAAGACTTAGAGGGGATTTAATAACTGTTATATAAGTATCTGGGGCTGGGTGCCAGGAGGGAGGGGACAGGCTCTTCTCTCTTGCTCCCTGTGATATGACAAGGAGCAATGGATCTAAGCTGCAGCACAAGAGGTTCCACCTCATCACAAGGGGGAACTTCTTTCTTGTAAGGGTCACAGAGCACTGGAACAGGCTCCCCAGAGAGCTTGTGGAGTCTCCTTCGCCAGAGACTTTCAAGGCCTGCCCAGATGCTTTCCTCTGTGACCTGGTCCCGCTCTAGCAGGGGGGTTGGACTCAATGATCTCTTTCGGTCCCTTCCAACCCCTGACATCCTGAGATCCTGTGAATGTGTTCACAGGAGATGTTAGGTATTAGGTAATAGGTTGGACTTGGTCTCTGAGGTCTTTTCCAATCTGGTTGATTCTGAGATTCTAAATTGTACATACATCCATGCTCCTTTAAACATCTCGTCTAGTTTCCAAGAGTTTAAAGAATAAACAGCAAACCCAAACCACTATTGTAAGCATGCCCTATAAAACCCAATGCTTTCTCTTCTATCACTACAGAAACAAAAGCAGAGAATTATGCTAAAATCATCCCCTGTCACTGCAAAGGCTGCAGCCACTGCCTAATCAATATTCTGGTCTCTTCTCCCAGGCAACCAGTCACAGAACAAGAGGACACAGTCTGAAGCTGTGCCAGGGGAGGTTTAGACTGGATGTTAGGAATAAATTCTTCATAGAGAGAGTGACTGCCCATTGGAATGTGCTGCCCAGAGAGGTGGTAGAGTCACCATCACTGGAGGTGTTTAGGAGGAGACTGGATGGGGTGTTTGGTGCCATGGTTTAGTTGATTAGATGGTGTTGGGTGATAGGTTGGACACGATGATCTCAAAGGTGTCTTCCAACTTGGTCTGGTCTATTCTATTCTATTCTATTCTATTCTATTCTATTCTATTCTATTCTATTCTATTCTATTCTATTCTATTCTGCTCTGCTCTGCTCTGCTCTGCTCTGTTCCGTTATCTTTGCTGTCATAGATAGCAGATAAAGGCTTTAACAGATAAAGGCTTTAACATGTTAGGCAGCACATGTTTTTCAGAATGTAGACATCAATGATTGCTGAAATCAAATGTTTCACTGATGAGGCTTCCAGCAGACTTGGACACATCCAAGGAAAACATTTCCACGGTAGTGTACTCAACGCCTTCCTCTTCTCTTTTCCCTTCTTTCAGGGCCCCTTTTTTTTGAAGTAACACTACCACTGGACTGCAAACAAGTCAAAGTCAAACATAGAGAGGCTAATTAAGACAACAACAAGCCTCTGAATAGCATCTAGAAAGGACTTTCCTTTGGAGAATGTGCTACATGCTGAGCATGCTTTATTGATACAGCATTATTCATGTTGTTCCGCTAGGCTACATGCACAAATATCTTTTAACAAGGACACTGTTAGATGCATTGCCCATGTATACACAGGTGATCAGTACCCTTAATTTATTGTGACAACACCTGTAGTACTGAAAATAACTTGGCATAAACAAATTCTAGCCCCATGAATAGCTCTTTCACTTGCAAAAGAAAGCACAATTTCAGGGCAAAAAAGGTCAGGCCTGAAGCTGAAACAGGCAGGTATAATTTTCTAAACTATTAAATACACTCACCCTCTACCCTCTTGGCTTCAGCTGTACCAAAGAGGTCCAAATTCTTTGCTGTGGGAGTGCAGAGAGTGTTATTCACATAAATAACTTGTGTTACAGTTTGAGGATGGATGCCTTTAAGAACCACAGAGTTAAGGACCTCCAGGAAGACTAGAAAGGTCCAGGAATGGACCAGAAAGTGTAATCTATGCTCTTTGATTTCCATAAGCCTGCAACCCTTTATAAACAGGCATCAGATCAGATTTTTACACAAAACACAGAAACTGAAGGTGAGAAGAAAGATATAGTTACATTTACACATCATTCAGGAGTCAGCTCATGCTCATCTCCCCCTTAAATTTTCCTCCTCCCTGAATTCCATCACATGGAGTTATGGCTCCAAAGCAATATGTTCTGAGACCAGCACTCACTGACCCTCCATAGGAGTCATGGCACCACCATCCTTCCAACTTCTGCCAACAGAGACCAAAATACAACCAGTCTCTGAAACTGCAGTGGGGTAGCGCTGGGGAAAAAGGACTAAATGAAAAGCACATCACTCCCCTGTGCAAAAGAGACAACTTCTATTTGTATCACACACCTGAGTTATCTACATGTGCCCCTACAAACAACATAACTCTTTGGCCTACGTAGTGCAAAAAAACTTAGCAACCAGATTTTCTCTGGTTTTAAGAGAGATCAAATACTCTGCCTGGCATTTTGCTTTAATAAAAACTAATTTGTACAAAGCAGGCAGTTTCAAAGAGATACATCTCTGAGATTGTTCTTTGACTGCTCAAGGAACTTGCTCTGAAATGCAAACCAAATCAAAGATCAGAACCTGAGGTGACAAAAGGTTGTACTTACTCCTTATTCCTGCTTTTAATGCATGGCTGGTAAAGGACCTTGATAGCATTCCAGGTGCCCACTGATCCAGAGTTAGGCATGAAAGTATCTCCAAACAGTGTAAAAACTCCATGGGAGGAGGAACTTCCTAAGGACTCCACCAGCAATGTGTCAGAATTTAAAAGCCATATCTATAAATGGAGAAACAATTTATGATACTGTAGACCACACAAATTCCAGTGTGTTCCTTCACCCTGATCCTAAACCAAATGATACTAAAGCCACAGTCTTACAAAGTTTCTAGCAAAGTGTTATCAGAAATAAATTGACATTTCATTATTCAGCACAGTCTGCATAGCCTTTAGTGGGGAAAAAAATGGGTTAATACAACAAACTGATGCCTGATATATCACAGCCAGCTCTCAAGACCTTAACTCCTCCAGAGCTGCCACTTTTTGTGGCAGCAGCATATTCCCTTTGATAGTAACAACAGTCCCAAGTCATCTTTCAGTACCAAATGGATTGTTTTTTTCTCAAATTTGAGAGGTTGTCAAGAATTAGGTGAAGCATATGGTGTTGAAAGATTGAGGGCTGAAGACAGGAAACTGAGATTGCGCACTGGAAATGCCAAAAAAGTGAGGGAATTTTGGAAAAAGCATGCTAGTTAGGACTGGATGGAGCTAAGACATGAAAGGGAAAAGACAACAATCATTGTGGTCTAAAAGAAAGGCTGGAATTTTCAAACCACATAATCACAGAATTGTCAGGGTTGGAAGGGACACCAAGCATCATCTAGTTCCAACTCCCTGCCATGGGCAGGGACATCCTACACTAGATCAGCTTGCTCAGAGCCACATCAAGCTTGGCCTGAAAAACCTCCAGGCATGAGGCTTCCACCACCTCCCTGGGCAACCTGTGCCAGTGTCTCACCACCCTCATGGGGAAGAACTTCTTCCTAACAGCCAATCTGAATCTACCCACTTCTAGTTTTGCTCCATTTCCCCCAGTCCTATCATTCCCTGACACCCTAAAAAGTCCCTCACCAGTTTTCTTGTAGGCCCCCTTCAGATACTGGAAGGCCACAAGAAGGTTTCCTCAGAGCCTTCTCTTCTCCAGACTGAACAGCCCCAACTCTTTCAGTCTGTCCTCACAGGAGAGGAGCTCCAGCCCTCTGATCATCCTCGTGGCCCTTCTGTGGACACACTCCAGCACCTCCAGATCCCTCTTGGAATAGGGGCTGGATGCAGTACTCCAGGTGGTGTCTCACCAGCGTGGAGTAGAGGTAGAGAATCACCTCCCTCACCCTGCTGGCTATGCTTCTCCTGATGCAGCCCTGGATGTGATTGGCTTTCTGGGCTGCAAGTGCACACTGGTGGCTCATGCTGAGCTTGCCATCCCCTAAATCCTTTTCTTCAGGGCTGCTCTCAAGCCAGTCCCTGCCCAGCCTATATCGGTGCTTGGGACTGCCCCAACCCAGATGCAGGACCTTGCATTTGATCTTGTTGAACCTCATGAGGTTGGCATGGGCTCACCTCTCCAGCCTGTACATGGCATCTCTTCCCTCCAGCATGCTGAGGGTGTACTAAATGCCACTATCCACATCACCAACAAAGATGTTTAACAGGACTGGTCCCAGTACTGATCCCTGAGGAACTCCACTTGTCACTGGCCTCCACTTGGACATGTCTGCAACAGACCCTTACCTGGGAAGATCTGTATAAAATTTGACAATGAAACTGGCATTCTTCAGCCAGTCTCATTGCCCACAGCAATTGATGGGATATTCATTGGGGAGAGTTTGAAAAGTCTGAACTTTTTGCATCACATTATGGACCTTATTTAATGTTTGTGTGATTGTGCATCAGTGTTCTGACTTAGATTCGGGTCTTTCATGCTAAGCACTGTACAAAATATCCAGTGTTTTCCTGTCCTTACAGCCTGCAGCAGTGAAGTGATCTGAGTTACCTATGGAAATCAACTTTTACAAGTCCTGAGCCAGTATTAAATGTTTATATATGAAATATTTATCATAGAAAACAGGATTTATGCAATGCTGCTCACTAGAGAGCAATCCTCTGCTTCTCACGACCTAATCAGCTCCAAGTAAAACAAGTTACATGATGTCAGGTAGCAGACACATGATATCCCTTGTGAGGGAGAAAGGCACTGTTAACAGGACACAGAGTAGATGTCATAACTGAATGTGACAGTCACAATTTATCAGAGCCCAAGGCTCAGAACATTACAGTGGAAGTTTCATAAAGGAGGAATGAGATATATTGATAGAGATGTCTTGGGAGGGGATGGGAGGAGGAGAATCACTTTAGCATATGCACATAAATGATGGCAAGCAACTGCACTGGGCTTAGCAAGGGGCTGTTCATCAGTTTTGCTCTGGTAACTCACTGTACACATTCATAGCCCAAAGTGCAAAATATATCTCATTAGCTAGGCCCATTACACACGGTGCTTTAAGCCAAGTGTCGAAGAGGTGCTGGAGCAAATGGGGGGAAAAGAGAAACGTCCCTATACCCACAGGCCACTGCCAACACACCTAGGTTTAACTAAATTGAGTTCCTTCCTTTTGAAGTTATTAACACCTCTTGTGAAGAAGCCTCCTAGGATGCTTTTCAGATGGGGAACATTCTTCAAACTATCCTAGGGAACAATGCAGCAGCAGCAGCTGTCTGCTCCTTTCAGAATCATTTTGCAACTTGTTTTAGAGAAAGCAATCAAATGAAGCTGGTGAAGGGTCCAGAGAACATGTCTTATGGTGAATGGCTGAGGGGCCTGGGATTCTTTAGTCTGGAGAAGAGGAGGCTGAGATGAGACCTCATTGCTCCCTACAAATACCTGAAAGGTGGTTGAGGTGAAGGTCAGCATCTTGTCCCAAATAACTAGCAATAGGATGAGAGGAAATGGCCTCGAGTTGGCCAGGGGAGGTTTAGACTGGATATTAGAAAAAATTTCTCTACTGAATGAGTGCTCAAGCACTGGAAGAGGCTGCCCAGAGAGGTGCTGGAGTCACCATCCCTGGAGCTGTTCAAAAAAGGTGTGGTCCAGGCACTTTGGGACAGAGCTTAATGACCATGGTGTGGTTGATTGATCATTGGACTCGATGATCTTAAAGGTCTTTTCTGACCAAAACAATTCTGTAAGACTTTGAGACTATTTGCAACATGATCCATCAGAAGAGATAATTCCTTCTACCATGTGTGTTTGATATGTGGCATCTGATAACAACAGTTGGCTGCTTGTTCAAAGCATGTCTGTGTCTCAGCAGCAATGCATTAATAATTTAGCACACAATACAGAGAAAGCAAATTAATCTTTGCAGGTGAAAGGATACCTAGGCCATGAGAGAACTTCTGAACTACATTTGCTTCTTCAGGTAATAATTTCCTTCTTTTCCTCATGTATTAATTATTTTTTGATCTTGGAATCATAGAATTGTCAGGGTTGGAAGGGACCTCAAGGATCATCTAGTTCCAACACCCCCTGCCATAGGCAGGGACCCCTCACACTACATCACATTGCTCAGAGTCACATCCAGCCTGGCCTTCAAAACCTCCAGGGATGAGGCTTCTACCACCTTCCAGAGCAACCTGTTCCAGTGTCTCACCAACCTTGTGGTGCAAAACTTCTTAACATCCAATCTGAATCTACCCACTTCTAGTTTTGCTCCATTCCCCCTAGTCCTATTACTACCTGACAGCCTAAAAGTCCCTCCCCAGCTTTCTTGTAGCCCCCTTCAGATACTGGAAGGCCATAAGAAGGTCTCCTTGGAGCCTTCTCTTCTCCAGACTGAACAACCCAAACTCTCTCAGTCCGTCTTCATAGGAGAGGAGCTCCAACCCTCTGATCATCCTTTTGTCCCTTCCCTGGACATGTTCCAGCACCTCCAGATCCTTCTTGGAGTAGGGACTCCAGACCTGGACACAATACTCCAGGTGGGGTCTCACCAGAGTGGAGCAGAGTGGGAGAATAACCTTCCTTGACCTGCTGCTTTTGGTCTGGATGAGGAATGATCAAAACTTGGTGTGCTGGCTCAAAGAAAGTCTATACATGTTATTTGTGGCTCACATAGTTCCAGTTTGGACCTGTCCTTTCGACTACGTTATTCACAGTGTATAACCTTTCCTTCCTCTCTACCACTTCGTACAGCACAGTCTGCACAACTGAGTTCATTTCATATTAACTCCACTAAGAAATGAACCTTTACAGAAATATAAAGTTTAGAGCTCCTGCATGGTGCAGATTGATGACCTTTTCTGAAATGACAGCATCAGGAGGAAGCATTTGTTTGGGTTTTTTTGTTGGCAGTTTTTACATCGCTTGTGTGGTTTGGGTTTTAAATCACCTTGTCAATAGGCTTCAAAAACAATCTTAGGAGAAAAGCTGCCACAAATCTCGGTTACATTTTATGGTACTTGATCCAAACAGGTGAAATACTATGATTTACATTCTGTGATGTTTCCTGAAATCTCTACCTGTGTCACCAGCAGTAACTTATGGACAATTAAGCATCAATTCAAATGTAACAGGGACAAGAAAAAGCTGTTGTTCTTCCTTGCTAGTTCTTTCCTATTTGCTGCAGACTCTACCATTGCTTGTGTCATCACACAAGTCACTAATGCAAACATCTCTCAGTACAGCCTCTTTGTCCTCGTATTCAGTCTGTTCAGATCAAGCTCTCTTAAGAGAGTTGGGTAGATATGTCTACATGAGGTACTCATTATCTCACATCTCGATCACGCCAACAACCTCATCTGCCTCCAGCCTTGACAAATGCAAACTTTTTCTCCCTGCAAGACATGGTCTAAGCACCTGTGGTGGTTTTAGGCTATGCCTTTAAAATTGAGTCACAGGTTTCGAGCAGAAAAGTAGAAAAATATAAAGAAATCACTATTGGGTGTAAAAAGGAAAACAAAAGACTATTCTAAACAAACTCATTGGGTAAATATCTGGAATAAGAGGAGCTGTACCATAACAATTCTTTCCCCTTTTTCTCTTCTCTTCTGATCTCGGCTGGTTTTGCTTCGCTCAGGAGAGAGAACATGCTCCGGATGACCTTGGCTAAGTCTAACCCATTGCTTAACTTCTCCACTCCTCTCTCTTTTGGGACAGGGGGTGGAAGGGCAGTGGAGCAACTTCCCTGGTCTTTCTGGCCAGGTTTTTTTCCCATGTTGTTTGCTAATTGTAAATATCTGTATAATATTGTAAATCCTGTATATTTTGTACACATTCATTGCATTCCACTGTAGAGTGTAGGTTTTGCTTGTAAATACAGCTTCATTTGCTTCTAACTGGGTTGGTCTGGCTAAAAGTTAATGCTGGGGGAAAACTTCAACCCACCACAGAACCATTACCTGATAACAGTTCTCTCCCATTTTGGTATATATTTATTTTCTTGGAGTATCTTCCCACTCCCTCTCCACTCACTCCTGAAATATAAGCTGCTTTACTTTCAAAACACATTACAGTTTAGTCTCACTCTGAAAAACATCTTTCATTCAGTACTGAAAGACTGGAGTTAGTATTCAGACACTCCAGACTCTACTACACACCTATTGATTTTCACATCAGGCTGACATCATCCATGGGCTCAGATCCCTGTATCTCTCCACAAAACTACTCATTACCCTCTTTCAAACATATTCTTGTTTTCACAGAACAAGAAAAAAACAGCATCTATTAAGATGCTGCTGCACTGACCAATAATGTACCTTGAGTCCTGTGTCCAGTTCTGGGCCCCTCAGCTTAGGAAAGATGTTGAGTTGCTGGAAGGTGTCCAGAGAAGGGCAATAAAGCTGGGGAGGGGTCTGGAGCACAGCCCTGTGAGGAGAGGCTGAGGGAGCTGGGGTTGCTTAGCCTGGAGAAGAGGAGGCTCAGGGGAGACCTTATTGCTCTCTACAACTCCCTGAAGGGAGGTTGTAGCCAGGTGGGGGTTGGTCTCTTCTCCCAGACAACCAGCACCAGAACAAGAGGACACAGTCTCAAACTGTGCCAGGGGAGGTTCAGGCTGGATGTTAGGAAGAAGTTCTTCACAGAGAGAGAGATTGACCATAGGAATGTGCTGCCTAGGGAGGTGGTGGAGGCACCATCACTGGAAGTGTTTAAGAAGAGACTGGATGAGGCACTTGGCACCATGGTTTAGTTGATTAGACGGTGTTGGGTGATAGGTTGGACTTGATGGTCTCAAAGGCATCCCATTCTATTCTATTCTATTCTATTCTATTCTATTCTATTCTATTCTATTCTATTCTATTCTTTACTTTACTTTTATTCTCCTATCTCATTATCCATTTGCTGTCCTCATTCCTAGCTTGTGTCATGAATCTTCAAGGCAGGGACCCCTTCAACAGTGGTGTAAAGAGAGGAGGTAAGTAATTTACCTTTTAAAGAATGTGAAGAGGGCAGAGATAAATAAAGACAAAGAGAATTTTTTTTACTGTCATCCTTAAAAAAATACAACCAACATATAAATACATGGTATACAGCTTTCAGGAATTTGATTATCACCAACTTGAACAACAGAAACACAAGAGATGAGCGAATAAAGTATCTGGCAATGTTATCAGGCACATGCAGAGGAAACAAGAAGAGGATTATACATGATATTTGTGGTGTAAAAAAAGATTTTAGGAAGACTTTTGAGAAAGCTTAGCCTTAATTATCACATCCACAGCCTAAGCTGTGTGCATTCATGTATGTAAGCACAAACACCGTGAATGAGAATCTTTGGCTCACTGTCAAAACAAACAAGTGGGACAGCCGGTCCACGATGCATCAGTGATGAAACCACTTGTCTGACTTGGCTGTGTACCCACAGCCTCAAGCATCAACATTTTTTACTGTTTAGCTGTTTTCAATCATTAATATAAACTGTGCTTACATTACACTTGTGTTCACAAGGCCTTTGAGTCCTATGATTTAACTCATGATTCCTGAATGGCTCTTGGTGCATATATGGTACCTAGGAACCTCACTCTGGAAATGAGTAAGAGCTTTCTGAAGTCAAATACAAAAAAGATACTAACAACTCCCTAATAGAAATAGTAATGGAACCCCTATTACAAGAAGGATATGAACATGCTGGAACATGTCCACAGAAGGGCCACGAGGATGATCAGAGGGCTGGAGCATCTCTCCTGAGGGAGCTGGGGTTGTTCAGTATGGAGAAGAGAAGGCTCCAAGGAGACCTTACTGGAGCCTTCCAATATCTGAAGAGGGCCTACAAGAAAGCTGGGGAGGGACTTTGAGGGTGTCAGGGAGTGATAGGACTAGCAGGAATGGAGCAAACCTGGACGTGGGTAGATTCAGATTGGATGTTAGGAAGAAATTGTTCACTATGAGGGTGCTGAGACACTGGAACAGGTTGCCCAGGGAGGTGGTAGAAGCCCCATGCCTGGAGGTTTTTAAGGCCAGGCTGGATGTGGCTCTGGGTAGCCTGATCTAGTGGAGGATATCCCTGCCCATGGCAGCAGGGCTGGAACTAGATGATGTTTGGGAGTCCCTTCCAACCCTGACAATTCCGTGGTTCTGTGAATAAGAGTCCCTAATTTGGGCTAGTTCAGCCTGCTCCTTTAATCAATACATTGGCAAGAATGTTGCTATCTTGGCACTTGTATTTGAAGCAAGAGATATACACTTACCTGGGAATCTGGATGTTTGGAAATCACAGAACTTGGACAATTTATACAGAAAGCAGTTTATTTAATTAGATTGCCTGGACAATGTATATATAAAGCAGTTTGTTTAATTACCTCAACAAAGTGCATCTCTAAGTTTGTCCGGGGCAGGAAACTACAATCTTCATTTCTTTATCTTTGTGTCTATGAATTATTCTCATGAACTTCAGATCTACAAACCCTGGGCCTCTATTTAGCTCATGAATAAAAGAAAACATCCCTGGTGATACCAAGTGCATAGCATTAAGATAATTCCAGGCCCAAATTCCTATCCATCTAAAAAGTCTGAGGAATTCAGCTGTCACAATTTAAATATCAAGCTTAGCCAAGTTTAACAGCATTAGAACATTAAGTATAATAGGCAATTTTATTTTTGTTTCCACCTCACTTTGCAATGCAATGTACTATGCTAGTAGTCCCTGCTGACTTAAGACAATACTTGTGAAGGATGCTGTACAATTTGATGAACTTTTGATGATTAAAGGTAAGAAGCACTGGAGCAAGAAGATGAGATATATTAAAAAGTCAAAACTTGAGCTCTTCATAGTTTCTGAATACCAACCACAGAGTTATCTCTGTGCTGCTTGTGGTGCATCTGTAGCACTTTCATTACTCTATGAACAGAAAATATTTCTATATGTATATTTACTTAGAATAAAATGCTTGTGGTGTAGCACTCTTACTCTATGAACAGAGCACTTGTCATTACTCTATGAACAGAAAATATTTCTATATGTATATTTACTTAGAATAAAAAAAGTGTGGGGGGAGGGAATTTCTTACTTGAACTCTTCAGAACTATTTCCAGAATCTGAATTTGTTAATTTTCTTTAAACATACAATCACCAAGAGCACAAATAATACATTTTAGGAGCTTGGATTCACAGATTGAACATTTTCAACAGGATGAAGATTAAAATACAAAAAAAACCCCTTACCAGAATGTAGATTTTTTCATTATCCCCTTTTATGGTGAATCTAAAAGTGCTTTTTGCAGAGGACAATTCCACAAGACACTGAGCAACCATGCTCTGGACAAACTGAGACCTGTTTCAGAATTAACCACATATTACAAGTTTTGTAACAACCACATGGGCAAAGTCATTCATTGAGTCATTACTAGTATATGAATATCTCCATACTGTCAGTTCCACTACATCTACAATTAGCTTTAATTGAAAGACAGAGTTTATCTTTCTCTCCCCCCAAACCAGAGGACATTTTGTTTCCTTCAACAGCAACTTTTTTTAATAGATCAGTAGCCCAAATTGCTCCACAAAATTTATTTTGACCAACACCAAATGTCAAATGCTAAGTAAAAGCTTTTCCCCACCCCCAACACGTTTTACATAGATCAACACAAAGTTAAGAGCAATTCACACATTCCAAATGCAACAGAAAAGGGAAAGAATTGTGACTAACACATAGCACATGAAACAGGATGGCTACACTGAGCTCTGTTCCATCTCAGCCTTAACTCCAAAGTGAATTACTTGAAAAATTCAAAAATCTCACTTCAGTGCAGCTTTTCAATCTTCACTTAATTTAACTTAATTTTAACTCTACTTAATTTAACTTCACATAATGTAACTTCCCATTTCCACCATTAGGTACGACACAAGCAGTCAAAAATAAATGGCTACTGCATTGTAACTTAATTTCAACTGACTGAAGAGTGAGACACTGGGACAAATCACATGCAGTCTCTCCCCTCTGATATATACAAACACTCACAATGAGACTCAAACAAAATTGGACAAGTGAATTCAGACTACATTACCTTTACCATGCCTAATTTTCTGACCATTGCATAAAATTTGACAGTACTTTGTTAACAGATTCAAGAAATGAAAACATTAGTGCATTTTGAGCACCCTTTCTAAAGTATAAACCTGAGCAAACAATCTGATTTATTTTCATTATGTTACCTTGATGTTGGGCTGAAACTTCCCTCAGATGGTCGAATAAGTACCTCAGTGACATAATATTTAATGGTATCTAAAGTGACAAAAACATCTTTTAAGCACAACAGAACAACCAACTGGGTAAGAGTAGACTACCACTATCCTAATAAAACTTTTGTTCAGCACTCAATTAAGAGGTACAGCAGATGGTCAAATTCTGCTTGGGTTTGTGGGAGAAGCAATCAATAACAGAAAACACACACTGCCAGAAGAAAACTCCTCTGAGCTAATTACATGATCAGCAATTTGTCATTCATATCGATCCTTGTTTAACGCTGGGAACAATCATCTTGAAACACAGCAAGCAGGAGCTCAAGCCAAACCTGAAAGATGAATTGAAAGAACTTTCCTAAAGCACTGAGATCAGCATAGCTTACATAAGTATTTTATGCTGCTCAGTAAGGCTGCAGTGAATCACAAGAGACAGTTTTAATAACAGCAGACACAGGGGAATAATTTTCTTCTTTGCTCAAAGAGCAGGAGAGGACTTCTTCCCCAAAATCACACTGAATGAAGACTAATACTGCATATATTTTGAGTTTCAATGTAAATGTTCACCAAAAGCTCCACTAAAGACAGCCTTTAACACTAAATGCAAATGTTTGTGTATAAAATTTAACCCCCATCAATAAAGTCAGGTCATACTGAAGCTCTGAGTGACTGGAGAGCAGCCTGGCAGAAAGGGACCTGGGGGTACTGGTTGACAGCAGTTGAACATGAGCCAGCAGTGTTCCCAGGTGGCCAAGAAGGCCAATGGCATCCTGGCCTGCATCAGGAATAGTGTGGCCAGCAGAAGCAGGGAAGTGATTCTGCCCTTGTACTCAGTAGCGGTTAGGCCACACCTTGATTCCTGTGTCCAGTGATGGGCTCCTCAGTTTAAGAAGGACATTGATACTTGAATGTGTCCCGAGAAGGACAACAAGGCTGGGGAGGGGTCTGGAGCACAGCCCTGTGAAGAGATGCTGAGGGAGCTGGGGTTGGTCAGCCTGGAGAAGAGGAGGCTCAGGGGTGACCTTAATGCTCTCTACAACTACCTGAAGGGAGGTAGCAGGCAGATGGGGGCTGGTCTCTTCTCCCAGGCTACCAGCAACAGAATGAAAGGACACAGTCTCAAGCTGTGCCAGGGGAAGTTTAGGCTGGAGGTGAGGAGAAAGTTCTTCCCAGAAAGAGTAATTGGCCCTTGGAATGTGCTGCCCAGGGAGGTGGTGGAGTCACCATCCCTGGAAGTGTTCTAAAAAGGACTGGATGTGGCACTTGAAGCCATGGTTTAGTTGTCAGGAGGTGTTAGGTATTAGGTAATAGGTTGGATTTGATGGTGTCTGAGGTCTTTTCCAACCTGGTTGATTCTATGATTCTTTGGGTCAATTCCACAAACACAGTCTTACCAGTGGGCTAGCAGGTTGAGCATGTAGAGTAATAAATTCATTCCACAAAGCCTTAGCACGTGAACAACAGCAAAGATTCATCAGTTCCATTAATTGTATCGGTAGAAGGGATTGCCTCATCTGGTCTCTGTCCACACACAGCATTAAAACTGGATGAAAGCAAGCAGGACACTGACTCTGTTTCAAAGATTCCAAAAGACTGTTAATCCCATCACTTCTCTAGACAAATACTACACTTTTTAATTTATCTTCACTATAGAAAACTGTATTTTACCTCTAAGTTTAATGTAAGACTGCTCCACGCTGTGCCTAGTCCTGGGAGACAGGAGGGAAAGTAGCCAGTTAAGTCACTTCCAATTTCCCAGCAGTTATCCTGAGTAAGGAATTGGCACTAGTGCTGCAAGGCCATGGGGAATTAAGATGTTTTCTTACAGCGAGACAGAAGGTGGGATTTCCCAAGAAAGGGATCTTATGAGTACCTGGGGAAAGAATTAGGAGCAGGAATAGCCAAGAGAGGAATTGCAAAGCCAAATCTGGCCTCCACAGCTGCACCACTCTGATCCATCTTTATCTTTCAGGCATTGATACCTCTCCAGAGGGAGCACCAAAAGTCAAGTCTGACCTCTAGTCTCTTTTCACAGAAACAGTTCTGCCTAGACTTAACCCATACATCTCTGGTTAGTTTTTGTTTGTTTTTTCTCTTTGACCCCCTACACAGACACTGAAGAAATATGGTTGAAACAATGGACTTGTTATCTAACTTCAGCCATATAGAGTCCAGACCAAATCTCTGCACATCTATGCAGTCTTTGCCTTTTCCCATACACTGATCACATCAATCAGTGGTTGCTACAACCATCTGAAGGCTTAGCTTAAGGCATCCACTCTTTGTGATGACCTGTGAAGCGTGTTTCCAACCACTGCTTTCCCAAAGTCACAACCTGCTTTGTGGACTTTCAAATGTCCCACCTTAAATTTTGTTTTATTGAAGCCTGTACAGGACACAGAAAGCCTTCTGCAACACAAGACCTTCTGTCTGTACCTCTTCATGACTTAAACAGGCTTTGTATTTTCTGAGAAGTTTTTATATTCTCCAGATCTCTACCACTCATGAAGTGGTAGAGGGAGAATGACAGAATTAAGCCTGCTAGTAACAGCCTTATCATTGCTTCTCTCCTGTTAATAACTGCATTTTAAAAACCACCAGAGACCCATCTTCACACTACTTCAGGTAAATCCTGCTGATTCAATATAATGACAGCTTTTAAACCAGCAACCTCATCACCTCATCATCAGATGATGACAAGATATAACCTGTTTCCTTGACAAGGCTTGCTTTTCATGAAACCGGAATGGCTGTCAGCAATCATGTCTTTAGCTCCCAGTTCTGTGTTAAGTTCTGAATTAATGATTCCATTCATATGTAGGACTGACAATAAAATAAACAGAATTAGAGAATTGCCAGGATTGGAATGGACCTCAAGAATCTTCTACTTGATGTGGGAAGCGGTTGTTTTCCAACCACTCTGCCGGGGGCAGGGACCTCTCACACTAGATCAGGCTGTCCAGAGCCACATCCAGCTTAGAATTAAAAACATACAGGGATGGGGCTTCTACCACCTCCCTGGGCAACTTGTTCCAGTGTCTCACCAACCTCATGGTGAAAAACTTCTTCCTAACATCCAGTCTGAATCTACCCACTTCTAGTTTTGCTCCATTCCCCCCAGTCCTATCACTACCTAACACCCTAAAAAGTCCCTCCACAGCTTTCTCGTAGGCCCCCTTCAGATACTGGAAGGCCACAAGAAGGTCTCCTTGGAGCCTTCTCTTCTCCAGACTGAACAACCCCAACTCCCTCAGCCTGTCCTCATAGGAGAGGAGCTCCAGCCCTCTGATCATCCTCGTGGCCCTTCTGTGGACATGTTCCAGCATGTCCAGATCTTTCTTGTAATAGGGGTTTCAGAACTGGATGCAGTACTCCAGGTGGGGCCTCACCAGAGCTGTACAGAGGGGAAAATCACCTCCTCAACCTGCTGGCCACACTTCTCTTGATGCAACCCAGGATCCAGTTGGCTTTCTGGGCTGCAAGCGTACACTGGTGGCTCATGTTGAGCTTCTCATCTACCATGAGACTTACCCGTAATTTCTTAGGTCCTCTTTTTCACTGTGATTCCTAGTAAACTGGAATTATGCACTGAATCTTCCAAACCCTTGGAATTGGCCTAATGTGCCACAAAAGCAATAATGAGGAAAATCCCTGTTGGAAGTCACTTCCCAGTGATTTTCCCACTAACAATGGAAACAACAATTTCACGTGTTCCAGAAAGGAACAAGACACACCCATGAATCAGCCCTGCACCTGATCAACTACTTTTCCTCTAGAGTTTTTAACCTCCAGTGCTCAGTGGCTGATGCAGGTAAGTCTGGTTTGGTTTGTTCATCACATACCTGATGATACCTTTTCTCCCAGCATTGTCTTGCAGTGCTTACAAATTACTCTGGTATTTTCCTTTGGTTTCTGTAGGACAAAGAAATGTCATTTAAATGTCACTCAGTTACTCTAAAAAAAAAAGGAATGCATCATTTTAACATACTCCCCAGAGTAGATAGTGAACCCTGCCTTGTTTCTGGTCTCTTCATATTTACATACACACAGATTTGCATTCATTACTTCAGCTTTCTACACTTTGACTTCCTTGCAAGTTCCACGTTAGGTTTTTTTTCATCTGGCACTATGTACTGACTCCTCTGCACAGCCTCTAATAGAACCTCCTAACACTGAGTGACTGGATAACACAATGACATGGTAAATTCAATTTTCCTAAAGGAAAATAATGCATATGAAAAGAAGCATTCTAAAATAGATACATAAAATATTATGCTGCAATGTGGCTACCATCACTCGCTAAAATGTTGTAGCCACTGACAGTGTTACAGGAACAGCAGTTCACTGCTGAGCAGAGAGATGTCCACAGAGTATTTTGAATTACTAGGAAACAGCTGAAGAACACAACACAGCATGTAGCATGATACTCCAGAAAGGTGAGGTGGATTCTGTTCTTGAACAACCTCCTTGCCTCAGCTCAAGCAGAAGCAAAGACAAAGGATAGCTGCCAGCAGTTCAAAACAAATCTCTGTATGTTGCAAGCAAACAGATGTAATGAGAGAAAGCATGACAGGTGGAAAACTGAGGGTTTGTTTTATGTATCACTGAGATACAGAAAATAATGAATGTTAGGGAACAGATGAAGAGCTAACAAATATTTACTTTCGTGGTTCATGCTCTGAAATTGTAACCTGGTTTGTATCAAAGAAAAGGGAGATACCTGCCACTCAATGCATAAACTAGTTTGGTACTCACTATAGAAAGTACTTTTCATATTACAAGTATGCATAAGTTCATAAACTCTTCAGAAATTCAGAAGAAGCAATGTTCAGTCAAGGCTTAAAAAAAAACAAAAAAAAAAAAAAAACAAACCTGTGGATAACAACCCAGGAAGTCTCTACACTGCCCAAACCAACATCACTCAATGCTTGCCTCACTCTTAGGCATCCATTACTGGCCACTGAAAAAAAAATCTCATTTCTGGATAAACCTGTGATCTTTCCTAGTAATAATCCTACTAATTATGGTGTTGATATTTAAATCCAGTAACAGTATAAAGTACACAAGCACAGAGGGACCTGGGGGTACTGGTCGATAGGAAGCTGAACAGGAGCCAGCAGCGTTCCCAGGTGGCCAAAAAGGCCAATGGTATCCTGGCCTGCATCAGGAAGAGTGTGGCCAGCAGGAACAGGGAGGTCATTCTGCCCTGTACTCAGCACTGGTTAGGCCACACCTTGAGTCCTGTGTCCAGTTCTGAGCCCCTCAGTTTAGGAAAGAAGTTGAGTTGCTGGAAGGTGTCCAAGGAAGGGCAAGAAAGCTGGGAAGGGGTTTGGAGCACAAGCCCTATGAGGAGAGGCTGATGGAGCTGGGGTTGCTTAGCCTGGAAAAGAGGAGACTCAGGAGAGAACTTATTGCTCTCTACAACTACCTGAAGGGAGGTTGCAGCCAGGTGGGGTTGGTCTCTTCTCCCAGACAACCAGCACCAGAACAAGAGGACACAGTCTCAAACTGTGCCAGGGGAGGTTTAGGCTGGATGTTAGGAAGAAGTTCTTCATAGAAAGAGAGATTGGCCATTGGAATGTGCTGCCCAGGGAGGTGGTGGAGTCACCATCACTGGAGGTGTTTAGGAAGAGACTAGATGGGGTGCCTGGTGCCATGGTTTAGTTGATTAGATAGTATTGGATGATAGGTTGGACTCAATGATCTCAAAGGTCTCTTCCAACCTGGCTAATTCTATTCTATTCTATTCTATTCTATTCTATTCTATTCTATTCTATTCTATTCTATTCTATTCTATTCTATTCTATTCTATTCTATTCCAAGTAGAAACTCCAGAACTAGTTCTGTGTGGGCTTATTAACCTGGGTGTAGCACAGTACAGCTCTGATCTGGGAGCAGTATGTAGATACAACCACAATGATGCTCTTGAATTAATAAACTCTCCTGGAGCTAGAAACCCTGAGAATGTAATGAGAAGACAGCTACACTGGAGTTTTACATATAGTCTACATATACCCACATGTAATTAAACATTTACTGTTTTATTGGCTTGGTTTCTGCATCCAAACAAGACACTACCAACTTAAAAATGGAGCCTGTTGTTCAGCCTGGAAAAGAGAAAGCTCCATGGACACCTACTAGCTTTCCAGTCCCTGAAGGAGGCCTACATGAAAGATGGAGAGAGAGACTTTACAAAAGCTTGCAGTCATGGTTTTTTGAGTGGGGGGAGAGAACTGAACCTTCTCTCACCACCACATACAACAAGGGGCAATGGCTTCAAATCAGAGAGAAGCAGATTTAGATTGGATGTTAGAAACAAGTTCTTTATCATGAAGGTGGTGGAACACTGAAACAGGTTGCTCAGGAAGTGGTTGGGGTCCTATCCCTGGAGATATTCAAGGTGATGCTCAACAGGGCTCTGGGCAGCCTGATCTAGTTTAGGATACCCCTGATTACTGCAGAGGGGTTGGAGTAGATGACCCTTGCAGGTTCCTTCCAACCCAGACCACTCTATGCTTCTACAATTCTACTGTAGCATATGCCTATGAAAATAATATCTGGATTTAGCAGAAATTAAATTATTTGAGGGGAAAAACCTCTGAACTTATCTTTTTCTGTAACCTTTATAGAAGATGGCAACAGTTTCTATGGATTCCAGATAGCCTGGACCTACGTGTCTCTCTTCAAGGTGCATAGTTTCATTTCATCACCACTATCATACTCCTTAGTATTCAAATTTTAAAAGGGATAATGATGATGATGTGCTATGCTGATGTCCAGAATAAAACGTGGTGCTCTGTGGCCTATTACATCACAAAACTACTACTAAAATAGCTGCATGAAGTAAATCCAATGGCAAGGTACTTTTCACAGAATCACAGAATGTTAGGGGTTGGAAGGGACCTCAAGAGATCATCCAGTCCAACCCCTGCCAGAGCAGGAGCACCTAGGGCAGATCACACAGGAACACATCCAGGCACGTCTTGAATATCTCCAGAGAGGGAGACTCCTCAACCCCCCTGGGCAGCCTGTTCCAGTGTTCCGTCACCCTCACAGGGAAGAAATTCTTCCTCCTGTTTCCATGGAACTTCCTATGCCTCAACTTCCACCCACTGACCCTTGTGCTGTCATTGGGCATCACCCAGCAGAGCCTGGCTCCAGCCTCTTGGCACTCACCCTTTACATATTGATAAACATGAATGAGGTCTCCTTTCAGTCTCCTCCTCTCCAAGCTAAAGAGCCCCAGCTCCTTCAGTCTCTCCTCATGAGGAAGATGTTCCACTTTGCTAATAATTTTTGTGGCTCTGTTCTGGACTCTTTCAAGCAGTTCCCTGAGGTCCTTCTTGAACTGAGGGGCCCAGAACTGGACACAATATTCCATCTGTGGCCTCACCAGGGCAGAGTAGAGGGGGAGGAGAACCTCTCTCGGCCTACTAACCACAGCCCTTCCAATCCACCCCAGAATGGCATTGGCCTTCTTTTCCTCTTACAAAGGCAAGTTTTGAGGTATGCCCATTACAGGCTGACTTCAGAACCTGTACTAAGGACTTTCAGAGGAGGCAGACTTCCAAGCACAATTATCCTAATCACAAGCGGAACGATGCTTGGTTAATTGATTAATTCTAATCCAAGTGCCCTGAAGAACATGTGGTCCGTGATTAGGCCGATGATTAAAGAGATTATAGGTAACTCAAACAGACACACTGGGACAATTTTTTTTCAGTTACTCTATAGAAAAGATTAAGTACTTCCTGCTGGAACGATAGGGAATGGGAAAACGACAGACAGAAAGGAGTTAAACACACCAGTCTGGATCATTAAGTAGGCTGTGCTTAGTCTAATGATCTGTGCTAAAATATTGCCATATTATTAGGAACAACAGGAACAACAGAGCCAGAGATGGCAAAATAAAGGAATACACACTGGAAGACAGTGAAAATCAAAATAATATAGAAAATGGTAGCTAACCAAACCAGAGTTACTAATGAGATGCTACAAAAGTAAGGGTAAATATGCTCTGTGAATGCATAAACAGCTGAATAGTTGATATGGATAAAGAAGAAAATACATCATCTTCAGAACTAGAGAGATGATTACTGCTAAGGTGGATCTATGAAGTATGTTAAAAATCAGAAAATGGTTTGGAAAACCACCAAGAAAAAAAGTTCTAAGAAATAAATAGACTTTAGAGATAAGAAGAGATACAGAACTGCAATTCTTACTGTGCTTAAGTTAATAAGAAGGTAGCAAGGATCAGGATGATTAACCACTGAGAGAGCTTATCAAGGAATGTGATAAATCATAGAATCATAGAGTGGTAGGGTAGAGAAGGAGCCTCCACAGCCTGTCTGGGCAGCCTGTTCCAGTGCTCCATCACCCTCACAGTAAAAATGTTTTTTCTCGTGTTGAGATGGGAATTTCCTGTGATTGAGTTTACATTCATTGCCCCTTGTCCTTTTCACTGGGCATCACTGAAAAGAGACTGACTCCATCCTCCTGACGGCCCCCCTTCAAATATTTGTAGACACTGATAAAGTCCCCCTCTCAGCCTTCTCTTCTCCACATTAAACAGCCCTAGGTCTCTTGGTCTTTCCTAAGAGAGATGTTACAGGCCCTTAATCACCCTTGTAGCCCTCCACTCAACTCCCTCCAGCAGTTCCCTGTCCCTCTTGAACTGGGGAGATCGGAACTGTGCACAATATTCCAGATCTGGTCTAACTAGGGCTGAGAAGAGGGGGAGGAGAGGCTCCTTTGACCTGCTGGACACACTCTTAATGCACCTGAATCAGCCATCTTGGCCACAAGGCCATATTGCTGTCCCATGGATAACTTATTATCAGCCAGGAGACTGGATGTCTTTCTTTAAGCTATACCTCAGACAGAACTGAGGGATTTGATGCCAGAGTTCTCTGACCCGTACTGTGCAAATAGTAAAATGATCAAAGATGACCACTGTAGCTCCCCAAACACCAGGAAGCATCCTACACACAATCTGAACTTAGGATCACGAAGTCCTGCTTGCTGCCCACAAACCAGGAATCAAACTAAAAGCCCCTGGGCGGGCCTGACAACCTGTGTTAGGGCTTCAGAAAGCTAACTATGCTGGAAGTACAGCACCTTCCTTATGGAAATCAGAGAAAACAGTTGGTTCACACACACAGTTACTACCTTCCCCAGTTCCTGCCTTGCTACTCCTCTCAAATATACAGTTAAATTTACTTAGCCTGGAGAAGAGGAGGCTCAGAGGAGACTTTATTGCTGTCTACTACCCAAAGGGAGGTTGTAGCCACGAGGGGTTGGTCTCTTCTCCCAGGTGGCCAGCACCAGAACAAGAGGACACAGTCTCAAGCTGCACCAGGGGAGGTTTAGGCTGGATGTTAGGAAGAAGTTTTTCATAGAAAGAGGGATTTGCCATTGGAATGTGCTGCCCAGGGAGGTGGTGGAGTCACCATCACTGGAGGTGTTTAGGAAGAGACTGGATGGTTTGCTTGGTGCCATGGTTTAGTTGATTAGATGGTGTTGGGTTGAAAGGTTGGACTTGATGATCTCAAAGGCCTTTTCCAACCTGGTTAAATCTATTCTATTCTATTCTATTCTATTCTATTCTATTCTATTCTATTCTATTCTATTCTATTCTATTCTATTCGCTTAACTTGAAGACAATGGATAAGTAGCCAAGGTTTTGTGAAAACCAGTATTTGAAATTGGTACAAATACTACACAGTACAAGTGTATGACATACAGCACTTTCTTGAAAGCTACAGCTTGAACCTTTTTTGTTCTGGCTACAGTTAGAGGAGATAGCTGAGAACTGTGCAATACCTTACCTCAAAGCCACCACCACTACCTCATTGTATCAACACAAAAAGCAGTAATTTTGGCTAGAGTAATTAAATCAATATATCTATTTGACAATTTGCAGACGCTGGCAATCTGCAGATGGAGCTGGATCACCAGCCTAATATTTTCTATTTCTATTCCTAAGGATGCCTGATACAGTGTCAGGGAAAATATTTTCCCCAAGAGATGCTATTAGGATGCTGCAAGACCATGTGACGCTTATAAACTGTGTAACACTGGAAGAAGACTAATAGATGTGAAAAATTTGTTTGCCAAGGACAGATGCTGTCTTGGTCCCACTGGAGGCTGGAAAAGATGGTTTAAGCATCTCTGGTACATTCCTGCTACTATTTTGGTCATAAGCAAACACTTTCCAAAGAACTGCAATGCAATTAAGAAAGAACTCTCATACTGGGGCAGACTGCAACAATATTCTCTGAAATGAGAACATTTATGCCAAAAGCAATCCATCTTGTCTCTAACTTTCTATTCCGTATATTATGAAAGAATTCTCTGTTTCAGTACAAGGGGTTTTTTACCTTATTAGTCCAGTTTCTGCTGCTGGATCTTACAGTTTTGCTAATTTGTTTGGCAAGCAAGTGATACTGGAAGCAAGTAAACACAGAAATGAGAATTCCTTGCAAGAGTAAAAGATGCAGAAAGAGGGATTTGACAGAATCTGTTTAGGGAAACAAAAATGAAGATTCATCACGCTAAACTACTATTGTCTGCCTCTGACAGAAAACAGCCTCCACCCTCATTCAGAAATTCTGCTGTTATCCTGGTTTGACCCACATCTCAATAACATTTGTGTCCTACATCCTTTTATCATGTTCCTGTCTCAAAAACAACCCTTTTCTGGCAAACATTCCCTTTGACTGAAGAAGTGTGTCAGGCAGACTACTCCCCTGGCTTTGGGCTGCAATATGAACTCCACGCACCCTACCTCTTCCTGTCTTTGCTCCCATTGTTCTAAGATCCCTTTTGAGACTACTGAAATGTGAGATAATTGATGTGGGAGACCTCTGGCAGAAAGCATTGCCCTGTGGAAATCTGGAATCTCCCGCTCAGCCTCCTTCTTAAGGACACTTAGAAGAAACAACAAGAAATAACCCAAATTGCCACAGAGTTAATCCAAATTAATCTGCTTCTCCCGTGCTGCTATCCTTTCAGGCTATCAGTTCTTATTTTTCCCAGCCTCATCTTCCGCTTTTCAAGGAACAATGGAGCAAGAAACCGAAGGGACCACAGCTGCAAGACTTGCAGATATGTGCTGTAGGACAGAACTGCTCCCCAAGCAGATGGCTGGCTTGGATGCATCGCACCAGCAGCCATTGAAGTGCGAGAATCCCGGTGATTTAATTGAGGATAATGCAAATCCCTAATGATGATAAGCGGCAGCAGACAGGGAGCCAGGGCTCGGGTGTGACTTCTCAACTGATTAAAAGTTTCATGTTGGGAAGCTGTTGTAGCCAAAGCAGCAAATGTTCCCATAATTGTAGAAGGCTTTCAGTAATCAGGTTAAATACATGGTGCGGGAAGAAAAGATGCTACCAGCAGGTCCAGCCTTTGTCAGCAACCTTTGTCCAGTTCTGGGCCTCTCCGTTTAGGAAAGATGTTGAGTTGATGGAATGTGTCCAGAGAAGGGCAAGAAAGCTGGGAAGGGGTTTGGAGCACAAGCCCTATGAGGAGAGGCTGAGGGAGCTGGGGTTGCTTAGCCTGGAGAAGAGGCAGCTCAGGAGAGAACTTATTGCTCTCTACAACTACCTGAAGGAGGTTGTAGCCAGGTGGGGGTTGGTCTCTTCTCCCAGGACAAGCACCGGAAACAAGAGGACACAGTCTCAAGCTGCACCAGGGGAGGTTTAGGCTGGATGTTAGGAAGAAGTTCTTCCCAGAAAGAGAGATTGGCCATTGGAATGGGCTGCCCAGGGTGGTGGTGGAGTCACCATCACTGGAGGTCTTCAAGAAGAGACTGGATGAGGCGCTTGGTGCCATGGTTTTGTTGAGTAGACGGTGTTGGGTGATACGTTGGACTTGATGATCTCAAAGGTCTTTTCCAACCTGGTTAATTCAATTCAATTCAATTCAATTCAATTCAATTCAATTCAATTCAATTCAATTCAATTCAATTCAATTCTATTCTATTCTATTCCTATTCCTATTCCTATTCCTATTCTAAATATGCACAAGCAGTAGATTAAGAGAAAGGACTTTATGGACATTTAGGCTTTGGTGAACCAAGCTCTTGGATGTTCTTCTGGCAGAAGAAAAGATTATTGCCTGAACTGTTATACAAGTGCTGGTTTTCCTAGCCAAGTGAAGTATTGCATTTTCTTTCTTAATGGCTCTTATCCCAACACTGAAACATTAGTATCTCTACAAATGTTGTTTTGTTTTGTTTTGTTTTCTGGGCAGGACCAAATTTTGGTATGTCTAAGCCAAATTATATCCTACTTCCAAGAGATTTAGCTGATGGATATACTCCCTCCTGAAGCACCTCAGAAACATCAACATATAACTATATAGTTATATCCTGGGGTGGCAGATCTCTTTCATTACACAAAGCAAACTCAATTTCCGTACTGTATTCTAAGAGTGTAAGACAGATCATCAGACACATCTGAACCCAAAACACATAGTGAATTTTCCTAGCCTTTCTAAAGATAAAAAAACCCAAAACAACAAAACAAAAAGTGAAGAACAAATAATCACTTCCTTTGATTATATTTACGGACATGCATCCAATGATAATTTAGCAGAAAAACAATTGTGACTTCAGTTTCATTCTTTGCTCCACTACCCTTGGTCAAACACCTAACCTGTTACAGTTATTGTCTAACCAAACGATAATGTCCTTCACTCAGGATACTTTGGGGAAAATACTCAGGTTTAGAACTACCTAATTAAATAGTTTCTAGCTCAGTGCATAAGAAGAAGCTCTTCTTAGATATCTAGGTCAGTATCAAGACCATGGCACGTGCTTTAGAAAATGTAAATTACAGCTTAGAATATTTTCTGGCTTCTGTACAACTGAATGTCAACAGCTTCCTGTGACCTTCACAACAGCTCTGTAAAACATGCAAGATAAATAGACCAGTGACAAAAAAATAAGCCTTTTACAACAACAAGAGAGAAGTCCAAATAAGAATTACTTAAACAAAATACTTTACCAAGTTGGAGCCACTCTGAGACACATGGTGCCCAGTCTCTGGGCAGCACGTGGAAGATTTAGGCACATGTGATTCATTTTCTGAATTCAGCAGGAAAAAGTATCTCCAAGAAAACAGTCATCACGCTGAGGGTACAAAGTGCTCCTGGCAAAGGGGTTAGGGTGACAACACCACTCTTCAACTAAAGCACTCCAGTCTTCGCTTGGTAGAGGAAGAACTCTCTGAAATTTCCTAAGAGGGAAAAAGAAAAACTGTATTTCAACACATGTCATTCTTTTCTGAGACTAAAAGAGAGCTTAGATTCCTTACAAAAAGGGAGGGAGGTCTGGCATTTTCTCAAAAGGAAGAGCTTGGCTCCTTTCAGTCAAAGGTACTTTCTTTGGATGAATTCTGAAAAAAAGCAGTGGCTGAGTGTTTCCTGCCAAGTCTGTGATGAAGCATTTCCCAAAGGTGAATCTCCAATGATTTGGCATAGTCTTCTCTTGAAAGGAATCACATGGAACAGTTCTATCCAGTCATGAGAAGTATTGCAAGCATTTGCAATTATATTTATCACCACTTCTTGCAGAGTTCCCTTGCACCAAAGGTTGATACAAAACCAGCAGAAACAGACTACTGCCACAGCAAGGGAGAACATGTCCTCTGAAGCCCCTCAAAGTCAGATAGCAGACACTGAAAAGCTAAATCAACATTAAAAAAAGAAAAGGATAATGTAATCTTAATTTAGAGTCAGATTCAACTTTCAGAAGCCACATACCAAAATAATCTAAATCCCTTTCTCCCAGGTAGCTGCATGGACCAAGGAGGCTGCTCCAGGCAGTATCAGACTCTGCTTTTGTTATCATCATTGTTTTTAACTTACTTTCTTTGGTTTCTTTGCTTTCTGCTCTCTTCCTAATTTCCCTGATTACTTTCTTTGATTCCTTTATTTCATCTGCTGTTGCTTGAAACAGCAAGGGACAGAGCTTCATGATTCTACTGCTTACTTAAAATTTGCAAATAGAACTTTGCTTCACAAATAAACACACAGCTGCTAAGCCAGCAGTTAGACACTGTCCCTTTCTTGCAGTTCACAGATTGTTCTCTTCTGAAGGTGCCAGTTCTTCCCATTGTAGTTTCTTGTGCCTTTTTGTATTGGTGGGTGGATGAAAAGTAAAATCTTCCATAAAAACTTTCTTTCTAGCTCAACAATACATTTTAAACTGTGCTTGCCCCACCTGCAGATAAAAGTTGGAATAGCTCCTCCTCTGACCCAGCTTTACCTTAACTAAACGATCGCCTCTTGGCACTACACATAGCTGTCTTCAACCTCTGTGGTCTTATGTACTCTCAGAGATACAACCACATCTCTGCCATGGTGGGACCTTAATTCTGGTGTTGGCCAAATGACTGATTTGTCAAGGCCAGGTTGGAGAGGAGAGGAGAGGCTCGGAGAGGGGAGGGGAGGGGAGGGGAGGGAGGGGAGGGGAGAGGATAGAATTAACCAGGTTGGAAAAGACCTTCAAGATTATCAAGTCCAACCTATCACCCAACACCATCTAATCAACTAAACCATGGCACCAAGTGCCTCATCCCATCTCTTCTTAAACACCTCCAGTGATGGTGACTCCACCACCTCCCTGAAAAGCCCATTCAAATGGCAAATCACTCTTTCTGCGAAGAAGTTCTTCCTAACATTCAGCCTAAACCTCCTCTGGTGCAGCTTGAGACTGTGTCCTCTTGTTCTGTTGGTGGTTGCCTGGGAGAAGAGATCAAATCCCACCTGGCTACAACCTCCCTAAAGATAGTTTTAGACATCAATAAGGATGAGGCCTTGAGCAACCTGGTGTAGCACTGTTAATGACAATGCCAAAGGGGTTGGAACCTATGAATCTATCAATGAATTCCAGTGCCTGGGTTCACACTGAAAAAAAGAAGTCTTCATTCCTATGTATGGCCCTTTAACTGCAGCATCAAAAACCTGGTATTGCTCAGAAATGTTTTTTTAGGTGTTACATACAAGGGGGGAAAGACAGAGTTTACCTTGAGATGCAGAATAATGCTGTCCAGTTTCACTACAGCTCTTCTTTACCCTCATAGCCTAGAGCATCAAGATCTTGAATTCTTGCCCAAATAAAGCAGATGCCCCAAACTGTAGGAATTTGCTAAGCAAACTCCTCCTGAGTCTGAGCTATATAGAAAATACAGCATTTCCACTATATTTTAGACTTTTAGCATTCATAGGCAGGAACACATGTTCTGGATCACTCACTAGAACTGACAAAATATAACACTAAGAAAAACACATCTTTCCAGAAAAACAAAACATAAAAAAAACCCAAGAAATATGAAGTTTATTGGGTTCTGACTAACTTGAGGCTGCTAAATATGATAAACCCAGGGGACTTAGCTCTGAGTTTCTACATCAAGATAGCCACCTAAGCTGCCTTCACAAGGAGAAACAAACAGTTCTTAGGTTGAGACCTCCAATATAGCCAGGATGACTGTCCTTCTGGAGATAGCTTTATCTCCAAATAGAGAAGTCTAGGTAACTAATTTTAAAACCCTTTAACTTCAACACCAGTCTAAAAGTCTCCTGCCATAAGATACAATTCTCAGGAGGGCTCCCATGCTAAGCTAAGTATTCAACCACAGAGACCCTTTTAAGATTGGACTAAGAAAGATAATCCCTAACACCATCAATATCTGAGAACCCAGTAGTATCATCCTATCTATTGAAAATTCTGAAAGCTGGAAGTAAAATGGGCCTTTAACTTTTAAACACATAATCCTTCTGTTCTCTCTTTAACAGCAGTCTTCCTTATTTATTTACTAAAGCATCTTCAGCACACCAGCTTGAGGGTTAATTGTCATGCCTAAAACTATTTATGTAAGGAAACATGTAATTAGAAGATTTTCTCTCCTGTCAGTTTTACAACAGAATACTTACACAGCACAAATTCTTATCATTTTGGCTAAGGACAAAGTTTATTGCTTCAGAGCCAATTTAATTTTCAGAGCATTCAGCCTTTAAGAATTTCTTCCTGACAGCAATAAAGCCTTTAAGAATTATTTTATAGCTGAGCTACATGTAGCCTAACTGGAAGGAAATAAAGCAGAAATAAAGTATACCAAATACTTTACAGCTCTTAAATCATGGAAGGAAGAAAAAAACCAACCACAATCTAATCACTTCCTCTAACGTGGGTAATACAAATGGAGAAGAATCAGAGCATAAACCCCAACCTCTGAAGAGCTGTCAGATTCATGGAAGGAAAAAGACCAAGCAGGGGATTTCAGACTACATTTTCTTGCATCAAGGAAGCACTTACATTTAAACTATTCCTAACATATTTCTCTAATCAAGTCTTTTAAATTATGGCTTTGTATGTAGTCTCTGATAGTTAAAAATAAGCTGTAGCATTTTGAGTTTGGGGTTTGTTTAGATAGATAGGTAGGTAGGTAGGTAGGTAAGTAGGTAGGTAGGTAGGTAAGTAGATAGGTAGATAGGTAGGTAGGTAGGTAGGTAGGTAGGTAGGTAGATAGGTAGGTAGGTAGGTAGGTAGGTAGGTAGGTAGGTAGATAGGTAGGTAGATAGGTAGGTAGATAGATAGATAGATAGATAGATAGATAGATAGATAGATAGATAGAAAGAAAGAAAGAATTCCTCTTGCTTCAACTAAACATTGCTGCCACCTTCTTTGCAGGAACTTTTTATACTGGAAGAGTCTTATGTCTTCTCTACAGCCTTATCTAAACTAAATGCCATTTATTTCAATTTCTTCTCAAAGGTATCATTTTCTAGATCTCAGATTTTTCTTATTACAGATCCTTCCCTAGAAATTCACACTGCAATAAATCCCCACCTAGTGCTGCTATGTCACACTCGGCTCTGCCCAGAGGCACACATACAAATTCTGGAGTTAGAACATTCGACTATGCTGCTGTCTTCCTTTCAGAAGTGCTGAAGCAAAAGGTGTTGGATATGCTGGCAGCACCACTCTTCTAACCCTTGTCTTAATCACTATTTTTTCAGTGATAAATTTGAGGGGCTCACAAGTTCCCTGCAAGGAGAAATGCCAAGCAAAGAGACAGGAACATGCCTTCTTTTCCTTTCCTCAACAATTCTGACTGCATCACATTATAGGACAGAGAACCAAATGAAATAAACTTCATGCATATGAATTTGAGGCACTGAATTTTAGGCAAACACACACTCAGAGAGAAAAATATAAAAGTGCAATGTCTTTTGAAATCAAGTATTACTGACTAGAAATCAGCAGTTTCATTACTCAACAAATGTATCAAAATAAGACTTATTACTAGACTTTCTGATGTGACATTTCAGAAGAGAAAGGCAGGAAATCCTCATTCAGTTACATTCAAGCCATCCATAATTCCACATGTATGACAAGGAAGTAACAGGATTTACAGCATATGCCACATGTGTATTCCCATTTTGAGCATTAGGAGTGACACAGATCATAAAAGGCTGCATGTGCATCTCTAACAATCCTTGTATATCTACCTGAAGCTGTCAAGATTGAAAGAGACAGAAACTGCAAGAGCTTTTCATTAAAATTCTTACAGACTTTCTAAAGAACAGATTGGAAGTCTAAAGAATGAGGTCCTTCTAAAGAACAAGGTTGAGTCACACAGTTAAGAAACGGGTCCTGTGCTTTCTGAATTCAGCATCCCTGAACTGCACTGGAGTTTGGCTTTCCCTAACCAAAAGGGAGCTGCGGTCAACATCCTCTATCTGAAGGGTATTTAGAAGCCTAAGCCGAACTGAAGAGGGCCCCTGAAGTGCAGAGGAAGAAGTCTAGGCTCAAATTTTCAGTTTCATTTCCCTTCAACACAGCAAAGATGCAGGCTACTGAAAGACTAAGTATTTTTTTTATTCAGAGAAAACTATGAACATTTTTCCAGGCCAAAAAGTTACAGCTTTTTATTTGTACAGCAAAATCAGAAGCTATTATGATGAGTGCAAAGAGATTCTGTATGGGGAAAAAAAAAAGCCTAGATCTCAAAGCAGGCATTTCACATATAGGGAAGTCCAGCTACAAAATAAAACCTTTTGATCAAAGCATAGCAGGGAAGCAGGAAAAGAATCCAGACTTCCCACCTTACAAGGCAATGTACCAAACTCCCTTTGTCAGGTACTTCTCCTTTCCAGCCAGAATCAAATCAAGAATATACAAACAAAAGGGAAAAACTGTTTCAGGCAATTTTGCTTTTAGTCATTCCTAATGCTTCAGAAGTGTTTTTATCTAACAATTGCAAAATAAACACCTTTTAGCTGTCTGTCTAAGTACACAAAGTAACATGAATACCAATCACTATGGCATTTATTGCTAAAAATACAAGACACTGCAGTACTCACCGGCCTTTTACTATGATGTCACCACAGGATTGACAGTAAAAGACACAATTCTTCTGGGGTTTCAGGCTTTCTCTCAAATTAAACACCAAATCTACAGAGAGAAGAAGACACACTCTAAAACTGTGCAAGATTTTCAGTCACTCAAACAGAAAAAAATCCTGCCACGTGTCTAAATCCAAACAAGATGAGGATCCAACAAACAAAACAAAATGCTGACAACCTTAATTCATTTCTCTCCAGAAGCCAAGTACTAAGTCTTGGGAAAAACTTCTCATCTCCACCTCACGCCCAATACTGCTGTGTAGGGATTTTATATGTGAATAATTATTTTCACGGTGGAAATCTCCACAGGGGGAGTTGAGGTATTGCTATCATTACACAGACTGTATAAATAAAAATTAAATACCACCCTGCTGCAATGCTATTTCTGCTAATCAGTTCCTCTGCAGTATGAGGGTATATCCCAATATGTCACACAAAATAGTTGGGAGCTGGGGAGCACTAGTTTTAAATTTTCCAGCAGGTAAGACATCATCACCCACTGTGGTACCAGTCAAGGGAATAGAGAGTGAGCAATACCCTCTGCAGGCCAGTACAGCACCTAACAGCCTCACAAAAACCAGCTCAGAAAATGTTTCCAAATTGAAAAGGGAGCAATAAAAGCCTCCAAAAATTATCAAATAACATTAGGTGGAAGAAATTAGGTAGAGGTGCTCAAGAGGGGATTGGACATGGCACTTGGTGCCATGGTTTAGTAGTCATGAGGTCTTGGGTGACAGGTTGGACTTGATGATCTCTGAGGTCTTTTCCAACCTTATTGATTCTACGATTCTATGACTCTATGAAATGTAAAACTGTAAGCCTAGCTCTATGTATAATTTCCACTTTCTCAAACTTAAAGCATATACTCAGCACTGGCATTGAGATTTATGCTGCAAACACAAATGAAAAAATACTTTAAAACCCTCCAGAATTTAATACAAAAAACAACTATTTATCACATGTTGCTAAACACCAGGTTAGCATACTAATATAAGACATTAAAGGGTAACTAAGGTTATGCAATACATACCATGTGGCTCATATACGTGTTTTTCCTTTGCACAGCTTTCAAAGGTAGATGCTTAAAACTTAGTCTTTGATCTTTTAAAGTAGGTTTCATTAATAAGCCACATTAAAGAATTTTTGTATAATGCAAAATGCATATGCAAAGTGCATAATTGCAGATCAACATGCAGAAGCAACCCCAGCACATCATAAAATCAACAAAGTACTCCAGTGCACTTCTGGTGCTGAAACCATTATCGTACATGACATACTTTAGTGGTCATTTCTACTTTAAAAGCACAGAATGGCAATTTTATGTCATTTAATGTATGTCTCCCATCCTATTATAGGAATCTAAATGTACTGTGCTTGAATGAAAGCAAGCACCAGCTCTATTACCATGCTTCCTAGTTACACAAATACATCCAGAACCTGAAGTAACATCATGGAAATAAAGCTGGTAACTTTGCAGACGTTGCCTGCAACATTAACCTCTGCAAACGGAGGCTGTGAGAACATGAAGCCGCAGCACACAATCACAATCCTTTATGATTACACAGTCAGTGACAACCTTAGTGTGATAGGGTCGATGAATCATATTGCTGCATTTCCTGCTACCAAATAAAAAGCTGAGTGAAATAATATCATTTCGAAGTAAAATGGGAAAGCTTGGGGGAAGAAACAAGGGCAGATCTCAAAACTCCTACACAGGACTTACTCAGCAATCGTGTTGTCCTTTCATTATGCCACTTCCTGCACTTCTGATTTTCAAAACTGACAGTTTTATTAGTTTTTTATCAGTTCCTTATCTAAATCAATTAGAAGCTAAAGAGATCTCTTTAGACAAAACACCACCATATGCACAACGCAAGCCAGGAACTCCCGCTGCTTTCCTTGGGTTGGGGTGTGTGTGTGCTGCAGAGCCTGCACTTTAAAGTGTCTGTCTGCACGCCACTTAAATCAGCACGGTTTCAGGTAACCCAAAGCAACGAAGCTTTAAGCACAGGCGCACCGTGCCCGCACCCGCTCGGCGCCGAGCGAGCAGCAGGGTGGCTCCAGCGTAGCCTTACCGGAGCTGGGCAGCGGGCGGCGGAGGCGCAGCCGCAGGTGGAAGCCGTCGCCCGGCAAGCAACGCAAGCCGCGGCAGGAGGACGGCGCCAGCCTGACCTCTGGCGGTAGCGCCGCCGCCTCGCAGCTCTCACCGCTCCTTATTTCCAAACGGTCCGTGCTCAGGCAAACGTCCACAGGCGACCTCGGGAGATCCCTCTCGCTGGGGACGCAAAGGAAAAAAGGTGTCAGGACGAGATGCTGCTTTAGACACGCAGACCGTGACGGGGGGAAGGAGCCTCAGCGCTAAGGCGCTGGAGCGGTGCTGCGGATCGCCCAACGCAGCTCTGTGGCAGATGGAGACACAAGGCGAGGGCGGCGTGAAGCGCGGTGGGGCGTCCCGCTCGCAGCCCGAGGCTTCGGTGGACCGAGCCTGGCGTGGGCCCGCAGCTGCCCCGCGGCCCGAGTTGCGCCCCGGGCCCCACGCGGTAAACCCAGGTCTCCCATGGGGGTGAGCAGCAGTCGAGAGAAATAAACCACCGTACTCAGAAAGCATTTATTTAGGCAGTAACTCGGCCTTTTCCGAATTTCAAAAGATGGGAAGGGCAAGGAGAAGCGCAGGTACATAAACCGGGTACCGCCGTCGTTCAGGGCTAAAGACCCTAAACCCCAGGCCCGCCTCCCCCCGCCAGCACTGGCCGCTCCGAGCGGCGGAAGGCAGGCAGCCCTGCCACACTACCGGATAACCAGCAAGGCACTCTGCGTCCCCCGCCTGATCTCCAGCAGAAACCCTCCCGCCATGCCGGGGAAGAGACAGCTCCGCCGGCCCGCGCAGGAAGTGTCTGTTCCTCCGCCGGCCGGCGAAAGCAGCTTGTGGCAGCCCGCTCCCCACAGCGACCCCTACAGCTCGGCGGCCCCCGCGACGCCCCGGGTGGCAGCGGTGGAAGGGTGTTACCCTCACTGGTACTCTTCTGATTCTGATGTGTAAGCCCTTTCACCCAGCCCATACAAGAGCTCCAGATACCCAAGATGCTGCTTCACAGAGAGGGGAGTTTCATTGGCGCTCATGTGGATAAGCTGTTGGGGGGTAGTAGGCTGAGGGACTGGCAAGCCTCATCAGTGTCCTCAGAACGTGCTGGATCCAAGCCTCCATCAGGCAAAAATCCCAGGCAGCTAGGGTCCTCCAACCTTCACAGCAAGGAGGCACCCACTGCTCTTATCCACCACTGTCTCCTGGTGGTGCTGCTCTGTGGTTCAGGCTTGGACAACTGTGGTGCTTCCCCAGGTAAGTCTCCCCATCATCTGCTACCAGGACATGGAGTCTGTACTACAGTTGCAGATCTGCAGGTAGAGAAGGAATTATCCTCATGCTGCTAGAAATCACAAACCTTCCCCATCATGGGAAATCCTTCATTTTCCTACACCCAACCACAATCTCTAGGTGCCCTTCCTGTGTGCAGTTTGGGTTCTCACTTCCACAGGGTCTCTGAGAAGAACTCTTTCATCTTCCTTGGTACTACATGGTCTGCTGCACATCTCAACTCATGACTCCTCACCGCTGCACACCTCCAGTAGGCAAATGTGCCACCTCTGCAGGGTGGCTCCTGCAGTCTCAGGCCCCTTGAAGCTGCAGCAGCCTCATACTAGGTCTGACTGGGATGGAATTTCCTCAGAACAGTCTGTATGTTGCTGTGCTTAGGATTTGTGACCAGTGTTGATAAGACACCAGTTTTGGCTATTGATGAACAGTGTTTGCACACTGTCAAGGCCTTCTCAGTGTCTCGTTCTGCTCTGCATAGCAAGTGGGCTGGAGGTAGGGAAGAAGCTGGGTGGGGGAGAGGCAGGACAGCTGACTTGAACTGACCAGAGAGATATTCCACAGCACATAATGTCAAGCTCAGCAATGAAACCTGGGGGTGTAGTCTTTCTAAAGTAACTGTTGCTTGGAGACTGACTGGACATCAGTGCACGTCTGCCTGTGAGAGGCGGTAAGTGACTGTATGGGGGGTTTTCACCTCCTCAATTACTAATATATAATTGATGGACAACTTTTTTGCTTTTCTTCTCCTTCTGCAGAGTGAGCTAGCCACTGGCTGGGGTCAACCCACCATGCCTGCAAAGCTCTCAACAGGGAACCCAGGGAAAGGCCAATGCTCAGAAACTGTCCTGTACCACCACCTAGCCCCTGCCTTAGGAACAATCCCCTCTCTACCGTTTCTTGCAGCAGGCCTCCCCCAATTCCTTGTAATCCACATTCACCCAGCTCTTGAATACTGTCACATTGCTCTCAGACCAAACAGTCAACTGTGCTCCTGAGGTGAGGCTTCCTACTGCCTCTCACAAGGCCTTCTATCAAGAGACACCCATATGATTGTCCCCTAGCTCCTGAGCACTGTCACCAGTGCACACTTCATCCAACTTGCCACTCTCACAGCATGTAAGAGGCTGTGGATGGTCTGTAGTTGAGACCAGCAAGAGAAGAGCCTTTTGCTTTGAAAAAAACCATGACTTTCTGTGAATGTCACACCACCTTCTGCAATTGCAGAGTCATTTGAAAACACAATCTGCAAAGCTTTAAACAAAAAGGCAGATTTGCACTTGTTAATTTTATGGCAATTCACTACCCAAGACATCATTACTTTGAAATGATTTTTGGCCTTGGACTTGGCAAAAGCAAGTGGAAGGCTTATGAAAGTCTCAAATAAGTAGATGAAGTATGGTTATATTCTCTACACAACATTCTGAGTGTGGTGTTTGGGGATTTTGTTGTTGGTTGCTTATTAAGGAAGTAAAATATTTAGTCCACATGGTGGCTTTTATTTCCTATTACTTCACAAACCACAGAATCACAGAACATTAGGGCTTGGAAGGGACCTTACAACATCATCTAGTCCAACCCCCAATGTGCATACTGTAGGTTAAATTGTTCTGAGCAAGCAGGTTGTAAGTCAAACACAAAATCCACATAATTATAGGAGAAACAACTCCTACTATTAGTGAAATGGCCTTGGGCCCTGACTTTACAAAGGCTTACACATAGCTACAAAGTAATGAATAATCTTAGGTATTTGCAGGGTGTGAGTTTCATTTATCCATAATTGTCTAGTACAGGTTTCTCACCATTTCTGCATAATTACACAGGAATGAAGGTAAATGTCCTACAGAGCAACTGCACCTGGCATCAGCAGTGCATCTAGGCCTCTATTTTGACTCCAACATTCAGTTAAAGAAGACACTATTTAGGTAAAAATCCTCAGTGTTGTCACTTCCTGGTACTTCCTCTGTGTTTCTCATTTTACTAGGGATGCTGGAAGGTACTTCCCTGCCTATTTCCTTTGGTGTCCACTTATAAATGTGTTTGCCATCAATATGAATAATGCCTCCTTGAACCTATGGACAGCGTCCAAGTCCCCCCCTCAGATGGCAACACATTCCCCAAGTTCACAAACTGCTGTGCAGAAAAGCCATTTTCTTTACACATCTCAAAAATGATCTTCCACTGTTAGAACAGAATTACCCAGGCTGGAAAAGACCTTTGTGATCATTGAGTTCAACCTATCCTCCTCATTCTCATAGTCAGAGCTATCTGGTTAACAACTTTATATCTTTTGAGATATAAAGTCTTGATCAGTTCTCTCCCCTGCCTTGTTTCTCCATATCCAACACTCCCAGCTGTTACTGCTCTTGCTGTAAGGCAACAGCAGCATCCCTCCTCTGTACCTTCCCTAGCTTCTCTACATCCCTCTTGAGCCATGAAGACAAGAATTGATGCAGACATCATTCCTAGGCTGCACCAGCATTTTATACAGCAGCCAAACATCTACTTACCTCTTACCTTGTTCTCAGTATCCTTCCTGATAACATACTATGTTTTGTGTGGGTTTTTTTTGGTGGTGGTGGTTTTGGATGTTTTGTTGGTTGTTTGGTTTGGTTTTTTCTTTTTTGATTGCCACTGCACATAAAGCTGATGAGACAATTTCAGGGAACTGTTTCAGAGCTCTGAGTTTTAACTGCCACTGATAAATTCAGCAGAAGGGAAGCTTAGGAATGTGCATTACACCACAGGAGCATGTGAAGGCACATAGTACTGAAAGGACCATCACCTCTGTGAAGATCATCACTTTTAAGTAACTCCAAAAGCACCATAGACCTCAGTTAAGAATCTCAAATGCATTTGTAAGCACCTTCAAGGAAAAATAAATGTAAAGGCAACATGTTAATTGGAAACACATGACCTGTAGTCATACTCAATGCCTCAGAAAAATCAGTGGCCATTTTCTGCTTTCCAAAAAGTAATTGTCTCTCACCTATTGAATCCTGGAATGGTTTAATGAGAAAAGGAATCACATTTTCTCTTGATTATTATGCCAAGTCTGGTGCTCCCCAGGGATCAGTGCTGGGCCCCATGCACTTTAATATCTTTACTGATGATCTGGATGAGGGTATTGAGTCCATCATCAGTAAGCTTGCAGATGACACCAAGTTGGTAGCAGGTGTTGATCTGTCAGAGGGTAGAAGGGCTCTGCATAGGGACATACAGACTGAAGGAGTTGGGGCTGTTCAGTCTGGAGAAGGCTCCGAGGTGACCTCATTGTGGCCTTCCAGTATCTGAAGGGGGCCTACAAGAAGGCTGGGGAGGGACTTCTCAGGATATCAGGTAGTGAAAGGACTAGGGGGAATGGAATGAAGCTGGAGGTGGGGAGATTCAGGCTGGACGTGAGGAGGAAGTTCTTCCCCATGAGAGTGGTGAAGCCCTGGAATGGGTTGTCCAGGGAGGTGTTTAAGACCAGGCTGGATGAGGCTCTGGCCAGCTTGATCCAGTGTGGGGTGTCCCTGCCCATGGCAGGGGGTTGGAACTAGATGATCCTTGTGGTCCCTTCCAACCCTGACTGATACCATACTATACCTTGACAGGCTAGACAGATGGGCAGAGTCCAAGGGCATGAGATTTAACACACCTAAGTGCTGGGTTCTACACATTGGCCACAACAACCCCATGCAGTGCTATAGGCTGGGGTCAGAATAGCTGGAGAGCGGCCATGCAGAAAGGGACCTGGGGGTACTGGCTGACAGACAGCTCAACATGAGCCAGCAGTGTGTCCAGGGGGCCAAGAAGGTCAATGGTATCCTGGCCAGCATCAGGAATAGTGTGGCCAGCAGGAGCAGGGAAGTCATTCTGCCCCTGTACTCAGCACTGGTTAGGCCACACCTTGAGTCCTGTGTCCAGTTCTGGGGCCCTCAGTTTAGGAAAGATGTTGATTTGCTGGAAGGTGTCCAGAGAAGGACAACAAAGCTGGGGAGGGGTTTGGAGCACAAGCCCTATGAAGAGAGGCTGAGGGAGCTGGGGTTGCTAAGGCTGGAGAAGAGAAGGCCCAGAGGAGACCTTATTGCTCTCTACAACTACCTAAAGGGAGGTTGTAGCCAGGTGGGGGTTGGTCTCTTCTCCCAGGCTACCAGCACCAGAACAAGAGGACACAGTCTCAAGCTGTGCCAGGGGAGGTTTAGGCTGGATGTTAGGAAGAAGTTCATAGAAAGAGAGATTGCCCATTGGAATGTGCTGCCCAGGGAGGTGGTGGAACCACCATCACTGGAGGTGTTTAGGAAGAGACTGGATGGGGTGCTTGGTGCCATGGTTTAGTTGATCAGATGGTGTTGGGTGATAGGTTGGACTTGATGATCTCGAAGGTCTTCTCCAACCTGGTTAATTCTATTCTAAACTTCATAAAGAGCTGGCTGATAATATAAGTCTCCAAGTAGAAGATTTACAAATGTTATGAGAATTTTCCCTGGCAATATTTCAGAAATATTTACTTGTCTTCAGACAAAGTCTCAAAGATTTATTATATGAGCAGAATGCACTTTTTCTTTCCCCAGTTAAGTAATTTATAACCATAATAACTGTTTGCTATTATGGAACCCCCAGCGATGACTTTGAAACTAACAGACTGCAGTCTGAACACCGTCCTCTCTGTACTGTGAAACTGGTCACTTGAAAATCATCTTGCAATTAAAAAAATCCCTTTCAGTATCTTCCACGTGGGCACCCCACACACCCTTATGTGCAATAAGGACTCAAGTATACTAGCAACAACTCTTTTAACATTCTAAATGCAGCTACTCCTGATATAATCAATTGTACCCTAAAGTGCCACTTGCCTTCCATTTTTACCTGCACTATGTTTGGTGAACTATGTTACGATTAGACAAAATATCTATACATATGTAAACTCCTTATGCTTATTTCCATCAGCGCACATGTGCCCACTTCCACGTTCTCCCCACATGCAAGCACGGCGACGCCAACCATCGACGAGGCACGAGCAGCTCCTTCCTCACAGAAACCCGCAGCCCACACCTGGAGCCGCCTCGTCCTTCGCCCGCCGCCCCGTAAGCGCCAGCACAGGTGCGGACACAACCGCAGCGTTACGCACCCCAGCTGCCCGCGGGACAGACTCCCCGCCCGCTCCCCGCCGTTTTCCGCCGCCGCGACAAGGGGAGGCCTTCCGCGCGTGCCGCCCGCCCACACGCGCCGCCTGCTACCGGCGCCCGCCGCCCGCCGCCCGCCCACACACCACACGCGCCGCCCGCGCGCGCCTTTCCGGCCGCGGCCCGCCAGGGGAGCGGTGCGGCGAGAAACGCCGCGGTGAGCAGCGCCGCGGTGCATGCCGGGAGCTGTCAGGGCGGCGCGGGGCTGCTGGCGGTGGTCAGGTTCTTCCGGCTTGGGTCGCTCAGGTAACGCAGC
The DNA here is from genome assembly GCA_033816785.1 of Picus viridis. Taxonomy (NCBI): domain Eukaryota; kingdom Metazoa; phylum Chordata; class Aves; order Piciformes; family Picidae; genus Picus; species Picus viridis. The sequence goes on along the minus strand of CM066578.1, from coordinate 45,974,954 downwards.
TCCCCCCGGCGTCCCCTCCTCTCCCTTCTCCTCGTCGTCTTCCCGGCGCGGGTAAGCTGTGGGGCCCAGCGGCGACTGCTTGAGTGCTTCACTCCTCCCTTCCTCCCGTCGCTGCGCCTGTGTTGGGGAGGGCGCCGCAACCGAGCGGGGTCCGCCTCTGAAGCAGAGCCGGCCCTCTCCTCTTCGTTCCCCGGGCCGGGCTGCGGGCACCGTTGGAGAGAGCAAGAGCCGAACCAGGCCCGATCTGGCCTAGGCGCGGAGGGCAGGTGCCACTGAGCCTTTTAATTGCTCTGCATCAGTTAACCTGTGGCACCTGACTTGCCCGACTGCCGCCCCGTGGTCTGCACTCCGCTCTCCCCTGCTGTCTCCCATAGCGCAAAGCGGGCCCAGTTGGTTTCGGGGCTGCAGAGGCTCTCCTTTCGCTTCCCCGCTCCGATACCTGCCGCGGGCGCTGCTGGCGGGGCCTGGTTTCGCCCTTCGTGGAGGTGCTTCTGCAGGGGATCTCTTCCCGTCTGGGAAAAAGCTCTGTGTTGGGCTGGCAGAACCGTCCTGCTTTGACCTTGAACGTTCAAGGGCTGTGGGCCTCTTTTGGGTCAGATTCCTGGATGCCTTTCTCGGCTGCTTCAGACGTTGTATGTGATGTTTGGAAGGATACGTGGGGCATATGGCTGTCCGTAGTTCATGTCGTACAGGGTTAAATTTCATCTGTTGTTGCAGGGATCGCCTTAAATCTCATGATGCCCACTGGAAAGGCAGAAATATGTGGCAGCTCTTGTTAAATATTTTTTAGAAGCAACATTTTGCATAGCTGCAACAATAACCAGAAGAGGATAAACAATTTATCTCTTTAAGTATCCTAAAATATGCTGGATATGAAGTGCAGGTTTTGATGATCTTATTCTGGGTGACTCAATCCCTGTATTTTTGTTGCTGATCTCCTTTCTATATGGAGTAATAGTGGATGTGTGGTGGTTCTCAGGTTGTCTACATAATGTGGTACCTAAACTCCAGTTATAGGGCTGTGAAGTGGTGGGAAAATTCTATCTAAATAGTAATGGACTAGATACTTGCAGGAAATAAGGAGGCATAAAGTAAGGTTGAATATCATAATCCTTCCTTTTGTTGCCAAGCCTTGGTCTGTGTTAAATGCTTTCACTGACCTGGCTGTCAGATTTGCTTAATGTTTTTTTTTTTGTTTGAAATAATGGTAACTTTTCAAAGGTAGGCTGAATTACAGTAGGCATTTTGCAAGTCTAATAATAGTATGATGTCTCAATATTGTGATTATCCAAAATGTACAGTCCATTTTAACATAACATGGATGAATGTCATGTAGAGGAATGTCAGTTGGGAAACAAGCTGAATGTCAACAGTGTAATTCCTGGTTTTGTTTTAATTGAAATAAGAACAGGCACTTTTGGTAATGAAGCAGCCTGTAAATGCAAAATAGGGAGGGAGTGACTACATTTCTGACTTACTGAATGTCATGCTTTCCCAGCTTATTTGTAACACCTGTGGCAGTAGGTGTTTAAGCAGTATCTCATCAAAACAATGTACTCTATGTCTTCCATTACTGAGGTGATTGTGCATTCAAGTGGATGGTTATGTCTGTTCTGGTGAGACACTACCTTGAGTCCTGTGTCCAGTTCTGGAGCCCCTATTATGGGACAGATCTAGACATGCTAGAGCATGTCCAAAAAAGGGCCATGAGGATGATCAGAGGGCTGAAGCTCCTCTTCTGTGGAGGCAGACTGAGAGAGTTGAGGTTGTTCAGTCTGGAGAAGAGAAAGCTCCAAGGACACCTTTCTGTGGCATTCCCATATCTTAAGGGGGCCTACAAGAAAGCTGGGGTGGGACCTTTTAGGATGTTGGCTAGTGGGGAGTATAACAAAACTAGAAATGGGTAGATTCAGATGGGATGTTAGGAAGAAGCTCTTTACTATGAGGGTGGTGGAACACTGGAACAGGTTGCCCAGGGAGGTGGTGGAGGCTCCATCCCTGGAAATTTTTGAGGCCAGGCTGGATGTGGCCCTGAGCAACCTGATCTACTGTGAGGTGTCCCTGCCCATGGCAGGGTGGGGTTGGAACTGGATGATCTTTGAGGTCCCTTCCAACCCTGACAATTCTGTGATAGGCCATGTTTATACTGGTAGTGCTCTACTTGTGTAAAAATATTGGCACACTGCACCAGTCACTGATAGGCTCATGGCACACACAGCAAGATACTAGGTTAAGAATGTGTTTTGTCTGGTGTATGTGGGCATGGCCTGTATTCTACCACTGTTTCCAGTTTGAGTAGGGGGAGGACAATTCCACCAGTTAATTATTGGCTTATCTGTCTTGACCAGAGCTACTGCTGTCCACCTGTCCACCTTCAGTGTCTTCTGACTTAGCTGGGAATGGCTGCTTGGTCTGAGCTGACTGAAAATGATTCGTTAATATTCTACTTTTTTTCCCTTTTTTTTTTTTTTTTTTTTACTTTGGTGGAGCTATGTTATGTTGCATATGCAGTTTGTAGAAGACAGTCAAGAAGTATGAAATATGTTATACAAAATATGCTCTGAAAGTGGTTGAGAAAAACAGGAGATAGAAAAGAGGCTAAACTAAATGATACCTGCCAAAGCATGAAACAGAGAAAGGGAAGTAATTTATTTGTATGCATGTAAATTGTCTTTCAGCTTAATAGTCAAGTGCTGACTTATAGCAGAAAAGTAGTTGAATGGTAAATAGAAACAGTAAGAGCTTGTGTTTCCCTCTGAAAGCCTGGAAAGAAGAAACATTGCAGGATCAACCATTTTCCCTAATAATTGAAACAAGAAGAAAGTACCAAAGAGACTCAGTAAATTGATTGGCCAACACATCCCTGTATTTATCATAGAGTCACAGTCTGCATCCAGTTCAAATGGACCCTCAAAGGTCATCTTGTCCAACCCCTCTGCAGTGAGCAGGGGCATCTCCAATTAGATCAGGAACTTGTACTTCAGCATAAGAATAAAAAATTATATAAAGCCAAGGAATGATGCTTTGCCTAATATGCTTTCTGCTGTCACCTGCAACAATCAGAGGGAATTTAACCTTGTATTTATGTCTCTTCTTGTTTACTTCTGAAAATGAGAAAGAACAAGTTTCAGTCCAGCCACCATTTTCAGAACAGTCAAAAAAGGGGTTCTGCATTACAGATTCCTTTGAAATCCCTCTGCAGAATATATGAAATTAGATAAATTGTAAAATAACCACAAACTAGGTATAAGTATGGCATATGACACTATTTCAGAATTGAAGTCAGAACAGAAAGTGATAGAAATGAGCTGAAATTTGAACAAATTATCTTAGGACCTCAGGGTGTAATACAGAAAGAAGTTGGACAAAGTCTTTCCCAGATGCATTGTATTAAAAGGCTGCCTGAGTAAGGCAGTGATAAAGATATGAGAGCTTCTGATACGGTTTTGTGGAAAGAAATATAAGGGTTGTTTCAGGACAATGTTAACCTTGCCCGAAGCTACGTATTATTAGAAGGATGGGTATGGATGAATAAAGTGTTCACCTAAATCTTCAATTTTACTCATTGTCAACAAAGAATAAACAAATAAACTATCAAATCACCTGTTTTTTTGTTTGCTTGCTTGCTTGTTTGCCTATATTTCTTGGCCTTTTATTTTAAGTTGATAGATTTTGTGTTAAGCTGCGCATGGGAGTAGTTAAAGAAATGTCACAGTGTGAAGGGCCCACTGCTGCCCTGGAACCAGTGCTCCTCTCAGCAGAAGAGAGTGCTGCAAGCTTCATGTAAGAGCAAGAGACTCTTGTCAGACCTCTGTCAGTTGTTTTTTCTGCTGAACTGAAAAGTATCAGGAGGTTGGCAAATTTGCCTTCAAAATAAAGCGTAGCACAAAGCTGTGTTTAAACTGTGGTCATTCTGGTTTGAGTTGTTTTTCATTGTTACATATGCTATTGCCTTTTTTGTTGTTATTATTGGCTTATTTATTTATTTTATTTGGAATTTTACTTTCTCTACTTTGAGAGTGACAAAGCACTGGAACAGGCTGCCCAGAGAGGTTGTGGAGTCTCCTCTGAGAGCTCAACATGTTCTTGTGCAACCTGCTTTAGCAGAGTGGGTAGATTAGATGATAACCAGGAGGCCCCTTCCAAACACCCACCATTCTGTGGTTCTGTACTGCTTAGAATAGAATACAATAGAATTAACCAGGTAGGAAAGACCTTTGAGATAGAGTCCAACCTATCACCCAACACCATCTAATCAACTAAACCATGGCACCAAGCACCCCATCCAGTCTCTTCCTAAACACCTCCAGTGATGGTGGTTCCACCACCTCCCTGGGCAGCACATTCCAATGGGCAATCACTCTTTCTATGAAGAACTTCTTCCTAACATCCAGCCTAAACCTCCCCTGGCACAGCTTGAGACTGTGTTCTCTTGTTCTGGTGCTGGTAGCCTGGGAGAAGAAACCACCCCCCACCTGGCTACAACCTCCCTTTAGGTAGTTGTAGAGAGCAATAAGGTCTCCTCTGAGCCTCCTCTTCTCCAGGCTAAGCAACCCCAGCTCCCTCAGCCTCTCTTCATAGGGCTTGTGCTCCAAACCCCTCCCCAGCTTTGTTGCCCTTCTCTGGACACCTTCCAGCAAATCAACATCTTTCCTAAACTGAGGGCCCCAGAACTGGACACAGGACTCAAGGTGTGGCCTAACCAGTGCTGAGTACAGGGGCAGAATGACTTCCCTGCTCCTGCTGGCCACACTCTTCCTGATGCTGGCCAGGATGCCATTGACCTTCTTGGCCCCCTGGACACACTGCTGGCTCATGTTCAGCTGTCTGTCAGCCAGTACCCCCAGGTCCCTTTCTGCATGGCCGCTCTCCAGCTACTCTGACTCCAGCCTGTAGCACTGCATGTTAACTGGATTTACTGAGGTTGTTTGGTCTGGAAGAGAGAAGATTGAGGGGGTTATCTTACTAATGTTTAAAAATATATGAAGGGTGGATATCAAGGAGAAGGTACTTGTCTCTTTTCAGTGATGTTCTGTGATAGGACAAGAAATGGTCAATACAAACTAGAACATAGGAAGTTTCACCTCAACGTGACTAAAAACTTATTTACTGTGAGGGTGATTGAGCATGGGAACAGGCTGCCCAGAGGGGTTGTGGAGTCTTCTTTGGAGACTTTCATGGACCACCTAGATGTGTTTCTGTGTGTTGTGCCCTAAGCAATCCTGCTTTGCAGGGGAGTTGGACTTGATGATCTCTGTAGGTCCCTTAGAACCCCTACCATTCTATGGTTGTACTAGATGGCCTAGAGTAAAATATGAGTAAGAAAGAAAAATAATATTTCAAGTCTTCCATCAGTAAGTGCTTGGAAAAGATTGGAAGAGGAGAGCTAGCAGGTTAAAAAAATTCTTCTTGGAGAGGATGTAGTGATCATTTGAAAGCATGAGGCAGAAACTCTCAGAAGTGAAAATAAATTGCAATTTATTTTAGACATTTTCTCTCGTTATTCTTCTCAGACACTTACAGAGGAAGTAACGATTTGAAATTGTGTATTTACTTATCAGTCATTGGCAGTAGCCCTAAAGCCTGGTTGGTGTGTGAGCTGGGTGGTTCCACTGTGGGACTGGAAAAGCACAAAGCTCACAGTGCTGACAAGTAGTATGGAAGCCTCAGGAAGGTGCAGTTGTGCTCATCCCAGAACATGCTGTTTTTTCTTTGTTAATGATTTTTCCAACCCATCAAACCACTGTAGTTACCATGGATTTAGCTTTGTTGGATAAATGACTTCTCTGTTCTGTTCAGAAGAATACAAACTGCCATATTTCTACTATGCAGTCTCAGGATTGTTTTATGAAGGTAGGGAAACTGCTAACTGCCCAGTGTTGCAGATTTGATTGTGTGTGGTTCTAAAAGGCTCTACCAACCCAGAGTGCAGGCCAGCCTTTTTCAGCATGGCAACGGTTTGTTATGGTCCAGGGAACAGTAGGTGATACACTAAATAGGAAATTATGCTTGGTTTCTGAGTAAGGATTTTGGTTTTGTGTTTGACTTAGCGTCGTCAAAATGACTGATTGGCTCCAGGAGGTTACATTCCATATATTAACAAATAATAATCCCACATGTGAGATTCTGCAGTTGGGGTTGTTGAGATCTCAGCCTGGAGCCTGGCATGAAGATTATTTTTAAAAAGTGCTTATATCAAGATTGTTTACTGACAGAGGCATTGGTGCTATAAATTAAACTGAGTGTAAAGATGGTGACTCTGTGAGCTGGGTTGAAATGAAGCTTAAGGAGGAAACCCTTTGGAAACATGTAAAAAGAATGCAGGTTAAATGCTAGGTGTGGTATTTGGTTTTCTTTCCTTCTAATGTGTAATTGAATAAGAAGGAAATAGTAAGCAAGTTCTAGATCTAGATTGAAATATTGGTGATTCAAATACATTAAGCAACAAAGGGAAGAAGAGGCCAAGAAAAATAGTTGTGAATGAGCGTTGAAAGATAGCCACAAATTCAGGGAAGCATTTCCTCATTTTCCTCTGTGTTGTGTTATTCTGACTTAAATTGCCATCTGTTTTTAAATACGACATGTTAGCTATTTTACATCATTTAAAGTAAGAAGCATGGATATCTGGAGTTTTGTTGATTTTTAGACATAAAATGCGTGCTGATAAAGTTATATTGTAGTAGGTGGATAACTCAAGAGTTGTTTATTGCCAGAAAGGAAAAAAAAAAAAAGGTATGGGAAAATAGTATTTTAGGAAGAGGAAAATAATTTCAGTCAATGATTGACCTGAGTTATAACAATGAAGATGCAAATAATCACCTTGCTTTTACTGAGTGACAGAACTTCAGATCTGTGAAACTTGAATGTTTGATTTGAGATCAAGAAAAATAAGACATTTTAAAGGCAGAAGCTTCAGTGTAAGATTCCAGCATTTGTATAGCACAAGATGACCTAACTGTAGAGATTTTGTTATGCTGAGTATCACATTGTCATTTGAGCATCTGTTGTATGCCACTGCAATGCTTACATTGACTGATATGTATTTAGTGTTTGCTTTATTCAGATTTTTAAAATTAACTGTTAGCTGCAATTAAATATTTGGCATTGAGTCAAATACTATTTTAACAGAGAAAACCTTTTATTTATTTAATACAGCAGTGCTTGGAGCTCCCTGTAGTGATCAGGGCTGCTTTTTCCCCTCGTACTTTGCCACAAACAATAAGAAAGTCCTGAGTTGTTTGCAGGCGCAGTGCACAATGACTGGAAGAAAAGGAATTGGTAATGTTCTTGGTCTGGAATCAAAATGAAATCCCAATCAAGTACATCAAACTCTTCTGTACTCCATGTATTATATATTGAAAAGCTGTAATACTGAAGTAGTGAGTCAGGGAATTAAAATGTTAACCTAAACTCTTCTTAAGAGGCAGCTGAAAGGGATCTGTATTTACCAATGAAAATGAGAAATATTTGGTCACTTTTCTTTTACCTTCTGATAAACAGACATAGATTTGATACTTTTTTTTTACTTCTGAAGAGTTATATTCTAAAGCAAACATTCACTTAGAGTTTGTTCATAATTATAAATTTGTTTTCTTAAACAGTGAATGGAGAAGTTAAATACTGAGAAGGCTTGTTGCTCTTTCCTTATGAATTCATAAGCTTGTTATTTGTTCCTCTGTGAACTAATGTCTGGTGTAAGTCAGACTTTGAAATACCATAGAACAACCATTGCAGGAGAACTTTTTATTGTATCTTACATACTTCCATCAGACTATGTCCAGTGGTAGGCTTGCAGTTGTATTCCAGTTGTCTTTCTTCTGTGACTTCCTGTCTGTGCAAAAGAAGGAAAAGTGTACTTGGTTTCTTTTTACTGACACTTGTGTGTGTGTTTAGTAATAAGCATCATAAATAATAAACTAGTTTTGTAGATTCTCAATCCAAGAGGGAGAAACATCCAGTTAGGTACCTAATCTAACCTCTGTAGCCATAGATAACTCTCTCATTTGAGTCTTGTTTGAATGATACAATAGAATAGAATTCACCAGGTTGGAAAAGACCTTTGAGATCATCGAGTCCAACCTTTCATCCAACACCATCTAATCAAGTAAACCATGGCACCAAGCACCTCATCCAGTCTCTTCCTAAGCACCTCCAGTGATGGTGACTCCATCACCTCCCTGGGCAGCCCATTCCAATGGCCAATCACTCTCTCTATGAAGAATTTCTTCCTAACATCCAGCCTAAACCTGCCCTGGCACAGCTTGAGACTGTGTCCTCTTGTTCTGGTGCTGGTTGCCTAGGAGAAGAGACTAAGCCCCACCTGGCTAAAACCTCCCTTCAGGGAGTTGTAGAGCGCAATAAGGTCTCCTCTGAGCCTCCTCTTCTCCAGGCTATGCAACCCCAGCTCCCTCAGCCTCTCCTCATAGGGCTGTGCTCCAGACCCCTTCCCAGCTTCGTTGCCCTTCTCTGGACACCTTCCAGCAACTCAACATCTTTCCTGAACTGCAGGGTCCAGAATTGGACACAGTACTCATGTTGTGGCCTAACCAGTGCTGAGTGCAAGGGTAGAATGACTTCCTTGCTCCTGCTGGCCACACTATTCCTGATGCAGGCCAGGATGCTATTTGCCTTCTTGGCCACCTGGGCACACTGCTGGCTCATGTTCAGCTGGCTGTCAGCCAGTACCCCCAGGTCCCTTTGTGCCTGGCCACTCTCCAGCCACTCTGACCCCAGCCTGTAGCACTGCATGGGATTGCTGTGGCCAATGATGATCATATTTTATTGATTTAGAAATTGCCAGTATGGGTAATGTGCACGTTGTTATGTTGATTTATTTTCATTTTCTCATGGAAAGGAATTTGAACATTGAAAGCAGTGTCATTTTCTGTAGAAAAATGCAATAAGCTGTTTCCAGTTGTGAATTTTGACTGGCTAGGAAATTGTACTAAAGCTATTATTCACAATATTAGATCTTATTAAGTGCTGTATGCTGTTGCCGGATATTAATCAGATCATGGCTAATTATAGCTAATTATACAGTCTTGTCCAGGATTTGTTGTTTCTTTGGGTAATAAGGAGTTGGTGGGTTTTTTTTTTTTTTCATCTTTCATCACTGTGCTAAATAGCAATTTTTCAAAATAACAAGCTCAAGCAAATCTTTTCTTCAGAAGAGACATTAGAGATGCCTCTGGAATAAGAAGATTATAGGAAAGTCAGTTTAGGAATAATTAGCTGTAATTGCAAAGTCTCTATCTTTGGTGGTAGAAAAATCTATTTATTTCCAACATTTTATTTTTATCTTAAGAGACTAGCCTGGGATTTTCAGTATTTATTTTGCTCCTCATGCTTTGAAATGCTTCTGAGAGAAAGCAAACCATAATAAATTACCAAATTACAAGGCTTCTGTTTTTCATGTATTCAAATCTGTGTTTGTATCAAGTCTGTTTAAATAAAAATGTGTTTCTGCAGTTACCAGCTTGGTATGTGGGTATTGCACACAGCTTAAAAAGCAGTGGCTCAATACCATGAAATCTGATTTTTAAAAATTATCCTTTTTTCTCATCTGCTTTTTAATTATCTCTTAGTTCTGTTGCTGCGCATCCCATAGCCATGCTGGAAACTGCAAACAGTTTTAGAGAAGCCTTTAAATATCTCAGTGGTGAGACTCTGGGGAATCCAAAGGGATTACAGGTTCTTAGAGTGTGTGGCACAAATCTTGGGATTTGTTGAAGTGAGATGGATGTGCGCAGATTTGTGCTCCCTTGCGATCAGCCCCTTCTGACCTACACCAGAAAGCAAACGTTTAGTTATTGCTGTTTGGTGTGAAGCAGACAATTAGAGTAACTCTGAGACTTGAAAAGTCTAAGAGTGGAACAGTAGCAAATCAAGCCTGCAGATGAGCTTTGGAATGCAGCAGATACTGGAGAGATTATGAGTCCTTGGGAAGTCTTAACCTTGGATTAAATTGAGACAGGATGTAGATGAAAGCAGCTTTTATTGAATGTGTCGAAGAAGCTGTTGTTTTTTTCAATCAAGTTTCTATAGCTTCAGTGAAAACTGTTGAGAGCATTTTAAATAGGTTGATTGTGTTGATGTGAGGCAGAAGGTTGTTAGGCACGAGTTGAGAAGGATGGGCGCTTGCTGTGGAAAACACAGCTGTAGAAGTATCATCATAACACACTCAGGGAAACCAGTACCACCTCACTGATAAAGGGATTTGAGGGCTGCTCTATGAAGACACTATGTACAACCCCCAGCACAAGGAGATCCACAGCCCCAGGTAACTGCTTTCACTGTCATAGAATCATTGAATCAATAAGGTTGGAAAAGACCTCAAAGATCATCAAGTCCAACCTGTCACCACAGACCTCATGACTACTAAACCATGGCACCAAGTGCCACGTCCAATCCCCTCTTGAACACCTCCAGGGATGGGGACTCCACCACCTCCCTGGGCAGCCCATTCCAATGGCTAACTCCTCTCTCTGTGAAGAACTTTCTCCTCACCTCCAGCCTAAACCTCCCCTGGCACAGTTTGAGACTGTGTCCTCTTGTTCTGGTGCTGATTGCCTGGTCAAAGAGACCAATCACCTCCTGTCTACAACCTCCCTTCAGGTAGTTGTAGAGAACACTAAGGTCTCCCCTGAACCTCCTCTTCTCCAGGCTAAACAACCCCAGCTCCCTCAGCCTCTCCTCATAGGGCTTGTGCTTGAGACCTCTCCCCAGCCTTGTTGCCCTTCTCTGGACATGTTCAAGTATCTCAATGTCCTTCTTAAATTGAGGGGCCCAGAACTGGACAGAGGACTCAAGGTGTGGCCTAACTAGTGCTTAGTACAGGGGCACAATGAGTTCCCTGCTTCTCCTGGCCACACTATTTCTGATGCAGGCCCAGATGCCATTGGCCTTCTTGTCCACCTGGGCACACTGCTGGCCCATGTTCAGCCAGCTGTCAATCAGTACCCCTAGGTCCCTTTCTGCCTGGCCACTCTCCAGCCACTCTCCAGCCACTCTGACCCCAGCCTGTAGCTCTGCATGGGGTTGTTGTGGCCAAAGTGCAGCACATGGCACTTGGACTTGTTGAATGCCATCATGTTGGACTCTGCCCATCTGTCCAGCCTGTCAAGGTCCTTCTTGCAGACCCCTTCTACCCTCTAACAAAACCATACTTGAAGACTCTACAGGCATCCAGGTATATCCAGAATCATGCAGTGTCTGTTTTTAAATCCCCATGAGAAGGTGAAGTGGAAAGTAGTTAAGTGTCAAGACCTACTTCTGCAATTATTTGTCATTTAAATATAGTTTTATGGAATGGCTTGAAAGTGTTTAACATCTCTTAACTAGTTTCTTCCTCCTTGTCTTCTGCTCAAACACCTGCTGTTTGCTTTTTGTCATCCATTAAAAAGAGGTGTGGTCATCTAACAGGTCAGTGTTTACCAATGTCCAAACTCATGGGAGCGGCTGAACTTTAAATCTGAGAGGCTCGATTCATTTCATTATGTATGCCAAAAGGGGGGGGGAACACAAAATCAGTGGATGGTGATAAAGAACATTTTGAAGGAATGTTTGCCCTCATGCTAAATGGTGATTGTGGAGTGGCAAGATAACTGGTTTGCCCTTGGGCTGTTTGATGGTGTGGCAGAAACTAATGGGTTTTGATTTTTTTTGTGCAATCAAATTTGATTATCTCAATTGTCAAAGTAGTAAACCATGAAACAAGAAGGGTGTGATACTAGTAAAGAGGTAGACATTTCTAAGCCTTAACATTGTATTGAAATACCAGCACTGTGAAATTAAATGTTGTTAAATCTGCAGTTCTATTGTAGGTTAAAAGAATGGGAAAGTATTACAATACACAACAGAAACAGGAAAGGACTGAAAACTACACACAACAACCCCATGCAGTGCTCCAGGCTGGGTTCTAAGTGGCTGGAGAGTAGCCAGGCAGAAAGGGACCTAGGGGTACTGGTTGATAGTAGGCTGAACATGAGCCACCAGTGTGCCCAGGTGGCCAAGAAGGTCAATGGCATCCTGGCCTGCATCAGGAATACTGTGGCCAGCAGGAGCACGGAAGTCATTGTGCCCCTGTCCTCAGCACTGAATAGGCCACACCTTGAGACCTGTGTCCAGTTCTGGGCCCCTCAATTCAAGAAAGATGTTGACTTGCTGGAACATGTCCAGAGAAGGGCAACAATGCTGGTGAGGGGCTTGGAGCACGAGCCCTATGAGGTGAGACTGTGGGAGCTGGGGTTGCTTAGCCTGGAGGAGGCTCAGAGGAGATCTTGTTGCTGTGTACAACTCCCTGAAGGGAGGTTGTAGCCACGTGGGGGTTGGTCTCTTCTCCCAGGGAACCGGCACGAGAACAAGATGCATAACAGAACAAGATACATAACTGGATGTTCGAAAGAAGTTCTTCAGAGAAAGAGAGATTGGCCATTGGAATGTGCTGCCCAGGGAGGTGGTGGAGTCACCATCACTGGAGGTGTTGTGCGAGAGACTGGATGGGGTGCTTGGTGCCATGGTTTAGTTGATTAGATGGTATTGGGTGATAGGTTGGACTAGATGATCTCGAAGGTCTTTTCCATTCTATTCCATTCTATTCTATTCCATTCCATTCTATTCTATTGTATTCTATTCTTTCTATTCTATTCTATATTTTGGCATATCTTCAAGCTAAACCTTGGAAGACAAGTGTATTTTTATGTATGAGAGGTAATAAAAAGAGACATCCCTGTAGTTTCTATGATCTTAGAATAAAATTAATGCCAGGTTTATATAAATAATGCATAATAAGTACACAGTATCTTCTCTCCATCCCTGGTTATGACTGCAGATACAATTTTGAAGGTGTATTATTTAAGTTAGAGTCCTTGTTGTGGGGAAAACTATGCAAAAAAAAATTTCACTCTATAACCTCAAATCATACAAAACTTTTTAATTTTTTTTTCTCTCTGTGAAAGTTCACAATGATTAAATTCACTGCTAACACATGGATGATTGTCAGTATCAATGACATGATTAGAGTAAGTTCTTTAGTATCAGCCAGGGTGCAATAGGCTTGTCTAAAGTATAGGTTATTCAAAGTTGTTGATGGCTTTTGTTTTAAAAAGAAGAGAATATTCTGATCAGTTAACTCTTAAAAAAAAAAAAAAAAAAAGCTACCTGCTGATTTTGTCTAACCTTTGATAATCCTGAATTGGTCCACTCACAGCTTTCAGGCTTTTTCAAGCACTTGATGAAGCCAGAGCCCTGTTTTCCACTCAGCCTTGAGTAGTTTTAGCTAGACTGGAAAAAAGAATGCTGACGCTTTTCCTCAGTCAGAAAGCATTTTTCGCTGTATCTACTTCTTTCTCTGTCCTTTGTGCTTGGAAAAATGAGAATTCTGCTGGCTTTGTATGGTGACCCTTTCTTCTTTTTTTAGTGCTAATACTGTATTTTGCTTTTGGAGGTCAGATGTTAGTGCTTGTGCAACTGTCACTTGGAGAAATCTGTTGGCGTTCTATGGCTTTTTCCAAAGAAAGTATGATTTATTTTTTTTCTGGACTTAATCCAAAGAAAGATAGTTATTATGAAGTGAAACCATGTGAAATATTTTTCCTTTGGAAAAAAAGGAAAAGTGAGATCTTAGGTGCTTTATATCAGCAGGATATCCTGAAATCTATCAATTTGGCACCCAGAATACGTTTTTTTTAAGTAATGGTGTGTATTTTGTTCTGCCTTAGAGACAATTTGTCATTATTAGACTTCCATCAGAAAGAAGAGTCCAATAGTTTTGTAATTCTTGACCTTTATATTCACTCCTGCCATCCCAGCTATTTTCCTTCAGCTTGTCTGTCTCTTCCTTGTTTTTCTTCTTTCTTGCCATTTTCCTTGCATTGCTAAGAAACCAGGAGATGAATAATGTGAGGAGAAAGAGAGTACTAAGGATACAAAAAATTATTAATGTAGAATTCTGCTTGTTTTGTAGAGGGAAAGATAAATATGATGGCAGACACTTGTCTGGCACCTCACACATGTCCATGCATGAGAGATCTGATGTGAGAGGGTTCTCAAAGGCCCCTCTCTGTGACCAGGAGTGGCAGCATACTGTCTTTGGCTAAAGCAACACGTTTTAAATGTTCTTCCAGCACTAAAAAATGAGGTTTGGAGGGATTGAAGGTGGCTTCTCATCAGTTTAGTTTCAGACACACTTACTAAGGAATGGGGAAAATTCTCCCAGGGCAATTTGTGATAAACTTGACATGCTTACAATCGTGACAGTTTGTCAAGAGTGCTAAAGAAGGCAAAAGTAGTAATGGGGATGTAGTTTGTAGGTTTGGGAGTTGTTTCAAGAACATGGCAAGGAGTTGGCCTTCAGATAGCAGAGTGACCACTCCTAGGTTTTATTTTGTTCAGTCAGAGCTGATTCCACAAGAGAACTGTTGACAGTGTTATTAAACAGCAGCTTTATAGCCATTTGGGGAAGAACGTTATTTGAAGGGAGGGATGCATGTAGTACAAATCAAATAAAGATTTTAATGTGTCTGTATAAAACATTTAAAATTCATCTTATATTATAAAAGGGGGAAAAAAAGTTCATATTTTTGATGCAACTTGCACAATTGCAGTGTGTTTGTTACCTGAATTAGTACAAGAGGACAGTCTCAGGCTGCGCCAGGGGAGGTTTAGGCTGGAGGTTAGGAGGAAGTTCTACACAGAGAGAGTGATTGCCCATTGGAATGGGCTGCCCAGGGAGGTGGTGGAGTCACCATCACTGGAGGTATTCAGGAGGAGACTTGATAGGGTGCTTGGTTGCATGGTTTAGTTGATTAGGTGGTGTTGGATGATAGGTTGGAGACACGATGGTCTCTTGAAGGTCTCTTCCAACGTGGTCTGGTCTATTCTATTCTATTCTATTCTATTCTATTCTATTCTATTCTATTCTACATGTTGAATTGTTAGTCTTTTCTGATTGTTCTGAGAACACAAACTTGTTCCTTAGCAGAATTCAGATATAGATATTTCTATTATCTCCAACTGTAGAGCCATCAGAAATCGGAAATGCCACTTTTTATTTCTGCAGATTCTTCTGTTAATTCCTGAGGCATTTTTCATTTCAGCTGTTTTGTCACATTGCAGGGAGGTAGTGGCCAGCAAAGCATATTCTTCAGTCATCAGTTTTCAGCATGACTACTTGGTAGACAGTGTGATGAAAATAGCTTCTTTATGCATGTTCCATGATTTGGTTTTGTGGTTGGTGGTTGTTGTGGGTTGGGTTTGGGCTTTTTTTGGTTGGTTGGGTTTTGTTGTTTTGGTTTTCTTTGTTTTCTTTGGTTGGTTGGGCTTTGGGGCTGAGGGATTTTTTTGTTGTTGCATTTTGGTGGTTTAACTCAGCTTGTGCTTCTGCACACAATTTCTCATTTTCTTTTAATCAAGACTGAAGAGAGCAGCATCTGCTGAGTGTGAAATCTCTTCTGAAGCTGAGTACCAGAGAGAACTCTTGAAACACTCCAATTCAAAAGGGAGCAAAAGCTGCCTTCTTAACAGAGTTGCAACTGCTTTGGATTAATATAACTTTGAAAACATATTTCTTTCTAATAGTGATTCAATTTAATGAACTAAGTAGTGGTGTGGCCTGTAAAAGTATGAAGTGGTGTGTCTGGAACTAGAATATCTTAATTATTTGGTGTAGACTACCACGTGATGAGAACATACAGAGCAAATTGTGTAAGCCTCTGATTACAGACCACTGGCAAACATACTTCTGTTGTGTGTGGATAACAAGAACATAAAAACAAAGTGGAGCTGGGTGGCTGAATTAGAATATGAGGTCTTGTAAGAGGAAGTGTTGATGCATGAAGCTGCTTTTGAGTAGTGTGTGACTCTTGTCTGTCTTCTGCCTGGGAGTGATTCAGAAAGGTTGGTGTCTTCTCTTTTCAGAACACCTTTGTGGGGTGATTTTTGGGACGCCTTCAGAATTCACCTTTCCAAAAAGGTGAGTTTTTCTCATGATGGACCCAGAAGAGGGGGAAAAAGGCAACCCAAAAATCTCTTTGTTGCATTGTTTAGAATAAAGAGTGCTTTGGGGGAGGGGCAGCACATTGTTTCTCTAGGTTTGGTTTTTTGTTGTTTTGTTTTGTGGGAATTTTTTGTTTGTAGGTTTTTGTATCTGGTTTTGTTGCTGCCTTTTTTAACAAAACTCGATTGCAAGTTACTCTTTTGGACATGTTAAATGTGTGCAATATGTTAGCTTTTGCTTAAGATTTGCCGTAAGCTGATTTCAGATTGACATTTTGCAAATGCATTTGAGGAACGTGTAGTGCTCTGTATACAAAATGGTTTTAATAATATGTCTCTGGAAACAATGGTTTCAGGAAGGTTTGGGTTTTATTTTGGACAGGTAATGTCTGTACACGAATTGCAAGCTCGTCTCTAGTGGGGACACCGTGGGAGGATGAACACGGAGGAGCTGGAGTTACTGACTGATTCCAAGTACAGAAACTATGTAGCAGCTGTTGACAAAGCGCTGAAGAACTTTGAATATTCCAGCGAATGGGCAGATTTGATATCAGCACTGGGAAAGTTAAACAAGGTATGCCTGGCAGGTGCTGTTGGAGAAGGTTCAGGAACTGACAAAGGGTAGTGGTGTAATAATGCAGAAGTGCAGGGTTCTAGCAGTTTAATATTCTTGCAAATATTTTAACAGTCTGAGCCAAGTGCTGGGTGTGTGCAAGGAGCAAACAGGTCAAATGCCTGAGCCTTACAGCTGAGCCCTTTAATCATAAATAAAGGGAGAAGTTCTTTACATTTCTAGTGGAAATAAATGCAACATTTTTATTACTAACTTTTACTTCTAATGTCATTCAATGCTATGGAAACAGTGTGGAAAATAGTAGCCAGTGTAAATGTCAGCAATATTTTTCATGAATCATTCATCAAATGAAGAATGTTATCATTCTGATTGAACAGTTGAGAAACTGAATGTGTGATATCATTGTGATCTTTAATGGCAGTTTACAAGTGAATAGAGACCTTGGTACCCATAGAAATCTTGTTCTGATTAATCCTGTATGTTTCTGGGGATCTCCACTCAGGGTCATAGGATTCCTTTCACACACACACACATTTTGCCAATGTGAAGCTTTGCAGAATTTAGCATAGAAAAATTACAGACCTGAAGTCTTCACATTCTACCCTTTAAACTTTGTGGAAAATCAGGATTGACAGTAACAGTGGGGGTGCCAATGGCGTCATTTCTTTGTATAAACTCCCTTTTCTTTCATTTATTTGATTGTAACAGTCCTTGCTGCACATGGTATACAAAGTAAAGGCTACCTAAAACTGTAAATGCAGCGCTGTGTTCCAGTCCTGAAGCAGTTATGTAGTTTCAGGCAGTGTATGTTGTCTCTTTCTATAATAGCTCCATAGAGTTATCCAACCACCCACAGTTTGATAATCCGTTTTGTGCTACTGGCAATCAATTGAAGCAAACAGAGATAGCAATTGTTGCCCTCAAAATGGTGTGCAGTGATATGGACAAGCGGCAAGTATGGAAGTGAAGTTGTGTCCTAGTTTGTAGCGGGACAGATTGCTTTATTGCTCTGAAAGGGGCAAAAGAATAATGCTCACACAAACGGATTGGACAGTCATGGAAAGTTGAAATGGAAAAGCAATTCAGAGTCTACAAAAACTACACAGCATGGTGGTAAGCATAGCAAAGTATATCAAGTTCAAAGAAATCCCTAGTCTAAACTTAACAACTTAACACACAAGTTCCTTTACACCAGATCAAAACCCCAACACTCCCCTTCTTCCCACCTGAGGTTCACCCATAACCTCAGGACTCTTTCTTCCCCACCATTGCTAGGCTGGTTTCGGGTTGGCCAGGCCTGAACTGCCTCCTCCTTTTTACCGTGGCATTAGGCCTGAACAGGCCAAGATTGCACAGGGGAGAAAAATAAAAGAGTTGCTTAGGCCAAAGTAGCCTGGGATACTCCCCCATCATTACCAGATATGAGAGTGTCTCTCTCCCACGGGAGCAGAGAAGGAAGCAAGAGACAGATTGCAGCCAGATTGGTAAGGGTGCAGGATTTCTGGGCAGAAATTTCTGGCCTGTGTCCACCCACTGGGCTGGGTGCTCTAGACACTGGAGGTATCAACTCTGTGGCTTCTTTTGTGGAGGCACCCAGCCTAAAGGGCCACAAGTTGTAAATGCCTTGGTAGTTCCCTCTACAGTAAGTGTGCAATGAAGAAGCAGCTCCACAAGACATCTCAGAAGTGCTGTTTTCCTGTGGTGCTATAACCTGGGCATGTGTTGTGACTTACTGACCGCATTCAGGAACTCCTTTGCTCAATATGGATGTGATGTTTAACTTGCCTTGTGCTGTTTTCCTGCCCATGCTGCTTTGCCAGGTGCTGCAGAACAACGCGAAGTACCAGGTGGTGCCGAAGAAGCTGACTATAGGCAAGCGCTTGGCGCAATGTCTTCATCCAGCTCTGCCGGGAGGGGTTCATCGGAAGGCACTTGAGACCTATGAGATCATCTTCAAAATCATTGGACCCAAACGTTTGGCCAAAGATCTTTTCCTCTACAGGTATGGTAGTTCAAACAATAAAATACTAAATAATTCAAGCACAGTTGAGATGGGCTTTTTTGTTTTCTCCAATTTGTATTAACATAGCAAGGATCAGTCAATTCCTCTTCCTCCAGTTACTAGTCCTCTGCTCTGGTGAGACCTCCCCTGGAGTACTCTGGGGCCCCAGGAGACATGGACCCGATGGAGCACATCCAGAGGAGGGCCACAAAGATGAATAGAATAGAATAGAATAGAATAGAATAGAATAGACCAGGTTGGAGCATCTGTCCTATGAAGACAGGCTTAAACAATTGGGGCTGTTCAGCATGGAGAAGAAAAGACTGCAGGGAGATCTTATAACTACATTTCAATGTCTGAAGGGGCCCTGCAGGAATGCTGGGGAAGGACTCTTCAGAAGGGCTTGTAGCAATAGGACAAAGGGCAATGGTTTTAAATCAGAGCAGGATCAATTTAGGTTGGACATAAGGAAGAATTTGAGAATGAGAGTGGTAAAATATTGGGTGAGCTTATCCAGGGATGTGTTGAGGCCCCATCCCTAAACACATTCAAGCTCAGACTGAATGTGGCCTGGGGCAACCTGATGTAGTTGGAGGCATCCTTGCTTACTGCAGGGGGGAATGGATAAGATGACCTTTGACCTGTGGTGCTAGTATAGTCATGCTCTCCTCCTGAATATTGCGTATCTAAATATAAACAGATCACCAAACCTTTTTTTTAGGAACCAACTTGGATGCTAGAAAACCTGGAACTTATTATTTCTTAACTGAAATAAATTGTTGTGCATACATGCACAGTATATACAGTAATTGAAGTGTTAACACTTCTTTCAATATGTCCACATTAACTTATTCTACTGTAATTTAAGTACTGCTGGGAAAGAATTTGAGTATAGTTCATTACAAGAAGGTTTCTTTTCCAAGCAGTCAAATCTACAGAACAGAAAGACATGTCTGTTTTGCTAGAATGGGAGAGCAAGTGCAATTTTATTATTTTTTTTTAATGTTCAGTCTGTAGAACTGCTGATAATGAATCATAAAATCATGGAACTGTTAGGGTTCCCTGCCATGGGCAGGGAAACCTCACACTAGATCAGGTTGCTCACAGCCACATCCAGCCTGGCCTTAAAAACCCCCAGGGATGAGGCTTCCACCACCTCCCTGGGCAACCTGTTCCAGTCTCACTCTTATGTTGAAGAACTTCTTCCTAACATCCGATCTGAATCTGCCCAGTTTTATTTTGTTCCATTCCCCCAGTCCTATCACTCCCTGACACCCTCAAAAGTCCCTCCCCAGCTTTCTGGTTGGCCCCCTTCAGATACTGGAAGGCCACAATAATGTCTCCTCAGAGCCTTCTCTTCTCCAGACTGAATAGCCCCAATTCCCTCAGTCTGTCCTCATGGAAAGGAAAACCTCATGACAACCTCAGCCTGTCTGCATGAAAAGAAAATATAACCTTGAAAAGAAAGTGTAGTGAAAATATACTGATTCGAAGCCTGCAATAGGTGTTTTGGTTGGGTGAGGTGAGGAAGACATGGATCTGTTTGTTACATAATGCATGGAGGGATGTGTCTGTGTTTATACACACAATTAATCCTTAATCTTCAGCTGGCCCTGGAGATTAAAATTTCATCTGTGTCTGAAATAGTGGAACAAAAATATAATTCTGCTTAGGTAGCAAAGTTGTGTATTAATGCATGGAAATGGTTTGTCTTAACATCAGCTGCTCTGTCTTGCATTTTCATGATGTTTATAGATAGTTAGTGGGGGAGGGGAGCAGCTCAGTTCTGTGTCTCCACTACTCACAGCACATGTGCAGTGGTTCAGTCACTGCAATATCTTGTTAACAATAATTTGTAGGGTAGTGGAAAATGCCACCTTGTGTAATGTAACTGAAAACCATTGTTACTTGTGCTTGGGAGAAAAGTGACATTCACATTAAGGCATTATCAAAGATTCCAGTATCTTCCATGAAAGCAGAATGAGAGTGTCTGAGCATCGAATCTTGAAGGATGAGCAGCAGCCTTACAAAGAAAGGCTGTGTGGCAGCATGCTGCTTATTGAACAAAAACACATTTTCTGCAGGAAAGAAAAACCAGTTGACAATGCCAAAACAGTAGTTCTTCCAGATAAAGGCAAAAAGAATTTTTACTAATGTTTTTGTACTTTGGAAAGAGATTTTTCTTCCCCTGTAACAGGAATAATGTTGTTTCCACAAAGGTTATATATTTAGTTCGTTAGTTTAATTGAATGGTAGGTTTGTAGCTGTGTGTTTTAAGACTCCTTTTCCAAATCTACCTTTTCTTTACTGTTAACTGCCTTATGTGTCAGGGGTCTTCTGCCCTGAGTCCTCAGTGCTTTTGAAAATTGAAAATGCTTTGGATTATTGGTACTGTTCATAATAATTTGTGATGTTTACTAGCAATAGCAACAATTATTTCAATGTGTAGGTAACTTCTCTGTCTTACCACATCTGTAACTTTCATGAACTTACACTTAGACTGACAGGAAACTCAAACCATGCTTCCAGTGCTTTTAATCCTTCATGAACAGTGGGTTTATTGTTAGAGAATCTGTTTTCAGACTAAAAATACAGAAATTAATCTATACTGTGTTTTGCTTAACAATGTAAGTGTCTCTAAATTTGGCTTTAGGTTACTTGAAGTAAGCCATCATAGGGTTGTTTAGCCTGGAGAAGTGGAGCCTCAGAGGACACCTTGTTACTCTCTACAACTACCTGAAGGGTGGTTGTAGCCAGGTGGGGGTTGGTCTCTTCTCCCAGGCAACCTGTGACAGAACAAGAGGACGCAGTCTCAGGCTGTGCCAGGGGAGGTTTAGGCTAGGAAGGTTTAGGTTAGGAAGAAGTTCTTCCCAGAAAGAGATTAGCCATTGGAATGGGATGCCCAGGGTGGTGGTGGAGTCACCCTCACTGGAAGTGTTTAAAAAGAGACTGGATGAGGCACTTAGTGCCATGGTTTAGTTGATTAGATGGTGGTGGGTGATAGGTTGGACTTGCTGATCTCAAAGGTCTTTTCCAACCTGGTTAATTCTGTGTTCTGTATTATTCTTGTTTTCTTACAGAAAGGTACTTCTATAACTTTCCTCACATGTTCTTGTCCTTCTTTTTAAGCAAGTGCAAAGACAGTGTGTTTGTAAATACATTTTCCATTGAGATGTAGTTCAGCATGGGCAAAATGAACTTTTTTTTGTCTTGCAGAGATTGTCTTGCAGCTTTATTAAATTTATTTTCTTGGTGGGTGTTGTGGGTTAAGGTTAGACACCTTTAAGAGCCAGAGAGCTGACAGTCCTCCAAAGCACTAGATAGACACAGGAAATGGTAATCTACATTATTTTCTCCCATAAACCCTGTATCTGCTATAAAAACTGAGTGCAGAGATCATTTGGCCCTTTTTCTGGCCTCCTTTCTGCCTCTGTCTCCCTTCTGAATGCCAATCCTTTATCTCTTGCAGTGTGGAGGAGGTTTGCTGCCTGGTGCAGTTTCAGCAGAGAGAGTTTTGTAGCAGAGCCTAGGTTGGGGGTGCGGGAGGAAGGTTGGGTGGCCTGGGAGGGCATTGAAGCTTGGATTGTGGGAAGGCTTTTGGCTCAATGAACTGGTTGTAAGCTGGAATGTGAATGTGAGCATTTCACATTCTTGTAAATAGGGTAAATATTAGTACAGCGTGTTTCCATTTAAATTGCCAATTCTGTGTGGAGCATTTTTATTTCACTCCTTTTGGGAGGGGTAAAATATATTTTCTGTCCACTCTGAACTAAACTAAGACAGTGGAAGGCACTCATCTCTGGGCCTTCAGCACTTGCCCATCATAATACTCATGGTTTTAATCTGCCATACCAGTCTGTCAGTCTGGAAGGCTGCCAGATTGTGTGGGGATCTATGCCTGTGCAAAAATCACAAGATAAAAACCTGCTACTTGTAACTACACCAGACATTCCTGTAACAGTCTTAAGATATAAATGAAATTGTATCATAAGAAGCTTCCTAAATAGAGATACATTTTCTTTTTCACAGTTCTGGACTGTTCCCACTCCTTGCCAATGCAGCGATGTCTGTCAAGCCAACTTTATTGAGTCTGTATGAAATTTATTACCTCCCATTGGGGAAAACACTGAAGCCAGGACTGCAAGGACTGCTAACTGGGATTCTGCCTGGGCTAGAGGAGGGGTCAGAGTATTATGAGAGGTAAGGATAGATTTGTTAATAAGGTGATGCTTGATTTAGGTTTGGGGTTGCTCATGCAACTTTAAATACTTGTATGTGGATTTTTAATTGATTTCTTTTTCCTTAAGATAAGTGGAATTTAGTTTCATCCAGCCATACTGATTGCAGTTGGGTAGTACAGTAAAAGATTCTTAACGTGAATTATGATAAATAAACTGTTGCTCCTGTTATTTAAAAGGGATTGACAGTAAGTACACCTAGTGTTATGTGTCTTCTGCAAAGTATCAAGTCATAGGACAAAAGCAAATGGCTTTAAGTTGCACCAGGGAAGGTTTAGATTGGACATGAAAAGTTTCTTCACCAAAAGGGTTATCAAACATTGATACAGGCTGCCTAGAGAAGTGGTGGAGTCACCATCCCTGGAGGTATTTGAAAGACCTGGACTTGATGATCTTAAAGGCTTTGTTTTGGATTCAGATAGGTATTAGGAACATGCTACTTGTTTGTTTTCCGTGAGTTTCCCCTAATTACTACTGTCATATTATTCATGGTCTAAAATACATAACTGTATTTAAGATAAGAAACAAATCTTCCATCATTAAGATTTTCTCATTACAATACCTAATTTGTCTGTAAGTCATCTATGTGAGAAACAACAATAATCCAGATGTCTTGATGTGTCATTACCTTATTTCTGGCCTGGGACTTAATAGCTCTTCTCATCAGCAAGTCTAAGCCCCAGTTGTGTTATCTTGACTGCAGAGTTGGGGGTGCTGGGTTAGAATCTTAACATATTTAAAGAATGAACTTATACTCTGAGGCTTTAGGTTCTTGAAATTGTTCTCTTGATTGCATATTCTTGGTATTTCTAACATAAGAAGCTGGAATTTTCATGCCTTGTATGTGAAGAGCAGTTTGTCTTTTTCTGCATAGGTGGATACCCACAGTGTAGCTGACATCACTACACCAGGGAACTCAACTTGCTAAAGGGTGTAGAGGTGCTCCCACATGAGCAGAGGGAAATGAGGACAAGGGAAGGGGTGGCTTATGCTCAAAGCATTGTCTCCCCCCCACAAATTGTCATATTTTTATGCTCTGTTGTTGTCAGAATTGCTCAGTGCAAGGAATGAGAGGGCAGAAGCCATTTGCTTGATTCTTTAGTAGCTGTGGTTTCCTGCTGTCTCTGAAACTTCTGTCTGTAGCAACACTTGGCTTTAAGTAGCAAATATGGAAGTTACTTGGCTCTTTGAACATAAGGAGTGCATAAGGAGAAGCATTTTGCAAGCCAGGGTGGCCCACAGGCTTCTTAGGTGGATTGCTGTGTTCAGGCTGCATTATAAGATTCTATGTGTAACTGGGGCTTTGCTTGGTCTCTCTAAAGAAAGTTTTGACCTTTCCATAATAATTTATTCTTGTATTTAGTAAAACTGGGGGCTTAGGGAAGGCTGTGATAGAAGCCCTAATGTAGCTGACTTGATTTTACTGCAGAACAAACACACTGCTGGAGAAGGTTGCCTCAGCCGTGGATCAGTCAGCATTCTACAGTGCGCTCTGGGGTAGCCTCCTCACCAGCCCTGCAGTTCGCTTGCCTGGGATCACCTATGTCCTCTCCCACTTAAACAGGAAGCTTTCCATGGAGGATCAACTCTACATAATTGGCAGTGACATTGAATTAATGGTAATGTTTTGTTGGAACAATGCAGACATGGATGTTGCTTTCTATAATAATATACTTCTGGAGGATGTAGATGTCTTCGCTGTCTTTGAACATAGCCTTTGAAGAGATAAAAACGCACATTTATCTATTCTAGCACCAGTTAAGGTGATGTTTTTGTGCATGATAAAGGTTATTTTTACATTGCAAAGCTGACTTAACGTTTCAGAGCAACTCTAGGTTTTGTATAAAACTTTCCATTCATGGCACACTTCAGTTAAAAGTTAAAATACTATATAGGGTTTTATTTTGTCTTTTAAACTTAAGATATTTGTTCATAATGTAAAAACCCAAGAGCTTTAAGTTTGTATAGTTGAGGGAATTGATGTTGATTCTGTTTTGTCACTGATAAACCTTCCTCCTCTTTTGTTTCACTATTAAACATTTTAAAATCACTTTAATTCTATATATATCACTATTTATAAACAGCTGTTCTTGTGTGTGTTGTCTTGTATCTGCCTTCTTAAAATATTACAGTAATTAACTCTTTTTTTGGGGGGGGGTCTGCCATTACTTCAGGTGGAAGCAGTAAGCACATCAGTGCAAGATACCAGTGTTTTAGTACAGAGGAGCACGTTGGACCTTATTCTTTTTTGTTTTCCTTTCCACATGAGCCAGGTAGGTTATTGACATGAGAGATGAACTGGCAAATCCTCAATATGCTCCACTTAAGTCAGTAGCAGTGTTTAGCTGGTCTAGGTTAATAATTTTTCTCCAAGCTTGAACAGGACTCATATGTGAGACTCTGATAGGTTTGGCTACACTTACGTTGTGATCTCTGCCTTCTGCTTTTTAACTTGGTATCTTAACTTGGAAGTTAGCTTTTGTATGGGTTTGCATACACAGACCTGCAGTACTGTGTCCAGGTCTGGAGCCCTCTGTATAGGAAAGACATGGAGCTGATGGAGAGGGTCCAGAGGAGGGCCATGAAAATGATCAGGGGGTTGCAGCACCTCTGCTATGAGGACAGGCTGAGTGAGTCATTTTCTTTCCCCCTTTCCCATTTTCTTTCCCCCTTTCCCATTTTCTTTCCCCCTTTCCCATTTTCTTTCCCCCTTTCCCATTTTCTTTCCCATTTTCTTTCCCCCTTTCCCATTTTCTTTCCCCCTTTCCCATTTTCTTTCTTTCCCCCCCATTTTCCCATTTTCTTTCCCCCTTTCCCATTTTCTTTCCCCCTTTCCCATTTTCTTTCCCCCTTTCCCATTTTCTTTCCCCCCCCCTTTCCCATTTTCTTTCCCCCTTTCCCATTTTCTTTCCCCCTTTCCCATTTTCTTTCCCCCTTTCCCATTTTCTTTCCCCCTTTCCCATTTTCTTTCCCCCTTTCCCATTTTCTTCCCCCCCCATTTTCCCCCCTTTCCATATTTTATTTTCTTTTTCCTATTTTTTAATTTTTCTTTTCTTCTGGATTTTAGTTCAGTTTCCTTCCAAGGCTTTTGATTAGTAAACAAAATGGCATGTGACAAAATTAAGTTGTTTATTTTTGCTGTTAACAGGGGGCACATTGTTACAAAGTGTCTGTTCCAAATAATAATCATACCTTGATTTCCTGAGAGCAAGATCGGGTGTTCTTGTACTGTTTTGAAATGGGGACTATCAGAACACGAAATTAACTATGTTTGAGTGCACATTAAGCTGCTAGCTTAGAAGAAGTGTTTCTTTTCCCAGTTAAATTTAATGGTGTTTCTAAACTCTTCAGGCAACACGTCCAGACATGATCAGAATTTTGTCAGCAGCCCTTCATGTAGTCCTGCGCAGGGATATGTCGCTGAACCGAAGGCTTTATGCGTGGCTTCTAGGTAGGTTTGTATGTAATTCCATTGTTCACTGGAAGTGGAGGAAGGATTTGATGTTCCTTACCAGTATTTTGCTATGCTTTGTATCACAAAGAAGAAAAACACCATGTCTCTCTCCCTCTGGACATGAAAGATGAAGAATATTGTGCTGGAACTCTTTCCTCTTTTATTTGTTGTTGTTATATTTTCCTGTAGCAGCAGTTATGAGCACGTTCAGGGGCAGAGCCTTGTGCACTAGGCCTGCGTAACTAGACACTGAAAGGCAAACTTTGTATTCCTCAAAACCTGAAAAGGGAAAAATAGCCAACAGATGTTAGGGAGCATAAGTGGCAGCTGAGACACTACAGCATAGAAGAGACAGCAGTAAAAGAACACTGAAAAATGTTGATATTACTCTCAAGCCTCCATCAGTGTACACACTTTACCCTTCATTAGATATTTGCATGGCTGAATTAACAAATGACTAACCACTTATGTTCTCCATGCACCTAGAACATCATTTCAGTGACTTTCTTGAGTAACAATCAATGACAGGATGCACACTTTGACTTTTGCCAAGTGGCAGAATATCAGTGCAATACATATTTAATCTTCTATGTGAAGCCAGTGTGTAATCCGAAGAGGATGTCAGAGAACAGTTGCTGTTTAGGAGACTAACTGTTTAAGGAATATTTGAAAAGCTAAGAACTAGAAAAAATTTGCAAAGCACTCTTACTCAGCCTTTGTATTATAAGGAAATGAAGCTTGTGGTTAGGTGAAAGTGTCCTGTTATTCTTTAAAGCCACTTTCAGCAAAGTCAGAATCTCTGATGTGGGACTTCCTAAGAATGCCATAGAAACTGGAGGCTGAGTGGAGGGACAAAGTGATTTCTCTCCTCAAGTGGAAGGTTGTTTGATGGTCTGCTACTACCTTTTTTTGTTTGACATCTCATCTTGTCAGCAAGCACATACATGCTTCCAGGCTACTCAGAACCCTTCCCAGCAGCTCTTGTATCTTTCCCAGCTGATAGTAAAGACATCAGAGGCAGGCAGCCTGTGGGTGAGTGTGGAGAAAGGAAGCAAGTAGGTAATGAAACAGTTTCTTCATGGAAAGGGTTGTCAAGCCTTGGAAAAGGTTGCCCAGGGAAATAGTGGAGTCACCATCCCTGGAGATATTGAAAAGAAGCATAAATGTGGTGCTGAGGAACGTGGTTTAATTGTGAACTTGGCAGTCCTGGGTTAGCTCTCGGATGTGACGATCTTGTAGGTCTTTTCCAACCTAAACGATTCTATTATTCTATGACACGCACGAGAAATGAAGTTACAGAGGAAGGATGAAATCAGCAACATCATTTGCATGAGGGGGTTGATTTTGTTGCTGTAGAAAGATGCAGGGATTTAGAAGATTAATATGAAAAAAATCTCAGCCTCTTTAGTTGATCATTTCTCGGGACACTGGCTGCACGTTACTCATCGGTTAAAGAAAGAGAGTGCAATGCATTAGAATGCTCCATACCTACATTTTCCAGCTTAAGAAAATAATTTCCAGATCAAGCAGTGCACTCTAAATTTAGTGGATGAGATAATGTCTTTTTGCTGCCACTGAACAAGACATTTCATGTGTTAAAAATGTCACTGTGATTATTTAGTTGTAGAATATTCTTCTACAGCTGTATCATGAGCGTAGTCTCTACTGAAAGATAACACAGCTTTGGAAGAGAGTTTTCCAGGGGCTCTTCCTCTCCTGTTTGGTGAACAGCTGCTGCTTCCATTTGCTCTATATTAGGACAGACTTTTTGGCAATATAGGGGCTGTTTTGCTTGTTTTTCTTATGACACTGTACTGCTTTCATATTATGATGACATTCTTCTCCTAATATAAAATATTATGCCCTTTCTCTTCCCCTTTATGAGGGAGCGGGAGGGATTAATAGAGACCATCTGTCACTCAATTAATGGCCAGGGGGTCAGTTATGTTGGGAGATTCTCTGAAGTCTGTCAGTCTGTCCTGTGTGATATTACTTCATTCTAGTGTTAGCCATTCTTCCCTATTCTTTTACAGCTGGGAGTGGTCTATTAACATTCTCTAAGCATACAAAAAATCGTCTTTTTAAGTCCAGACTAGCTTGACCATTGTTAACAGTGGTGGTTTTAAGTTCCTGCTCAAGAGCATGCATCTTCTTGGGCTTTCCTTCGTATTTTTTTTGTCACAGCAGGATGAAAACTGGGGAAAACACTTGTGTGGAACTGGGTGATATCCTGACTGTGACTAATTGATTTGATTTTTTAATTGTTTTTTTTCCCCTTTGGTTGGGTGGGTGGATTTTGTGGGGTTTTTTTATGTAGAATAAAACATTTACTTGGTAAAGGAAAATATAAACTTACAAAATAAAAACATGTCTGAATTTTCTTACTCCAAATTACATGACTTTTTAACAATAGAACTGATATTCTAAGTGCTTTAGTCATGCCAGTGTGTTCTGATGATCTTTTCTTTATATTTAAAGTAGTGACTTTTGTATTCTCATAATAATACTGAAATATCTTTATGGGAAAGGTTTTTTTTTTAATGTATTCTGTGTGGATCATTCAGTGTTCTTGAATGTGTTTTTCTTTTGTACAAGAAGTAGTTTGATGAATAATGTTGCATAAAGCTTGAGTTTGTGTGGAAACTGCTTACTTGGAAGTATCACTTAGTTTCCTGTATTAAACTCTATAAAATCATCTTTCTTTTGCCAACATTATTTGGACTTCATCTTGGTAAGTTATCAGTACTGGTGTGTTGATTTCTAGTTTAAAGAAATTGGCAAAATATTCTGTGAAGAGACAAATACTTATTTGCCTTGTCTTTTGTTTGCTCAAAGGTTTTGATAACAATGGTGCCCTTGTAGGACCCAGAAGTACAAGGCACAGTAATCCTGAGGAGCATGCTACTTACTATTTCAACACCTTCTCTAAAGAGATGTTAGTCCAGGTAGATACATTGTGTTTTATTGTGGCATAGATCTCCATATGTGGATTCTAATCAAAGCTGCTGTATCTGTTCGTTTTTGACTTGCCATTTCAATGTGACCATGCAATTTCTGTCCTTTTGTGGTATTGTGTCTTACTCTTCTGTGGCAATTTAGGCTGGGTGCCTCCTCTCACTGCCACATGAGTTACACCTCTGGTGTCTCAAGGGTCCAACCCAGTAAGTGGACACAGGAAACTGTATTTCTACCCATAATATCCTGCATCCTATAAATCCATCTGTAGAGTCATTGTATTTCTCTTTCCTCTCTCTCTGCTCCCATGGGAGATGCTCCCTATCGGGTAATGGTGGGGGAGTATCGCAAGGCCTCTTAGGCCTGGCTAGCCTAATGCCAGGAGGAGAAGGAGTGTTGGGGGGGGAAGTCTCAGACCTAGTCAGCCTGAGACTAGCCTAGAAGTAGGGGAGGAAGAAAGAGCCCTGGGTTTTTTTTGGGTATACCCTCAGGTATGGAGAAGGGAAGTGTTGGGAACCTTTGGGAGTGCTGTAAGGGGCCCTGTACACTTTGGGATATCTTTGCCACTACACTTTGCAGTTGCTGTAAAACACCAATTGCTTTTCCATTTAAACTTTCCATCACTCTCCAATCCATTTGTGTGAGTAGCATTCTTTTGCCCCTTTCAGGGGCAATAGAGGATCTGTCCAGCCTCAAATCAGGACATCATCTAAAACCTTTTCAGTGGAAAAATGAAGACATGGGCTGATGTGTTTATTTAGACTAACAGTATGATCTGGACAGATATTAGACTGGTCTCTCACAGGGAATGTAGCATACATGGAAGATATTTGACTCCAGCACACTGGAGCCTTTTCTTTCACAAAATGGAATTGGGGAATTCTCTACTTCTGTAGAAACTCCTCTATATCTTGGAAACAGGAAAAATGTATGAGATAGTACTCAGAAGGTCTGGATGAGAAGGGTCTTCCTTCCCTCTAGGCAAGGGGAACATAGACTCATAGAATTGTCAGGGCTGGAAGGCACCTCAAAGATCATCAAGTTCCAAACCCCCTGCCATGGGCAGGGACACCTCACACTAGATCAGGTTGCTCAGAACATCCAGCCTGGTGTTAAAAACTTCCAGCATGTGGCTTCCACCACCTCCCTCGACAACCTGTGCCAGTGTCTCACCACCCTCATGGGGATGAACTTTTTCCTAACATCCAATCTGAATCTATTAATTTCTAGTTTTGCTCCATTTCCCCTAGTCCTATCACTACCTGACATCCTAAAAAGTCCCTCAACAGCTTTCTTGTAGGCCCCCTTCAGATACTGGAATGCCACAATAAGGTCTCAGAGCCTTCTCCTCTGGACTGAACAGCCCCAATTCTCTCAGTCTGTCTCCATACATCTTTTCTGCTGTCCCTTGGTAGACAGGAATAGTTGAGCAAAGTGATCCTTAAAGCCATGCTAAGTGAGCTGAGATCACCTTGCCAGAAGAACTGTGCTCAGCCTGGATGCATTCCTTTGTAATCTGGTGGAGGTGATCCTGCTCTGGCAGTGGGGTTGGACTGGATGTGCTTTCAAGGTCCCTTCCAGCCCCTGAAACTCTGTGATTCTGTGATTCTCTGGCAGTAATTAAAATATATAAACATCTTTCAAGATGCTTTGAGCCCGATCTTGAAATCAGGCAGATGTTTTATCAGTAAGGCAAATAGATAAGGTCAGGATTTTTCTTCTGTTCAATCAGAATTGCAGTGCCATGTGTGGGAGTGAGAGTAGGGATTCCAATGTTAGTAGCTGATGCAAGAATGTTTAGCATATCACAACTTAGAGCTGATACCCAGCACAGAGCTAGCACTTTTACCTGGAGGCAGAGAGATCTGTCCTCCTACTAAGGAGGAAGAGACCCCAGAATTCCAGTGCAGCACCTCACTGGCACGCTCTCACCTTTCTGCCTCCCATGGAAGATGATTCAGAGATTAACAAAGTGTAGGGGAGGGGCCTGAATGGGATAGTTTTGCCTGTGCATTTCTATACAAAATGTGGTGAACTTCTAGCAAAATGTGGGTATTTTTGCTGATAGCCTGTAGTCTTCCTTTTAAATCTGCCCACCTCTCTAGCCTAATCAGCATCATTAAAGCTTTTACAATACAATACAATACAATACACCAGGTTGAAAGAGACTTTCAAGGTCATCACGTCCAACCCATCAACCAATCCAACCCACCTAAACAACTAAACCATGGCACCAAGCACCCCATCAAGCCTCTTCCTGAACACCTCCAATGAAGGTGACTCCACCACCTCCCGGGCAGCCGATTCCAATGGG
The DNA here is from genome assembly GCA_033816785.1 of Picus viridis. Lineage (NCBI taxonomy): Eukaryota > Metazoa > Chordata > Aves > Piciformes > Picidae > Picus > Picus viridis. The sequence goes on along the minus strand of CM066578.1, from coordinate 45,943,424 downwards.
CAATCACTCTCTCTGTATAGAACTTTTTCCTAACATCCAGCCTAAACCTGCCCTGGTGCAGCCTGAGACTGTGTCCTCTTGTTCTGGTACTGGCTGCCTGGGAGAAGAGACCAACCTCTGCCTGTCTACAACCTCCGCCTGTCTACAACCTCCCTTCAGGTAGTTGTAGAGAGCAATAAGGTCACCCTTCAGTCTCCTCTTCTCCAGGCTAAGCAACCCCAGCTCCTTCAGCCTTTCCTCGTAGGGCTTGTGTTGCAAACCCCTCACCAACTTTGTTGCCCTTCTCTGGACACGCTCCAGCAAGACAATACTAACAACGGTGTGGAGTTGACTTATTTTCAGTAAGAAGGAGCACAGTACAATGAAGAATGACCATTTTTTGTAGCAGGCATAATCACTTGGGTTTTTGGCTTAAAGGGTTTTTTTAATGGGCATTTAAAGTCAGTGACTTGTTCTATATAACACATTGCATATACCTTCTAAACCTGTTTGCTGTCTTCTGAAAGGCTTCAAAGACAATGCTCCTTTCTGCCTTCTTCCCAGCAGTCTCTTTGTGTGTTCTTTTATCCAGTCCACCCCCGTCTTATTCATTGGCACAATGTACTAAGAATTCTGGCTTTCTAAAGGCATATTCAAATACAGAAGATTTTTCTTTCAGGTTGGTGGCTGATAATACTTGGTTTATAGCAGACAGCAAATTCAAACCTGTTTTCCTGCCCCTCTCTCTTTCCTGTCTCTCTTCTTTCTCTTCTTTGCCCTCCATTTTTAGAAGCTGTAAAAGAAACAAGCTGGTTTTGATTCAGACATCAAAGCCAAGTGCAGAGAAAAAGTTAAGCAAAAACAGTGACAGTTTGGGTTTGTTTGTTTGTTTTAATTCTGCAGCTTGTTCCCTGAATTGCTTCAGTACAGTGACCCAATTGTCCCATTTGTTTCTAAGTTGTTATTGCTATCAAGTCTGTTTAGTGAAGCAAGTTTTCTGCCACATAGATATATACTAGATGGACAGGTTGTTATTATTAGGTCTGTAGTGTTAGCCCAAGGGGCAATGACTTCAAACTAGAGAAGAGTAGATTTAGACTGGATGTTAGGAACAACTTTTTTACCACGAAGGCAGTAGAACACTGGAACAGGTTGCCCAGGGAGGTAGTTCAGGTCCCATCCCTGGAGATATCCAAGGTGAGGCTCAACAGGGCTCTGGGCAGCCTGATCTAATGGAGAATGCTCCTCCTTACTGCAGAGGGGGGTTTACTACATGACCTTTGGAGGTCCCTTCCAACCCAGACCATTCTATGTTTATGTATTAAGCCCTTAATATCTACATACTGTACCTTATAAAACAATTTCTTCATCACTCTTCATGTCTTCTCTTATTCTTAAAATTCTGAGTTGGATTCTGTTTATAATACTTTGGTTTGACTTTCAGTGTGTGCAAATTCCCAAGTTCTGTTCCACAGAAATATTTTTGTAGGCATAGCTGGGAGAATACATAAGCATGGAGAGAATGAGCTGCAGTAAGAGGAAACAGTGGCTTCCACTACTGAGAATTTTTCTTTCACGTGCAGATCCTAGTGCATCTTCTCTTTCAAAAGCTGCTTTCCGGTTCTGTTTCTCTGATGTGCTTTTGCTCTTTTTTTAGGCAATGGTTGGAATATTGCAAGTCAATGGGCATGGAGAAGAAAGTACATTAATGCAAGACTTAAAGCCTTTTCGAATCCTTATCAGTTTGCTGGATAAGCCTGAACTAGGTAATTTTCATATTACTTCTAGTCTTTAACTTCTTTTGCTAGGGGTTACTTTGAGAATTTCTCTCTCTCCTTGGTCAAATGGAAAAGGCTGTATTCTTCGTCATGGCAGGCTGGCTGGATTTCTTGGATCTTCAAAGCTAATAATTGAATGTATTCATTAGATTTGCCTTTTACCAAATGCAATTTCTTCTACTTTCTGCACAGGAAATAGCAGCTTGAAGTCATAGACAGAGTGACTGCATGCTATAAGAAAGGCAGACTGGATCTTTTCCATTTCCTTAATCAAATAGTGACTTGCACTACTTTCAATCTCAGCTGTTGCTTGTGGGAATAATCTGCTCTTTTTACAACAATTAATTGTTGGATAACTTGTTTTTTCCTGTGGAATAGCAGTTTTGGAAATGACCCAGTCTCAAGCTGCATCAGGGGAAGTTTAGGCTCAAGGTGAGGAGAAAGTTCTTCACTGAGAGTTGTTAGCCGTTGGAATGTGCTGCCCAGGGAGGTGGTGGAGTCACCATCCCTGGAGGTGTTCAAGAGGGGATTGGACGTGGCACTTAGTGCCATGGTTTAGTAGTCATGAGGTCTTGGGTGAAAGATTGGACCTGATGATCTTCGAGGTCTTTTCCAACCTCATTGATTTGATGATTCTATGATTCTAATTTCTGAAGTCTGTCCTAAAGAGCAGTATAATAAAAGCATTAAAATAAAGCAATTACAGAACACAGATTGAAAGGAAGTGGTTGAAAGACACCACAAAGAACAATATATCTGACAGGAATCTGTCATCTTCCTGCTGACTTGTGATTTTTGCAGTTTAAATTTTCAGAGGCAATGTGTATGTTGAGACTGCATGAAGTAAAATGAGCTGTGACATAGGATCCTTTCAGTAAACTGAGCTGGAAGCAGCTAATAGGGTTTCTGCTTAGCTCAGTGAGCACACTCTCACAGAATGTAGCTCAATGAGGCTAGGAGAAAGCATGAGAAAGCAGAAGATACTGCAAGCAGGGTCACTTTATGAATTCCTTTCAAAATAAGTTTTTGTTGGTGCTCTAGTTTGATCCAAACTTGAAAGGAGGTGCTGTTTCAAAAAGTATCCTGCAAACTGTATCTGAAATTAAAGAAAACCTGCCTCAAATTGAAGAGAAGGAAGATGATCAAAATACTTCTACCTTGTGTTATGCAAGATGCACAAAATATTTTACTTTGTATTTGCTGTTAAGTATTTGAGAATATTTTCCATATGATAACAGCATGATCTACCTTAGGGTTGGCTTTTGTTTGACAGTTACATATGATCAGGAATCCATGGAGTAACATTACCATGTTACTGAGCTGAGCTAATAATACCTCAAAGAGGATGTGTTGGCCTCAACGTGAGCTATGCTAATATGACTGCATAGCTTTTGAACTGGGTGTGTTTATATCCAGCCATCAATGTGCACACATTGTCTGGGAATAGAACTCTGCTTGTGTTTTGTACACTCCCAGGCATTACAATTGCCTGTGCATTTCTGGAAAGCAAGTAAACCTTCTGAAATGGAGGGAGTTTATGAGATGAAGCAGGAGGGATTTTATGGGTCTATTTTGGAGAGTTTTCAGATGTGGACTGTTAGCAGTGCTATAAGACATAAGGCTGTGATTGCTGGTATTTCTCCCTAGGCCCTGCCATTCTAGAGGATGTGTTGATTGAAGTGTTTCAGACGTTGTATACACAGTGCAAAGCGGAGCTGGAGCTTCAGGCAGAGCCTTCATTCAACAAAGATCACACACAGCTAAGCAGGTAATGTATTTTATAATGTATATAATACATATATTGGGGCTGTTCAGTCTGGAGAAGAGAACGCTCCCAGGTGACCTAATTGTGGCCTTCCAGTATCTGAAGGGGGCCTACAAGAAGGCTGGGGAGGGACTTCTCAGGATATCAGGTAGGGATAGGACTACAGGGAATGGAATGAAGCTGGAGGTGGGGAGATTCAGGCTGGACGTGAGGAGGAAGTTCTTCACCATGAGAGTGGTGAAGCCCTGGAATGGGTTGTCCAGGGAGGTGGTTGAGGCCCCGTCCCTGGAGGTGTTTAAGCCCAGGCTGGATGAGGCTCTGGCCAGCTTGATCTAGTGTGGGGTATCCCTGCCCATGGCAGGGGGTTGGAACTAGATGATCCTTGTGGTCCCTTCCAACCCTGACTGATAGTATGATACTATACTATGAGATATATATATATATATATATAAAATAATATATCTTCTTTGTTGCTGCAGACATGACTCTGGGATGTGTGGGACTGTAACCTGTTGGTTTAGTTTTGCTAAGATACAGCATCCATTGACAGGTTGCCCAGGGAGGTTGTGGATACCCCTCCCTGGAAGTGTTCAAGGCCAGGATGGGTAAGGCCTTGAGCAACCTGGTCTAGTGGAAGGTGTCCCTGCCATTGGTTGGAACTAGATGATCTTTAAGGTCCTTTCCAACCCAAAGCATTCTATGAATCTATGAACCATTCTATGAATCTATGAACCATTCTATGAATCTGTGACATTAATTGCAAATTCTGTGTTCAGTGCAAAGATCTGAAGGTTTTATTACTATTTTTGAAAACATTTCATAGACATTTCATTCTGTATCCATGACAAAAATGCTTGCTTCATACAGCTGGAATGCCAGTGGTGTAGATTAGTTGTGGAATTTGTTACATCTGAATATCTGAAAATGTTGAGAGAAGAGGGGAAATTGAAAGCTGAAGAGGGGAAACAGTTGTAGGAATGATCACAGGAAAACAGATGTGTAAAATATGTTTAGAAAACATGTACTTAAAGGATAGAGAAGAAACTATGGAAACTAACTGATCTGAGAAACCTGCTGAATTACCCAGCCCCAGAACAATAACCACTTGTAGGGATGAGGGAAGGATAATTTATCAGCGTTAACTGGCAATCAGTGAACTTCCAGTGATGTGTAGTTATATAACTCAGAAATGAAGGCTGAAAACATAAAATGGTCTTTATATTTCCTTTCAGCAAACTGAGAGAAAACAAGAAAACAGCAGAACTGATTAAAACTGCCAATCTTCTCTTTAATTCCTTTGAGCCTTACTATATGTGGGATTACATCGCTCGTTGGTTTGAAGAATGTTGTCGGTAGGATATAATACTTAGTCTCTGTATGTGTAGAGTTTAAGTTGACTTTTGCTTTAGTTAGTCTAATGTGATCATTTAGACTGTAGTCTGCTTCTTCCCCATCCCATTAACTCTGATAATTTGACACGTTTCAATCAGATATGATTGGTGGTCTCAGCAGTGTGAGTTCTCACAGAGTTCCGTGTCTGGGTGCAATCAAGAGATCAGTTAGCACCTCTGCTGAAGGGAAGACTCCAGAGTGATCACAAAACTAGCTAAATCACAACTGTAACCTTAAAAGTGATTTAGAGATCCCTCAGAATTTGTCTGAGGCTTTTGCTTATGATTTTTCCCCACTAAAAATTGAAAAGATGATTTCTTGTATCCAGTGTTTTCTCCTAAGTATTACTCGATGGCCAGCAAAAGAACAAGAAGATACAGTCTCAAGCTGTGACAGGGGAGGTTTAGGCTTGATGTCAGGAAGAAGCTCTTCACAGAAAGAGTGATTGGCCATTGGAATGTGCTGCCCAGGGAGGTGGTGGAGTCACCATCACTGAAGGTGTTTAGGAAGAGACTGGATGGGGTGCTTGGTACCATGGTTTAGATGATTAGATGGTGTTGGATGTTAAGTTGGACTCGATGATCTCAAAGGTCTTTTCCAACCTGGTTTATTCTATTCTATTCTATTCTATTCTATTCTATTCTATTCTATTCTATTCTATTCTATTCTATTCTATTCTATTCTATTCTATTCTATTGCATTCTAATGTTGAGTTCACTATTGAGACTTCTCTGATCTTGATATGGGGCTCAGTGAGTTGAATTTCAAGTCATCCTTTATAACTTACTACAGCTGAGCAAATCTCAAAGTAATTTATGAAAATTATGGTAGATCTTTTAGGGTAGTGATGGGTGAAAAAGCATGTGTTAGAACATAGACTCATTTCACTGCACTGCTAGTTTTATGAAGAGAATGACCTGTGAGAGAGACACAGTAACCTGGTGGAGGTGTGGGTTGAGCTGAGTGCTACTTTTTAAGTGTAGGTTACTGACATAATGCAATGGAAATTTGATTTTTAAAATCTCATAAAAAATAATCTTGGATAAATGCTTACTGTCATTGTGTCAGATTTGGTTTCTGTAATGGTTCTATTATTTCAAATATATATTTTTTTCACTACTGACACATGTTCCAAAACAGAGGAAAAGGATTAGCATGACTCAGCTATTGCTGAAAACACGACACTGCCCTCTCTACCCAATTCCCTTTCCCCTCACCCCTCCCTCCCCCAGCAGAATAAAATAATTGAAGAAACAAAGTATTATTCCTTTGTTCATATTCTTTGCTTATAATGTTCCTAGACATGATTTCATGGGAGGGTTGTGTTCCTTCATCCCTCAGAAACAAAACTCATCAGATCATGAATTCTTGTCAGTAGTAAAACAATGCAGTCAGCTGAAGCTGAAGTGGACATTAACAAGAGCCTGTTTTGTTTTCCTCTTGTACAGCTTTAAAGCTTCATGGGCCTTCTACTTCACCTTTGGTTATCTTTGTGTTAAGTACTTAATGCCTTGGGTTTAGATCTCTCCAAAATCACTGTTCTTCAAGCAGTACTATCCCCTAATTCTATTATTGCTTCTCATGCTTATACTAGCAAATAGTGCTGTATATGGTAGGGTCACAAATGCCATTTTCTTTAGACTTGGTTCCCTTATTTAATGAATCAAGACTGTGTTGTAGTGAAAGGCTGGTTGCTGCTTTTTCTGAAAGCATACAATGGGTCAATGAGTTACTTAAAAGTAAAATGAGAGATTCCTTGTTTGTTTGTAGGGATTATCCCTGAGGTGTACAGCTTAAGTTATAGGAAATGGTCAATGTAAGGGGAAGGGAAAAATGTTTTGAAACCCTATTTGAATTTTGCAGGAGGACATTACATGCCAGACTTCAAACTGGGCCTGGAGGTGGTAGTGAGAAGTCTGAGTTACCCCTGACTAACTTCTGCTTGTTAGTGGATTTTTTGTTGGATATAGTTTCTTTGGTAAGGATTGTGTTATTCATTGCAGGTACTGGGGATTCTGTATATTTATAGTCTGCATCTGCTTCATTAATTGTTTCTTCCTGAAAATACATTGCCATATTGCCACCTTTTAGAAGAAGTTTTAGATGCAATGTATGATGTCTTGATAGGCTGCTTGGCTATAACCAAAGTGGGGGTTATGGTGTTCATGCCTGAAACTTTTTATCTGTCCTTGATTTCTTTTCTCTAAAATTATGCTGTATTAGTTACAAGTATAGTCTTTAGTAGCTTATTATGCTAGTTCAGGTGTGCAGCTTTCTTTTAAGGCTCTCTTAAATGTCATAATAAGATGTATCTGTAGCTCTTTTTTTGGTTGCATTGCTTAACATAGCAAAGACTGAAACTGTTTTTTTTTTCTGTACCTGTCTGTCCTCAATTCTTTGCTTTCTCACTTCAAAGCCTACTAGAAGTATGAGAGTGCTGTGTCAGGTATGACAATCAGCCTGTATTTCCTTCAGTTCTTAATTATTTTTTTTTTTTGTCTTTCCCTCTTAAACTTTTATTTTGAGGTTATTAAAATAATAGTAGTGACATTCTTTAGCCTCATTGTTAAGTTTTGTACTGTTTGTTGTGTAATGAACAAGAAGTAAGATTCTGAACAAGTTAAATAGCTTTGTGTTTGTTGGTTACCCAATTGTAAGGTTAATTATGCTCTCTGTTTCTTTGTTGTTTTTTTAAGTAAAGCATGTATTTCATATTCATGGATATTAAGATATTAATTTCCCTTTTTCCTTGTTATGTATGTTTAGAACACAGTTAAGCAGTTGATAGGTACTACTGTTAGAGAGGATGACTATCAGGGTGGGATTTAGTGTTGCAATTAATGAGTTTTGCTGTTAATTACTTTGTTAGGAGACTTACATTGAAATACAGACGGAACACTTGCCCCAGCTGTTGCTCAGGATGATTTCTGCCTTGACAAGCCATCTGCACACACTGCACTTGTCTGAGCTTACTGATTCTCTCAGACTCTGCTCGAAGATCCTTAGCAAAGTTCAACCACCTTTGCTGTCTGCAGGTACAGACGGTGTCCTGCAGCTTCCTAGTGGGCATAGCAGCTCTATCAAAGAATGGGAAAACAAAAAGGTAACTGATTGTGTATTGCAGCATCTTGAAAAATTACTTCTTGGGTGGAAAGGAGAAGTTGGCTTTCTGAGACTGTTGGCTTTCTGAGTCATAGAATGATGGAATTTTTAGGGTTGGAAGGGACCTCAAGGATCATCTAGTTCCAACCCGCCTGCCATGGGCAGGGACATCTCCCGTTAGATCAGGTTGCTCAGAGCCACATCCAGCCTGGCCTTCAAAAGCTCCAGGGATGAGGCATCTACCACCTCCCTGGGCAACCCGTTCCAGTGTCTTACCACCCTCATGAGGAAGAACTTCTTCCTAACATCCAATCTGAATCTACTCTTTTCTAGTTCTTTTTCCCATTCCCCCTCGTCCTATCATTACCTGACACCCTAAAGTGTCCCTCCCCAGCTTTCTTGTAGGCCCCCTTCAGATACTTAAGTTTTTAATAAGATTTAACTTAGTATGCAATACTACACGTGAAACTTGAATCATCAAAAGAGGTTGTAATTGTGGACTTTATTGTGCTAAAAGGTCTTGGGTTTTAATTTTTTTGGTCTAGACTTAATATTATGCAGTCAATCACTTTAGAATCAAGGCCTAAGAATGGGATAAAAAAATTTGAAGTTGTAATGCACTTAGGAGAGTCTAATCATGTAGAATAACTGAACTAAAGAGAATTCTCCATTTCAGCATTTGTAAGTTCTCCTCTCACCCACTCACATTAATACTCATCAGTTATTGGACTGGTTTTACAATGACTTAATAAAGAAATAGAAGAAACAAACCAGCCAGCCAGCAGCTTTCTCTTTTAATGCTGTTGAGTTTGGTCTGCATTTATGGCTCTGTCAGGTATGTTAACTGACATGCCCTCAAATCCTTGTTCTCCAGTTCAAGAAACTAGAGAAACATCACAGAAGAAATTTAGGTTGGAAGTGACAGTTGGAGATCACTGCTCAAAGCAGGCCTGATTTCAAAGTTGATTCTACTTTAAAGCTAGGTTGGATCATTCAGGATCATATCCAGCTTAGTTTTGATATCTCCAGGGATGACGATGTCACAGCTTCTCTGTACAGCTTCTTTGTGTGGACTGTATTAGTCAGTCAGATAGTATAAGAAAAACAGGAGGATGACAAGGACAATAGAATTGACATCTGAACAGTCAAAGGGCAGAGGTTTCTGATCAAAGGACTTCTTCCTTCTCCTGAACTCAAATTCCTAATAATAGTTAGGAGACAAATTCAGCAGTCACATCTTTATCAAAAGCTAAAGGGCTTTCACTAAAGCAGTTTCTTGTAGGAGCAATGAAGCTTCATAATTCTGACATTCCTTTCACACAGAAAAAAAGAAAAGAAAAAAAAAAAAAAAAAAGGCAAACAAAACCCAAACAAAAACAACCCCCAAAATAACACCAGTGAATACAAACAAAGAAGCAAACCAGCCCTGTTCATTTTATTGGAAATTTCTGACCTGAAATCAAAACTCAAGGCACTGAAGGGCACTGCACCAATCCTTGGCTCTCCCTGCACAGAGCTCCCTGCAAGATCAGGGCTCTCATTTTTCATAGGTTGGACTTGATGGTCTCTCAGGTCTTTTCCAACCTTATTGATTCTATGATTTTGTGTACAATGAATTTGTGATAGATTTGTTTGCAAGCAACAATTTTGTTGCTTGCAAACAGAGAAAGAAGTATTTTAGTTGTTTTTTTTTCTCAGTAGACCCCAGATAACTCATTTTGAACAATCATAAAACTTGTTTTTTTTCCTCACTCAGGTGCCATCAGTTTCACTTGAAAATCCTAGTGATGTGTTTGAAGATGGTGAGAATCCTCCCAGCAGTCGGTCATCAGAAAGTGGCTTCACTGAGTTTGTCCAATACCAGGGAGATACATCTGATGACATTGATAGAGCACTCAACGAGGGGCACAGTGCACCTGGCATTCCTATCGTGGGTAGTACATCCTCAGAGACTGAGACAGCCTCAACTGTGGGATCTGAGGAAACCATTGTACAGCCTCCTTCCATCATGACACAGGGGACAGCAACTCGAAGCGGGAAAGTGATCCAAAAGACTGCAATGCAGTGCTGCTTGGAGTATGTCCAGCAGTTTTTAACCAGATTTATCAACCTGTATATCATTCAGAGCAATTCCTTGTCTCAGCCCTTCGGGGCAGAGCTTCCAGCAGACTCTGCTAGAGAGCAGGGACAGACCGCAAAATGGGACAGAGAATCACAGGTTGATGCTAAGGTGAAGAAAACAAACAAGAAAAAGCCACCAAAAGAATACCTTCCTGCCTTCATTGCTGCTTGTCAGCTGTATCTTGAATGTTCCAGCTTTCCTGTTTACATTGCTGAAGGAAACCGCACTTCAGAATTACATCCTGGGAAGCCTGAAGTTGGTAAGCTGCACTCTTGGGTTTTTGTTGGGTTTGTTTTCTTTTTTTCTTCCCTTTGCTTTTACAATCATACTTTAATGTCCACACACACCCCCAAATGCAAGTAATACTATTAATGCTTTGTGTGTGTGTTGCTGTTCCTCTCAGAAATGTAAGGTTCCTTCTCTGTTGGTTTGTTTGGGTTTTGCTTGGTTTTAAGGAGATTGGTGGCATGGGTTTTGACACTGATTAATGTCGGGGTGACAAATACATAATGCCAACTGAAGCCTGAGAGTAGAATCTAGATTTTTCAGATGCCCCATTTCACTGTATGACTCCACAGTGTTTTCTCTATCACTTTTTGCAACAGCCACAGTTTAGCTTCATTTTAGCAGTTTTTGACTGATGTGCATGTGGATCATTTTGTGCCACGCATGGAAATGATAAACTTCTGTCCAATGAATATATTGGACAGATATAAACAAAACATATAAATATAAAAATAAATATTTAATTTTACTTTATTCCTATTAGAGGAACAGAGGTGGTTGAGGCCCCATCCCTAGAGGTGTTTAAGACCAGGTGGGATGAGACTCTGGCCAGCCTGATCGAGTGTGGGGTGTCCCTGCCCATGGCAGGGGGGTTGGAACTAGATGATCCTTGTGTTCCCTTCCAACCCTGAACATCCTTCCTAAACTGAGGGGCCCAGAACTGGACATAGGACTCAAGGTGCAGCCTAACCAGAGCAGTGTACAGGGGCAGAATGAGCTCCCTGCTCCTGCTGGCCACACTGTTCCTGATGCAGGCCAGGATGCCATTGGCCCTCTTGGCTGCCTGGGCACACTGCAGGCTCATGTTCAGCTTACCATCAACCAGTACCCCCAGGTCCCTCTCTGCCTGGCTGCTCTCTGGCCACTCTGTCCCCAGCCTGTAGCACTGCATGGGGTTGCTGTGGCCAGTGTGCAGAACCCAGCACTTGGTTGTGTTAAAAGCCTGTAGGGCATGAGCAGTGTGTGCCTTGCATGAAGGCAATGATTCTAGGAATCTTTCTCACTTTGTGAAATGTCTGGGATTGCTCATGCATCATCTGAACTTTCCCATTTGTCATGTTGCATTTGACTTTGAGGAATAAGCATGTATTGTAGGTGGTTGAAATCATTGCAAAGGATTTATTTTCAGATGTAAACATCTGTTGTATGGAAAGGCAGGGTGGATGGGAACAGTGAAGGGAATGGGGCAGTCCCAAGAGACCTACACCCCATAATAGAAGTGCCAGTGGAACAGAGAATGGAGAATGGCAGGCAGCCTTCTACTACCTGAAGGGGTGTGGTCTATAAGAAGGATGGAGAGAGGCCTTTTACAAAAGCCTGCAGTGGCAGGATGAGGGGCAATGGCTTCAAACTAGAGAAGAGCAGATTTAGTTTGGATATTAGGAACTAATTCTTTACTGTGAGAGTAGTGGAACACTGGAACAGGTTGCCCAGGGAGGTGGTTGGGGCCCCATCCATCGAGATATTCAGAGTGAGGGTTGACAGGGCTCTGGGCAGCCTGATCTAGTTGAGGATGCCCCTGCTGACTGCAGAGGGGGTTTTACTAGATGGCCTTTGGAGGTCCCTTCCATTCTATGACGCTAGTCACCATAATTCACATGCCAGCCTTTTCTGTGGCTTTCTACTGCTGAAGAGGCTGGTTTTATTCTAGAGTTCAAAAGCATGTTCCAAATTTAGGATGGGTGACATTAATTGTGTGACCTGATTGCCTTTAATTAACAGTGAGAGTCATCAGTGTTTATTTGAAGGAGCCCAATTAATCTGATATTGATAGAGCATAATTGTGCTTAAATTTTGCTCTATGCTTCATTTCTCTGCTAATATTAACTGAAGAAATTAAAGGAACTGAGTCAAGCTCAGAATAAAGTTTCTATTTGTAGACTCTAGAATGTTATGTGGGATTGGTAGGTATGTTTATGCTCCAGTTTACATTGCAAAAGTAACTACTGTGGGTATAAATTAGAAATTGTCTAGTCCTTCTCCTAATTCTAAGTAGGAGCTGTGTTTGTGCCTATGAAATAGAATTCTTTCACTTGTGTCTGATTCTAGAAGCACTTGCCTATTTTAGGAACAGCATGAATAGCCCTCCTAAACTTTTATCACTTGAAGAGTTGACTGTGAACTTCAGAGAAAGACACTTGCATTATCAGGACAGTGCATGGTTTTGAGTGAGGGGTTGGTGTCCTGGTTTGAGGCCAGACAGATCCTCTGTTGCCCATGAAAGGGGCCAAAGAATGCCACTCACACAAATGGATTGGAAAGTGATGGATAAGTTTAAATGGAAAAGCAATTGGTGTTTTACAGAAACTACAAAGCATAGTGGCAAAGATATCCCAAAGTGTACAGAATCCCTTACAGCATACCCAAAGGCCTCCCAACATACCTTCTCCCCACCTGAGGGTATACACCACTAGGCTAGTCTCAGTCTGGCCAGGTCTGAGACTGCCACCCCCTTCCCCCTTCTCCTCCTGGCATTAGGCCTAGCCAGGCTTAAGTGGCCTTGAGATACTCCCCCACTGTTACTTGATAGGGAGCATCTCCCACGGGAGCAGAGACAGAGGAAAGAGGGAGCAGGATTTCTGGGTATGAAATAGGCTGTTTCTTGTGTCCACCTACTGTGTTGGACCCTTGGGACACCACAGGTGTAACTTATGTGGCAGTAACAGGAGGCACCCAGCCTGAACTGCCACAGAAGAGTAAGAAGAGGACAACTGCTTACAGTGAAAGCGGAGTGTGGTCGAATCAGATCACGTTTCTGCCACCCAAAACATCACTTCTCACAAGATACTTTTGCTTAAGTGTTGCCAGGAGAATCCCTATAGATAATTTTGTAGGTAATACCTATATAATATAACATTTTAAGGTTATAATATTTGTAACTGTGGTAAGTTGAAATTGTCCCCCAACTAATTTGGAGAAAATTACCCCCAAAATAAAATTGCCAGGCTAGCTCAGAAGGTTTTGGAAGCAAATGAAGCTATAGAATCAGGAACATAGAACATAGAACATAGAACATAGAACTGTTGAGGTTGGAAGAGACCTTTGAGATCATCAAGTCCAACCACATGCCTAGAACCCACAATCCCACCAGTACTGCTAAGCCACTACCACTAAACCATGGCCCTCAGCACCACATCCATGTGTCTTTTAAATGCCTCCAAGGAGACTGACTCCACAACTTCCCTGGGCAGCCTGTCCCAATGTTTGACAGCCCTTTGTGTGAAGAATTTTCCCTCATATCCATATTTACATAGTTACAAGCAAACTAAAATCTAGAACTATGAAATGAAATGAATAGGTACAAAATACACAATATATGTGCAATACATATGCAATTTATAAACAGCAGAGAAAACTCCTCAGATCCCCCTGGATGGATCCAGGGGACCTGTTCACCTCCCCTCCCACACTCTGCCTCCTGCCCATTACTTCACACAGTCGTCAAAACAGAGATACCCTGGCAAGGCCACAGGAGACAGAGAGGAAAGTTGCAATCAGAAGTGACAGAAAAATTATAGAATCATAGAATTGTTGGAGTTGGAAGGGACCACAAGGATCATCTAGTTCCAAACCCCCTGCCATGGGCAGGGACACCTCATACTACATCAGGTTGCCCAGACCCACATCCAACCTGGCCTTAAAAACCTCCAGGGAGGAGGCTTCCACCACCTCCCTGGGCAACCTGTTCCAGTGTTTCACCATCCTCATGAGGAAGAACTTCTTCCTAACATCCAAGCTGAATCTACCCATTTCTAGTTTTGTTCCATTCCCCATAGTCCTATCATTACCTGACTCCCTACAAAGTCCCTCCCCAGCTTTCTTGTAAGCCCCCTTCAGATGCTGGAAGAAGAGAAAAAAAGTTTATGCCACTGTTCTATATCCCATTAGCAATCCAATAAATTGTGTAGACCTTGTCATTATTTTCCTTTTACATCCAATGGTCATTTATTTTACTTTCAGTCTTTGCATTCAGGGACTAGACTAAATTTCCCCCTTCACCCTGTAGCAACAATACAGCATTTTAATTAATGCATATAATATTGAAGATGCTACAGAATTATTTCAGACTTCAAACTACAGTGTTAAAACTTGATTGCTGGTCAAGAATCTCCTGGAAGAGGAAAAGTGAATGAAAAACTTTGCAAGCTGCTGAAAGTCAGCTTTTGTCTAAAACATGAAATCATGTGGATGCAATTCCATAAAATGTGTTTTTTCTCTCCCTTGTTCAAATTTAGCAACTTTTTTTTCTTGGTTACTAAATACTTGAAGTGTAGTAATATGGGTGTAGGTGTTCGATCACCCTAGAGTCACTACAAGCACGGGATGGGATGGGATGGGATGGGATGGGATGGGATGGGATGGGATGGGATGGGATGGGATGGGATGGGATGGAATAGAATAGAATAGAATAGAATAGAATAGAATAGAATAGAATAGAATAGAATAGAATAGAATAGAAATAGAATAGAATTAACCAGGTTGGAAAAGACCTTTGAGATCATCGAGTCAAACACATCACCCAACACTATCTAATCAACTAAACCATGGCACCAAGTGCCTCATCCAGTCTCTTCCTAAACACCTCCAGTGATGGTGACTCCACCATCTCCCTGGGCAGCACATTCCAATGACCAATCACTCTTTCTATGAAGAAATTATTCCTAACATTCAGCCTAAACCTACCGTGACACAGCTTGAGACTCTGTCCTCTGGTTGCCTGGGAGAAGAGACCAACTCCCTCCTAGTTCCTACCCTTCAGGTAGTTGTACAGAGCAATGAGGTCTCCCCTGAGCCTCCTCTTCTCCAGGCTAAACAACCCCAGCTCTGTCAGCCTCAGCTTCCAGGCCAAGATGTTACCATGCAAAGACATTTATTACATTATACAGCGAGGCTATATACTCTTCTGGAAAGCATATGTGTCACATCTTAATTGGTGATTTTCTACTGGTGTGCGTGCAATTAAGGCATACAGTAGGTTAAAATAGCAAAACAATATTCCAGCGCATCCAACCAAACTCTGCCAAGTTTTTCTCCTCAGTTACAACATGTTTACATTCTTTTCTCAGTCAAATATTAAACATAGCCTTCTCTATACTCATAGAATCAGGAAGGTTGGAAAAGTCCTCAGAGATCATCAAGTACAACTTGTCACCCAACACCTCATGACTAACTAAGCCATGGCACCAAGTGCCACATCCAATCCCCTCTTGAGCACCTCCAGGGATGGTGACTCCACCACTGCCCTGCGCAGCACATTCCAAGAGCTAATAACTCTCTCTGTGAAGAACTTTCTCCTCACCTTGAACCTAAACTGTGTCCTCTTTTACTGGTGCTGGTTGCCTGGGAGAAGAGACCAACCCCCACCTGGCTACAACCTCCTTCAGGGATTTGTAGAGAGCAAGAAGGTCTCCCCTGAGCCTCCTCTTCTCCAGGCTAAACAACCCCAGCTCCCTCAGCCTCTCCTCACAGGGCTGTGCTCCAGACCTCTCCCCAGCCTCTTTGCCCTTCTCTGGACACTTTCAAGTGTATCAATATCCTTCTTAAATTGAGGGGCCCAGAACGGACACAGGACTCAAGGTGTGGCCTAACCAGTGCTGAGTCCAGGGGCACAATGGCTTCCCAGCTCCTGCTGGCCACACTATTTCTGATGCAGGCCAGGATGCCTTTGGCTTTCTTGGCCACCTGGGCGCACTGCTGGCTCATGTTCAGCGAGCTGTCAAGCAAGGGCAACTCTTCCCCTACATTTCGCTCTTTCTCTCTCTCAGTTACTGATAAGGTGTGCGTTCCTAACCCAGGGGCAAAACATAGCTGTTCCAAATCTGAAAGCGACCCTTCTCCTACATTGAAGTGACACAGAGATAGCTCAAGAAGTAGCTTTCTCCTGCATATATTTTCCTAAACCCATAAACCAGGCATGTTGGAATACAAAGGACAGTTGTGTATATGGTTATGGGATCTAAGATTAATAATGTTTAAAATTAAGTGAATGTGTCATTTGTGATCTTTATTTCAGACTGTGAACAAGTACAACCTCCACTGTGGCTCCAGACTTTAATGAATGCCTGCAAGCAATCAAGCAATTTCAGTGTTCAGGGTGTCACCATTTCCCTTGTGATGGACTTGGTTGGATTGACTCAATCTGTTGCTCTCGTCACTGGAGAGAATATGAACAGTGTGGAAACTGCTCAGCCTCTTAGCCCTAGCCAGGGAAGAGTGGCTGTGGTCATCAGACCTCCTCTTACTCAAGGCAATCTGAGATACATGGCTGAAAAAACAGATTTCTTCAAGGTACAATACAGAATCTCATTGCTGTTTTCTCTAGACTTGCTGGCTGGTGAAGACTGAGTCTTGGCCACTTTACTGTCCTTGTTATGGGAAACCACATTACTGTTTTTTGTATTTTGAGAACTCTTTCAATCTGTGATTAGACTCTAAAGGAAAATACACAGTAAGTTTTCCTGCTGTGCTTGCCTTCCTGACTGCTTGGGTGAAAATCCCTGTTTGAATGAGCATTTTAAAGGTATCAAACAGAATTAACCAGCTTGGAAAAGACCTTTGAGATCATCGAGTCCAAAAAATTAAGAGATCTTGCAGGGTGTGTTCCCATGGGAGATCCTTGTGGTGTGGGAACCTGATTCAGAGCAGTTGCTGACAGCAAGGCATTGTCATGGTGTCCCCTGCAACATCTCAGGATGGGCTTGACTGTCAGATGGATAGAATCTGTTTGAGACTTGGTCATCAAAAGGCTGCTGCAGTTTTTAAGTGAAAAATGGAGTTCAGAACGATACAAAAAAGCTCTGTGTCATCAAAGCAAAGTAGGGATTTGGGGAGATCCCATTTGTGCCACCAAAACTTCCAGGGAGCAATTTCTTAAATTGTGGACATTCATAATAATTATTGTTCCTTTGCAAGTGGAGAAAAAGGAAGGAGGGGTTGGATTGACTATTTGTTTTAGAATAGAATGGCGTAGAATTAATGTAAGCAAAACCTGATTGAACAGGATCATCAGCAAAGGTGTGAAACCCAGATGTACCTAATGCAGGACTCTGGCAAGCCACCATCTCTGCATTTATGCAATTTGTGTAAGAAATCATTTACAAAAGGCAAGCAGCAGCAGGGTCTGTTATGTAGTTAATTATATTTGAATGACAATTTATTTCTGGAGGTGCCTGTGAGCTCTGACTCCAAATGAATGAAGCTGTGGTGAGTTGAAAGTTCCCCCCCCAAACATTAACTTTGCCAGACCAGCTCAGGTGGAAGCAAATGCAAACTGTATTTGCAGGCAGAACTAAAGTGTACAATGGAATGCAATGAATATGTACAAAATATACAGGATTTACAGGCATTGACAGTTAGCAAACAGCACAAGAACCCCCTGGTCAGAGACCAGGGGAAGTTACTAACTTCTCCTTTTCTGCCCCCCACCCCCTGTACAAAAAGAAGGGAGAAATGAGCAGAGAAAGTTGCTGTTAGACTTAACCAAAACAATGCAGCCAGGGTGAAGCAGAAGCAAGTTAGTATCTCTCCAGAGCGAAGAAGCAAGAAGAGAGGAGTGAATTGTTTTGGTACAACCGTTCCTATGGTAGATATCTCTCCTATGGGATTGCTTAGAATTTTCTTTGTTTTCCTTTTCACACCCAGTAGTGATTGATTTACATTTTACTACTTTTCTGCTCATGATCTGTGAAAAGAAAAAATTAAAGGCATAGCCTGAAACTACCACAGAAGCAAGCCATTGCAGGGGTTCAGACAGTACCTTGTGTTCGCATGAACAAAAAGGACAGTTTTCTAAGTTGCCTTATTGGTCATCTTGTGTCATCAGATGTAAGGCCTCCCATCACTGCATAGAACTGAAGTAGTCTAAGGCAAAACAAGATGTGATACTCATTCACTTGTGTTTCTTGCAACTTCTGTTTTCATGTACAAAGCATATAGCTTTAACACTTTGGGACCAGTTGGGTGATGGAACTCCTCAGCATCATCAGAAGAGTGTGGAGCTCTTCTACCAGCTGCACAACCTCGTTCCGTCTTCTAGTATTTGTGAAGATGTTATTAGTCAGCAGTTGACTCACAGAGACAAGGCAAGTGGTTCATGTATTTACTAAAAGAAAATGGATCTGGTGCCTCAGAAGAGGACATCACTAACTTCAGTATTGAAAAGAACATTGTCTTACACTGATTGTTTCAGACATTAAAAAGACTCTTCTGCTTGCATGCAGAACATCAGATTTGTCCACCCTCTGACACTGCCACCTTCTTTTCTGTATTCCCACTCCAAGGAAACCTTAACCTTATGTCTGTAGTTTTCATGATATCTTGAAGTTTCAGAAACATATGAAATGTGTTTATAGTGCTAGTGTATGAAGGCAATTTTTTCTAGGCACCGTTCCAGTTCTCCTAACCACTCTTCCTGCCCTGTTAGAGCTCCAACAAATTTAAACACACTCTTTAATCAACTATAGTTCAGTTCTCTGGTGTGCTCCCTCCTATTTAATCTGATTCCTGCATTTTGTCTAATAATTTGTCCTAATACAGCATCTAGCCTTTTTTCTTCCTTTCTTCTACAGGAAGAAGAATTGAGGCCTTTATAGTTCTTTAAATTTTAGATATATTAAACTGTTTTCACAGCCCCAACAGAATGAATGATAGAGAATGACTTGCTTACATGCTCTGGCAACTCATGGTTGTGTGATTTCAGAAGCAGCTCCTTCTTACCTTTCTACCGGGGGTAACCATGTCAGCACAAGTGAATGTGAGCCAATCTGTCAATCACTGCAGTTCACAGCTTGGCATATTTATAAAACTGCTGAGGATTTATAGTCTCATTTATTAGGCTGGTTTGGGAACTGCTGTGACTGCATGTGGCACTCGCTCATTTCTGCCAACCTTGCTGTGGAAACAGTAATTGCTTACGTCTGCCCAGCATGGATTGCAAGGGCCTTACATGGAGTCATCTGTAGGTGTTTGAGGGTTGATATTGTTGTTCTTTATTCAGCAGGTGTTAGTAAAATGTTTTCTGTAACTTTATATATTTTTGTAGGAGTGTTGTGTTTGCCCTTTTTGTTGTGTTGTGTTGTGCTGTGTTGGTTTGGGTTTGAGGTTGGGTTTTGGGTTTGCTTTTCTCCTGTTAGAAGCAGACTAAATACAAGTGATGCATGCTTTGCTTTCCAGAATGCTGCTGCTTCTCTTGGTTTGTGGTTTTTTGTGGGTTTTGGTTGGTTGGTTTGGTTGTGCTGTTTTGTTTGGTTGTTTTCTGTTTGTCTGATGTGATCTGTCTTGTGTCCTTTCTGTGATTTTTAGCTTTTATAGCTTTTACTTAAAATTTTCATTATTGTAGTGCATGCTGCTTGTGTTAAGTGTTGCAAAGCCTCTTGCATGCTGTATGCTGGAAGTGGGCCAGATTGTCACAGTGGTATTAACAGTTCTTAGGCTAATTGGAAGGATATATGCCTACTGTTCATTCCTTGCAAATATGTGCTTTAAGAACCAGCAAGCGAAAACCTTCATCCTTTTGTCTCTGCTTATCATCTAGTAATTTACTTTAAGCCCTGATTGTGTTTGAAAGTTATTTTAATATTCAGCATAATCACCCTGATTGTTCTGCTTGGTTTCTCACTCCCACAACTGCTTAGCATCTTCCTTGTCTCTTGGGTAAAGCTATTTTAATGCACATACCCATGTTTTTTAATCATAGTATGGCCTTTGCTGTTGTTTACAGCCTAGCTGGAATAATATTTTGCCTTGAATCAGCCACAGTAAAGAGAGGGGGAGAGAGGGGAATTAACATTGCTTTAATACTTTAATATACACTTTAATACACTTTAATACCAGTGTCACTATGCAGTGTTCTGCATTTCACAACTAGTCATTAGGAGTCCTTTGGGCAGTAAGCATGTCCCTGTTTGTCACAGGGCTAAATTTGGCATGGTAGTGATAGACTTTATCTGCATTATATCTAGATACAAAATTCTTGTCCCTGTTTAGCCAACTTGTTTTCATTCTCCTATTTCCATAGATACTGTGTTTAATCCCATTGTTCCAGGCACTATCTCTGCAAATTTCTCTTTTTTTTTTTTTTACCTCTGCCGTTTCTTTCTGCTTCTGTGTGCTTGAGTTTTCATACTGAGAAGCTTGCCTGCTTTTTCTTTATGATCTCTTCTGGTGCCTTGAAACATGTAGATAAATCAACTGATATCAGAGCTGTGCAACTTGTGAGAATGAAATAAGCATTGTTCAAGCCAGGACATTAAACATGTAAAAGATTTTCAAGCTAAACTATGAAACTAAGGCAGCCAAGATCAAGATAGGGAAGAATCCTTTCATGGCACTAAGTTTGTCACAGATACAAATTGTTGCCTGCTACTGTTTTGTTGTTAGAAAATAGGATTTGAGCACAGAGTCAGAAAGGTTAACTTTAATACATGCATTATATCTTTTAAACTGCTGTATAGCCCTTTCCCCCTCCCCCCCAGTTCTTATCAGAGGCTGTTGTATTCTGATAGAACTAACTTTTATAATTTGGTTCACAGAAAGTAAGAATGGAAGCTCATGCAAAGTTTGCAGTCCTATGGCACCTCACCCGTGACCTTCACATTAATAAGTCTTCTTCCTTCGGCCGTACCTTTGACAGGTTGGTGACTGCAAGCATGGCTCAGTTGAAGTAATTTTGCTTTAAGATTTTTGACTACATTACACTGGTAGTATAGAGTGTTTACAGAACTGCAGTGTTAAGTGTGGGAGCCAGGAAGGGGTCAAGAAATAAGTTCATATTAGACAAAATTGTTTTCACAATGCCGACAGCGTAGGCTGTACATTCTTCTGGTGGCTGTAAAAGGCGGGACAAGAATGGCCACACGATTCCTTAGCTAAAATATTTGTCTACATTGAACATAGTTTCTGAGTTCTTGCTGGCATTTGGTACAAACAAAAGCAGGAGACAGAGGTCAACTCAGAATTAAATTACATAAGAATGGAAAGTAACAGTAAAGATGAAACAACAACGTTGCAAGTAAGCACTAAGATAAGAAAGTCCTTTTGTTTGATCTGTGTGGCTTATTGTGTAGGCTGTCTTCTATGGCAAGCAGCAGAGGATTTCTGGTTTGGATTCTGCTATCGGACTACCTTCTTAAACAAAAAATAATGAATGGAACTGAATGATCCAGACTCTGAACTAGTCTTCAAGATGCAGCTAGCACAAATGTTGTGGAAAGTGCTGATTTAAATTTTACTAATGTACACTTAGCTGTAGGAAGCAAAGTAAAAAGGTTCTTATTTCTCTGGCAGTAAGTGGTGATAAATTCTGCACACAAAGCTAAGATCTTATGACATTGTACTGCTGGAGATAATAAAACAGTCAATAAAATTCAGAGCCCAATAATGTGTTTATTGTTTTTCCCCACTTCTGGATAGGATCCTAAAGGCTGAAAGTGTTAAGAAAGTGACAGTGGGAAGTGCTGTTGAATATGTTTCTCTTCATTCCTAAATAGGAGATCTTTGAATAAATTATCTTTTCTTTCCACTGCATCTGTGTGAACTGGCTTTTAAGGTTTTATCTTTCTGTGCTACACTAGCACCAAGTAGGCAACCCAAGCTGTACAAACACTTGAACTCACCATACAAGTGCTACTATTACATCAGCTGTCTTAACTTGACTTTATTACTAGTTCTTTGTGGCCATTTCTTCATCAGGCTAGAATGAAATATAAAAACTTCAGGTTGCAAAGTTTAGAATCCAAAGAAAATACAATTTTATATGGAGAAAATACTGGACTGTGTAAGGACATGTTAAAATTTATCATGTATCAGGTTAAAATGGGTTTATTCTGTGAGTAGCATGGAGTTTGTGCTAGGCTCATTCTTCTGTCTGTTTTAGGTCTCTGTTTATCATGCTGGACAGCCTTAATAGCTTGGATGGTTCTACATGGTCAGTAGGCCAAGCCTGGTTAAACCAAGTGCTTCAGAGGCATGATATTGCAAGGGTTCTTGAACCCTTGCTGCTGCTGCTTCTCCATCCAAAAACTCAGCGCGTTTCTGTTCAGCGAGTACAGGCTGAATGTTACTGGACTAAATCTCCCTATCACCCTGAAGAAGAAAATGAAAAGCACTTTATGCAGAAGTTTAGCTGTTCTGATGGTATGTACACAATAAGACTCTAGAAAGTTCCTTATTTGATATCTTCATTTGTTGTTTGCTTGCAGCATTATAAAAAAACAGTGCACATTTTTGAGGATGACTCACAAAACAAAGCTGTGGAGTAGCTGCTGCTTTTATGTGCGTTTGTGCTTGCTTTTTCTAATTCAAGTTTGAGTGTCCCAAACATCATTGAAGTTTTATTGTTCTCAAATTATGTTGCTGTGCCTGTATTATAATGCAGAGCATTTTGTTATGCCTTCCTGAACTTAAATTGGACTTCTTGGTTAGAAGCTTAACCAAGAAATGAAACGCTCTTATGAATTAGGACCCCTGATGCTGAGAAGATCCGAAGGTGTTTGCATGTATTGTGTAGTTTTAGTAATGTACTAACAATTTCTTTTGGTAAAACAGAAGCAGATAAGACAGCCTAAGGTTTTATGGGAGAATTTTGTTAGCTTGCTAAGTCTGCTGCTAAAGTAATGTTGCTTTGGTTATGTGAATGTGTGTCGTTTCCTATGAACATTATTTTCTGCTGTGAAGCAAAAAGACACTATTTGCCATGCCTTTATAGTCTCAAGTCTCAGTAGCAGTTTAAATTCTAAATTCTTATTCTGAAGAACAAAATACTATGTGTATAATTATGTTTTTTCTTGGTGTTTTTTAATTTTTCTCCCAGCATTTTCCCATGTGCCTGTAAGCCAAGGACAACTTATTATACCTAAAGAAAGCAATGAAAAACAGCTTGCTATGGATGAAATGGAGAACTTCAGCCTGACTGTCAACCCTCTGAGTGACAGGCTTTCCTTGTTAAGTACCAGCAGTGAGACCATACCTATGGTTGTGTCTGATTTTGACCTTCCTGACCATCAAGTTGAAATACTGCAGAGTTCTGACTCTGGTTGTTCTCAGTCATCTACTGGAGACAACATCAGTTATGAAGTGGAAACGGAAAGCCTGAGTGCCCAAGATAGCTCTCAGACCCTGAGAGAAGACTCACCTGATGAAATTGTGCAACAAGTAGTTACAGATCTTATATGCAAAGTTGTAAGCAGTCTTGGAGAAGAGACTGAACCAGTTAAACATAGTCTGCACTCTGAGGATACTTCATGTAAATTGAGTCCTTTAGATAGCTGTGCAGAGGTGACAAAAAGCGAAGATCAAACAATTCAAAGTAGCCAGAGCAGTTTGCTTAGTGACAGCTCCCAACTGCTGTCAGCTTCAACTGAGACTGGCCTTGAGAGTTTAAGAGATGAAATGTCAAGAAATAACTCTTCACCCTGTATTGCAGAAGGCCAGCAGTCCCTCTCTGATTTCACTCTTGCTTCCACCGAGTCAAAGTCCAGAAAGCGAAGCCACAGCAGCATTCAGTTCAGCTTTAAAGGGAAGCCACCAGAGAAGCCGTCAGAAAAAGAAACCATTGTTAAGGAGGCTGGCAAGCAACCCGGTGCAAAACCTAAGGTGAAAATAGCAAAAAAGAAAGACGAAGAGAAGAAGAAAGCTCAGACAGAAAAGCTGAAACAAACAAATGTCTTCTTTAGTGATGGCCTTGATTTGGAAAACTGGTACAGCTGTGGAGAAGGAGAGATTTCAGAGATAGAAAGCGATATGGGGTCTCCAGGAATGCGGAAATCTCCCAGCTTCAATATCCACCCCTTGTATCAACACGTGCTGCTTTATCTCCAGCTCTATGACTCTTCCAGGACACTGTATGCTTTTTCTGCAATTAAAGCAATCCTCAAAACCAATCCCTCGGCTTTTGTCAGCGCGATCTCCACTACCAGCGTCAACAACGCATACACTCCTCAGCTTTCATTGCTCCAGAATCTTCTAGCCAGGCATCGGATATCTGTTATGGGCAAGGATTTCTACAGTCACATCCCGGTGGATTCTAACCACAACTTCCGGAGCTCTATGTACATAGAAATCCTTATCTCCTTGTGCTTGTACTACATGAGGAGCCACTACCCGACTCACGTTAAAGTCACCTCGCAAGATCTCATAGGAAACCGTAACATGCAAATGATGAGCATAGAAATTCTGACACTTCTCTTTGCCGAGCTGGCAAAAGTGATAGAAAGCTCTGCCAAGGGCTTTCCTAGCTTCATTTCAGACATGTTGTCCAAGTGCAAGGTTCAGAAGGTGATCCTGCATTGTCTGTTGTCTTCCATCTTCAGTGCGCAGAAGTGGCACAGCGAGAAGATGTCTGGGAAAAACATAGTGGCTGTAGAAGAAGGTTTCTCTGAGGACAGCCTTATCAATTTTTCTGAAGACAAATTTGACAATGGTAGCACTCTGCAGTCACAGCTCTTAAAAGTGCTGCAGCGGCTGATTGTGCTGGAGCACAGCGTCATGACTGTGCCCGAGGAAAACGACTCGGGCTTTGACTTTGTCATCACAGACTTGGAGCACATCGGTCCCCAGCAGCCCATGACTTCTCTTCAGTACTTACATTCCCAGCCAATAACCTGCCAAGGGATGTTTCTCTGCGCAGTGATACGAGCTTTACACCAGCACTGTGCCTGTAAAATGCATCCCCAGTGGATTGGCCTTATCACTTCCACGTTGCCTTACATGGGAAAAGTTCTTCAGAGGGTGGTTGTGTCAGTGACTCTCCAGCTCTGCAGAAACTTGGATAATTTAATTCAGCAGTACAAATATGAAACAGGACTATCTGATAATAGGTATGCCTACACAGGGGTGCATAATCTCCTTAACCAGATTGAATTGTGTTGAGTTACTTTACAACCAGATGATCTCACTTGAAAAATTTAATTTCTTATTGTAGGCCTCTCTGGATGGCATCAGTCACCCCTCCAGATATGATTCTTACTTTGTTAGAAGGGATCACAGCAATAATTCATTACTGCCTCCTGGATCCATCTACACAGTATCATCAGGTAAATTTAGCTGGGTGTCTCAGAGCTTCCTGCACAGTACTTGTCAAATTAAGGACTGGGATTATGTTAGCGGATAAGAAAATATGAGTGGCAAATATACCAAATATATTGTCTTGCCTATAAGTGTGTGGGGGGGTGTTATTGGTAAAAAATGGAAAAAAACTAGAAATGGGTAGATTCAGACTGGGTGTTAGGAAGAAATTCTTCACCATGAGGGTGGTGAGACACTGGAACAGGTTGCCCAGGGAGGTGGTAGAAGCTTCATCCATGGAGGTTTTTAAGGCCAAGCTGGATGTGGCTTTGAGCAACCTGATCTAATGTGAGGATTCCCTGCCCATGGTAGGAGGGTTGGAACTAGATGATCCTTGAGGTCCCTTCCAACCCTAAAAATTCTATGGCCAAGCTATCAGCCCATGGCTTGGACGGGAGCACACTGCGTTGGGTTAGGAACTGGCTGGAGAGCCGAGCCCAGAGAGTGGTGGTGAATGGTGCCGCATCCAGCTGGCGGCCAGTGGCGTGCCCCAAGGATCAGTGCTGGGCCCAATGCTCTTTAACATCTTTATTGATGATCTGGATGAGGGCATTGAGTCCATCATCAGTAAATTTGCGGACGACACCAAGCTGGGGGCAGGAGTTGATCTGCTGGAGGGCAGAGAGGCTTTGCAGAGGGACCTCGACAGGCTGGACAGATGGGCAGAGGCCAAGGGCAGGAGATTGAACACATCCAAGTGCCGGGTTCTGCACATTGGCCACAGCAACCCCAGGCAGTGCTACAGGCTGGGGTCAGAGTGGCTGGAGAGCAGCCAGGCAGAGAGTGACCTGGGGGTGCTGGTTGATGGGAGGCTGAACATGAGCCTGCAGTGTGCCCAGGCAGCCAAGAGGGCCAATGGCATCCTGGCCTGCATCAGGAACAGTGTGGCCAGCAGGAGCAGGGAGGTCATTCTCCCCCTGTACACTGCACTGGTTAGGCCACACCTTGAGTCCTGTGTCCAGTTCTGGGCCCCTCAGTTCAGGAAGGATGTTGACTTGCTGGAGCATGTCCAGAGAAGGGCAACAAAGTTGGTGAGGGGCTTGGAACACAAGCCCTGTGAGGAGAGGCTGAGGGAGCTGGGGTTGCTTAGCCTGGAGAAGAGGAGACTGAGGGGTGACCGTATTGCTCTCTACAACTACCTGAAGGGAAGTTGTAGACAGGCAGAGGTTGGTCTCCCAGGCAGCCAGTACCAGAACAAGAGGACACAGTCTCAAGCTGCACCGGGGAGGTTTAGGCTGGATGTTATGAGGAAGTTCTACACAGAGAGAGTGACTGCCCTTTGGAATGGGCTGCCTGGGGAGGTGGTGGAGTCACCATCACTGGAGGTCTTCAGGAGGAGACTTGATGGGGTGCTTGGTGCCATGGTTTAGTTGATTAGGTGGGTTGGATTGGTTGATAGGTTGGATGCTATGATCTTGAAGGTGTCTTCCAACCTGGTCTATTCTATTCTATTCTATTCTATTCTATTCTATTCTATTCTATTCTATTCTATTCTATGAATATTCACATCCCAAATAGAAAACCAATTATCTGCTAATTATACTTCTAAGGTAATAGTCTTAGATATTTTAGTTTGGGTTTTGGGGATTTGGCTGGGGTATTTGTTACCCTGAAATAACTCAAGTAGGAGTTCCTTAATTTTCAGACCTCTAAAATGCTACTTTCTGGAGCTGTCTTTGTTTTGTGAACCTCTCCAAACTTTTTATCCTTTGCTTTCTGCTTGGACTGTGTTCACCTCACAATATGTCAAAACATTCTCTTTCTTCTCTTTCCATGTAGTCAAAATTTGTCTTTTCAGGGAAGCAGTAATTTTAGATGTGATTCTGAGCACAGTTAATAATTTGACCCAGATTCTGCAAGAAAATGTTTATCCTGCTCTCTCTGCACACACAGACTTTCACAGAATCATAGAATGGCCTGGGTTGGAAGGGACCTCCAAAGGTCATCTAGTCCAACCCCCTCTGCAGTAAGCAGAGGCATGGGGGTCTCTTTTTTTGATGTTTTGTTTGGTGGTGTGTGTTTGTTAAGGTTTTTTGTTTGTTTGTTGTTGGTGGTTGTTTTTTGTTTGGTTGTTATTGTTATTTGTTTTCTTATACCCCTTTCCATTCATTTAGAAGCAGCTGAAAAGTGTTCATTGTCTCTACAAATAAATGCTTTTGCCTAGAATATTAGTTACACTTGCGGTACTGAAATGATTGTTTTGCAAAGATTGAGGCAGATGATACAAAATTGATAACTGTAGTCATGAGGCCTCACAGAACACATTTAGAATAGCATGGAATGGGATAGGATAGGATAGAATAGGATAGGATAGGATAGGATAGGATAGGATAGGATAGGATAGGATAGGATAGGATAGGATAGGATAGGATAGGATAGGATAGGATAGGATAGGATAGGATAGAATTAACCAGATTGGAAAAGATCTTTGAGATCACTGAGTCCAACCTATCAGCCAATACCATCTAATCAACTAAACCAGGGCACTAAGCACCCCATCCAGTCTCTTCTTAAACACCTCCAGTGATGGTGACTCCACCACCTCTCTTGGCAGCCCATTCCAATGGCCAATCACTCTTTTATATTGTACATTTTCAGAATGCATTTGATATTGTACAGCTGAGTCAAAGGATTCTTTATTATTTTAATAGATTTAGAATCTATACTACAAGAACTTTTGAAAAACTATTTTGCAAAAGCCAAAGTTTACAGCCCCCATGTTTGTTCAGTCTCTACACTATTTTACTTATGCTGTTTGCATGGATATTTAATGTTCTTCCCACTCTCTCTCCTTCAAATCCACTAGCTTTTGGTTAATGTTGATCAGAAGCACTTGATTGAAGCACGCAACGGGATCCTGTCTATCCTGCATATGATCATGTCTTCTGTAACTTTGCTGTGGAACATCCTTCACCTTGCAGATTCTTCAGAGAAAACTGCTGCTGCTGCTGCTGCATCCATTACCACTATTAATCTTGGATCAACAAAGGTCAGAATATCAGGGATATATTGCTGAAGTTGTTCATTGATACCTTTGTCAAACTAAATCCATCTCCATTCCCTTAAAATACAATACAATACAATACAATACACCAGGTTGAAAGAGACCTTCAAGATCATCATGTCCAACCCATCAACCAATCCAACCCACCTAAACAACCAAGCCATGTAAACTTAAATGTAAACTGGATTTTAATACCTTTGCCCTCATCTGCTCTTCCATCCCACAAACAAAGCTTTTATGATCGTGTATTGAATTTGCTTTTAAACTTGAGTGTGTCAGTTCAAGACAGCAATGTCTCACCTCTTTGCTTTCTACAAAGAAACTGAAACCTCTCCTGAAAGTATTTATGTCACCCTCTTATGCTTCAAAAGACAGAAAATATTAGTGTAAAATCTCAACAAACAAGAACTCTCCTCTTGAAACATCCAGTACTCTGACATTTGTGACCTAGTTCTTTTTGTCACTCAGTTCCCCTACAGTGGTGCCACTGGGCATGGGGAAATGTCATAGACAGTGAGCTGGTATGCCTAAAGAGCAGAACCTGAGAAGGGGTCAAATAGAACTATAATGGAAACACTGTCTAGTCCTCTTACTGGAAGCAGTTCAGACTTCCCTATACTTCACATTGTCAAATAGGAAATGATAGTTTAAATTTTTAATGTTTAAAAATAAGACTTCCTCAGTTAATTTGAAGTCTGTCAGATAATGTACATGATGCTGCTGTGTTGCATCCTTTTCAACCTTTGTCATTCACATTGAAGGAATTAAAAATAACTTACCTAAGACTCCATGTCTTTGCACATGGTCATATTTGTGCTGCCCAAAGGGTTTCCTGAAAGGAAGGGAGTCTGTGAAAAAAGAATAAACTTTGTGCTCTGGTTAAAGATTAACTCTTTTGTATATAGAATCATAGATGGTCTGGGTCAGAAGGGACCTCCAAAGGTCATCCAGCCCAACCCCCTCTGCAGTCAGCAGGGACATTCTCAACTAGATCAGGTTACCCAGAGCCCTGTCAAGCCTCACCTTGAATATCTCCAGGGATGGGGCCCCAACCACCTCCCCACACAACCTGTTTCAGCTTTTCTTTAATTTGCTCAGGTTTGTAGCATTCAGAAGGGCATTCAACATATCCTGCATATGAAACTACCCAGTTTGAATTCAGCTTGTCCAGTGTAGTATCAGGATAGCTTAGCTTACTTTTGCACCTCATTCCTTTTGGGTAATGCTTTTGGAGTTCATGGATGTCATTAAAAACACAAAACTGTGGACCCTACAGAATTTTCTGTCTGAACTCCAAACAAGGTTTTCAAGCTTGAGTACAGTTGCTGTTGGCAAGTGCATGAAGCATGCACTCTGAAGTAGAACTCCAGAGTCATTTACAGCAGTTTGCTGCAAGCTCAGACAACTCCTACTGAAATATCTCTGACCAAGGGGAAAATTGCTTTCAAAGAACAGGTAGAATAGAAAGTACATTTTTCTTTGAAATCTTCCTGTGTTAGAAAACAGGTCATGAAGACTGCTCAAGAAATACATTTCCTGACCCAAATGTGCCTCAATAACTTCTGACATGCTTAAGAAACCACATTATTAAGAGTTCCAGCAGTGACTATTTCAGTCTCCTGGTGTAGCAGATGATTTCTTTTAGGACTTCTCCACCATCCCTACTTCCTAATTTTGTCTCACTTGCTACTGAGCAAGTCCATCACTATTTATAGCACACATGAACATCATCTTCCATTTCTTCCTGATTAACTGGTATATATTTGGTAGCTGTTTTATCTCCCCTTAAATGTTTTTATCCTGACTATATGCAAGCCTGTTTCTGCCCTTTGTAGGTCACGTTCCATAGCACTAATCTTTCTTTTTTAGCTTGAGGTCTGTCAGGTTGTGGCATGTCCAAAACTGGACATGATATATGGAATCTTCTTTCAGGGAAGACACTTCACAGGGTCACAGGATGTTAGGGGTTGGAAGAGACCTTTAAAGATCTTCAAGTCCAGCTCCCCTGCCAGAGCAGGAGCATAGAATCTAGGAACATGTCCAGATGGGTCTGCAAAGACTCTAGAGGAGGAGACTCCACAACCTCTCTGGGGACCCTGTTCCAGCTCCATGACCCTTACAGTCAAGAAGTTCTTCCTCACGTTGAGGTGGAACTTCCTGTGCTGTAGTTTATACTCACTGCCACTTGTCCTATCATGGGGCACAAGTGAGCAGAAGCCATCCCTTCCTTCTTGACACCCAGCCCTCAGATATTTATATACATTTATTAGATCCCCTCTCAGTCTTCTCCAGACTAAACAGCCCCAGGTCTCTCAGCCTTCCCTCATCAGGCATGTCTAATGTATTGTATGAAGTTGCCATAGTGAGTTTGTTATCCACTATAATCCCAAGATTATTTTTTTTTTCCTGCAGGGCTGTTATTTAATTAGCTTCTCATCCTGAATCACTGGAGCTGTTTATTCCTACCTTTGTATGCAAAGATCAGGCTTCTGCTGCAGCTTTTGTTCAGGATGCTTTTTGAGCTTGTCACATCATTTTTTAATTCTGTGACTCTCTCTCAGTTGTTTCTACTTCATTACCAGTTGTAAATCTGACAACTGTATGTTATCTTCTTTATCTTTCTCCCCATTCTTTCTCAATGAATAAAATGATTGGAGGGTATCACATGCAGAATAAAGCTTAATGAACCCCCTTGAGTGCATTCTCCCATTTTTGCAGTAGTCAGTGGTAGTTACCATCCAAGTATGTCTTTATTGCTGTCTGCTGTGAATGTAATTCTGGGGTGCTTACCTAAAGGTGTGTGTGTTCTGCTTCCACATTTCAGAATTTGAGGCAGCAGATTCTGGAACTCTTGGGTCCAATTTCAATGAACCATGGTGTTCACTTCATGGCTGCTATTGCCTTTGTGTGGAATGAAAGGAGGCAAAATAAAAATACTTCTAGGACCAAGGTATGTTTACACTGCAGTGGTCACTTCAAAGAGTGGGAAAAGCTTTAAGGAATTCTGAAACAGTAAAGAAGCAGCAGATATTCCTGTGGGGAAAAAACAAAACACATTGTGTGAAATATGGAGAATGTTTATATTACATTTCTAACTAACAGCTCTACTGTCAGGGAGCCACCAATTCATTTTAGGATAGCATAGAATCACAGAATCATAGAACTGTTAGGGTTGGAAGGGACCTCAAGGATCATCTAGTTCCACCCCCCTACCATGGACAGGGACACCTCACACTACAGCAGGTTGCTCACAGCCACATCCAGCCTGGCCTTAAAAATCTCCAGGGATGAGGCTTCCACCACTGCCCTGGGCAACCTGTGCCAGTGTCTCACCACCCTCATGGGGAAGAACTTCTTCCTAATATCCAATCTCAATCTACCCATTTCTATATTTTTTCCATTCCCCCCAGTCCTATCACTCCCTGACACCCTAAAAAGTCCCTCCCCAGCTTTTTTGTAGGCCCCTTTAAGATACTGGAAGGCCACAATTAGGTCTCCTTGGAGCCTTCTCTTCTCCAGACTGAACAGCCCCAACTCCTTCAGTCTGTCCTCCTAGGAGAAGTGCTCCAGCCCTCTGATCATCCTCGTGGCCCTTCTCTGGACATAATCTTCCAGAATTCTTCAGGAAAAGAGTAAAGGATTCCAAACCCCTAATGAACTATTGGTTACTAACATTTCAATCCCATGAAGTCAGGTGCCTTAATTTTGTTGTGGACATTATCTGTGATGATAATTTGTGTCACATTTTTGATTCTTCTAGGTTATTCCTGCAGCAGGTGAGGAGCAACTTCTGCTGGTGGAGCTGGTTCGCTCTATCAGTGTGATGAGAACAGAGACTGTTATACAAACAGTGAAGGAAGTTTTGAAGCAGCCTCCAGCCATAGCAAAGGACAAGGTATGAAGCCTGTAGAGACACTGTAGATCTATTTAATGTTCTCTCACAGATGCTTAGAACACTGATGATATGGCTACTTTATTCATAAGGATGAGCACTACAGTGTGAAATTATTCACAGTATCTAGTAGGGGGATGAACTTTAGGAGGGAAGTCTTACCTCCTGAAGTCATTACCATCTGGGGGCAGGGTGTGTCATTGTGGCCAAGAGTACCAATGGCATCCTGGGGTGCATTAAGAAAAGTGTGTCCAGCAAGCCTAGGGAGGTTCTTCTCCCCCTGTCCTCTGCCCTAGTGAGTCCACTCCCAGAATACTGTGTCCCATTTTGGGCTCCCCAATTTGAGAGGGACAGGGATCTGTTGGAGAGAGTCCCAACAGAGAGTTAGGAGGATGATTACAGTACTTGAACATCTCTCCTATGAAGAAAGACTGAGAGATCTGGGGCTGTTTAGTCTGGAGAAGAGAAGACTGAGAGGGGATTTAGTAAGTGTTTATAAATATCTGAGGGCTGGGTGTCAAGAGAGAGGGGACAGGCTCTGCTCACTTGCACCCTGTGAGAGGACATGGGGCAATGGATATAAACTACAGTGCAGGAGGTTCCACCTCAACATGAGGAGGAACTTCTTCACTGTGAGGGTCACAGAGCACTGGAACAGGCTGCCCAGGGAGTTTGTGGAGTCTCTTTCTCTGGAGACTTTCAAAGCCCACATGGATGTGTTCCTGTGTGGCCTGCCCTTGGTGATCCTGCTTTGGCAGTGGGGTTGGACTTGATGATCTCTGGAGGACCCTTCCAACCTCTAGCATTCTGTGATTTACTGGACAACCCCAGAAACCTGTTCATTCTGTTTGTACACAACTGGTTTTGTGGGGATAGGCTGCTTGCATTAGGGGAAGAGCTGTATAGCCTAGCATAAGGTAGTGAGAAAGGGAAGTTGGGAAAAGAGGAGGGGGAAAAAAATTGCAATATAATGTGAATAGTTGCCTAAATGGATAATTGCAATATCCTGGTAATGAGCATATTATATAATGATAGCATTGTCAGTTTTGCCCTTGAAAGTGAGGAAAAGAAAGTCACTTTCTTCTTCCTGTTAACACAGACTTTTGTATCTTTTTTCCTAGAAACATCTTTCACTGGAAGTCTGCATGCTGCAGTTTTTCTATGCTTATACTCAAAGGTAAGACAAGAATTGAAATTTTAATTCTGTCTTCAAGAAGCAGATGGATAATTTGAATATTTTTCCATCTTTTTATCATCCCTGGGATGAGAAATAGCTTGTGTCATGTAAATCGTGCAGAAATGAGGGGTATGAACTATAGGTATCAGAAAAAAAGAAAGGGATTTATTTTATGAGCTCTAGTTCTGCATCACCTTTCTTGCTCATTGTAAAATCCTGCAGGAAATCTGCCCCCTGCCCATGGCAAGCTGATCAGTGTGTCCAGAAAGCCAGTTGCATCCTGGGATGCATCAAAAGATGTGAGGCCAGCAGATCCAGAGAGGTGATTCTGTCACTTTACTCTGCTCTGAGGAGACCTCACTGGTGTACTGTGTCCAGGTCTGGAGCCCTCAATAAGGACATGAACCTCATGGGGCAGGTCCAGAGGAGGGCCACTTAAGTGATCAGGAGGTTGGAATACCTCTGCCACAAAGACAGGCTGAGGGAGCTGTGGTTGTTCAGCCTGGAGGAGAGCAGACTCCAGGGAGGCCTAATAATGAACTTCCAGTACCTGAAGGGGGCCTACAAGAAGGATGAAGAGAGACTGTTTGCAAAGGCCTGGAGTGTTACAAGGAGGGGCAATAGTTTCAAACTAGAGAAAGAACAGGTTCTTTACCCTGAGGGTGGTGGGACACTGGCATAGGTTGCCCAGGGAGGTGGTTGAGGTATTCAAGGTGAGGCTCAACAGGGCTCTGGGCAACCTGATCTACTTAAGTTTGCCCCTGCTCACTACAGAGGAGGTCCCTTCCAACCCAGACCATTCTATGATCTTAATTCTGCTGTAACTCATTGGTACCATTCCAACCTTGGACTGAAAAGCATGTATTTAGAACACACTGTTCTGCTGCTCTCCTCCTGTTCTTAACAACTTGATGTAGCCACCTAATATTAAATGAAAAAAGTCCAAGGAATTGGATGAATGTCGATTCACAATATTTGACAAGAGAATTGTGAGGTAGAAAGAAATACCTGAGAGAGAGATGATGTTTTCATTGCCAACAATTCTCTCTCTCTTAGGATTCCCGTGACCAGCTTAGTAGATAGCTGGGCAGCACTGCTGCTTCTGTTAAAAGATTCCATTCAGGTCGGTCTTCCAGCTCCAGGACAGTTCCTCATACTTGGGTAAGTGCTCTTAATATCTGCAATTTCCAGATAAGCTCAAATGTTAAGTGTGTGAAACCACACTGAAGTGTTTAGTGTTCTCCAGTCTCCAAGTCTTATTTTTGAGTGGCAGAGCTACTGCCTGAGACTTGTGGGATTTATCAGTTTAGTTTCTTCCCCAAGGACTAGTTGCACATACTCAATTTTTCTGTTATACTAGAATATAATCCACAGTCTTACCTTACTGATTGAGTGATTCATGCTCTTTAAACAGTAGGGTGAAGTTTCTGGGGTTTCTTACAAAATAATTAACATTCCTATTTCATGGGGATGTGAAGATTTGCAGCTCGCTAGGGAGGCATTGTTCCCGGCATGAAAGCTCTTTGTGGAGTGGTAGAAATAAAATATTGAATGTGGTTTTCTCTGTAAAGCTTCAAGGACCATTTTGGAAAAGAGAAGACTCAAAGGGGAATCTTACCAATGTTTATAAGTATCTGAAGGGTAGGTGTCAAAAAGAGGATACCAGGCTCCTTTCAGGTGTGTCCAGTGATAGGACGAGGGACAACGGACACAAACTGGAGCACAGGAAGTTCCACCTCAACAGTGAGGAAAAACTTCTTCATTGTGAGGGTGCTGGAGCACTGAAACTGTCTGCCCTGAGAGGTTGTGGAGTCTCCTTCTCTGGAGGCTTTCAAGAACCATCTGAATGCATTTCTGTGTGACCTGCCCTAGGTGATCCTGCTTTGACCGGCGAGGTTGGACTCAAAGATCTTCAGAGGTCTTGTCCAAGCCCTAACATTCTGTGATTTTCTTGATTGATGGAATTTATCTTCCCTATTAAACTGTCTCTGAAGACACTTCTGTGCATAGTCTAGTAAAACAAGTTCTTGGTAAACTATTACGATATGATCAAAACTAACAAGAAACTCAGAAGAATGTTTTCTACAGTATTGGTAAGCAGCAGCATCTGGAGGTTTAATAAACAAATATTGTGCATGTACATTTCTTAAGACTTTTCCTGCCTTTTACAGATCTTTGAATAATGTATTATGAGAAGAAAATCCATACTTTTATTTCCTTTTTTTTTTTCCCCAGTGTTCTTAATGAGTTCATTATGAAAAACCCAAGCCTGGAGAATAAGAAAGACCAGAGAGATCTCCAGGTAAGAAATTAGTGGCATGTTTTTGTTGTCAGTTAAGGGAAGTCAAGAGTCAATTGGTATAACCATAAAGAAAAGTCCTCCAGAAGCTAGAGAATCCCAGGGGGACAGGCAGTTTGTCCCAGGATATTGTAATCTGTCATTCTATTCCATTTTCCTGTACCTCTCTATTTAAGGCAGTATACAGCCAATTCTCTCTCTTCTCTCCATCTTGGGATGCATGCTGTTATCTTTATGGTTTGTGAGGAAGAGGCTTTCTCCTGGCCTTGGCTGGCAGGAGATTTCCAGCTATGCCCTGGGCCTGTTGAAGCCTGCAGAAGGCCTGTGTGTAGTTGGGGTGCAGTTTGACTGCTCCTAGCCCTGCTGAGGCTTAGTGGGGTGGAGGCTTTTGGAAGGCTCTAGAAGGAGTTGGCCTGGTAGGCCCAGGTGAAGAACCGAGCCTAGTTGGTGAATGTATTCCTTTTACCTGGATACCTTTTGTATGTATTTATAAATAGAATTACCACTGAAACTTCCAATCCAGTGTGGAGCATTTTTATTTTCTTCCTTGGGAAGGGGTAAAATATCTTTTCTGTCCATTTGCCCTGGGCAGCTCGTGGCTCAAAACTGGGACAGTTTGTCACTTTTGAAACTACTGAACAATAAAAGCTTGGAGTTACTACAATTATCTGAGATACCACTTCTGGGGTCTGAAATGACCCCACAATGAGACTCATGAAGGTGTCCAGAGAAGGGCAACAAAACTGGGGAGGGGTTTGGAGCACAAGCCCAATGAGGAGAGGCTGAGGGAGCTGGGGTTGCTTAGCCTGGAGAAGAGGAGGCTCAGGGGAGACCTCATTGCTCTCTACAAATACCTGAAGGGAGGTTGTAGCCAGGAGGGGGTTGGTCTCTTCTCCCAGGCAACCAGCACCAGAACAAGAGGACACAGTCTCAAGCTGCGCCAGGGGAAGTTTAGGCTCAAGGTGAGGAGAAAGTTCTTCACTGAGAGAGTTGTTAGCCATTGGAATGTGCTGCCCAGGGAGGTGGTGGAGTCACCGTCCCTGGAGGTGTTCAAGAGGGGATTGGACGTGGCACTTGGTGCCATGGTCTAGTCATGAGGTGTTGGGTGACAGGTTAGACTTGATGATCTTCGAGGTCTCTTCCAAATTTGGTGATTCTGTGATCTGTGATTCCGTGACTTTTCAGTGTCTTCTACTTAATACAATTTATCATCTATGATATCTATGTTAATCTGCTGAAAGAGATCTCATTTTCTGTGGAGTTATTAATCACTGCCAATACAGCACAGAAATGATTTGAAAGCAGTTTTACACTTAAGTAGTTACAAAGGACAGCACAAACAGCCCTTCTGCACAAAGTTTGGTGTGTTTCTTCTTAATGCTTGGGGGTTTTTTTCTGCCAGGATGTAACACACAAGATCGTGGATGCCATTGGGGCAATTGCTGGTTCTTCTTTGGAACAGACTACTTGGCTGAGACGAAACTTAGAGGTGAAGCCTTCTCCCAAGATTATGGTTGATGGAAACAACTTAGAATCAGATGTTGAAGGTAGTTTTGTTTTCTTTTTTTTTTTTTCCACATAAAACATTATCAGACCAGAATGAAGAAAGGGGGCAGCTTTACTGTGTTTCAATACATTAAAAATGTTTCAGTTTTGTTCAGGCATTAGTAGTGTGCCCAGGTGGCCAAGAAGGCCAATGGCATCCTGGCCTGCATCAGGAACAGTGTGGCCAGCAGGAGCAGGGAAGTCATTCTGCCCTGTACTCAGCGCTGCTTAGGCCATATCTTGAGTCCTGTGTCCAGTTCTGGGCCTCTCAGTTTAGGAAGGATGTTGAGTTGCTGGAACATGTCCAGAGAAGGGCAACAAAGCTGGGGAGGGGTTTGGAGCACAAGCCCTATGAGGAGAGGCTGAGGGAGCTGGGGTTGCTTAGCCTGGAGAAGAGGAAGCTCAGGGGAGACCTTATTGCTCTCTATAGCTACCTGAAGGGAGGTTGTAGCCAGGTGGGGCTTGGTCTCTTCTGCCAGACACCCAGCACCAGAACAAGAGGACACAGTCTCAAGCTGTGCCAGGGGAGGTTTAGGCTGGATGTTAGGAAGAAGTTCTTCATAGAAACAGAGATTGGCCATTGGAATGTGCTGCCCAGGGAGGTGGTAGAGTCACCATCACTGGAGGTGTTTAGGAAGAGACTGGATGGGGTGCCTGGTGCCATGGTTTAGTTGATGAGATGGTGTTGGATGATGGGTTGGACTTGATGATCTCAGAGGTCTTTTCCAACCTGGTTAATTCTCTATTCTATTCTATTACTGTGTATCTGTGTACTGTCAGAGTCTATCTGCCCAGGGGTGTGGTTGAGTCACCAACCCTGCATATGTTTAAAAGTTGTTGCTTGGGGATATGGTTTAGGAGTGAACTTTGTAGAGTAGGGTTATTGGTTGGACTTTATGGTCCCAAGGGTCTTTTCCAACCTGAGTGTTTCTGTGATTCTGTGATCTTCAGAATATATGTTATTAAAATGCTATTAAAATATTCTTTTAAAGGAAACAGTGGCTTAAGAAAACTAACTTTGGACATCTTTATTGTCTTCACTTAGATATGTTGTCTCCAGCAATGGAAACTTCAAACATAACTCCGTCTGTCTACAGTGTCCATGCACTGACCTTACTTTCTGAGGTAAATATCTTCTCAGATGTAATAAATACTGTCTCATAGAAAGTGTTCAAATTGTGAAAAGCTTTCTACTGGAAGCCTGGGGAAAGAGATTTAATGGGGAACACTGGGTTCTGTCATTTAACAATGTATAAAACATTGTTACTGACCCAGTTATAAAGACGAGGTGTAAAACATGACCTTTGAGATTTGCAACTAGGAAACTTATTTGGTGACCAAACTTTGTGTGGTGTTTACTGCTGATAGTCACAGTTAATCTTTGAATTTTATTTGGTTTTGTTTATAGCTTATTCTGTAGAATACTTTGCCCAGGAGCTTATGTTCCTGTGGTTTTACCTTTGCTTATAGAAATGTGTCCAGTTCTGGGCCCCTCAGTTTAGGAAAGATGTTGAGTTGCTGGAACGTGTTCAGAGAAGGGCAACAAAGCTGGGGAGGGGTCTGGAGCACAGCCCTGTGAGGAAAGGCTGAGGGAGCTGGGGTTGCTTAGCCTGGGGAAGAGGAGGCTCAGGGGAGACCTTATTGCTCTCTACAACTACCTGATGCCAGGTGGGGGTTGGTCTCTTCTCCCAGACAAGCAGCACCAAAACAAGAGGACACAGTCTCAAGCTGTGCCAGGGGAGTTTTAGGCTGGATGTTAGGAAGAAGTTCTTCATAGAAAGAGAGATTGGCCATTAGAATGGTCTGCCCAGGGAGGTGGTGGAGTCACCATCACTGGAGGTGTTTAGGAAGAGACTGGATGGGGTTCTTGCTGCCATGGTTTAGTTGATTAGATAGTGTTGGATGATAGGTTGGACTTGATGATCTCAGAGGTCTTTTCCAACCTGGTTTATTCTATTCTATTCTGTTGTAAATGATGGAATCTTTATGCTCTGGGTTTTGTGAAGCCTATTTGATCACTGCCATCATAAACTTGAACATTCAGTAAAGCACATTGTGGAAAAAAATACTTAATAGATATAAAGCCATTTAAGAGTGCATGATAATGTATCTTCCTTTCCTTGTATAGGTTTTGGCTCACCTCTTGGATATGGTTTTCTACAGTGATGAAAAAGAGAGGGTCATTCCTTTGCTTGTGAATATCATGCACTATGTTGTTCCCTACCTCCGTAATCACAGGTATCTTGTTCAGTTGATGTGGATCTCTACAGCCAGTTGAAATTTGGATGGCACTTAAGTTCAAACAGGCATGCTAAGGGTTAGATGTCTGTCAAACTTTCTATAAAGCAGCCATTCAAAATTGTTTCATGTTGGCTCTATTTGTTGTTTAGTGCTCACAATGCATCCAGCTATCGAGCCTGTGTCCAGCTGTTAAGCAGTCTGAGTGGGTATCAGTATACAAGGAGAGCATGGAAGAAGGAAGCATTTGACCTCTTTATGGATTCCAGTTTCTTCCAGATGGATGCTTCATGTGTTAACCAGTAAGATGTTTTATTTTTCCCCTCCGTGTATTGATGGCTGTTCCAAATTTTATGTATGCCACTGCACAAGAGTATGTATAATGTGGACCAGAGTTTCCAAACTGATCTTTGTTGAGAGAAATAAAGGCCTGTTGTGTGGTTTAGATTACCATTTGAAATGTGAAACTTGCTTACCTGAGGTATATTGCCATGCACAAATCCTGGGTTGTTTTTTACAGTTTCAAGGTTTTCTGGCCTGCATCAAGCATAGTGTGGCCAGCAGGAGCAGGGAAGTCATTCTGCCCCTGTACTCAGCACTGGTTAGGCCACACCTTGAGTCTTGTGTTCAGTTCTGGGCCCCTCAATTTAAGAAGGATATTGAGACTCCTGAATGGGTCCAGAGAAGGGAAAAGAGGCTGGGGAGAGGCCTCAAGCACAGCCCTATGAGGAGAGGCTGTAGGAACTGGAATTGTTTAGCCTGGAGAAGAGGAGGCTTAGGGTAGACCTTATTGCAGTCTACAGCTACCTGAAGGGAGATTGTAGCCAGGAGGGAGTTGGTCTTTTCTCCCAGGCAAGCATCACCAGAACAAGAGGACACAGTCTCAAGCTGTGCCAGGGGAGGTTTAGGCTGGATGTTAGGAAGAAGTTCATAGAAAGAGAGATTGCCCATTGGAATGTGCTGCCCAGGGAGGTGGTGGAGTCACCATCCCTGGAGGTGTTCAAGAAGGGATTGGACATGGCACTTGGTGCCATGGTCTAGTAGTCATGAGGTGTTGGGTGACAGGTTGGACTTGATGATCTTTGAGGTCTTTTTCCAACCTTGTTGATTCTATGATTCTTTCTTTCAATTTATTTTTTCAATGTGGAAAAAGTGGTTAAGGTTTTGTAGAATCATAGAATGATTTGGGTTGGAACACCATTTAGTAGTTCTACCATGGGCAAGGACACCTCCCACTAGACCAGATTGCTCAAAGCCCAGTGCAGCCTGCCCTTGAACACTTCTAGGGATGAGGCATCCACAGCTTCTCTGGGCAGCCTGTTTCAGTGCCTCACAGCCCTCATAGTAAAGAATTTGTTCCTTTATATCTTGCCTAAGTTAACACTCAGTTTAAGTCTGTTACCCTCATCCTATCACTACATGCCCTTGTAAACAGTCACTCTTCAGCTTTCCAGTGGGCTCCCGGTAAGTACTGGAGGGTTGCTGTAAGGTCTTCTCAGAGCCTTCTCTTCTCCAGGCTGAACATAGAATCATAGAATCACATGGGTTGGAAGGGACCTCTAAAGGTCATCCAGTCCAACCTCCCTGCAGTGAGCAGAGGCATCCTCAACTGGATCAGGTCTCCCAGAACCTTGTTGAGACTCATCTTGAATATCTCCAGGGATGGGGCCTCAGCCAGGTCTCTGGGCAGCCTGTTCCAGTGCTCAACCACCTTCTTCCTAACATCCAATCTAAATCTACGCTTCTCCAATTTAAACTTGTGGCCCCTCATCCTATCCCTGCAGACCCCAAGCCTCTCAGTCTTTTTTAATAGGGAAGCTCTTCCAGTCCCCTAATCACCTCTGTGGCCTTTCTCTGGACCTGCTCTAGCAGATTCATGTTTATCTTACATGCTAGGGGGGCCCCAGAGCTGGACACAGTACTTCAGGTGGGGTCTTACTAGAGCAGCAGAATCGCCTCCATCAGCCTGCTGGCCACACTTCATGTGGTGCAGCTTTCCCTACAGGGCTGCTCTCAATCCACTCACTGCCCAGCCTGTGCCCATGTGTGAGATTGCTCCCTCTCAGGTGCAGGGCCTTGCACTTGGTCCCATGGAACATATTGAGATTCACACTGGCCCTCCTCTCTAGTCTGTCATGGTCCATCTGGATGGCATCCTTTCATTTCTTCGAAAAGAGTGTTTTGAGAAATCCAGTTTCAGATGAAATTGCACCAAGTGAAAGCAGAAAGCTTGAACTGAAAGCTTCAGCCTGCATTAAAAACCTCTAAATATTCCTGTACATTCCTGCTGCTCTATTGCTTCCCTGATGTGTGAACAATCTTCCTCTTTTAGTTGGAGAGCTATTATGGATAACTTGATGACACATGACAAAACCACTTTCAGAGATTTGATGAGTAAGTATTTAATGACCTACTGGTGGGTTTTCACCAAGGGAAGTAGTAAGAAAGGGGAAAATAAATGTCTTGGAAGAAAACATTAGTTCAGCATTTAGTCCAATCTCTTTGATTCATTCCATGCTTTTCCTTTTTTTCCCCTTCATCTACTTGTTTGTGGAGATCCATAAATAAGATAAGTTGAAGTCAGAGAACTGGAGACTGCCCTGGCACATAGTGAAATTTGCCTGGATGGCAAAGTTGCTTAAGCAGAGCAGGTGGGGGTGGGTTTTGTTGGGGTTTGGTTTGGGGTTTTGGAGGGGTTGTTGGTTGGTTGATTTTATTTTGGGGTTTCCTGTTCTTTGGGTTGGTGTTTTTTTGGTTGGTTTTGGGGGCTTTGTTTGGGGTGGGGATTTTTGTGTTTGTTTTGAGGGCTGGAGTTTGGGGTTTTTGTTTGGCTGGGTTTTTTTTTGTGTTGGGTTGTTGGTTTGGGTTCAGGAGGAGGCTTGATGGGGTGCTTGGTTGCATGGTTTAGTTGTTTAGGTGGGTTGGATTGGTTGATGGGTTGGACGCGATGATCTTGAAGGTCTCTTTCAACCTGGTGTATTGTATTGTATTGTATTGTATTGTATTATTGTATTTTATTGAGATGTGACACTAGCGCTGCTTGAGGAAAATCTCATTCTGCACATTCCAAACTTCAGGCAAGCTGTTCCTAGAAGCTGTTTAAGAACAAATGAAAATGGCCAAACTCCCTCCCCAAAGCCCCCAAACCCATGCATCCTTGTGTTTAAGTTTTCTTGCAGTATGCGTTTTGAAATCCCTGTGGCTAAAAGTGCCCATTGCAGAACATGCACCATAGAATCATAGAATCAGTCAGGGTTGGAAGGGACCACAAGGATCATCTAGTTCCAACCCCTGCCATGGGCAGGGACACCCTACACTAGATCAGGCTGGCCAGAGCCTCGTCCAGCCTGGGCTTAAACACCTCCAGGGACGGGGCCTCAACCACCTCCCTGGATAACCCATTCCAGGGCTTCACCACTC
This sequence comes from Picus viridis, assembly GCA_033816785.1. Taxonomy (NCBI): domain Eukaryota; kingdom Metazoa; phylum Chordata; class Aves; order Piciformes; family Picidae; genus Picus; species Picus viridis. Next base: position 45,900,366 of record CM066578.1, on the reverse strand, counting down.
TCATGGTGAAGAACTTCTTCCTCCCATCTAGCCTGAATCTCCCCATTTCCAGCTTCATTCCGTTCCCCCTAGTCCTATCACTACCTGAGATCCTGAGAAGTCCCTCCCCAGCCTTCCTGTAGGCCCCCTTCAGATACTGGAAGGCCACAATGAGGTCACCTCGGAGCCTTCTCTTCTCCAGCCTGAACAGCCCCAACTCCTTCAGTCTGTCCTCATAGGAGAGGTGCTCAGCATCTCAACATCTGCGTTTGAACTGCATCCATGCAATGAAAGCGGGAGTTACTTGTGCCCTACAGTGAACCAGAAGGGAAATGTTGAAGCTTGTCTCTGCACTGTGTGTTTCCTCTTTCAGCTCGAGTGGCTGTGGCTCAGAGCAGCTCTCTCAACCTGTTTGCTAACCGAGAAGCGGAGCTGGAGCAGCGCGCCATGCTCCTCAAGAGGCTGGCTTTTGCAATTTTCAGTAGTGAGATAGACCAATACCAGAAATACCTTCCAGACATACAAGGTCAGTAAAAATGTGTCATTTAGTGAAATTCTGGGCTCTGGTGTTGGCTGAGGAAGCACATTTTTCCTCTGCAGTATTGATGTGTGGTATAATTTCTGTCTGGATGCAAATTCCTACAGATTTTGATTAGAGTGTTTTCCATCTTAAAGGGTTACAAACTAGACAGACTCTGTGATTTCCAGCTGACCTCTGTCCAGGTTATTTCACTGATCTGTCATTTTATACCTGATCAATGTCCTTGGGTACCTGCAGTGTACTTTTTACCATGAACACTCAAGGTATAAACATCTACCACCTAGGGATAACTAGAGAGGCCGACCTCAAAGAAGTTCTGAATTCTTGACTTCTCCATCTTTTTCTTTCCTGCTGTTCTGTTTTTCTGTCCTATTTATCACTGAAGAATGTCTTTTCCAGTGAGCTTTTACATCAAGTGGCTGGGAATGGCAGCTGCTTAGCTTTATTCTAAGATTCTGCCCAGGGAGGTGGTGGAGTCACCATCACTGGAGGTGTTTAGGAAGAGACTGGATGGGGTGCTTGGTGCCATGGTTTAGTTGATTAGATGGTGTTGGGTGATAGGTTGGACTTGATGATCTCAAAAGTCTTTTCCAACCTGCTTTATTCTATTCTATTCTACTCTATTCTATTCTATTCTATTCTATTCTATTCTATTCTATTCTACTCTGTGCTATTCTCTTCTATGCTATTCTATAATACAGAGAGTTACATCAGTAGTTTCTTACATGTATTGTGTCTTAGTTCCACCGAGGTGGACCCTTTGGTCTCTTCCTCCATATGAAAAGTCAATTGCAGAATCTTTCTTGTTTCATTTGTGCCAGGATTGAGTTATTGGCTCTTTTTTCCCCAGTCACCTTTGTAACTGGGTTTGCTATGTTCAAGGTACCAGCTGGTTCTGAATGATGAAGTGCATGTGTTGATACGGCTTGAAAGGTTTCTCTATGTGTCTGCCTCTGTGTGTGTTGAATGCTGAGTGGTGGTTGTGGTTAAATAAGAGCATATAACTCCTGAGTAATAGCTCATGTGCCATGATGATGCAGCCTTTTAAGAATACATCCTTGTGGTTCAGGCTGTTCTGGTGGTGTTGGGAATCTGTTAACTCTTCTTCTTGTAAGGGGTGAAACATGGCATAAGATGAGCAAAACTCTCAGATGTCTTCCTGCGTTTATGTGGAGAACTTTAATGCAAATATGGCACTGCACTGCTTTGAGGTTTCTCACTTTTGTTGGTTGCTGAAGCAGTAACATGGTAGATACTGTGAAAAAATGAAAAAGTTAAAAATGAGAGTGAATAAGGGAAGGAAGAAATGCAAGTTGGAATTACTCCAAACTGAGGAAATCTTCTTGGATTTTTGTTTCAGAAAGGCTGGTAGAAAGTCTCCGTTTGCCACAGGTGCCCACCCTTCATTCCCAAGTGTTCCTGTTTTTCAGAGTATTGCTTTTAAGAATGTCTCCACAGCACCTTACCTCACTCTGGCCAACCATGATCACTGAACTGGTGAGTTGCAGTTAGCATTCATGATTTGGAAGAGCAGTGCACATTTGAGATACAAACTCATTCCTTCTTAACCATTTTTAACAAAACCTCTTCTAGATGAACATGAGCCAGCAGTGTGCCCAGGTAGCCAAGAAGGCCAATGGCATCCTGGCCTGCATCAGGAAGAGTGTGGCCAGCAGGAGCAGGGAAGTCATTGTGCCCCTGTACTCAGCACTGGTTGGGCCACACCTTGAGTCCTGTGTCCAGTTCTGAGCCCCTCAATTCAAGAAAGATGTTGAGATGCTGGAATGTGTCCAGAGAAGGGCAAAGAGGCTGGGGAGGGGTCTGGAGCACAGCCCTGTGAGGAGAGGCTGAGGGAACTGGGGTTGCTTAGCCTGGAGAAGAGGCTTAAGTGCCCTCTTTTACAACTACCTGAAGGGTGGTTGTAGCCAGGTCTCTTCTCCCAGGCAACCACCAACAGAACAAGGGGACACAGTCTCAAGCTGTGCCAGGGGAGGTTTAGGCTGGTTGTGAGGAAGAAATTCTTCCCAGAAAGAGAGATTGGCCATTGAAATGTGCTGCCCAGGGAGGTGGTGGAGTCACCATCACTGGAAGTGTCTAAAAAGAGACTGGATGAGGCACTTAGTGCCATGGTTTGATTGATTAGATGGTGTTGGGTGATAGGTTGGACTTGATGATCTCAGAGGTCTTTTCCAACCTGGTTGATTCTGTATTCTGGATACTGTGCATGTGAAAGTACAACAGACACAACCTGAAAGCTGTCTTATCTTGATAGTCCTGGTGTCTGGTTTTTCCAACCAAACGTGCTAGCTGTTGGCTTGCACTGTTTAAGCTGTTCAGATGTCTCCTGTCTTCATTGTTCCCTGCTGACTCTCCCTTCAATTTATGCCTATGTATGTGTATGCATACACCACTATTCCCACTCTTTCTCTGCTCCGTGTTTCCTGCTTCTTACTTAGCTGGTCTTTCAGCCTTCTTCCTCTATGTGGTGGGTTATCCCATTCACATTAACCAGGCATGACCAGCTCAATTGGAAGCAAATGGAAGCTGTATTTACAATGCAAAAACTGCACTCTACAATGGAGTGCAAGGAATATGTACAAAATATACAGGAGTTACAATATTATACAGGTATTTACAATCAGAAAATAGCACAAAAAAGTTGCTCCACTCCCCCCAAAACCACCTCCTCTCCCCCTACAATTAGAAAAAAAGAGAAACATTAGGAGAAAATGTTAGTTCTTACCTGCAAGGTCAGCTAGCAGCGATTACATCCTCCCCAGCTGAGCAGAACAGCCAAGCAGCTGGAGGAGGAGGGAAGGAATGGAGGTAAACTGTGTGAGACGTTTATAGAACACTTGGTTCTATACCAGGGATTCTATCACAGAATCACAGAATCAACCAGGCTGGAAAAGACCTCAGAGATCATCAAGTCCAACCTATCACCTAATACCTAACTCCTCCTGACAACTAAACCATGGCTCCAAGTGCCACATCCAACCCTTTTTGAACACCTCCAGGGATGGTGACTCCACCACCTCCCTGGGCAGCACATTCCAGTGGCCAATTACTCTTTCTGGAAAGAACTCCACCTTCAGCCTAAACTTCCCCGGATGCAGCTTGAGACTGTGTCCTCTTGTTCTGGTACTGTTTGCCTGGGAGAACAGACCAACCCTCACCTGGCTACAACCTCCTTTCAGGTAGAGAGCAATAAGGACTCCCCTGAACCTCCTTTTCCCCAGGCTAAGCAACCTCAACTCCCTCAGCCTCTCCTCACAGGGCTGTGCTCCAGACCTCACCCCCAATGAAACTGATTCAGAATAATCTGTTGTTTTGCTTTTTAGACCCAACTGTGAATTGTTTATATTTTTCTGCTTTCCTGCTCGAAATCTGCAGCTAACTTTTAAAGGCATAGCCTGAAACTGCCCCACTCCAGCTACAAGGATGAGAAGCCACATAAAGGAGTCAGAATCCATACTGTATTTGCAATTGATGGTCATTCAGCTCACCCTGTGGCTGAAGCTTTGTAATATGATTTATAGAAGCCTCCCCTGAGCTTTCTTCTTTCTTTTTTGCTTTTGGTGTTTTCTTCTTTTTAAATTTCATTTCATTTTTATTTAATTTTACTCTTCTTTCTTTTTCTCCTGTTTTACTCTGCCTAACAAGAGAGGATAAACATTTTTTCAGAGCTATTACCTGTGGAGTCTACAGTGTTGTCTGTTTGACAGGTTCTTTTGGCTTTCAGCTTTGGCAGTGGGAGCGGTTGGTGTGTCCTGGGGTTTGTGTAACCTGGGACTGACTAACACAGATAGCAAATCAGAATCACTGCTGGGTTTTAATGTTTTGCATCTGTAGGCACCTAACCTGGCCACAAATGTAAGCAATAAAAGGAGAAAAGCTATGGAAAATATCTTAAACGTCAAATGCAAAACTAGCAATGGGTAGATTCAGACTGGATGTTAGGAAGAAATTCTTCCCCAGGAGGGTGGTGAGACACTGGCACAGGTTGCCCAGGGCGGTGGTGGAAGCCTCATCCCTGGAGGTTTTTAAGGCCAGGCTAGATGTGGCTCTGAGCAACCTGCTGTAGTGTGAGGTGTCCCTGCCCATGGCAGGGGTTGGAACTAGATGATCCTTGGGGTCCCTTCCAACCCTGGCAGTTCTGTGCTTCTATAGATGCATTGTTACAGCAATGGATGCATTTGATTTTGTAGCCTGTCAATAACACAAAAATAGGAAACCCATTCTACTCAGTGTGGCCCTTGGATTCCTGTGGTGTCCCCTGGCCTTTACACAAGTTACCACAGTCCTGGAACTACTTTCAATGCACAGGACTATGTTGCTTCTGGCAATTAGCACCTGAGCTTGAGTGCTGCAGTGTGTGATTCTTATTTCATGTAGCCTTTCTTCTCTTAAGTAGTGAAGTAGATCAGGCTCTGAGAACTTTCCCAGCTAGACAAGAGTCGGTTCCTTATGGCCCTTGTGCTACTCAGGCTGTATATGAGAAAGCTTTATGGTAACACTTGTCATCCAGGAATAGAACTAAAGCTCCAAAGACTTCTTCTAAGGCTTGTTACTCATTCTTCCCTACAGCATTTTCTTGAACCAAATAAAAAATGGTATTAAAATGTGTGGTCCATTAAAAAATGGTATTAAAATGTAGCATTTGATCTTCAGGTACAAGTGTTTCTACTGATGGAACAGGAGCTCACTGCTGATGAAGACATTTCCAGGTAAACCTAAGTACTTCCCACTTGCTTTAACTTGATAACAGTCTTCTGGCATGCTGCTGGGCATTTGAGTCACTGTTTCAAAGCATTTTTCTTGTAAAGAATGATCAAGCTCAAATGAGAAGGACCAGTAAAGGGTAGTTCAGTCAGACTGCAGTACTAGGGACATACTGTTCAAGGCAAAAGAAAAACAAATCCCACTGTCAGATTGCTCATGAACCACTAAGCAAATTGCAGAAGACAAGTATGTTAGTTCTTGCTGTGGTTTCCTGGCTAAAATGACTCTGCCTCTGCAACTGAAATATGTGTGGTATGACTTCATAGCTTTTTCTGTATCATACACTTATTTACACTAATATTGATGCAGGGGTTTGGGTTTTTTGGTCTAAATAAAGATAATGGTTTCTTGTAGCGTTAGAAAGTCATAAAGATAGAGGAAATAATTTTTCTTGTTTCATTGCCCCTTTCTATCCCACCTGCCTTCTGCACAGTATGATCCAATGTCAGCCAGTGCTTGCAGTGGAGGCAGATTTCTCCAGAGAACAGGAGTTACTTGCCCAAATCTTGGCCTTCAGGGATTTCCCGCCCCCTACATTATCTCTGTTCTTTTGAAGAATTTTTCTTTAAAACAAACTGGTATGAACATGACTCTCAATTTCAAACTGTCTCTGCATTTGGATGCCTGATGAGAATGAGATGCAGCATAGCTTGCTTGTTAACACTTTATCACATCTATCAAGCGAGCAAAATCCATCCACAGAGCAGACTTGCAATGTTCTGGTTTGATTTAGGAGTTCAGGATGAAGTTGGTAATTAGAGAGAGGTGTGTGTTCAAAGGCAAGTTAAAGAGGATGAACTTTCCACAGTGGTAGAAGGCTGTTGAGACTCACCTGCCTGCTCTAATTTCTTTTAGAACTTCTGGCCCATCTGTTGCTGGTCTGGAGACTACATACACAGGTGGCAATGGTTTCTCCACGTCCTACAACAGCCAGAGGTGGTTGAACCTGTACTTGTCTGCTTGCAAATTTCTGGACTTGGCCCTAGCTTTGCCATCTGAAAACTTGCCTCAGTTTCAGATGTGAGTAGAAGATGACACTGTCATTGAAGTTTTTGAATGCTTGTCCATGTCCCTTGATAAAAATCCTTGTGTATAAAACTCCTTTTTTCTTTATTCCCCTGCCTTTTCCAGCCTTCACCCAAGGCTTCCAGTGTCACAGTGGCCCCAAGTATAACCGATGCTATGCACCAAATGACTTCAGGCGGGTTTGATTTAGCCTACAGCAAGAGATTCCCCACACTTGAGCTAATCAATAATAGTGATTTACTGAAGTACTTTAAAGTACTTCAGACCTTGCAGTAAGGGCTGAGATCTCAAAATACACCCACAGGTCTCAGTGACTAATGCATGAGATCAGACGACTCTATATGGTCTCAGCATGACTCAGATTACTTCTGCCTGATCTGTCTAGAAGATGTTGCATGAAACCTGCTTGTGAAGGGGACTCCCGAGGCTTTTCTTGGTCAGTAGCGTGCATATCACAGAATCACAGAACACGAGAGGTTGGAAGAGACCTCCAGAGATCATTGAGTCTAACCCCCTGCCAGAGCAGGATCACCCAGGGTAGTCTGCACAGGAAGGCATCCAGGTGGCTTTTGAAAGTGCCTAGAGGAGACTCCACAACCTCTCTGGGCAGCCTGTTCCAGTGCTCTGTCACCCTGACTGGAAAGTTTCTCCTCATGTTGAGGTGAAACCTTCTATGTTCAAGTTTGTATCCAGTGGTCCTTGTCTTACTACTGTGCACCACTGAAAAAGAGCTTGGCCCCCTCCACTTGACACCCACCCCTCAGCTATTGCTAGACATTGATCAGATCCTCTTTCAGTCTTCTCAAGATTAAACAGCCCCAGGGTGCTCAGTCTCTCTTCATAGGGGAAATGCTCAAATCCCTTAATCATCCTGATGGCTCTCCATTGGATTCTCTGCAGCAGGTCCCTGTCTCTCTTGAACTGAGGAGCTCAAAATTGGACACAGTGCAAACTGCTTCCTCAGTGCTTCTGCCTAGGCAGGTTGTGAAGTCTCCTCCTTTCAAGAACATTTTGGACACATACCTGGGTGACGTGTCCTAGGTGGTTCTGCTTTGGCAGGAGGTTTGGACTCGATCTCCAGAGGTCCCTTTCAACCCCTACCATTACTGTGTATTTCTGGACAGAGAGTAGTCATGCTGACTCACACTGGGTTTTTACGGTGTTCTCATGAAGGATTGAAGTTTTGAGGACAGAAACTACAGAAACTTTGATATCCTCTATGATGCAAGTAGCCAGTCCCTGTAGCACAGCAAGGTTAGGGGTCTGTGGTCATTGGTCTATGACTAGGTTAAATAAATGAGGTTTTGTTATCAATATAGTTATCAATATTGTTCACATTTTGTGTGTTATAGTAAAAGCTGCAAATGGGCAGCAAAAAGTTTTAAGTGACTTACATATTGTTTGATTCAGGATTGCTTTCAGTTCTCTGGCACACAGTGAAGTTGTGAATCCTGATTTTAGCTTCTCTGCCTTATCTTGCTCTTGGCATCCTTGTACTTTGTCCATGTTACCTCCTGGTACCATGTGCCTTTCCTGGTCTTTCCTGTCAAAGACTGATGCTTTCTGTAGGAGCTGGTTTTGCACACCAGTGTGCACTTGCAGCCCAGAAAGCCAATTGAATCCTGGGCTACATCAAGAGAAGTGTGATCAGCAGGTCAAGGGAGGTGATTCTCCCCCTCTGCTCTGCTCTGGTGAGACCCCACCTGGAGTACTGTGTCCAGTTCTGGAACCCCTATTACAAGAGGGTTAAGGAGGTGCTGGAAGGTGTCCAGAGAAGGGCCACGAGGATGATCAGAGGGCTGGAGCATCTCTCCTATGAGGACAGACTGAAGGAGTTGGGGCTGTTCAGTCTGGAGAAGGCTCTGAGGAGGCCTTATTGTGGTCTTCCAGTATCTGAAGGGGGCCTACAAGAAAGCTGGGGAGGGTAGTGATAGGACTGGGGGGAATGGAGCAAAACTAGAAGTGGGGAGATTCATATTGGATGTTAGGAAGGAGTTCTTCCCCATGAGGGTGGTGAGACACTGGAACAGGTTGCCCAGGGAGGTGGTGGAAACCACATGCCTGGAGGTTTTGAAGGCCAGGCTGGATGTGGCTGTGAGCAACCTGCTGTAGTGTGAGGTGTCCCTGCCCACGGCAGGGGGGTTGGAACTGGCTGAGCCTTGAGGTCCCTTCCCACCCTAACAATTCTATGATTTCCCCACTCCCACTTTTCCTTTGATCCTTAAGTAAATTTCCTCACCCACTGATTTACAGATGTGGTCCCTAAGTGATCCCTAAGGCTGATGTCTGCTTGTGTTCTCTCACGACAGGTATCGTTGGGCTTTTATTCCAGAAGCCTCAGATGATTCAGGCTTGGAAGTCCGAAGGCAGGGGACACACCAGAGGGAATTCAAACCTTACGTGGTGCGGCTAGCAAAGCTGCTGAGGAAAAAAGCCAAGGTACCTCGCTTCCTTTCCAGCCTTGCTTTGCACTGGCAGCTTTCCACATGCAGGAACTAACAGCATTGTTCAGTTGTGAAGTTTTGTATGTTTGGTTGTGGGGATTTTATTAACAATGAGCAATGGAAAGGAGTTGGTCTGGGTTTTGGTTTTTAACAATGCAAGGTGTTTATCTGGAGTGGGAAATTCTCACTGGAGTAATGAGAAGTCAGCATCAGGCAAAAATGACATGTAGGTAAATAAAGCATAAAAACACCTCCAACCACAAACTAAACAAAAACCAAACAACAACACAAAGAAACCAAAACCAACCAAACAAAACCAGACCAAACAACAAAACAAAAAACCCCAACAGAACAAACAACAAACAAGGAGAGGAGGCTCAGGGGAGACCTTATTGCTGGGGTTGGTCTCTACTCCCAGGCAACCAGCACCAGAACAAGAGGACACAGTCTCAAGTTGCACCAGGGGAAGTTTAGGCTCAAGGTGAGGAGAAAGTTCTTCACAGAGAGAGTTGTTAGCTATTGGCATGTGCTGCCCAGGGAGGTAGTGGAGTCACCATCCCTGGAGGTGTTCAAGAGGGGACTGGATGTGGCACTATGGTCTAGTAGTCATGAGGTCTTGGGTGACAGGTTGGACTTGATGATCTTTGAGGTCTTTTCCAACCTTGTTGATTCTATGATTCTATGAAAACCAAACCAAAACCCAAACCAAACAAAAAACCCAACAGAACAAACAAGAAACAAACAAAACCAAACCCCAAACAACAAAACAAAAAACCCAACAAAAAACCCAAACAAAACAGGAAGAAAAAGGCTAGAAACGAGAAAAATCCAACCCAACCAACCAAAACAAGAACAAAAGGCAAATAAAAACCCAACACTACAAACAGCAAAACCTTTGAATTTTAAAAAGCCCAAAACCAACCAAAAAAACCCCAAACAGCAGAAGCAGAAACCAACCAAACCAAAAGATCAACCAAGAAAAAATCAAACCCAAACACACAGCAAAAGCAACCAAGCAAACCCAAAGTAACAACCAAAACCACCACTGAAAAAGAAAATCATCAGAAAAGCCAACACCCACCCCCAGCTATGGTCAGTGATTTTGGAGTTTCCAATTAACAGTTTTCTTTGTATTAATTATGATTCTATGATTTGAGTGAAAAGTAAAAATGTGTTTCAGCGTCTAATACATTTTAACCTACGGTCCCTTTCCACTGGCCAGCTCCATGCAGCTTCTAACTGACAGCCTTTTGAAGTACAAAAGCATTTGTTGTTAATAATGATCACTTTTAAATGTTCAGCAAACTCTTACATCCCTAAAACTGACAGAACCAGGAGTGTAGAGACTCTGCAGAGCCAGGGAGGGTTGGGTTTCTTCCCTGAAGCAGTTCAGAAGGCAAAGAGCAGTGGAAACGGTTCTGGTTTGTACAGTGGGAGGAGAGAATTGGAGGTAGATTAAAACCTCAGTTTGGGTGGGGTGGTGGCCTGATCTGTTGATGAAGCTGATGGAAGCTGGCCAAGCCCTGTCCCGGGAGTTCCCCTGCACTGCTGCAAAGTAAGGAATTTGCTGTCAAGTACTCTTGCTGTGTGGTCAGAGCCGCTCCAGGCAGACGCTTCACCAGGAAAGGTTGCTGGGGTGGGCCAGGAAAACAGGAAGGAAGCTGGAAGGCATGTGGGAGACAGCTTTGAAGTTTCATCCTCGATTTCCCCTCCACATAGATGGCATTGTCAGGGCTGTGACATTAGCAGCTTGCTACAGGGGGTAAAACAAGTATGTGAAGCACATCTGCAGTCCTCATTTTATTGATTTTGTACCACAAAGATGAGGATAAATTTCTCTTCTTGCACATGTAAAGGAACAATCAGTTTAACTGACTGCTAGCCAAGCACAGCCTCTGATGTTCAGTGTAGTGCACTGCACCTGTTAGAGACTTGTTGCACTCCAGATAATCTCTCTGCATGAATTACAAAGTACCTGTGATGGATAAAATATCCCTGCTGGTAAGTACTGCATGTTGAGACAGATGCCCCAAGTCAGGACTACCACACAGGGCACTTCAAGAATGCAGAAAACTGGCTGGAATTTCTGGAACCCCCTAGTCATGGCAGCAGTTGCACACTGTGAACCATAGCTAGGGGTATGGTGATGAGATAAACAAGAGGTAACAAATACTGACTTGCAGGTCATTTCTTCTTAGTGCAGAAGAGAAGAGTGTTGCACAGAGCTGCAGGTTTCTCTTAGAAAATAACTCTTTTCTGAGCAAAAGATCCAGTGGATCTTCATTTTCCTTCAGGACACTCTGACTGATGTTCAGATTCATGTAGTATGGTGTTGCTCAGGCTCTGTCTGAAGGGATCATGCTTAAGAAAGCTCCTTCGGCACTCCTGGCCATAAAGAGAACAAGCTGGCAGTGCTGCTGTTGTCTGATGATGGTGTCTTGGCCAAGTAGCTCCAGAGTCTGCCCTCTCTGGGCTCTTTGGGGCAGGTGATTTTTCTAGCTGAAGCACAGCACCCAACCAAGCAACTGCACACAGCCTTCATGGCAAAGTTTGAGTTTGATATATGAAATGCAGTCTGAAAGTTCTCCTCTTTCCTTCCACAGGACAAACAGGAGGACTTTAAGACGGTGGTTTTGGAGGGAATGGAGATGGCCAAGCATCAGGTGAGGGTGGCCTTTGATGCTTGAGTTGTGAAACAAGCTCACCATAATAATACCATCACCTCAAGGCCTTGGGCAGCATTTAGCTTTCAGACCTGAGAGAGATCAGTCTTGTCAGAGGAGAAAATGGAGAGATTTATTTTGAAGTGAAGCAATCACAAGGGCCCTTATTGATAAAAATAACACTCATTTTTAAGTTGGTTTCCTCCATGAAATAGATTACAAGGAGGTAATGTTAGTTTCAAGAAGAAGATGATTGCCAATGAGTGTAAAATTAAAGAATAATTTTTGCTGCATGGCATGTGTGAAGCACAATCCCTAACCAGCTGTTGTTTGAAGTGCCTGAGGGATTAGTGGTGTTTGCTTCGCAGGTACTGTTGTGGGATCTGCTGGAGAGGGTCCAGCAGAGGGCTACGAAGATGATTAGGGGTCTGCAGCACTGCCCTGTGAGGAGAGGCTGAGGGTCCTGGGGCTGTTTAGTCTGGAAAAGAGAAGACTTAGAGAGCATTTAATAAATGTTTATAAGTATCTGAGGGCTGGGGGTCAGGAGGGAGGGGACAGGCTCTGCTCCCTTGCTCCCTGGGATAGGACAAGGAGCAATGGATGTGAGCTGCAGCACAGGAGGTTCCACCTCAACGTGAGGAAGAACTTATTTAAGGGTCACAGAGCTAGATTGTATGGCCCTGCTCTGGCAGGGGGGTTGGACTCGATGATCTCTTTGGGTCCCTTCCAACCCCTGACCTCTTGTGGTCCTGTGAAATGGCTTGGACAGGTTGTATTTCACTGCTCAAAGAATTGGGATTTGGCTGGCTGCTGTGTGACGCTGACCCTTGCTGCATGCTGGAGATGGTCTCTGCTCACCACCTGGGTCATACTAAACATGCCAGACAATCTGTACTGAGAAGCCTCTCTCCTATGAATCCAGTGGGATGTTTTAATGGAAAACATTTTTAAATCTACTGTCTTCATAAAAATTGGAGGCATCAACAACTCTTTTTCTGTGTTGGAATTCAGTCTTCCCTTTGTTTTAGTTCTTTTATAAGCTTAGCTTTTCTTGAGGCTTGGAGGGCAAGGATAGCAATCTCCTGTAGCAGGGAGCCAAGCTACCAGCTTAAAACATTAAGCAAGCACATTCATACTTCATTTAAAACTAATTGTATTTCTGTGAAATGGATGTTGTTTAGGCTCCTGATTGCCAGAGACAGTTCCTTCATTTAAAGACCAAAAACTGTATGTGGCAGTTCAGGCTGGGTCCCTCCTGTTCCTGTCACACAAGTCACACCTCCAATGTCCCGAGTGTCCAGCCCAGTAGGTGGACACAGGAAACAGCCTATTTCATACCCATAATATCCTGCTCCCTATAAATCCACCTGCAAAGTCATTCCCTTCCTCTTTATTCCCTCTCTTGCTCCCATGGGAGATGCTCCCTATGGGGTAACGGTGGGGGAGTTATCTCAAGGCCTCTTAGGCCTGACTAGGCCTAATGCCAGGAGAAGCGGGGAGGGGCAGTCTCAGACCTGGCCAGCCTGAGACAAGCCTAGCAGTGGCAGGAGGAAGAAAGGGCCCTGGGGTTTTGGGTGTACCCTCAGGTAGGGAGATGGGAAATGTTGGGGACCTTTGGGTGTGCTGGAAGGGATTCTGTACACTTTGGGATTCTTTTGTCACTGTGCTTGTAGTTTCTGTAAAACACTAATTGCTTTTCCAGTTAAACTTTCCATCACTTCTGCAATCCATTTGTGTGTCAGTCTTTTGCCCCTCTCAGGGGCAAGAGAGGATCTGCCTGGCCTCAAACCAGGACACTGTATTTGCTAAGGCATCATGTCTTGAAGGAAAGCTTTTGCTCCAAGGCTGTGCAGTCAGTAATCCTCCCCTTAAGTTCTGCTCCCACTGCTGCCCTCTCCCCTCACTCCCCTTTCCTTGCAATGCTCTTCAGGAGCTGAGGAGCTCTTGAACCCCTGCCTCAGGAGAAGCATTGAAAGGGCACCAGGATGGACATGCTGGTCAGAAGTGGTTCAGGAAGTTGCTATCCTTGATGTGGTCTTGTGATGTTTTCTCCTTCCTCAAGGAACAAAACCCAGCATTGCTGGAAGTCTGCTTCATGGTAGAAGCTTTGTCAGTAAGAGTCCAAACAAGGTGTTTCTGTGGTGACAGTACCTTGTTGTCTAGATTTGAACACGGGGTTTGACTCAAATTAAAAGGCAGTGAGTGAAGAGTGCCATGCCAGCAGCTGGGTGCTTGGCTATTTTAGCATGCAGCCCTGAACAGGCATACAGCAGTGTGCTGGCACTGCCTGTCAGCAGCTGGTGTGTGACTGCTGCCTTCGCTGGTGGGGTTCCTGAAACTCTCCCTTGAAATTCCCCCCATGAAATGGAAGGTGTAACCAAAGTCTTCTGAGTAACTTAACCTTTCTCCTCCAAGGACAACTTCAAGTGTTTGCTCAGAGCCTCCATGTTGTATCATTTCTTGATACTAAAACACAACACAGCTTTTGCTCTTCCTGGAAACTGAGCTCTACCTTCAATGTGAAAAAGCTTCTTTTCTAACTTCCTGTGAGGTTTGCTGCCACTCAGGCTGGCAGTAGGATGAATTGTGAGTGTGCTTTGGAAAGCAGCTGGAGCAGCACACCTTTTCCCAGCAGATGCAGCGCTACCTCTCACCAGCCTGGGCTGTCTGTGATAGCACCAGGGGCAGCTCTGCAGGGCAGCAGTGTGGCAGGGCACTTCCTTGGGCATTGGTCTTCTATTTTCACCTGTGCTTTGGTTTGTTCTGTATTATTTCCCATCTCTCTCTTTTTCAGAAAAACCCAGAAGAGGACAGCTCAGGGAAAACACTAAGTTGGGAACCAGGTCACTTGCTTTTAACCATCTACACTGTTCGCAGCATCGAGCAGCTTTTGCCTTTCTTCAACGTCCTCAGTCAAGTTTTTAACAGCAAAGTGACCAGCAGATGCGTTGGACACTCAGGGAGCCCTGTCCTTTACCCCAACTGTTTTCCAAGTAAGGACATAAAAATGGAGAACCTCAAGACCTTCTCCAGCAAAGCCAGACAAAAGATAGAAGAAATGGTCGAGAAGGATTTTCTTGAAGGCATCATAAAAACCTAAACCAAACCGGTACCGCTCAGCTTCTGTGTAGTGTAACTATTGAGAGGAAACATCGTCCCCTTCCCAGGTGTATAGTCATTCTTTTCTTACTCTGTATGTAATGGAAACACTTCATGTTGTATTTAAGTTAAATATTTGTAAATAAGAGAGCAGAGTTCTGGATGTGGCCTGAATCAAGTTGAAATATCGGTGGCTCATATTGATTATGGTGCCTACTCTTTACATGTTTTGTTGTCTTGAGTTCTGTCTTCAAAAACAAACAAAAATCCTTAAAAAAAATATACAAGGTGCACATTTTTTTCACTTTGTTGCCAGTTTATTTTGGGGTTGCTGCTTTGGGGGTTTTTGGTTGCCTTTCAGTTACTTTTGTTTTAGTCCACTGAAAACTGTGCAGGAGTCAATACAGGACTGCAATGGAAAATCCATTTGTCAGAGGCAGACACTCTGAAGTAGTCAGAGGAGATACTCATCTGTATTAAATGCTGCATCCTGTTGGCCCTACCTCTTCCTACTGCTGGGAGTAGTAAAAGCCACAGAAGACAAACTTGTCTCTGTCCCGTCCCTCTTGTCTTGGTCCGGAGCAGGAGGTCCCAGAGTTTGTGTTTCCTTGTCAGCTTGTGCTCTCCTCAGCCTGAGGAGGGGAGGGAGTTGTGAGAGAGATCCCAAAATCCAAGTCCTTTTCAGCTTTCATTATCCTGTCCTGTGATGTTTCCAGCCTGTCTTCAGTGGAGTTCTCTTACACCTCTTAAAAGTGGTAATAGATACTATCGCTGCAAATTGCTTTCTGAGCAAGCTTTGATTTCCTAAGTATCTAAGGAAGATACTATTGCAAGAAATCTTTCTCATTATACTGTTTACTGTTATTCCCCCTTAAACTGAGGCAAACTGAATCTCAAGCCCTTACTTTTTGCCCCCAGGCAGATGACCTGGTGGTTGGGGGAAGGTGAGCAGCAGTTCCCACAGCACTTGAGTCAAAGACAGCCACCTTGTGGGCAGGAAGGGCATGGGAGTGAGACTGCAGGCACCACATGACAATAACCTATGAAATCAGCTGGGGCAGGGGACAGAATTCCTTCTGGGCATGATCAGGCCACTGGCAAGAAGTGAGTCACCTCGAAGTCATTTCAGTTTCCAAAGCTGGACAAACTCAGCAGAGCTGGAACATTCAGCAGTGGCAGCAAGAACATCTCAGTAACCTATGAAATAACCTGGGACATGATCAGGCCACTGACTGTCAAGAAACACTCAGCTCTGGTGAGGCCACACCTCAAGTATTGTGTCCAGTTTTAGGCACCTCAAAACAAGAGAGAGTTGAGGAGGCACTGGAGCCAGTGCAGAAGAGGCCAATGAAGCTGGGGAAGGGCCTGGAGAATAAATCTTATGACTAGCGACTGAAGGAGCTGGGGATGGCTGAGGAGAGACCTCATTGCTGTCTACACCTATCTGAAAGGATGCTGGGGAGAGGCTGGTGCTGGTCTCTTCTCACAGGTAATTAGTGATAGAACAAGAGGGAATGGCCTCAAGCTGTGCCTGGGTAGGTTTAGACTGGACATTAGGAACTATTTTTCACAGCAAGAGTGGTCAGGAATTGGAATGTGCTGCCCAGGGAGGTGGTTGAGTCACCAACCCTGGATGTGTTTAAAGGTAATTTGGATGTGGTGCTTGGGGCTATGGTTTAGGGGTGAACCTTGTAGAGCAGGGTTCTGGGTTGGACTTGGTGATCCTGAGGGTCTTTTCCAACCTGAATGTTTCTGTGATTCTGTGAAGTGAGTTCCCCTCAAAGTCACTTCAGCTTCCAGAGTTGGCCGAACTTGGCAGAGATGGAACATTCAGCAGCAGCAGCAGCAAGAGCATCTCAGTAAGAGGTAAGTTGCTAACAGAGGTAAAGACTAAGCAGAATAATACTCCACTTGGCTCTGTTTAGTCCTTTCTACTCATTGTCCACAGAACAAGTAGTGGAGAAAGTAATATTTAAAAAAATAAGTGTAGTCATGAACTTTAAGGGCAGTTGTGTAGTTTGTCATATAGGCTGGGGCGGTTCTCCTTTTCCACCAGCAAGGTGGTAAACAGCCAGGCTTACTTCATGGGCCAGGGCGTCTGTGTTCTCCTGTGGAATGGTTTAAAAGTCAGTTACACTGGTGTCAGCACAAGGAGGTCGGAGCAAATAGGTGGTATTAAAGTGTAAATGCTGTGTTCCCAATACTGCTCTGTCATCCCAAGGTACCTCTGCTGCTGGTCATGCTGGCAGGAAGAAGCTAGCAGCAGCAGATGAAGGGGAAACAGCAGGACCACTGCTTTTACTGTCAAGGTTCACAGTCACAGGTGGACTGATTCCTAACAGCAGCCTCTGCTTTGGGGTCTTTTATTTTGCCTCTTATGGACTCATGAAGTTTGGGGCTGCTTTGGTAACCTTCTTAACCCTGAGTTCTCAGAAGACTACTCTTCCCTTTCAGAATCATTTAATCTCTCTTTCTAACCTATTTAACCATCCAACCTAGTCACCTAACTCTGCCTTTATAAACATTTCACTTTTAGAGATAAACCTTCCTAAAAGGGGCGTTTAACATTCTCAATAAAAAAATCCAAAGAGGCTTTTTGTGATCACTAAGTTCTTATCAAATTTGGCACCCAATGAGTATGAATAAAGGCTGAGCATGCAAACCTCCTTCTCCCTCCATCCCCCACTGCTAAGGAGAAGATTGTTTAACATAACCTGGAATACTGCATACAGTTCTGGCCTCCCCCGTTCAAGAGGGATCTACTTGAGAGAGTCCAATGGGAGAGCTACCAGGATGATTAAAGCAACTGGAGCACTGCTTATGAGGAGAGGCTGAGAGACCTGGGGCTGTTTGAAGAGAAGACTGAGATCTAATAAATGTCTATAAAGATTTGAGGGCTGGGTGTCAAGAGGGAGGGGACAGACTCTGCTCACTTGCACTCTGTGCTGGGACAAGGAACAATGAAGTACAGCACAGGAGGTTCCACCTCAGCATGAGGAGGAACTTCTTCACTGTGAGGGTCACAAAGCACTGGAACAGACTCCTCAGAGAGGTTGTGGAGTCTCCTTCTCTGGAAACTCTCAAGACCCATCTCTGGACGCATTCCTGTGTGACCTGTGCTAGATTCTGTGGTCCGCTCTGGCAGGGGGTGGGGGTGGACTCAATCTCCAGCCATCCCTTCCAACCCCTAACATCCTGAGATAATCTACGTTCACCCACAAGCATCTGAAGCTCTGACCTGTGTATCTGCTTCGGCGTATACTCTAACCACGTCTTCCGTCCCGGAGGGGCGGACGAAGGCTCGTGCCAGCTTGTAGCTCTTCACCAGCGCGTCGATGCTGTGCTGCAGCCCTGCAGGGCTCACCACACGCCTTTCCGCGTCTGCCGTGCTAATCACCCTCCTGTCTGCCACCTGCGGCACCACAAACAGACACGTTACCTGTGAGCTGGAGCCCTGTGATGAGGGCGCAACAGTGAAGGTTATGGCTAAGGCAGTACAGCAGGTTTTGATGTGCCTGAAGAACTCAGAAGTTCTGCTGAACACTTTGGGATATCCCATTCTGGGCTCTCCACTTCAAGAGGGACAGAGATCTACTTGTGAGAGTCCAACGGAGGGCTACAAGGATGATGAAAGGACTGGAGTACTGCTTTATGAGGAGAGGCTGAGAGACCTGGCACTGTTTAGTTTGGAGAGGAGAAGACTCAGAGGGGATTTAATAAATGTCTATAAATATCTGAGGGCTGGGTGTCAGGAAGGAAGGGACAGCCTCTGCTCACTTGTGCCCTGTGATAGGACAAGGGGCAATGGATGTAAACTACAGCACTGAAGTTCCACCAGAACAAGAGGACACAGTCTCAAGGTGCACCAGGGGAAGGTTAGGCTCGAGGTGAGGAGAAAGTTCTTCACCGAGAGTCGTTCACCATTGGAATGTGCTGCCCAGGGAGGTGGTGGAGTCACCATCCCTGGAGGTGTTCAAGAGGGGATTGGACGTGGCACTTGGTGCCATGGTCTAGTCATGAGGTTTGTGGTTACGGGTTGGACTCGATGATCTTCGAGGTCTCTTCCAACCTTAGTGATACTGTGCTACTGTAACTTCTTTATTGTAAGGGTCACAGAACACTGGAACAGACTCCCCAGAGGGGTTGTGGAGTCTCCTTTTCTGGAGACTTTCAAGACCCATCTGGATGCATTCCTGTGTGACCTGCACTGGAGTCTATGGTCCTGCTCTGGTGGGGCCTAGGGAGAGGGGTGGACGTTGAAGTGGTTCCTTCCAACGTCTAACATCCTGTGATCTCTCAGATCTCTGACTGGCCACTGTTCAGCATGTGTTAACCAGGTCTTGATGGGATGCAGCTGCTTGGTTTGGAAAAAGGGTCACTTCTGAGCACACCTCCTTGGTCAGCCTCCTAACTGAAGCTGCAGCTTCTCCCAGGAGATGAGGAAGCTTAAACTCTCTTCATTGCTCAATATAAAGCCCAAAGCTCCCTTGCTGTATCTAGCAGAATGCTACCACAGGGAAGCCAGTTCCACTTAAGCTCTTTAGCTGAATGTTGAAGAAGATAAAGAAGAGCTGGAATAGTCAACATATACAAAGTGGCACAGCAAGAAAGATACAGCTGCCCAGCAGGCAGGTGCCTTAGAAAATGAGTATTTTTTTAATCTGAAAGCTAAGAAAGAATTTCTAAGTTAAAATTTGAAGAGTTTTGGACAGGTTTTCCGTTTAACTTATTTGGCTGTTATTTTGTCACTTAAGTCACTCTTTTAGGTTAGTGCAAGCAACATTCCAGCCCCTCCTCTGGGCCGTGTCATGGCTTGTTTGGCCTCCTTCTGCCCTTTCTTGGGCTGTTTCAGTTTTAAACTTAAATCTGAGCTGAATCTATGCAGGCAAGAGATGCTCACTGCAGGGCCCCAAGAGCCTGCTGTAAGCTGAGACAAGGTGTTCTGTGGCTCACCTGAACTTTGAGCAGCCGGTTTGGAAGGTCGGTGTAGATGGCATCCCACTGTTGCACAGTCAGACCTTTCAAAGCCAGGATTGCTTCAATAACTAACATGTCTGAGACAGCATCACCAACTGTCTGTCGAAGGGAAGACACAGTAGAGAAATCAACAGTGAAGCAGCAAGGGCATGATTTGATCAGTGAGCTTCCACCTGAAGGTGGTGGAAATGCAGCCAGGCTGACTTGTCTCAGTCTGAGAGCCTAAGGTCAGTCAGGTGGTTTGTCTGGGGAGCGGTGGTTTATTTTTCCCTCCTTTCTATGCTGCCCCTGTAGTAAAAACAGCATCACAATTGTAGAGCTCTGCCAAAAGCTCTACTTGTCCTCCCCTCTCTTAAGGAGGACTGCCACCCTCACCTTTGTTCTGGGGTCAGGATGCTTTTAAGCCTGTGAAGTACAATTTGGCACTGCCCCTGATGAACAATGCCTGTGCCATGACATGGAGTCCCAGGCTGTGTAGGAATGGGCACTGGAAAACCCCCACCCTCCCCTACCACATAAATTAGTGAAAAATAACAGAGAAGATTACTTGCTGTTGAATCAAGAACAAGTCCCATCCTGTCACTAGGTTCCCATGTTATCCCATTCCCTCTTTGAGTCCTGAAGCCAAAAGAGTGAACCAGATAGAAGCATTCTGCATCCACTCATGAAGAAGCATTTACATCTTTCTAAAGATGTTCCTGCCCTTTTCTTCAGGGTCCCTTCAATCACAGCACCCTGCTTCCTGCTCCAGCAGTCCCTGCCAGCAGCAGGCACTCACAAAGAGAGCTGGCCCTATGACTGTCAGCATCATGATTTGTTTCTCTCAGTTTTTACCTGATTGATAAGGTCCATCATGTTTTCAAGCACCTTTGCTGCTTCTCTTTTCTCAGCATCTTTCTCCTCTTTTGCCAGTTGTCTTATTTTAGTTTCAGCAGCTTTACTAAATAATACCTACAATAAAAAATTGAGCTTGTCAAGACCAGACCACATCCTGAACTAAGAGAGGTGCAGCAACAAGGAACAGACTTTAATCATTTAAGCCCCAATAACTACTATTAACGTTTGCTACCATGAAGTCACATCCCCACCTAGAATGCAGAGGGGTTGGTGGCAATGCTATGATAAGGACAGGAGGGGTAAACAAGTTTGTTCTCAGACAAGGAGAGAAAAGGTTTGTCTGCAAATACACACAGAGAGTGAAGAGGCCTTCTCCAGCTTACCCAACTCAAGTTTTGCACATATTGGCTGATCTTTGTGCATTACACACTCATACTTACTGTACCATGTCCATTTGCCTCAAAATAAACACCAATGTCAAACTCCTGGGCCTTGTGATGCAAGTGTTTCACTCCTGTTTTGACACAGTGCACAGGTACCTGCAGCCCAAGGACATACAGAGAATCTCAGAAGGGTCAGGGTTGAAAGGAACCCCAAGGATCATCCAGTTCCAAACCCCCTGCCACGGGCAGGGACACCTCACACTAGATCAAATTGCTCAGAGCCACATCCATCCCGCCTTAAAAACCTCCAGGGTAAGGCTTCCACCACCTCCCTGGGCAACCTGTTCCAGTGTCTCACCACCCTCATGGGGAAGAATTTCTTCCTCATGTCTAATCTAAATCTCCCCTCCTCTAGCTTGGATCTTTTCCCCCTTGTCCTATCACTCCCTGACACCCTAAAAGTCCCTCCCCAGCTTTCTTGTAGGCCCCCTTCAGATACTGAGCGACAAGAAGGTTTCCTCGGAGCTTTCTCCTTTCCAGACCAAATAGCTCCAACTCCCTCAGTGTGTCTCCATAGGAGAGGTGCTTCACCATTCTGATCATCCTTGTGGCCCTTCTCTTGACACGCTGCACTCTCCAGAACTGGACACAGTACTCCATGGGTGTCTCACCCAAGTGGCATAGAAAGGGAGAATCTTCTCTCTCAACCTGCTGGCCACACTTCTCTTGATGCAGCCCAGGATGTGATTGGCTTTCTGGGCTGCAAGTGCACACTGGTGGCTCCTGTTGAGCTTCTCATCCACCAGCACCCCCAAGTCCTTTTCTTCAGGGCTGTTCTCAAGCTAGTCCCTCCCTGGCCTGTATCAGTGCTTGGGACTGCCCCAGCCCAGATGCAGGACCCTGCATTTGGTCTTGTTGAACCTCGTGAGGTTGGCTTGGGCCCAGCTCTCCAGCCTGCCAAGGTCCTGCTGGATGGCATCCCTTCACTTTACCACCAAGACTCCAGTCACTACTGCAGGGTTGAAAGCACCATTTACTTTAGCTTAGCTCAAGTTCTCCTGGCACTCATGTTACAGTAGCATGTATTTTAAAAGCAAACAGCTTTGCAGCAGACAACATTGTCAGAAAACCAGCAGGGAAAAACCAGAAGAATACCTTCAGTGTTTGCTCAAGGTAGCGTGTGGAGCTGCCGTTGGCATATGCTGTTTGTACCACTGCCATCTCAAAGCTCTGTCCCACCTGAAGAAAACAAGAAGGAAGGTCTTTCACTGTCCAAAAGGCAGGCAGCCACACAGGCAGGAGGAACAGAAGGACAATCACAGCACCACAGTAGATCAGAGGTTGGAAGAGACCCTTGAGTCCAACCCCCTGCCAAAGCAGCATCACTCGGGAGTCTGCACAGGAATGCATACAGGCAGGTTTTGAAAGCCTCCAGAGAAGGAGACTCCACAAGCTCTCTGGGCAGCCTGTTCCAGAGCTCTGTCACCCTCACTGGAAAGAAGTTCCTCCTCATGTTGAGCTGAAACCTTCTATGTTCAAGTCTGTATCCAATGCTCCTTGTCTCACTACTGTGCACCACCAAAAAGAGCTTGGCCCCCTCCACTTGACACCCACCCCTCAGATATTAATAGACATTGATCAGATCCCCCTCAGTCTTCTCTTCTCAAGACTAAACAGCCCCAGGGCTCTCAGTCTCTCTTTACAGGAGAGATGCTCAAGTCCCCAGATCATAGCCCTGCTGGCCACACTTTTCTTGCTGCACCCCAGGATTCCAATTGCTCTCTTGGCCACAAAGGCTGACCCATGAAGAACTTGCTGTCCAGCAGGACTCCAAGGTCTTTCTCCATGAAGCTGCTTTCCAACAGTGCAGCCCCTAACCCATACTGGTGCCTGCTGTTATTCCCCAGATGCAGGACCCTGCACTTGTAACTATTAGACACACATTCCCCTACAGACACTTGAAACTCCTGGGCAGCAGAGGAAGGCACCAGCTCCTAGAGAATTCTGTAAGTAAGTTCAGGACAACATGAATTCTGTTTGGGTCTTGATATCATGCTTTTTAGCTGGCTTGGAGCAGCTCTCTGTGCTCAGGCTTTCCAAACTCCTTTTTCAGATTCAGCAAGTTCAGTGCACTGGTCAGAAACTTGGCACCACACGAGGCCATATACACAAGCAGGAAAGTCAAACCTTCCAATGCAAGGCAAGCCAAGGCTGGTGGCAAGCCCAAGTTCTCCTCACTGGCCAGCTTCTCTGACACAGTTCAAGAAATGAACTGGTCTCTGAGAAAACAAAGATAGAATACCTCATCTAGGTTTAGTATCACAGACACCAAGTCTGAGAGGACTTGTGAAGAAAAAAGCTTCTTCTCTCGATACCCTGTGGGGAGAGGATGCTCTGTGGCTCAGTGGGTTTGGAATGATGACATACAAGTCCCTTGCCACAAGCAAGCTCTCATGCAAATGGAGTGCCCAACCTTCCTAAAGCTCCACAGAAACACTGAGGGAAGATCAGAAGCCAAAAGTAATGAAGAATTAATGAAAGACACCAAAACAAAAAGAATGGAACAGCAGTACTTTGTAGGCTGAAACTGGCAAAGTTCTCTCCCACTCAGAAAAGGCTCCAGCACTCAGACTTTTACTTGGAGTGTGGAAGTCACACTCTGGTGAAAACCACATTTTTGGCCACACCAGTGTGGAACAGAACTGATGTCTTTTGAAACTGGGTTCACTTTAGGCAGATGTAGGGAGACCACAAATGTACAAACTGACAGAGCAGCCCTAGGCTATTTACAGGCTAAAGTGTCAGCATTCATTTCATGTCAGAGTTACCTTGGCAAGAAGCTCTTTAAGGAAGATACTAATCAAAGTTGCTATTTTATCTCCATCAATCAGGTGAAAATGGCCACTTGTGTCCACGTAGTAATAAACAATTCTATCTGCATCACCATCAAAGGAGCAGCACCTCTCGTTGGGCTTCATGTCCAGGCCTAGAGAACACAGTTACAAATGCAAGTTAGAGACACAGAAAGGTAGAAGATGTTCAAATTAGTCCCACTGAGTGCAGGAGACAAATCAGGCTGCATTTCCTGCCATGTGGAAGGTCCACTGCAAACTCTTAGTGTAACAGAATCACAGAATGGTAGGGGTTGAAGTGACCTCTGGAGGTTATCTACTCCAACCCCCTGCTACAGCAGGTTCAACTAGATCAGGTTGCCCAGGACTGCATCCAAGCACGTTTTGGAAGTCTGCGGAAGAGATTCCACAACCTCTCTGGGCAACCTGTTCCAGTGCTCTATCACCCTCAAATTAAAGGAAGTTTTTCTTCATGTTCAGATGTCCTATTTTGCACCCACTGCCCCTTGTCCTGTCACTGGCCACCACTAAAAAAAGTCCAGCCTCATCCTCATGACCTCCACTCTTAGATATTTGTATGCATTGATAATATCCCCTCTCAATCATCCCTTTTCCACTACTATGCACTTTACCCTCTAAGACACATGGAAATGAACTGTTTTTCCCTTGCACCACAAATGCTTTTCTTCAGGAAATATTTCAGGCCTATTCAATTTGATTCCATTCCCACCTGACAGACATGCAGTCCCCTTTGCTTCCTTTCACACAGGAGACACACTTTTCTAATACAAGTGTGCACTCCCAGGCCAGCAAAGCTATCACTAAAGTGCAGTCACAACAGGAGGTGGCACATAAACCCTACCACTGACAGAACAGCCCCACTCCAAAGCAGCCATCACCAAGCTTGCTCAGAGCTGTACAAACCCCCCCCACCCCCCCAAAACACAGAAGTGGATGTGCTGCCTCTGAAATACCCCACATTTAATTTGGCTGATATCCAATTAGACAACAAATGTATATAATGCACAAGGAGCACCTGCCTCAACCATTTCCCAGGCTTAATGACCATAGAAGAATAGCTAGGAAGCAGTCACCACCTGAAACGGCAATGCCACCCAAAAATGAACTGCTCTTTTGTTACAGTAAATCCTGCTTCAGTTTGAGACAATGGCCACATAAACCTCAGGGTCATTTTCTCAGTAACTGCACCTGGCCACTCACTAGGCCGACTTCAGAGTCCATCAGGGCCTCATCAGGGAGCTCTGAAGGACGTGATGTCACTCCCTTCTTGGAAAACATCCCAACACGTTAGTGGACAAGCAGAGAGGAAAACTGGCCCACACTGCTGGCACCCTGTCCTTCAGAGCACAGGAAGCTATACCTCAAAACTTGCCTCTTCCCTCTCCTGCAAGCCTGCAGTGACACAGGACAATACATCCCACTGACACTGAGGTCCCTCAAGCTAAAGTAGGAGGTAATGGCAACAGCAACCTTTAACGTTTAGGACTTTCAACAGGAAGTTCTTAGGGCTTAACAGAATCACAGAAATATTCAGGTTGGAAAAGACCCTCAGGATCACCAAGTCCAACCCAGAACCCCACTCTACAAGGTTCACCCCTAAAACACAGCCACAAGCATGACATCAAAACAACCTTTAAACACATCCAGGCTTGGGGACTCAACCACCTGCCTGGGCAGCCCAGACCACTCTTGCCATGAAAAGATTTTTCCTAATGTCCAGTCTGAAACTACCCAGTCACAGTTTGAGGCCATTCTCTCTTGCTCCATCACTAAATACCTGCACAAAGAGACCAGCACCAGCCTCTCCACAGCTTTCTTCCCCAACTCCTTCAGTCACTCTTCATCAGATTTATTCTCCAGGCCCTTCCCCAGCTTCCTTGCCCTCCTCTCCCCTGGCTCCTGCACCTCCACATCTCTCTTGTATTGAGCTGCCCAAAACTGGACACAATACTCAAGGTATGGCCTCACCAGAGCTGAGTACAAGGGGACAATCACCTCTCTGCTCCTGCTGGACACAGCATTTCTAATCCAAGCCAGGATGCCATTGGCTTTCTTGGCCACCTGGGCACACTGCTTGCTCATATTCCCACCTCTCTTGGTGTCATCTGCAAACTTACTGATGACACACTCTATGTCTTCATCAAGGTCATCAATAAAGGTGTTAAATAGAAGTGGTCCCAACAGTGAGCCCTGAGGAACACCACTTGTGACCGGCCGCCAGCTGGATTTAACTCCATTGTCCATCACCCTCTGGGCCTGTTTGCCCAGCCAGTGCTTTATCAGGCAGAGTGTGTGCTCATCCAGGCCATGAGCAGCCAGTAACACACCAGAGAAATCAAATCTTGGAATCACAGAATGTTAGAGGCTGAGAGGGACCTCTGGAGATCATCTAGTCCAACCCCCCTGCCAAAGCAGGATCACCTAGAGCAGGCCACGCAGGAGTGCATCCAGGCAGGCCTTGAAAGTCTCCAGAGAAGGAGACTCCACAAGCTCTCTGGTTGAAACCTCATCAGTGAATGCTGAGGAAAATACATTTTCTTTTCAGAGCACATCCCTGCAAGGAAACAATCAAGGAGTTTCCTCTCAGTCCCAGTTAAAGCTGGGATCCAGATGTGCCACACCAGCATCCATCCCCAGCAGGGTCTGCTCCTGTGCCCTTCCCCTTTCTACATTGCTCCAGCATACAAGCAGCATGGCAAGGGGGAAACACCACCACACCCTGGTGTTCAGAGGGGCAGCTGTCAAATGGAGAACCCAGTTTAGCTTCACAAAACCAAATATCCAAACTGGCCTGCTTCCCCAGTGCAGGGATTTTTCTCTTTGCAGGAAATCGGATGAAGTAATTTCCTTGGTGGTTTATGTCAGTCAGTAGGCTCCACCTCTTCCTGAAGAGCCTGGAAAAGCATCTGCAACCCCAGCCCACAATGTCAATGTTTCTTGATAACACAAAGGAAAGGAAGGTAAACAGCAGCAAACCAGTCCTGACTGATCTTTGGACTCCACCATCTTAACTGTCAGACCAGACTGTCAAATTTAATTCAAGCCAGCTGAAGACAGAGCACTCCTCCAAACAATGTAGCCTAACACTAACTAGGGATGGGCCAAGCCCAGCCATATGATTCTTTCTCTCCATTGTGCAAGCAGAAGTGATCATGCAGCCACTCAGTAAGAAATGGGGAGCTCAGCTTAAGCAGAAGTGACACACCATGATGTGATACACCCTGTCCTTTCAGATCTGGAGAGGGGGGTAGAAGGATATAAAATTACTGACTACATACCTCTAGGAGGTTTCTGATTAACTTTCACAAAATCTGCCCCACATAAGTGATTGAGTTTCTCCTTGGTTCCATCATTATACAGCTGAATTAGCACCTCCTTTGGAAAGTAGGGTTCCATTTCTGATAGTTTCAGGGCTCCTATTCCATTGGCACAGTCAACCTTCAGACACCTCTGATGCTCTCCAGAGCTGGGAGCCTGAGGGGAAGAAGCAGCAAAGTGAACTCAGACCCTCACTTCAACTAATCTATGAAATGCAAAGGCTTGTGTCCAGCCACAGGACCAAGTTTTGCTTTTAAATAAAGCACAGGAGGAAGGAAAAAAAGCCCACAGCACCTCATCCCTTGCATGTTTTGTGTAGTTCCTATTGTCCTGGAAGAAGTGGTTAAAGCACTAAAATCACTTGTATTGCTTCTCCCAAGATGTAGGATCCTGCCTGCCATGGAGTGGAATGCACCTCACTCAGCATAGGAAAGTAGCAGTTTATGCAATGAAGTAGAATGATAATTAGACCATAAAATAAAGTAACTCAGAGCCTAGGGAAACCACATCTAGAAGCACACTGAATTCAAAACTTCAGACCCAGACAGGCTACCAAACTTAAGATACTCATTTTGTACAATTGCATGAAGAAGAAGACCCCAGCCAATATTCACCTGTTTTATCAGTTCTGTAAAAGCTTTGGATAGCTTTTCATAATAACCTTCCAGCGTTGCTTTCCCATACTGCCCTTGGGTGTTCTGACAGCAGACCATGTAATGCAGCTGTGGTGTTGTCACCAGACCATAGTCTAGCAGAAAAACAAAAGGCAGAGTCTTCACAAATGGAACACTAAATTAATTCCTCTTTAGAAGTTGTACAGCATTTGCTCTTCTACAACAAGCAGACAAATGCAGTGCAGGAAACTCGTATAGTATCTTTCAAGTCCTGTGATGAAAAGGTGAAACACCTCCTCTCCTTGCATTAAAGCCATATAACTGCCCCTGAAAGGAGACTGTTAAAAGGGCAAGTGGAAATGGTGTCTGGGCTACTGCTCTGCTCTACATAACAGAGTCATGTTTCCATAGAAACTTGAAATCAGACTAGAATTAGGGTTTAACATACCATGGTACTGGCCACCTAGAACGGAGATGCCATCTATCACTGACTGGGAAAGCTTCTTGCTGCTTGGCCTGGAAAACAACAGATACAAACATTAACCTTTGAACAAAACAGTTGTGTATGGACCTGGGAAGGAAGCACACGTGGAGGAAGGCCCTACAAGCTTCCTCCCAGCAGACTTTGATTCAATTTGAAGAAAACCATACCTTTGTATTTTGTAGGCACCTCCCAAGAAAGAAGTTTCAAAGCCACCACTCCAGTGAACTGCTGAACACACAAGGATGCCACAAGGTACCCACCAAAACCCCAAACCATCCTGGTCAGTGCTAGGGGAGTTCCCACAACCATCAGGGAAGATAATACAGGAACAGCAAGGGAAAACTTTTAATTATTGCTGTAACAATAAATTAATGGGTAGCAGACTAGGCATTAAAAACCCCTCATAAATCTGGCTGTGGAGGGCTAAGCATCCAAAAGCACCCACAGACAAAATGCTGGCCCTTCCACAAAAGCAGCACACATCTGCAGCACTCTGGCATTACCTGGTGTCTCTGCCAATAAAAACCGAAGCATCTGTGTGCTGGTTCACTGCTGCTTGTTGGCAGATCTCAGTTATTATATTCTGCAATCCTTCCTCCTCTGCATTTGCTAGTTGTGTGGCATACTCTTCCCAGGAAGGGTGCAGCATTTCTCCAAGAGGATCGACCAGCTTTATGCCATTATCTTCCTTAGAAGATAAAAAACAGTAAGAACAGCAGATAGTAAGCCTGAAAGTAGGAAACTTACTAAAACCTTTGAAGGTTCAATCACATTCTTTCTGTGGAGCATTTTCTGGGAAGCAACAGCTTACACAGAATCATAGCATTGTTAGGGTTGGAAGGGGCCTCAAAGATCAGCTAGTTCCAACCCCTTGCCATGGGCAGGGACACCTTCCATTAGATACAATACAATACAATACAATACAATACACCAGGTTGGAAGAGACCTTCAAGATCATCGCGTCCAACCCATCAAACAATCCAACCCACCCAACAACTAGACCATACAGCCAAGCACCCCATCAAGTCTTCTCCTGAACACCTCCTGTGAAGGTGACTCCACCACCTCCACGGGTAGCCGATTCCAATGGGCAATCACTCTCTCCGTGTAGAACTTCTTCCTAACATCCAGCCTAAACCTGCCCTGGCGCAGCCTGAGACTGTGTCCTCTTGTTCTGGTGCTGGATGCCTGGGAGAAGAGGCCAACCTCTGCCTGGCTACAACCTCCCTTCAGGTAGTTGTAGAGAGCAATAAGGTCACCCCTGAGTCTCCTCTTCTCCAGGCTAAGCAACCCCAGCTCCCTCAGCCTTTCCTCATAGGGCTTGTGTTCCAAACCCCTCACCAGCTTTGTTGCCCTTCTCTGGACACGTTCCAGCAAGTCAACATCCTTCCTAAACTGAGGGGCCCAGAACTGGACACAGTACTCAAGGTGCGGCCTAACCAGTGCAGTGTACAGGGGCACAATGACCTCCCTGCTCCTGCTGGCCACACTGTTCCTGATGCAAGCCAGGATGCCATTGGCCTTCTTGGCTGCCTGGGCACACTGCAGGCTCATGTTCAGCCTACAATCAACCAGTACCCCCAGGTCCCTCTCTGCCTGGCCACTCTCCAGCCACTCTGACCCCAGCCTGTAGCACTGCCTGGGGTTGTTGTGGCCAATGTGCAGAATCCGGCACTTGGATGTGTTCAATCTCCTGCCCTTGGACTCTGCCCATCTGTCCAGCCTGTCGAGGTCCCTCTGCAAAGCCTCTCTGCCCTCCAGCAAATCAACTGCTGCCCCCAGCTTGGTGTCATCTGCAAATTTACTGATGATGGACTCAATGCCCTCATCCAGATCATCAATAAAGATGTTGAAGAGCATGGGGCCCAGTACTGATCCCTGGGGCACACCACTAGTGACAGGCTGCCAGCTGGATGTGGCGCCATTCACCATTACTCTCTGGGCTCGGCCCTCCAGCCAGTTCCTAACCCAACGCAGTGTGCTCCTGTCCAAGCCACGGGCTGCCAGCTTGGCCAGGAGTTTGCTGTGGGGAACGGTGTCAAAGGCCTTGCTGAGGTCCAGGTAGACCACATCCACAGGCCTCCCCACATCCACCAGGCGGGTCACCTGATCATAGAAGGAGATCAGGTTGGTCAGGCAGGACCTGCCCCTCCTAAATCCATGCTGGCTAGGCCTGAGCCCCTGGTCATCCTGTAAGTGCTGTGTGATCGCACTCGAGATGAGCCGTTCCATAATCTTGCCTGGCACTGAGGTCAGGCTGACAGGCCTATAATTCCCTGGCTCATCCAACCGGCCCTTCTTGTGGATGGGCACCACGTTAGCCAGCTTCCAGTCTTCTGGGACCTCTCCAGTGAGCCAGGACTGCTGAAAAATGATGGAAAGTGGCTTGGACAGCTCATCTGTCAGCAATCTCAGCACCCTAGGATGGATCCCATCCGGTCCCATGGCCTTGTGGGGGTCCAAGCGGCTCAGTAGATCTCTAACTTCCTCTTGGAGCAGTGGGAAACTATGCAGCTCTCTGGCTCCTTCTGCCAGCTCTGCAGGCCAGCTGTCTGGAAGACGTTCTGCCCTGCTAGTGAAGACTGAGGCAAAGAAGGTGTTAAGTACCTCTGCCTTTTCCTCATTCTTTGTTACAACGTTCCCCTCCGTGTCAACCAAGGAGTGGAGGTTGTCCTTGCCCTTCTTCTTGCTGTTGATGTATTTCTAGAAGGACTTTTTGTTGTCCTTCACAGCAGAGGCCAGTCTAAGTTCTAAATGGGCTTTTGCCTCCCTAATTTTCTTCCTGCACAACCTAGCAACATCCCTAAACATTCTGTAGGTTGCCTCCCCTTTCTTCCAAAGATGATACACCCTCTTTTTTTCCCTAAGTTCTATTAAAAGTTCATTGCCCATCCAGGCTGGCCGTCTGCCCCGGCGGCTCATCTTCCGGCACACCGGCACAGCCTGTTCTTGCACCTTCAATAGTTCTTCCTTGAAGTAGGTCCAGTTCTCCTGGACCCCTTTATTTTTAAGGACTGATTCCCAAGGAACCTTCTGAATTAGTTCCTTGAGTAGCCTGAAGTCTGCCCTCCGGAAGTCCAGAGTGGAGGTCTTCTTGCTGCCCCTCTTGGCTTGGCTGCATACTGAAAACTCTATTATGTCATGGTCACTGGTGCCTAAACACCCTCCAACCACCACATCACCCACCAGCCCTTCCCTGTTGGTGAAGAGGAGGTCAAGCATAGCCTTACCCCTGGTAGGCTCACGCAGCACCTGGGATAAGAAGCTGTCCTCCATGCACTCTAAGAACCTCCTAGACTGCCTCCTCTCTGCTGTGTTGAGATCCCAACAGATATCAGGCAGGTTGAAGTCACCCATGAGAACGAGGTCAGGTGATCTTGAGACAGCCTTAAGCTGCCTATAGAATGCCTCATCGACATCCTCCTCCTGGTTGGGTGGTCTATAACAGACGCCAACCAGGATGTCTGCCCTGTTGGTCTTCCCTCTAATTCTCACCCACAAGCACTCAACCCTATCATCCCTGATCTCCATCTCAACAGCATCCAGTGCCTCCCTGACGTACAGGGCCACCCCTCCACCCCTTCTTCCTTGCCTGTCTCTCCTGAAGAGCCTGTAGCCATCAATTGCAGCGCTCCAGTCATGCGAGTCGTCCCACCACGTCTCTGTGATGGCAACTACATCATAACTTTCTTGCTGCAACAAGGCTTCCAGCTCCTCTTGTTTGTTACCCATGCTTCGTGCATTAGTGTACATGCACTGCAGCTGGGCTGCTGGTTTCACCTCTAGCTCTAGCTTATCACCTCCAGACTCCTGCCTAAGGGCACTGGTTTCCGACCCTCCCCCTTCGAAGCTAGTTTAAAGCCCTGTCAATGAGACTTGCTAATTCCCTTCCCAGAATCTTTTTACCTTTGGGGGACAGGCCATTCTCATGTATTATGACCTTTCCCCTCCTCTGGGACAGATGTACTCCATCTGTTACCAGCTGACCTGGTGCAGTAGAAATGACTGCAGATGAGGCTGCCCAGAGCCACATCCAGCCTGGCCTTAAAAATCTCCAGGGATGGGGCTCTTATCACCTGCCTGCTTATTTAAACCTCCAACATGCATGGAAAGGTAATGTAACCAGCACATTTTGTAACCAAATTTGTTGCTATGAAGCAAAGTTTTGCTATGAAATTCATGGGACATTAAAGTGACATAAAGGCAGATTCTAATAACCTAGAATGCTCCACAGCAGCAGAAGCCCAAGTGCCTGATTTGCAATTGCTGCATCTCTCTATTTTAATAAGACTGCAGACTTTGCTCATAGGTTCATCTCAAAGGCACTCCCAGCTTGCCAGGGTTACAGATTTCCTATGTGACAGCATTTCCACATGAGGGAAAACAACACTTGGGTGTACAGGGAAAAGTAACTTGGAACACCTCTCCTGTGAGGTCCCTTCCAACCCTATGAATTCTATGATTCTATGTGGGAGATCATATGTACAGGCAGCAGGCTAAACACATGTTTTAAGCAGCTCCAAGTGCCTTCAGGATCTGGTCTCTCATTGCCATGAAGAGCTTTGATTCCACCAGACTGATTACATCCACTTTCTTTTTGAAGAAAAAAGGTTTTCTTACTTCAGGATTGTGAGATGCAGTAACCATGATGCCAATAGTAGATGCCACAGCTTTGGACCTGAGAACTGCCAGCAGGCCCATGCGGAACATGATGTGGTCAAGCTGCTCAGCCCTGGCACGAAATCCAGCAGTGCCATATTGGAGAGTAAGTCCAGCAGGTTTAGGATGTAGTGCTGAGTATTTCTTAAGGGCTTCAAAATCCATCTCTAGAGAAGAAAGTAACACAGAAGCAAGCAACAGACATCAAGTCATGATAATTAATTTTACATTTTGCACTTCATTTAATTTTGGAGCCCACTGATAGCTCAAACCATTCATACCAAACCCCTTGGTGGGACTGTGAGAGGGACCACTACCTGAACTTCTACACTTACAGTACAGCACTAGAAAAACAAAGCTCAACCAGATTTCACCAGATCATAAAATCACGCAGAATCACACAATGGTAGGGATTGGAAGGGATCTCTGGGCATTACCTAGTCCAACCCTCCCTGCTAAAGCAGGTTTACCTAGATCAGGTTGTATAGGAGTGCATCCAGGTGAGTTTTGAAGACCGCCAGAGGAGACTCCAGAACCTCTCTGGGCAGTTTGTTCCAGTGTTCCACCCCTCTCCACTTCCTCATACTCAGATGGAACTTCCTGTGCTTTAGTTTGTACCTGTTGCCCCTATTCCTATCACTGGCCACCACTTTAAAGAGCACAGCCTCATCCTCTTGACCCCCACCCTTTAGATATTTATAAACATTGATAAGACCTCTTCTCAGTCTGCTCTTCTCCAGGCTAAAAAGCTCCAGGCCTCTCCTCTCAAGAGAAATGCTCCCGTCCCCTAATCATTGTCATGGCCCTCCACTGGGCTCTTTCCCTGTTTCTCTTGAACCGGTGAGCCCAGAACTGGACACAATACTCCGGGTGCGGCCTCATCACGGGAGAGTAGAGGAGAAGAACCTCCCTCGACCTGCTGGACTCACTCTTCTTAATGCACCCCAGAAAGCCGCTGGCCTTCTTGGTCAGGAGGATGCAGAGATTTCGGTTAAGAGCCACAATTCTCAGTCCCAGGGATCAATCACAGCAGAGTTCCTGCCAAGGGCTGGCTCTTTCTCACAGTAAGGCTGGCACTCGGGGCACCCGGCCACGGCTCTACCTGAGACCTTCTGAGTTCACAGCAGACTGTCCTCCCCCTCCAAGTCCTTGCTGCTACAGGGGCGCTCCCAGCAGCGTAACCCGGCTGTTCTCCTCAGACGACGGATCCGCCAAGGTGCTCCCTACGGACCCGCCACGCCAGCACCACGGTCCCCGCCTCGCCCCGGGCACCGGGGGCGCGGACAGCCGCTGGGCCGGGAGGGAAGGGCCGGACGTTCGTCTCTACGAGAGCCACGGCGATTCCAGCAGCCGCCCCCTCGCAGGGCTGCGAGCCTCGGGGCGCACCCAACACCGCCACTCGGGTCCACCCGCGGGTCGCAGCCGCCCACCGCCAGCCTCTCACCTGCCTCCGCCGCCCAGCTCCCCGCCCCGAGCCGGCGCGGCCAAGCCCTCGGGCGGCACAAGGCCAATGGCAGGCGGGCGCGCACCGCTACGTGGCACCAGGGATCCGCCCCGCCGCTCAGAGCCGGCAGCGGGACGCGGCCACTCTGCAGCGAGAGGAAGCGCCAGGGAGGAGCGTCAGCAGGGGCAAGCCCCATCTCTCCGCCACAGCCTAAGCCCCACTGACAGCAGCTCCTGCACGGCCTCTCTGACGTCGCGCAGGGGCGTCCGAGTTGCCACCGGGGGCAGCGGCCATAGCTGTCCGCGTAGGAGAGACGTGGCGTCTCCATTTTGTGCCGCTTTCTGCAGCGCTGCAGTGCGCTGCGCAGTAGCCCGGGCAGCAGTGCTCTGTTGGGCTCCGTGCGGCACCGGACGCTGCCTCCTACCTCACGGGCAACTACTGCCCTGCAGTCCCTGCGGTGCCTCGAGGGCCGCGAGCGGCCCTCAGAGGGGGCTCGCGCTCGTTCTGTTCCCGCCCTTTCCCTGCCAGCTCCTGCCCCCTGCCCGCCTCAGGGCTTCCCAGAGAGACTGCGCTGAGGGAGCTGAACTCTGAACTTGGGCCCCTCAAGTTTGGCCTCACGCCTTGACAGGAGGGATTCATAACCGAGCGGGTAACTAGAATGGAATGGGGGGAGGGTGCCCCGTTTCTACCTGAGTCCACCTCGCGCAAGGCACGAAGGGCGCGGAGCAGCGGGACCCAGCCCGGCCGCACAGCGCCTCTCCCGGAAAAGGCGGCCTGGCCTGTCCCTGCCCCGTTCCGATGCTGAGCGGCCTCGCTGAGCTGAAGGAGCGGGGGTGCTGCTGGGTGGCTGGCCGCGGCCTCGCCTCGGAAGCCGCCAGTGGGGAGGCGGCGGCGACACGAAGAGCCATGTCCCCTCCGCTCCGGTGACGGCTGCGCTCTGTCCTTGGCGGTCGGAACCCGAGCGGCTCAGGTGAGGCCGCGCATAGGCTGTGGCTCGGCTCTGGCGGCCGCTGCTCGCCGGCCGTGGGGTCGCTTCGCAGTTCCCTCACCGGCTTGGCTGTGGGTCATAGGATGTTAAGGGCTGGAAGGGACTTTCGAAGATCATCGAGTCCAACCCACCTGCCAGAGCAGGATCAGAGAATCTAGCACAGGTCTCACAGGAATGCATCCAGATGGATCTTAAGCGTCTCCAGATAAAGAGACTCCACAACCTCTCTGGGGACCCTGTTCCAGTGCCCTGTGACCCTCACAGTGAAGAAGTTTCTTGTGCTGTACCTTATATCCATGACCCCTTGTCCTATCACAGGGTGCAACGGAGAAGAGCCTGGCCCCTCCCTCCCGAGCACGCCTGTAAGGGACCGGCTTGCAGGTGTTCGTAATGAATCAAATTCTGTCCTTTAAATATAGTGGGTATCCCGGTGGAGAACGGCTCCTTCGGGTAGGCAGCATGGTGCTAAACCTGCCCGTGTGTTAAACCCCGAGGTTTAATTGCAGGCCTCTCGTTGCAGGTGTGTGAAGGGGGGCAGTGCAATGGCTGTCACAGTGAGAGAATGCCTGGAGCTCCAGCTGCTGGAAGTGGAAATGCTCCTTGCAATGTTTCCCA
The DNA here is from genome assembly GCA_033816785.1 of Picus viridis. Taxonomy (NCBI): domain Eukaryota; kingdom Metazoa; phylum Chordata; class Aves; order Piciformes; family Picidae; genus Picus; species Picus viridis. Next base: position 45,864,640 of record CM066578.1, on the reverse strand, counting down.
AAAAAGGTGAAATAAACCTGGATGAGGATGCTGTGGCCAGCGTGCAGCACTACGTGAGAAACAGTGACGGAGCTCTGCCCCCACAGCTCCAATTTTCAATCGCTGTTGATGTAGGGGAGGCAAAGGTGAGAAATTCCACATAAGTGTGTTTATGGGTATTGTTTTCTTTACTCACAGTGCAGACACTTAAAAACTTTGCAGTGAAAAAGAAAAACTCAAAACTGCTTTCCCTCCTCCCCCCATTTCTGTTTGCTGCCTCAAAATTCACCGAACCTTAATTATGTATTTGAGTCTGAACTTCCTTTGAGCAAGAAAGGCTAATAGAATCGCTCATAGGAATGGGCAACCAACATCAGTGGCAGGTGACCACAAGAGCTTAGCTAGAGCTGTACTCAGATGAAAGCTATTAGTTTACTGCTTTACAAAGAGCTGTGTTTTACAAAGGCATTTTTTGCCTCTGAAGAAAATACTAATGTTGGACTTTACATTATTCTAGCAAACCCACCCAATTATTTCTCTTCTCCACTCCTTGCCACATTCATTGATTTGTATTTGAAATTCACTACTGTAAAAACTGCCCCAAGGGTCAAACACAAAACCGTAACCAATGAACTGCAACACAAACCCCAAAACTTACAGTATAAGGAGTTCTAGCAGCTTGTCCAATTAAAGGGAAGTCACATAGGATAACTAAGCAATGTCAATACTTTCATCAAGAACATAGTCGGTAGTGTAGGTCAGAGTATATAATATTGTAATGACTGGAAAATGGAAACCAACAAACTCAACCCAGAAGTATGTGCATTTCCCATGGAATAAGGATAACTAAACAGAACAATTTACTGGGTAACAACATGGCCTTGTGATTATTTGGAAACTTGGGTTCAAGCTTAGCTACCTTTCTAAAACAGATCCTTTCAAGAAAGAAGTTTGCTGAACCGTGTAGAGAGGGCTTGTGGAGGAAGAATTTTTTTCCCCATGGTAGATTTCCAAGAACTTGGAAAAATAGTGAGTCATTTCATGATTCACTTCTCTCTGAAAGACTTAATCATATGATTGGATACTAACAAGAGCCTCAAGCACCGAGGACACGTGAATTCTCTCTTGCTCTTGAAACAGAGGCAGGGTTTGGTTCCCAAAGAACATGAGGTGCTTCGGTTTAAGACACTGTAGGAATAACTGAGAGAAATTCAACAGCCCACGGTTTGTAAGAGACAGGCAAGATAATCTGAAGGTTTTCCCAGGCTAAAACACACGTAAATCTTTGTCCCCTATAACCCTGAGAATGTTTCCTCTGCTAGGGTAAATACATGCTTAAAATAATAATAATGCATAGAATGGTTTGGGTCAGATGACCTTAGAGATCATCTAGTTTCAACCCCCCTTGCCATGTACCTCACTGTACAGTACAGAATCACAGAATTGTTCCAGTTGGAAAAGAGCTCTAAGGTCATTGAGTCCAACCATCAACCTACCACCACCACAGCCATTAAACCATGCCCCGAAGTGCCATATCCACACATTTCTTGAACACCTCCAGGTAAGGTGACTCCACCACCTCCCATAAACACTGTGTAACTCTCGGCCTTGTTTTGGTGAAGTTGATGCAGCAGCTGGGCAGAGTTCATGGAGCAGACATACATTTGGTGAGGAACAAGATCCTCAAAAGCCACTTGCCTTTGACAGGCTGGTAGTTTATCACTGTTGCGGCACTGGGCACATACTGAGTAACAGGCACTAGAAATATCCCTAGAGGGTAACTGTGTCACTTCCTTCTAGCCACAGCATTGTTTCTGTAAACAGCAGAAGATAACATCAGATACGTTGGAAAGTCTCAGCATGGGGCAATGAAGAAAAGGAATAAACAAAATGGAAGCAGAAGTAACTCCAGTCTCTGGCATGTTGTATCCTTACATACATCCTTTAACAGGGAAGAAGCATCTAGCAGTCTTTCAGTAGCTTCAGAACTCATTTTCTTTCTGTGTGTTCTGTTTCTAAGGTAAAAGTGGAACTGCAGGTAGTGCTGCCTCATAAATATCCTCACATAGCGCCTCAGCTTTTTGCAAGATCAGATGCACTGCACAGACAGCAACAGTTGCAGCTCAACACTGGTCTCACTTCTCACATCAGCTCTTTGGATTCGGGTGAACTGTGTCTATGTGAAGCTGTGCAATGGGTGAAAGACAACAGCCTGCCTTACCTGGAGAACAGCAAGGTGTCTTCTGAAAGTGCTTCAGAAGGAGTGATAGTTAAAGAAACACTGCACCGCATGTGGATCTACAGCCATCACATCTACAGGCAGGAACTGAGGAAAAAGATTTTTGACTCTGCAAAGAAGTTAAATCTGACTGGCTTCTGCCTAACAGGGAAACCTGGTGTCATCTGTGTGGAGGGTCTTCAGGAAAGCTGTGAAGAGTTCTGGCGTGTTATTCGGTATCCCAACTGGAAGCATATTTCATGCAAGCATGTGGAGAACATAGAGACAGAGGGAAGCGTCGATGAGCTTCGCCTCTTCCATGCCTTCGAAGACCTACAGTTTGAGGCACATGGCGATTATGGCCTGAGGAACGACTACCACATGGATCTTGGCCAGTTCCTACAATTCCTGAAACAGCATCAAAGTGGACACATTTTTCAGATTTTGTTTGGTGTCAAAGACAAACATTCAGACAAACAAGGAACTGTGTAAGGGTTCTAATTTTGCATGAAGAGTGGTTCAAGTAGTTAATCTTAGCTTCTGTTCTGAGAGACCAGAAAAGCTGCTCATTTATTTTCTGAGACTCTAAAATCGGTATTTGGCCTTATGAGCCACACCTCAAAGTGCTTGCAAGGTAATAAAACACCCCACATTTAAGTGTCCTGATCCTGTATCCTCATTTCCACTTCCCTGTGTGTTAACTAAACTGCGGTGCAGGCCTGTAGTTAACTTCGACATTCAGCTTGTAGGCTGCAGTCACAGATGACACAGGAGACCTGGCCTTGAACACCTCTAGGAAGAGGACATCCACAATCTCGCTGAGCATCCTGTTCCAGTGTCTCACTGCCCTCACTGAATTTCTTCCTAATATCCAGTATAAATCTACCCTCCTTAAGCTTCAATCCATTTCTTCTCAACCTATCATTACAAGCCCTCAGAAAAAGTCCCTTCCTGGCTTTATTGCATGCCCCTTTCAGACAGTGGAAGGCTGCTATAAGAGCTCACTAGAACCTTCTTTTCTGCAGGCTGAATACCCCCAACTCTTGCAGCCTGTCTCCACTGGGGAGCTTCTTCAGCCTTCCGATCATCTTTGTGATGCTGCCTGAAGCTCTGAAGCCGCTCTGGCAGTTTCATGTTCCTCTTATGCTGGGGGCACCAGAATTGGATGCAGTACTGCACATCCTATATTTGCGCTTGGGATTGCCCCAACCCAGGTGTAGGACACCCACTCACTTTGACAACAGAAAGACCTGTCAGACTGTAGTGTAGGATATCTCAAAATAACAATCAAAATAAGCAAACAGCACAAATCTACTTCTCAGCTGAATTTTTATTTCCTGATGTATAATTAATGTGATTCCTTGATCTGAGTTTCCAACCAGGTATTACAATTTAGAAAAAGTTTTCTGCATCTTAAAAAATCAGCTATTCTGAGGCTTCCTAGGCAGAAATGTTCTGAATGTTTTACTGCTTTTTAAACTCCTGCTGGTTTGCTCATTCTTCATTCAATATTTACAGTTTCACTTTCATGGCTTCTTCAGGCCAGGGGTAGGAGTCAGTCACAAAGCTGTTGTAATCCGTACTGTAAATCTGAGAGCGGATGAAGGCTTCCAGGTCCTTGGGCTGAGGATAGGTGGAGGCAGTGTTATTCCTGTAGGCTTCTTCTGCAATCTAGAAAGATGCATTAAAGTCCTGGTTAGTGCTGGTAAAATATTTGAGTACTTTTTAACAGGATTTAAAAGTAGGAACTAGTTCAAAGTCAAGGTAAGACTTCATCTGGTGATGACAGTCAGGCATTGGAATAGGTTACCCAGGGAGGAGTCACCATCCCTGGAGGTGTTCCAAGAAATGTGTGGATGTGGCACTTTGGAACATGGTTTAATAGCCATGGTGGTGTTGGGTTGGATGGTTGGACTTGATGACCTTAGAGGCCTATTCCAACCAAAATTATTTTATGATTTTGTATTTGGACCAGACCCAGCTTGTGTACAGTGAAGAAAGACAAGGAACAAGATGATATTTGCATTTATATGTGTCTGACTCATGCTACTTTTGAACAGGATGAGAGCAACCTTGTCTAGTGGAAGGAATCCCTGCCTGTGGCAGGGGGGTTGGAACTAAATGATCTTCAAGGTCCATTCTATGAATTTAGGGTAGACCAGGGTAAGCTGATGATAGAAAAGCAGAAAGTGTATCTCACTGCTTGGGGTTTGTAAACTATTTCTCCATTGCTGCACACTAAAAACTAAGACACTGCTGGATGAGGAGGAACGCTGCATTTGTAACAGCAAAGTCATATAAACCTGTTTAAAAGTAGCATGAGTCAGATTCAGTTAAATGCAAATATCATCATCCTGTTCCTTCCATAATCCTCACCTCCAACACATAGTGAAGAAGAAGTGTGATGTGTTCAAAGCCTCCCTGCATATTGGAGGAGTTTATTATTTGCCACAGTTTGAGAATACATTTCTTAAAGGTAAACTCACAAGAAAAAAATAGTTCTCCACAGTGCCCAGGCTTAATGCTAGAGATGGTTAGAGGAAATACCAGTATTTGCCTGCCTTTTCCTCACTCAGACCATACCTAAGTGAATCACAGAACTATAGAATGGTCTGGGTTGGAAGGAACCTCTGAAGGTCACCCAGTCCAATCCCCTCTGCAGTAAGCAGGGACATCCTCAACTAGATCAGGCTGCCCAGAGCTTCACTTTGAGTATCTCCAGGGATGGGGCTCCAATCACCTCCCTGGGAAACCTGCTCCGGTGTTCCACCACCCTCACAGGAAAAGAACCTGTTCTTAATATCCAATCTAAAGCTGCTCTTGTCTAGTTTGAAGCCATTGTCCCTTGTCCTGTCACTGCAGGTCTTTGTAAACAGTCTCTCCCATCCTTCCTGTAGGCCCCCAGGTACTAGAAGGCTGCTATCATGTCTCCCTGGGACCTCCTCCAGGCTGAACAACCCCAGCTTCCTCAGCCTTTCCTCACAGCAGAGGTGCTCCAACCTCCTGATCATTTTCATGGCTCCCCTCTGGACCCTCTCCATCAATTACCCATCACAAATACAGCTGTAACAAAAAACATGAAGTTTAGAAGGGGCTGGAGCCCACTCAATGCATCATAATAGCCTCTCATGTCTGAAGAACACCTGCTTGAGAAATGTGCATCTTTTGAGCATTTCTCTATGAAACAAAAGTTTTGACAGACTGGTTTTATACAGCAGCAGCCTTTGGAAAGATCTGCTTCAAACTGTTTTGGCAAACAGATAAATGCTCTTGCTTGGACTACAAGCAAGACAGTCTCCTCCCTGCTCTCCTAAACATGAATGTTTGAGCTTGGTGAGAAGCTGAGACCTCAGGTTATCACATCTAGATTTAAGATTAATCTGAAGCCCAGTCTGATTTGACCAAGAAGCACTTTTGGGTGTTTAAGCAAGTGTTCATCTTCAGGTCTGTGCAGATAATTGTCACTGTTGAATAAGGTCTAAATTTATACCCCATGTTTGGTATTCCTCGTTTTTCTATAGTATTTCCTCCCTTGGAAAAGGCAGAGGCCATCACTAAACCTCTTGGGTTGTATGAAACAGAAGAGGCAATGGCAGGAAGTTTCCACAAAGATAAGGTAGAAAGAATAATTTATTATTATTATTATTATTATTATTAATTATTATTATTATTTTACAGAACACACACAAGTAGAGGAAGAATTTCTTTCATTGTGTTTCTGCCAAACACATGATTGCACCTGAGGAATCCAGGTCAGATTTTGACACCTACAGAACAGAGTTATTACTTGCCTAAGAAGACCTGAGCTGTATACAGAATGAGTGAAGGTAGGGGAACTCTTTCATGCATGAGGGCTCCCTGTTATTCTTTCAAATGACTATGCAATAAGTGGAATTATTCACAGCAGGGTGGCCAAGAGAGCAAACAATAACTGGGGAAAAAAGGTCAAAGAAGAGCATCAAAGTGACTTCCTAAAATGCTGGAAAAAACAACTCTAAAAACAATGAGGGAGGAACTGGGCTAAATACATTTTCTGAAAGCTTCCTCTTCTCTCCAGGGCAGCCAAATTTCATGAGAAACTGCAGGTTTAGGTCAGTTACTGAAAATCCATCTGCATCAGTTCTGTATTTGCCAGTTAAAACAACCCAAACCTGTGTCACAAAGAAAAATCACCTCCTGCAGTTAGTGATTTTGAGAGGCCAGAGTAAGGGTGGGAGCAAAACAGAACAGTGCCTGGGCACAGGGTGTCTTACTCTCTGGACAGGTCACTGATAATAATTGAATCACGGAATTGTCAGGGTTGGAAAGAACCTCAAGGATCGTCCCGTTCCAACCCCCCTGCCATGCACATGGACACTTTCCACTAGACCAGGTTGCCTGGATCCAGCCTGGCCTTAAAAACATCCAGAAATGAGGCTTCTATGACCTCCCAAGGCCAAAAGCCTTCACCTGTGACTGTAAGCCTAGAGATCTGCTCCTCCCTGGTGGGCTGTACAGTTTGGGCTCTACAGTCACAAACACTTGTTGTAGTTCCACAGCTTGAATGTGAATTACATTTACATTTATGAATTTGAATTGTGAAACTGCTGCTTGTCCAAGACTGATTGGCATAAATCAACCTCAACCTGTGTGAAGATGTGTCAGTTGATCAAATCAAATGCTCAGTTATGTAGAGGGTGTGGGAAGAAGCCACAGAAGGGAGGAATGACTTACCCTCACAGCAATTTTCAGTGACACCTGCTGAATAGTGACTAATGGAGGGTACAGGCGACCTTCCTGTAAATTCGCCTCTGAAACTTGCTCAGCTATTACCTAGAAATGAAGCAGACAGGTTTAACTTGAAATGCTGTAACTTTATTAAGCAGTGATCTAATTTTAAGGAAAGAAATGGTTCCACCTTGGTAAATCACACAGATACTGCTTAATCCACCAAGGCAGTGCTTCTTATAACCAGCCTGATCGCTAGGCATAGGTAGAGAATCACAGAAACATTCAGGTTGGAAAAGACCCTCAGGATCACTAAGTCCAACCCTATTCTACAAAGTTCACCCCTAAACCATATCCCCCAAGCACCATATCCAAACAACCTTTAAACACATCCAGGGTTGGTGACTCAACCACCTCCCTGGGCAGCACATTCCAAGGCCTGACCACACTTGCCATGAAAACATTTTTCCTAATGTCCAGTCTAAACCTACCCAGTCCCAGCTTGAGGCTATTCTGTGATTAGGCATAACTACTCAAGTGCTAGAAAACCAGGGAGCTATGCCCTTTTCTCACTCAATCAATACAACTTATGCAGTCTTGCCACACACAAACTAGCAAACACTGCACTGTGAGTTATTAATTCTATCCATCAAATGCAATTGGGCCAAAAACTTAAAATTAAAGAAGCACTTTCTTTCCTGACAGTTGTCAAGGCACCTTGTGCAGAGAACAGAGATGAAAGCCTGAAGTGTAAAATGCTTTGACCAGAATTCCTGGTGGCTGAGCAGGCTTGTTCTGTGTCCAGCCCACACATCTGGCCTATAGATGACAGCAGTAAGTCAGTCGACTAAATATGAGTCAGCAGTGCGCCCAGGTGGCCAAGAAAGCCAGTGGCATCCTGGCTTGGATTAGAAATATGGTGGCCAGCAGGGACAGGGTGGTGAACATCCCCCTGTACTCAGCACTGGTGACACCACACCTCAAGTACTGTGTTCAGTTCTGGGCCCCTCACTACAAGAAGGACACTGAGGTCTGGAGTGTGTCCAGAGAAGGGCAATGAGACTTGGGGAGAGCCTGGAGCACATGGCTTATGAGGAGCAGCTGAGGGAGCTGGGGATGTTCAGTATGGAGAAGAGGAAGCTGAGGGGAAGCTTTACAAGTACCTGAAGGGAGGTTGGAGCGAGGAGGCGGTGGAATAAAGAATTAAAGGATAAATCTACAGCAGCTCCAGGTTCAGAGAGAAACAACATACTCTTCTCCCATCAATCCAGCATGCTGGTAGCTGTAGTAAGTTTTTCTCTTTGGAGAGGAAATGCTGACAAGAGCAACAAGCAATTATACTCTTGTTGAGTATAAAGAGTAAAGGAAAATTGTTTGGTTTACATTTTAATGTGATACTGAGAAATCCATCAGAGAGAAAACGCCACCAGGAGGAGCTAAGCCAATGCACAATCCCGTTTTTACTCTCCATAATAGCAAACTGGGTTATCTAAAAACGATGCACAGGCCGTTGATAAAACAAGATGTGCACCTGAATGTGTGAAGAGGAGCTTACAACATGAGCCTTCTACTGTTAACAGCTCAACGGGGCTCTGCAGGGAAGAGGACGTTTGAAGAAATCACCAGTAAGTTGCTGCTAGTGTAATGCATCACAGAAAACAAACAAAAAAAGGCTCAGGAGTACCTCTGGTTTGTGATGGGGTTGATAGGGAGCAAGCCAAAAAACATTTGGGCAGTGCTCAAAGTGGGATAGGGAACAAGCTTACAGGATCACAGGATGTTATAGGTTGGAAGGGACCTCCAAAGGTCATCACCCCTGCCAGAGCAGGACCATAGAATCTAGCACAGGTCGCACAGGAACACATCCACATGGGACTTGAAAGTCTCCGGAGAAGGAGGGTCCACAACCTCTCTGGGGAACCTGTTCCAGTGCTCTATGACCCTCACAACATGAGAAGTTCCTGCTCGTGTTGAGGTGGAACCTCCTGCACTATAGTTTATATCCATTGCCCCTTGTCCTATCACAGGGTGCAACTGAGCAGAGCCTCCTGACACCCAGCCCCCAGATATTTATAAAGATTTATTAAACCACCTCTCATTCTTCTCTTCTCCAGACTAAACAGCCCGAGGTCTCTCAGCCTTTCCTCACAGGGCAGTGCTCTGGCCCCTCAATCATCCTGGTAGCTCTCTGTTGGACTCTCCCAAGTCGATCCCTGTCCCTTTTGAACTGGGGAGCCCAGAACTGGACACTTAACTATATAGTTGCCATTCTTCTCCTTCCGACATACTCCTGTCACAGCATTATGAGCTGCAAAGCCACAGAATCAAGCATTTTCAGAGAGAATGACCCCTTATGCATGTGCTCTCTGAAAAAAAATCCTCCTTGAGAACATCAGTTCAGTGGCAGGGGGGAAATGATTTATCAACATTTGGAATTGTTAAGAAAATAAGAAACTGCAGAGAAAATGGAACTCTGGCAGGGTATAAATCCACAACATAGCACTGCTTTGAATGGTGTCCATTTTAGCTCCACCTGCTTCAGACTAGAATGGGATACAATCATGAGTATAAAGGATAAGGATAATCAAAAGGTTTTGTTTTGGTTGGTTGGGGGGGGCGTGGTTTTTGTTGGTGGTGGTTTTGTTTTTTATAAGGAGACAGAAATATATATAATAGACTTGGGAGGAAGAGAAAACAAAAGAAAAGACAAAATCAACATCTTGTGGCACTGCAAGGAACACAAATCATCAAACATCAGGAAATCATAACAGGAGAGTTTCTTTTTCCACAGAGCTTGTAATTAAATAGTGACATTAATTGCCAAAAGATATCCAAGTGTATAAACACGTTTAGAAAGCCACTAGGCTCATTTATGAACAAAAAATCTATACAGGGATAAAACTTCTAGCCCTCCTGCCTGCCAGAAGCTGAAGAGTCACTTCAGCAGAAGGATCACTCTCTATTTTCCTCGTATTTATTCTCTTCCTCAGTTTTTGCTGCTGAATAGTTTCACACAAAGATACTGAGCTGTTTAGATGTTAGGTCCAACCCAGTGTGGCTATTTTAATGTTTTACATTTTAATTAACTAATGTTTTTAACACAGAAATTTGCTAAGCCTTATTGTAGAACCTAAATGAAAGGCAGCCAAGAGAGGACAAATGGGATAAAGGAAGCAGGGGCATCTTGGCTTTTGAAGGACATATTCTCTACAATGAAAGGATTTAGCAGGTTTATTTCTGGAGTCAGGTTACACATGCCAAGAACATTTCTTTAGTTTGTAATTCTCTGCTCCTTTTGTTGTGTTTGGTAGGACTTAGAAGAGCAGGTAACCTCCCTTGTCATCACACAGCAATTGCTTACAACTCAGAGGTATTACAGCTGCCAGTACCTTTGATTTATCATCCACAATCAAAGTTACATTCTATTTAACTTGGCAGGAATTTAAAAATACTCAAAGTAGGATTTGTTGTGGCTACCATAAGCTATTTGTGACTTTCATCAGATTAAACTGAAGAGTTGGCAAAGCATGAAGACAGGAGGTGCAGGCATGCAGCCTGGGCTGCTTATTTTTCATTCTTCCTTTTTTCAGGTAAGTTACCACTATAAGGTTGGATAAAAACCTCAGAGATCATCAAGTCCAACCTCTCACCCAACACCTCATGACTAACTAAGCCATGGCTTCAAGTGCCACATCCAATCCCCTCTTGAACACCTCCAGGGATGGGGACTCCACCACCACCCTGGGCAGCACATTCCAATGGCCAATTACTCTTTCTGGAAAGAACTTTCTCCTCACCTTGAGCCTAAACCTCCCCTGGCACAGTTTGAGACTACGTCCTCTTGTTCTGGTGCTGATTGCCTGGGAGAAGAGACCAACCCTTACCTGGCTACAACCTCACTTCAGGTTGTTGTAGACTGCAATAAGGTCTCCCCTGAGCCTCCTCTTCTCCAGGCTAAACAACCCCAGCTCCCTCAGCCTCTCCTCATAGGGCTTGTGCTCAAGACCTCTCACCAGCTTTGTTGCCCTTCTCTGGACACATTCAAGAGTCTCAATAACCTTCTTAAACTGGGGGGCCCAGAACTGGACACAGTACTCCAGGTGTGGCCTAACCAGTGCTGAATACAGGGGCACAATGACTTCCCTGCTTCTGCTGGCCACACTATTTCTGATGCAGGCCACTGTTCTAGAACTCATATGAAACTATTCTGGATTTTGTCCTTCCATTTAAGAAGCCAAGAAAAGAAACCAGAAAGCACTTTTGCCTTTGCTTTGTGCTGTAGTTTCAGCTAAGGGCTTACACAGCCCTCCCAGCCTTCACATCTCTGACACCTCTTTTGGCAAAGACTCCTCTGAACTCCATCAGTTGTCACCTTGCTCAGTAACGCCATAGCTCACCCAAGCCCTAGTCACACACTGACTCTCACACAGGCAGGGAGACCAGATGTGACTACTCTGGCCATAAGGTCAGTAGTAATCCACTGATCCTGCAATCCACAGAGACTTTCTGTACAAGAAGAAACATTACTTTTTCTCATGTCCAGCTTTTCTAGGGATTTTACTAGAGGGTGGAAAATACCCAGCAAAACTTATACCAAAGAAAAACAGTCAGGGAAGAACTTCTGCCTTAAGAGAGAATTTAAAAGCTTCATTGCAATTTCAGATACTTCCTGGTTTCTTTATTCAGTTGAATTTCTTTGTTCAGAACAGCTTTTTTTTCTGACTTAGTAGGCTGCCACTTGAGATATCATTCACTCCACATATGTGTCACCTTCCATCCATCAGTGCTCTATATATAGGAACCATTTCACCCAAACCAAAATGAAGCAACTTCTAGGATGAAATAAGACAACTGTTTAACACAGCAGTTTAAACCAGCAAGTGAGGGTCACTGTATCCAACTGAAATTACAGGGAAAGCATTTAAAGGGAGGATATAATTATCCAAAGACTTAAGAGATGGATCATTGCCTTCCTAAGATGGTTAAAGCCAGTGGAGACAGTCTGGACTTTACTAATTTTAAAGATGGAAATAGTGAATGTCCTTCTCATAAAGGCAAGCTGCTGGCAAACCTTTTTAAAGATGCCATAGCACATGCTCCATAAAATCCCTGCAGAAATCCAGCAAGGGCAGCATGCAAGTGCTCAGCCTTTAAGAAATACCCCATGCTGCTGGTCAAAGGATCACACTGCCTATCAATTGCCTCCAAGTGACAGTAAAGAGCACAAGGAAACATTTTTTCACTGTTGAGCCACTGTTGTGGCTCTGCTCTGGACTCTTTCAAGCAATTCCCTGAGGTCCTTCTTGAACTGAGGGGCCCAGGACTGGACACAATATTCCAGATGCAGCATCACCAGGGCAGAGTACAAGGGGAGGAGAGCTGCTCTCGACCTACTAACCACAGCCCTTCTAATCCACCCCAGAATGGCATTTGCCTTTTTGGCCACAAGAGCACATTGCTGGCTCATGGTCAACCTGTCATCCACTAGGACCCCCAGGTCCTTTTTCCCTTCACTGCTCTCCAGTGCAGTGGGAAGAACAACATGGCAATTGTGTCACACTGTGGTACAAGGAACCACAGGGTGATGGAGCACTTTCACCAGCTGTTGACAAGGGAGGGCCACAAAAGATGATGCCAACAGCTTCACTCAAATATAGCAAAAAGCTGAAAGAAATTCAAACATTTTTTTTGCCAGCAAAGCACCCACAAAAGCCTCTCCAAAGCTACAATATCAAACCTATTTCTTTTCAATCTAAAATAAAGCCTATGTGTACATGTATGCACACTGTACCTATGTGCATCCACCTGTGATAATGCAGTACTGGAGTCGTTCTCTTAGCTCCTTGTCAAAAGAAGGTGAAGTTTGTGTGCCAGGTGACCTTTGGATCAAGTATTAACTTTAAAAGTACATGACTAGTTCAAAGAGAATGTATAATACCCCACCACACCTGGCAAATAAAGACCTCAGACAGAAGGCACAACTTTTTCCAGTTTAAAAGAGAATGTTTAACAACTTCTGCTTAATTGTTAATTATTACCAAGTTAATAAAGTAAGGAATTGAAATAATTATTAATACAGTACCTCAGCAGTTGTGAGGAACACATCCTCACTGATATGCTTTATTCCACAGGCAATAACTCCAAGGGCAACTCCTGGGAACACATAGGAATTGTTACCCTGGCCGGGATAGAGAGTTTGTCCATTTGGAAGAGTGACAGGATCAAAAGGGCTTCCGCTGGCAAAAATGCCACGGCCCTAAAGTGGAACAAGAAAGCCAGAGAAAGCAGGTTAGTTGTGAGCATGCTGTTGAAGTACTTCACACATCACCACTGTGGAAGCTGGTTTACCCCTGTTTAATCACAGTATATACACTGCTGCCACCAGGGCACAAGCACCATGCATGGACTGGTGCTGGTAGGCAGAATGGAAGAGCCAGCCAGGTTTTGGGAATTAGAGATTTTAGCTACATAGCTAAGAGTTACTCCATGGCACTTGTACAGAGGACAGGAGAACTGGCTCTATCTCATTTTATGGAAGCTCTAAATCTCTTCCCAGCACCCAAACACAGATGTAGCTCCATGCTGGCACACAGCACACATCAGGCAGCTGCAGGGAGGAACAGAAGCCTATGGGGTAACCCAGACATGGTGATAAAGATCATGCTCCTAACAGCTTCACATTAGCTGTTAGGAATTAGGAATATTAGGCCTGGTGTCATTCAGTAGCAGGCATATCCAGAGCTGTGACACCACTGGAGGTGTACCAAGAGATGGGTTGTAAGGGAGCTGCAAGTTTGATGGAGTCTTACTGTTTCCCTGGGACGAGGAACATCCTGACAGGAGTAGATACTGGCATCATTAGATGCCATTGAAGGGTGGCAGAAGAGGCACCTCTGAGGTGACTCACCTACAGCACTGCTATGCAGGTTCCCCCCAGATCATTCTTGATACACTGGGAGAGAGGAGTGATTTCTAGAGCAGGCAATGTAGTCTGGGACTAATAAGGGGAGTGACATTGCACAGGCTCTGCATCTTTGGCTCATGCCTTGCTGGGGAGGGAGCACCCTTGACTTTAAGCAGTAAATTTAGGTGGGGAAGCAAAGCCAGCCTTTATTCATGCTAGCAGTGCTGAAGTGATGAATGTCACTGTTAAATACTTCAGAGGCCCTTTGTATCACAAATGTCTCTGCCTATTTTAGAGAACTGGAAACATGCACTGTTGCTGTTCAGCTCTTCAGGAGGATGTTCTGTTTGGTTTGGTGTCACACAGTATTATCATGGCCAGCTTATTATATGTTTTGGTGACAGACCAAATACTTCAGTGTGTCTCTTGCCTACCAGATGTCATTACCCACTGAAACCAACCCTGCACGTCGGCTACTTCCCTGTCTCTTGCACTGTGCTGTAATTGTGCACTGTGCAGCATGGAACAGGGAAGCTAAATTTGTCCTTTAAACACTGGGGAACTGCCATTCAAACTGCATTTGACAAGAAATCCAAACACAGAATCACAGAACTGTCAGGGTTGGGAAGGACCTCAAAGATTATCTAGTTCCAACCCCCATGCCATGGACAGGGACACCTCACACTAGATCAAATTGCTCAGAGCCACATCCAATCTGGCCTTAAAAACCTCCAGGTATAGGGCTTCTACCACCTCCCTGGGCAACCTGTTCCAGTGTCTCACCACCCCCATGGTGAAGAACTTCTTCCTAACATCTAATCTAAATCTCCCTCCTCTAGCTTGGATCCATTCCCCCTAGTCCTATCACTACCTGACACCCTAAAAAGTCCTTCACCAGTTTTCCTGTATTTTTCATAGAATCATAGAATCAGTCAGGGTTGGAAGGGACCACAAGGATCATCTAGTTCCAAACCCCCTGCCATTGGCAGGGACACCCTACACTAGATCAGGCTGGCCAGAGCCTCGTCCAGCCTGGTCTTAAACACCTCCAGGGACGGGGCCTCAACCACCTCCCTGGATAACCCATTCCATGGCTTCACCACTCTCATGGTGAAGAACTTCTTCCTCACATCTAGCCTGAATCTCCCCATTTCCAGCTTCATTCCGTTCCCCCTAGTCCTATCACTACCTGAGATCCTGAGAAGTCCCTCCCCAGCCTTTCTGTAGGCCCCCTTCAGATACTGGAAGGCCACAATAAGGTTTCCTCAGAGCCTTCTCTTCTCCAGGCTGAACAACCCCAACTGTCTCAGCCTGTCCTCATGGAAGAAGTGATGACCTCTGGAGGTCCCTTCCAACCTCTAACATTCTGTGATTCTGTGATCTACACCCAGAGATGCGATTAGCTACCCCACCCTCTGTCTTCCTCCCTTTTAACCCTTAATTTCAAGTTTACTTTTCACTGGAGAGATGTTAATCTTTGGTTACCTCTGTATATTTATAGCACTGCTCAGCCGTGCATTCTGCTTTGCTGGTAGGATTGCTGAGAGCAAAAATAATGGGACGTTTGTTGAAAGCAGCCATGTCCTGAAGAATTTGTTTAGTAAAAGCACCACCAATTGCAGCAACTCCTAAGGAAGAAAAACCACACAGAGAACAGACAGACAGATGCAATCAGCTCAAGGTAAGACATGCATGTCACTTTTAAGGGAAGAGAGGTACTTTTACTGCATACATTCCAATACAATACAATACAATACCATACACCAGGTTGGAAGAGACCTTCAAGATCATTGCGTCCAACCCATCAACCAATCCAACCCACCCAACAACTAGACCATACAGCCAAGCACCCCTTAAAAATGGTTAAAATGAAGTTTTATATAATAGATTTTGCAATAGTGAAACTTCACTTTTATCCCTAACACAAGGCAGAATTTATTCACTCCCAGACAGTTTGGTGAATTCCTCACTTCACTTTTCTCAGGCCCTCTCTGAAGTAGAAATGTATCACTTACCTGCAGGTAAGTACAGTAAGGAGTAGGAAGGTACAACTCTGTCTCCTAAAGTCACATACAACAGATTGGATAATTTCTTCCAAATCCAGTGTGTCAGATTTCATGTTTTTCTGACGCGATGAGAACAGTCTCAGCCTTCTACTATTCATTATTCTGTCATCTCCAGCCTCAGATGATTAATAATCCCAATTTTGTGGGACTAAAACTTCCCTCACAGCAATATTTTTTTTTTTTAATATGTCCCTTTCCATCCCACCAGCAATGCTCTTCTATCCTCCATAATGTACTCACAACCAAAAAGAGGAGGAAAGGGGGAGGCAGTTTTTGAGGTGCCACTGCACATATACATCTACCTAACCTACAAGAGCTGGGAGTCCAGGGATCACGGCCTTTCTCTCCATGCCTTCAGTGTAAAACAAATAAACAGGTCCTTGGAGTAAACCTAAGCATCTGTGCCACGGAAAGGTCAAAGTGGTGTTCATTCTGCCAGGTCCAACAGAAACGTCAGAGTATCTGTGTCACTCAGGATGCACTGTGAGTTAAGCAACTTTGCTGAAAGTAACAAAGTTGAATGTTGGTTCTTCAAACTCCTATCAATGGTTGAGGTTCACTGCTTGAATAAATCCAAGCCTTCGAGTTTTATTTCTGATATGATTTTGGTCAGACCTTCAAGAACAACCTGGCTTTGGCTCTGATTCTTTCCATCCTGGGCTTTACTCTAGGTTTTGGCAGTTTGTTAGCCTCTCCCCTCTGCCAGAACTGATAGATTCATCCTCTTTCTACTTTCATCCATCTGGATGCATTCCTGTGCAACCTGCACTACATTCTATGGTCCTGCTCTGGCACGGGGGTTGGACTTGATCTTCAGAGGTCTCTTCCAACCTCTAATATCCTGTGATCCTCTAACCTTTATGTCCAGAGAGGCCCCTACCACTTGCCTTGTAGAGAAGGTAGCCTTCCTCTTGCTCAGACGCCCCAGAACCTAGCTCCCTGATCTGTTTTCCACACAGCACCTGAGTTCCAGTGGCAGGAAAAAAGCTGTTTCCTCTCTTGGTGAAGTAGGAATGGATTCAAACTGGAGCCAGGAGAGAGTCTTTCTTGGTTCAGTAGTCTGACCTCTCCTCACTCACGCTCAAATGAGCATCCCAGCATTGCTTGTTGTCTGGCCAAGGGCTGCACAAGCTACTTGGAGGGAGATAAAAGGGTCTTCACCTCACAGAGATGGCTATAAGGTCACACACGCTCCAGGACTAACATTTCTCCAAGGTGTCTCAGAGCATTTTCTGACTGCTTCTATAAGAAGCATGGTGTCATCTTAGACACATCTTCAGACACAACCTGAGCCCTCAACAGGGAGCAGAGCTGCCCCACTGAAACTCCCTGAATTGTTTTAAATTCATCTTTCCCAAGAGGCCTACCAAAGTCCAAGCACCCTACAACAGGCTCTTTGGGTCCTGTTTAGGTGCTTAATGTGGGCTTAGTAAATGTCTGAGACCCATTTGACTTGTGTCTGGGCCAAATCTCCTTTAATCTGATCCCCTGGTAACAAAAGAGGCAACTCCTCAGTTGAGAACTGATGACTTCCCTCACAGTTTAAACATCTCTTACTCAAACATTTCTGCCACATCCTACTATTTTTTTGCAAATCTGAGCTCTCTGCACTTCACAGGCAAGAATGGACAAGAATGCTTAGATGCAAAAGCTCTGCTAGACCAGCTGTGCCATGGATGTCTGATGAACAGTTATGGCAGTCATGCTTTTGAGCCACTTCTCTAAGAGGCTGTTATCCACCTTAGTTTCTGGCAAAGTCTGCAGCTGCCAAATGTTTAATGTCTTCTAAAATGCTTTTGGACAGCCAACAGCTCTTGCTGTCTGCAGATAAACAGCTAAAACAAAATGCTCTGAACAATATCACTGAGTGATTTTTGGTTGGTTGGTTTTGTTTTAAAATGGCAATTTCTTCTATTTGGTCAAGCTAAACTATGGTTTTTCATTGAGCTACAGCAGGTGATTAAATGTATATGTGGATTTGCAGAGAGAGTTAAGTAAAACACTGGGAGAAGGAATGGCAGCATATGCCCCCACAACTCTGCTGCCCAGGGGGAATATACTGAATGATTAGTCCTCCACATGGAAAAAAATCCCACTATTAATTTTCAGCATGCAGTATGCAGCACTAGATGCATTTTTATATATAAAACCACCACACAGTAAACATCCACATTTCATAACAGCAAGCATGCCCCAAGCATCCACACACCCTTATTTTCAACATAAATATCACAGATCTATTCTTCTGCACCAGTAGCTTTTTCACCCTTGGAGTCTACTAAGTAAATTCTCCAGACTACTTGACGTCTGTCTTGCGGTCCTATCTTTACAGAGCAGAGAAAAGGCTTCATTTAACTCATTCGTGGCCACTGTCAAAAGCAGACTCTACTGAGCAAAGACCACATGGGCTAGGCATAATCAAAAAGGCAGCTCTTGCAAAGTAGGACAGTTTTCCCCATGGCATTTCAGATTTTCCAGCAGCTGATGAATGATTTTACTAGCCAGATAGATTAATTTTAAAGGCATATATATATATATATTTAAAAAATAATAATATTTAAGAGTACTTGCATTTTTTTCCTGAAACTGTCACTGAAATACGGGAACCAAACTGCAGAGATCTGAGCAACCCCTTATTGAGATCCCAAATCCTGCAGCTTTTATAAAAGAAAAAAGAATATCAAATAATCTTTATAAAACCTGTGTTTGGGTCTGCACAAAGGACTGGTGGCTAAACACGAAGGAAAAGAAGTTCCAGCCACAGCATGCTTGTATTTGCACAGCTTTACCTGTGCTTAGCTCAGTTTCCTCAGTCTAAGTTTAAGGTTATTTGTCTTACACCAGAAGTAATTTAGAAAGGTGATAAGGTTCTCCATCAGATGTTTAAAGGTACTTGGGTTTATTCCTCCTGTAAAATGGATGGCTTGGAGTGCAAGCAGCATTGCATGCCTGGAGAGTTATTATTTGTTCAGTCGCTTAATAGAGTCCATTATGCACCCAGTGTTTTCTCAAAACACACAAAGGTAAACTGTTCAGAGGAACTTGATCTTGTTGTCAGACAAAGCCACATCCCGCCCCCCCCCCTTTTTTTTTTTTGCAAAGAATAAGGTCATTGCTTTAAAGGAAAAGAAATTACCTATTAGCACAGTTGGTTTTATATCTCTGACAATATCTTCCAGATTTTTCATCTCAGCGTGCTGGTGGGCAAAACGTTGTTTCTCAGGTGTTAATGAGGCACGCCCCTGAGTAAGGGAAAGAAAACAACAAGAAATAGACATTGATTTTAAGTTTGGTGGAACCTAATATCCTGAGATAACCAGCTTACAAAGTATCTGGTTTAAGATGTCCTATTTTCATTTTTACATCACCACTATTAGACACAGTTACGCCGTGTACAGCTAACGTGCTTAGGATAATTCAGGACTATTCTATTTCTCCAAGCAGTAGGTAAATTAGATTCAATGTTTATAGAATCATAGAATCAGTAAGGTTGGAAAAAAAACTCAGAGATCATCAAGTCCAACCTCTCACCCAGCACCCCATGACCAACTCAACCATGGCTTCAAGTGCCACGGCCAGTCCCCTCTTGGAGACCTCCAGGGACGGTGACTCCACCACCTCCCTGGGCAGCCCATTCTAATGGCAAATTACTCTTTCTGTGAAGTACTTTCTCCTCACCTCCAGCCTAAAGTCCCCCTGACACAGCTTGAGACTGGGTCGTCTTGTTCTGGTGCTGCTTGCCTGGGAGAAGAGACCAACCCCCACCTGGCTACAACCTCCCTTCAGGTAGTTGTAGAGAGCAATAAGGTCTCCCCTGAGCCTCCTCTTCTCCAGACTAAACAACCCCAGCTCCCACAGCCTCTCCTCACAGGGCTTGTGCTCAAGGCCTCTGCCCAGCCTCGTTGGCCTTCTCTGGGCACCTTCAAGTGTCTCAATGTCCTTCTTAAATCAGGGGGCCCAGAACGAGGCATTGGGATGAGAAAGCATTACTAATGGTCATCTTGGACATTCCTTGCCAGAGAGCACAGAAGTAGCCTGATAGCTGTAGAAGAATGCTGGAATTTGCTATTATCTGACAGACTTTTTTCCTTTTCTGACAGTTTTTCATTTGTTTGTTTTAATGAATGATTTTAATTCATTTGGTTTTAAACTAATAATTTAGAGTGGTTTTGCATCCAAACAGTCCAGGTCCAGGTTGGAAGTGTAAGTATACAGGCTATAGGAGGAGACTGTATTTTGTTCCACATTTTTCATATTTAAGTCATTCATTCACAGAATCACAGTGGCCATACCACATCTCAGGCCTGCTCATCTTGATGTCAGTGAAACAGTTTTAATTTTCCTACAGTCACTGTTGTCTTTTGTTATCCCTGTGTGCCACTGTAGAGCATACAGTTCTATTCATACTTGTTCATACCAGCCTTCATATCACTGTTGCAAGACTTCATACACACACACTGGAAAAGTCAAAGTTAAGATCACAGAATCACAGAATATTAGTGGCTGGAAGGGACCTCAAAAGACTCTCCAGTCCAGAGCAGGATCACCTAGGGCAGGCCACAAAGGAATGCATCCAGGTTGGTCTTGAATATCTCCAGAGAAGGAGGAGACTCCACAACTCCCCTGGACAGCCTGTTCTAGTGTTCTGTCACCCTCACAGGGAAAAAACGATTCCTCTTTTTTCCATGGAACTTCCTATGCCTCAGCTTCCACCCATTGCCCCCTGTCCTGTCACTGGGCATCACTAAGCAGAGCCTGGCTCCATCCTCTTGGCGCTTACCCTGCACATCTTTATCAACATGAATGAGGTCTAAGTCTCCTCCAAGCTAAAGAGCCCCAGGTCCCTCAGTCTCTCCTCATAAGGAAGATACTCCACTCCCTTCATGATTTTTGTGACTCTGTGCTGGACTCTTTCAAGCAGTTCCCTAAGGTCCTTCTTGAACTGAGTTGCCCAGGGCTGGACACAATATTCCAGTTGCAGCCTCACCAGGGCAGAGTAGAGGGGGAGAGAATCTCTCTCAACCTACTGACCACAGCCCTTCTAATCCACCCCAGGATGCCATTGGCCCTGTTGGCTACAGGAGCACATTGCTGGCTCCTTGTCAACCTTCCATTCTTAAGGATGGAATAAAAAATGCAACTAACCAGATGTCTGTTGCACTGTTCTTTGTATTAACAAATTTTACTCAGCTGTGAAACAACTTTCACCCTGATCCATACCAGCAATTTCCAGCAATCCAGTGCCCAAGAAGGTTTTCAAATGGATTTTGATTGATATAGGGGAAAGGGCTAGGGAGCATCACTGACATTGTTGGGGCTGCAAACAGCTCTTGGAGTCAGTGTAAGGTGGAGTTCAGGGTAAGAAGGGGCCTGAGTTCATGATAATTCTATTATTTGTGTAAATCCTTGGCCCTCTGTTCACAGGTGCCAGAAAATTTCAGCAGAAGAGTTTTAAATGTGTAATACCTCCAGCCCTCTTTTTATTCCTGTGCCTGCAGGCATCACTGCAAAGGCACTTTTCAAACAAATCTAGCAGATGGTGCCAGCCCCAAAACCATCTTCACAATTACAGACAGCAAGTAGCAGATTGTACAGATACTGAGGGAAGTACAGGAGGGAAGTGGAATGCTACATGTAATTTTTGACCAAACAGTTAGATGGGGTTGGTCTCTTCTCCCAGGCAACCAGCACCAGAACAAGAGGACACAGTCTCAAGCTGCACCAGGGAAGGTTTAGGCTGGAGGTTAGGAAGAAGTTATTCATAGAAAGAGTGATGGGCCATTGGAATGGGCTGCCCAGGGAGGTGGTGGAGTCACCATCACTGGAGGTGTTTAAGAAGAGACTGGATGGGGTGCTTGGTGCCATGGTTTAGTTGATGAGATGGTGTTGGGTGATAGGTTGGACTCGATGATCTCAAAGGTCTTTTCCAACCTGGTTGATTCCATTCCATTCCATTCCATTCCATTCCATTCCATTCCATTCCATTCCATCCCATTCAATTTCATTCCATTCCATTCTATTCTATTCTATTCTATTCCATTCTATTCTATTCTATTCTATTCTATTCTATTCTATTCTATTCTATTCTATTCCTCAGCCACATCTTTTCTGACTGGTAAGATGATTTTTTCCTTATCTTAGCAAGTTAATTAAGACAGTACTGAAATACTAGAACAGAATTATTTCCACAGTTCCCCCAAAGGCTATGTATTTGACAATTCAGGCTCAATTTAGGGTTGCATCTACTATGGGATCCAAGCTGAGATTAGTTTTTTTTTGTAGTGCTTCTGCCTGATTTGAACAAAAAAATGGAAAATCCAACACTCCATTTCAGACTATAGTTCTGCCATGTGGCAACATGTGGCTGTGACAGTCCCCTCACCAGTCCTCTGCTGGTCCTTGGATGGCCACCACAAGAGCTTGTAGACAGGAAGGAAGGCCACTTTTCATTTCCAGCTGCAGGAAAAGCATCTCCACCCCAAGGGTACCACAGGAAGCCACAGAAGGCTGTTATGTGGTCGGGCCTCACAGGACGCCAGCTTCGCTTGGCTCACTACTGATTACAAGGAATTTCCAGAGACTTCTTCTTCTCTTCTACAGACTTTTTTACATGACCAAAATACAGATTTTTTTTTTTTAATTAAGAGGGTTATGTCTGGATGTGCTTATACAGGTCTTAAGCGTTCTCCTAGAGTGATTAGCACACAAATACTGGGATACAGGCACCTGGTTTCCCTTGTGGGCAAAATGTGAAATCCTCAGCCTCCAGAGAGTGCCACAATATTAACAATTTTTGGCATATTCACACTCGAATCATTCCACCATCAATACACATTTTGAAGTCTGCCATTTCCCAGTACCCCAGCAGATGTCCCTCAAGTCTACACACATGGTTTAGATACATCTCATTTGAAAGCAGGAATTTTCCTTAACATTTTCAAGGGAAAATATATGAAGCTTTCATTTATTTGCCAAAGGAAAAAAAAAAAAAAAGCATTTATGACTTCCAGGCCAAATTGTTGCTAGACACAACTCCAAATATTACAATAAAAGTCACTTTGCATTCTAATCAGCTGGTTGGTTTAAATCAAAATGCTCAAGAGAGCCCAGCTTGGAGGCAGGTGACCTGGGAACCTGGGAATGGGTGCCACGGACAATCATCCAGTCCCATGCTGCTTCTTCAGTTGGTTCTTTAATGCCTTATCAGGCTGCTACGGAGGAAGCCAGTATTAAGTCTTGTCTTAAAACCTAGCCTCCAGGAGATTGCTCTGAGCTACCAAGAAAATATAAATCACCTCCAAGAGCTATAAGCAGATCATTCTTCATGCTGTGGCATGCTGGTACCACTGAACACCTCCAGGATCTGCAGATCAGGGCTGGAGCACCTCTGCTATGAGGACAAGCTGAGAGAGTTGGGGTTGTTCAGTTTGGAGAAGAGAAGGCTCCAAGGAGTCCTTATTGTGGCCCTCCAGTATCTGAAGGGGGCCTACAGGAAAGCTGGGGAGGGACTCTTTAGGGTGTCAGGTAATGATAGGACTAGGGGGAATAGATCCAAGCTAGAGGAGGAGAGATTTAGATTAGACATTAGGAAGAAATTCATCACCATGAAGGTGGTGAGACATTGGAACAGGTTGCCCAGGGAGGTGGTAGAAGCCTCATCCCTGGAGGTTTTTAATGCCAGGCTGGATGTGGCTCTGGGCAACCTGATCTAGTAGGAAGTGTCCCTGTCCATGGCAGGAGTCTTGGAACTAGATGAACCTTGAGGTCCCTTCCAACCCTGACAGTTCTATGATTCTATGACCTGGACAGGTTTCTCAGGAAAGCTAACCTCCAATTTTTTCCACGATGAATAACAGCTAAGAGGCCAGGCTGGCATCTTAGTGGAGAAAAATGTTGATTTTTTTTTTCATTTTTAATCAAAGCAAAGAACCAAAATCCTGCATGGAACAGAGATGTTTCTCTACGCAGCTTTACACTTGATTTGACTTTCGAGGGTGTACTTCAACTAAGACAATGGCAGAGTTGTCAACGCACTTACAGATGCAACACAAAGGATTCAAAGCCCTATTTCCTACTGACATTGATGATCATCTCACTCATTCAATTAGCTACAAAGGCATACTCAAACAGTAAGCTGGATGTGACCCACTGCAATCCTTTCCAGGCCACTGGCTAGTGAGACCAATGCCAGCTATCTGACTTAGGCCAGATCCTCTTCTGCCCTATTGTAACTTCTCTCTGCCCTTAATTTCACACAGGTCATTCTACCATTCTAAACCAAAGCAAAACTTCAAACCAAAACCAAGCCCCAGAACAATTATCATTTTATTCCTTTATTCATCTTTGGGCTGAATTAGCTTGATCCCATTAGTCAGAATGAATCATGTCTCCAAGTAAATATTTGTATAGCATATTGACTAAGAATGAAATAAATTCTGTGGCTTAGCAAAAAAACCAAAGAGCTATGTACACAGAGGTATTTGCTTGGGAAAAATGCTTATAAAAGACATGGTTAGTTTGGTTCTATGGTTAGTTTGTTGTGGGTTTTGTTGTTTGGGGTTTTTTTAATATATTTTTAATGGATTGTCAAAAATGTATTTTAATTATTAATTATAAGAAAGCTGGTGAGGGACTTCTGAGGGTGTCAGGTAGTGATAGGACTAAGGAGAATGGAGCAAAACTAGAAATGGGTAGATTCAGATTGGATGCTAGGAAGAAGTTTTTCACCATGAGGGTGGTGAGACACTGGAACAGGTTGCCCAGGGAGGTGGTGGAAGCCTCATCCCTGGAGGTTTTCAAGGCCAGGCTGGATGTGGCTCTGAGCAACCTGCTGTAGTGTGAGGTGTCCCTGCCCATGGCAGGGGGTTTGAAACTAGATGATCCTTGAGGTCCCTTCAAACCCTGACAATTCTATAATTCTATGATTCAGTGATCCTAAAAGATCACCTCCTAAAAGTGATTCAGTGATCCTGAGCTACATAACACCTCCTAAAGGCGTGTTTGAGATTTCAAGATCAGCCAGCTGACTTGGTTACAAAGCTCCAATCATTTGGAATGTGCTATTAGATAGTATTTTGAATCCCCAAATTTGCACTAAGTTCTGCTCTCCACAAGTGAAGAGCTAGCTGCAAGAGCACAGCCAGCTTCCCTCTGTGCCCTGCCAATAGTGCAAGCAATGACTTGCAGGAAGCAAGAAACAATTCAGTTTTGTGCATGCTTCACCTCAAACTAAGGGCTTGCCAGCCCATTCAGTGCAAGCTTCCAGACATCTGTCCCTGAGCACCCATAGCCAGAGCAAGACATCAGGGAGCTTTTTCACTCAGCTGAGATGACAATGAAGCCAAAATGCAGAAGTCTCAATTCTGGATTCATGGGGGTTCCATCTGGTCTCCCTTTTGACACTGCAGAAATGGAAAGTGTGCAGAGTTGCTCTGACTAAAAGATCTTTCACAGAATCACAGAATGTTAGAGGTTGGAAGGGACCTCTGGAGATCATTGGGTCCAACCCCCCTGCCAAAAGCAGGATCACCTAGTGTAGTCTGCACGGGAGTGAATCCAGGTGGGTTTTGAAAGTCTCCAGAGTAGGAGACTCCACAACCTTTCTGGGCAGCCTGTTCCAGTGCTCTGTCACCCTCAATGTAAAGAAGTTTCTGATATTGAGTGCAAAACCTCAGTGCCAAAGTCAGAAAGTACACAATATGATTTTGCACCAAGAAACCTAGGAGATCTTTTGGATTTGAAGAAAAGAGCACTAAGCAACCTGAAAAAATAGATGTTGTTATATTAGAAGCCACTGAGATACCTCAGATGGAAAGTAACAAGAGCTAAATTCTTTATTAGCAAATGAGTAACAATGTGGACTGTGTTAAGTCAGCAGAGGAAGTACAGAGATAAAGAAACAATAGCAGCATTCTCTGATGGTGACATTATGAATGAAAGACCTTGGCAATCCTAAAACGTCTATAGTCCCTAATGGATGAGGGTCCTTGGTATTACATATTATTACTACAAATAGTAAAACATCACAGAATCACAGAAACATTCAGGTTGGAAAAGACCCTCAGGATCACCAAGTCCAACTGATATCCCTGCTCTACATGATTCACCCCTAAACCATAGCCCCAAGCATCACATCCAAATCAACTTTAAACACACGCAGGGTTGCTGACTCAGCCACCTCCCTGGGCAGCACATTCCAAGGCCTGACCACTCTTGCTGTGAAAATTATTTTCCTAATGTCCAGTCTAAACCTACCCAGTCACAGCTTAAGGCCATTTCCTCTTGTTCTATCACTAATTACCTGTGAGAACAGACCAGTACCAGCTTCTCCACAACCTCCTGTCAGGTAGTTGTAGAGAGCAATGAGGCCTCCTCTCAGCTTCCTCTTTTCCAAACTAACCATCCCAAGCTCCTTCAGTCACTCTTCATCAGATTTATTCTCCAGGCCCTTCCCCAGCTTCATTGCCTTCCTCTGCACTGGCTCCAGCACCTCCACATCTCTCTTGTATTGAGCTACCCAAGACTGGACACAATACTTGAGGTGGGCCCTCACCAGAGCTGAGTACAAGGGGCCAATCACCTCCCTACTCCTGCTGGCCACAGCTTCTCTAATCCAAGCTAGGATGCCATTGGCTTTCTTGGCCACCTGGGCACACTGCTTGCTCCTATTCAGCTGCTTGTCCATTAGAACCCCCTGGTCCCTTTCTGCCAGATATTTTTCCAGCCACACTTCCCCAAGCCTGTAGTGTTGCTTGGGGTTGTTGTGACCCAAGTGCAGGATCTGGCATTTGGCCTTGTTGAAGCTCATCCTGTTAACAGTGGCCATTGATCCAATCTATCCAAGACATAGTCACTTAGACAGCAGGACCTTTTAATTCAAGGAGCAAAAGGGAGTTACAGGAGTCAGTAGTTGATATTATGAAAAACTGCTCATATTTTGGATATGAACTGAAAGCAGTTCTTAATTTTAGGAAGGATTCTTAAGCTTTCAGTTTTAGTGGCTAGTCCACAGCACGTGAAGCAAAGGAGAAACTGGGATCAGGCTTCAAGCAAATGTACATCACAGTTTCCACAGAAAGTTCTTCATATCATCACATTATAGAACCAAACTGAGGCTCAGAGCACAAACACAAATGAGCCATCAATAAATCCCTGAGAAAATTCATAGAAACCAGCTGTAAAAACAGGAGACCAGACTGCACAGCAGACATCTGTGTGGGATATTGCAAAACTGGAGGCAAATCCTCTAAATACCACCAATGTGAAGTCTAATGCCATGGCCTGTTTGAGCTGGTCCTGCCAGGGCTGAAGAGGAGAGCAGCTTTATGTCAGCCAGGCAAGAGAGGCAGGGCTGGATGCTCTCCAAGATTGGTTCTTTGAATCAGCTGGGAAGCAGCTGAGAATAAGCCAGAGCTCCCTTGATGACTGCACTGTCCCACATTAGAGGCAGCACTGGCACTTGTCCCACCTCACAACCAGGAAGGCACAAATCTATTTATATAAACACTTGCCTCCATTTGACTGTGTCAGCTGTGGCTTATTTAAACAAGAGAACAGCGATCAGCACACAGATAAATTAATACATTCATCTGAGGTTCTTCAGTACTGGAGACCTGAGAAGCACGAATGACACGAGAACTGCAGACCAAGAGTAAGCAGAGTATTCCCAACTGCAAATGTTTGGGGGTTACTCACATTTTTCCTTCCCTATCACACAGTTTAGAGCAAACCAAACAAAAAAGCAGTTGTTAGAACATCTCAGAAGTTGGGGGGAAGGATGGAAATTATGTGATTAAGAGTCATGGGAGAAGGTGTTGAAACATCTTCCTGTTGGGAGATGATCTCTACATGGCTTCCAATCTCTTTCATCACAAGTAAATCCATCGTCTAAAGGCTGTTGATGAATCATCTGGAGGGCTCTAGGCAGGGACTGTGGACAGTGCTGGGAGTTGAGTGACCTCTCTTCAAGAGTGCAGCAAAAGCACAATAAGGAAGGAACAAGAGAAGCACAGAGAGAGTTGTAGGAGGGGACAGATCAGGCCACCCTCCCCAGCCAGAACTTCAGGAGAGTATCAGTTACAGGGAGTTTTAAAATTAAAAAAAAAGTGGAGGTATGAATATAGACTCCCTGGTCAGGGGTTACTGAACCCCAAAGGAACACAGGTGGTAGGCACTTCTGTGCTACCCCATTTAGGAACCAAAATGCAGAGACACCCAAGCCCTCCAGAATCCCCACATCCTCACTATAAAGTGACTATGCCTCCTCATCAGGCCCAGACCTAACATGTAAAGGTGAGGACAGCAGATTAAAAGCAGAGGCAACTAGGGCACAGAATTAGCAGACAGTTTGTTGCCAACTCTGTGAAGAAAAAAGCCATTTGAGGAGTTAATGTCAAAGTGGTTAGCAGTACAACATACCACTTAGGTATGAAATGAAACTCTGACTTGAAAACACAATGTTGGAAGATATGGGATGCTAATATTTCAGTCTGTTACCATTTATAAAATGCCCTTTCCAGGTAAATAAGCACACATGGTTAACAGGCAGGAGAGAATTTCTAGACAGTTATTTCGAGAGGAGAAGATCTGAGAAGCAGAGCAAGTCAGGAACCCAGAGAACAACAGAAACAAAACGAAGCAAAGCAATTAATTAATTTCAACAAGAGAGGGTGAGCAAAAGGAATCATAAACCATCCAAATTAGGTCACCATCTCATCAGCACATCTTGTACATGGTGTCAGAGGAAACAGTTACACGCTAACAAATTTAGCACCCAGATTTTTGGTGGTGTCTCTTCTAAGGAAAATAATGTTGGTATTCCTTGAGCATATCCCACAAATCATCCTTTGGCCTCATCCCTACTTATTTTCATATATTTCCTGACTGAGTATGAGTAATGCCATGAGCATTCAAAGACAAATTAATGTGTTTCCTTTCTGCAAAACTTCTTATAGAACAAGATAAATACAAGATGAAGCTGCACACATTAATCTCCCAGACATCAGAATAACTGGCAAAGCAAACCAGGATTGCTTCACTGCGATAGTACATAAGAAAAGTAAGGCAGAAACTGCTTTAAGGGTTTGTGGTGGATATACCAAAGGCATTGCATCTTCTCTAAGACGTGAATCAGTTTTTGGCTTTGAAAGACCTAGCTCAGCTGCAGTCAGCCATAAATGTACTCATGATGAACAAGAGTCAGAAAAACAGACTGTTGATAACAAGAAATAATTAAAAGTCAGCAGAAGCAGCAGACATAATATTGAGAGGTAAATGTAAGTTAGCATTAAACCCACAATCAACCTAGAATGAAATCCAAGCTTTTTAAAATAAGTTACTGTTGATAAAAAGGTAAGAAAATTGTCAGTCTGGATGGGATTCAGGTCAATATTAAGATACCTGATTGTGAGCCCTAAAGGCTCTTTCACATGTTGTAGGAGCTCTGCTGACTGTAAAGGGAATCATAGAATCATAGAATTGTCAGGGTTGGAAAGGATCTCAAGGATCATCTAGTTCCAGCCCCCCTGCCAGGGGCAGGGACACCTCACACTTCATCAGGTTGTTCATGTTTGTATTTTGGTAGGTACCGATCTGATTTGGATCCCTTTCCAAGACAGACTTCTGTCTAACAAGCATCTGAGACAGCAAATTGGCTGTCCCCCATCTTAAAACAATGCACCAAGCTGTACCACTCTGTGCTGTATATTTTGAGCCCTAAAGTGGCAATGACTACACTTCTTTGGCACTAAAATTCTGTCATCAGTTCCAAATGTCCCCCTTTCTCTTCCATCACTCTCTAAGCAAATACTGAACTATTGTTGTAGGTAAAATACACTCTGTCTTCAGCCTGGAGCTGTTTCAGCTCAAACCAAGACAACTATCTAGGCAGCTTTAACCAAACCGTGAACTTTAATCAGGGTCATATCCACTGCAAATTACTTGGCTGCAAGAATCTTTCCCTAATAAGATTGCCAGGGATATTCAAATAGGAAAAGGAGGAAGAGAAATGAAACTATTTTAGAGGATTATCTATGGGATTAACTGAGTATCTCCATTCTAACTAATTAGGGCTACAGGAACAGGTAAACTTTTAGGGTCTATTGCAGCCCATTGGAATGGGTTGCCCAGGAAGGTGGTGAGGTCAATGTCCCTGGATGTGTTTAAGAAAAGCCTGGATGAGGCACTCAGTGCCATGGTCTAGTTGATTAGTTAGGGTTGGCTGATTAGTTGGGCTTGATGATCTTGAAGATCTCTTGCAACCTCTGTTGATTCTGTGATTCAGTCCTCCTCTTAGAAGACCAATATTCTGCGGGCCCGCAGCTGACGTTCTTGTGCTTGCCATTCAGTTTGGGCTTCACTAAGATGATCTGAAGTCTTACAGGAGGTAAGATCACACATCCAACAGGCAGTTAAAATACAAGTCACTCCATTAGGCACAAGTATTTCTGTGCTGAACTAAAAATCATACAGTACAAAATTGTCCAAAGCAACATCGCCCCACGTTGACATCCTCCTTAATGTTAAGGATGACATTCATCTCTCTATGTGAGGGAACTTCATTTGTGCATTAGAGGTTTTGTGGCATAAAATAATCTAATGCTGTTTTGCATATGAGATATAAATTTCACCACAAGACAACCATGTTTGGCAGCCCAGGAACAATACAACAATACAATACAATACAATACATCAGGTTGAAAGAGACCTTCAAGATCATCGCGTCCAACCCATCAACCAATCCAACCCACCTAAGCAACTAAACCATGGCACCAAGCACCCCATCAAGTCTCCTCCTAAACACCTCCAATGAAGGTGACTCCACCACCTCCCCAGGCAGTCCATTCCAATGGGCAATCACTCTCTCTGTATAGAACTTCTTCCTAACATCCAGCCTAAACCTGCCCTGGTGCAGCCTGAGACTGTGTCCTCTTGTTCTGGTACTGGCTGCCTGGGAGAAGAGACCAACCTCTGCCTGGCTACAACCTCCCTTCAGATAGTTGTAGACAGCAATAAGGTCACCCCTGAGTCTCCTCTTCTCCAGGCTAAGCAACCCCAGCTCCCTCAGCCTCTCCTCACAGGGCTTGTGTTGCAAACCCCTCCCCAGCTTTGTTGCCCTTCTCTGAACACGCTCCAGCAAGTCAACATCCTTGCTAAATTGAGGGGCCCAGAACTGGACACAGGACTCGAGGTGTGGCCTAACCAGTGCAGTGTACAGGGGCAGAATCACCTCCCTGCTCCTGCTGGCCACACTGTTCCTGATGCAAGCCAGGATGCCATTGGCCTTCTTGGCTGCCTGGGCACACTGCAGGCTCATGTTCAGCCTACCATCAACCAGCACCCCCAGGTCCCTTTCTGCCTGGCCGCTCTCCAGCCACTGCAGACTGCCCCATCAGTCTGCACATCCTCAGCAGAGGAGAATCCACCCTTGGCAGAAGGCAGGGGGTTTCTACTGAATCCCTTCAGATATTAAAAATGCCTTATTATTTGCATCCTATTGCTAAGCAGTTCTTGACTGTATCTTGGCTGTAATGTAACCTTGCCTATTACATTATCCTTTTCTTGGTATTGCCTCACAGAAAAAAAAAGAATGGGAAATGTTACTAAAAAGCTCTGACAAGGACTTCACTGGAACAGATTGTCCCCTGGAAGGGTTCAAGGCCAGGCTGGATGAGGCTCTGATGAAGTGGAAGATGTCCCTGCTCACAGCAGGGGCATTGAAACTAGATAATCTTTAAGGTCCCTTCCAACTCAAACAATTTTATGATTCCATGATGAATCTCATGAACATCCCAATGCTGTTCATCACTTTCTGCCTCTTTTCAGCTACTTAATACAAAGGAATTTACTGTCCTTGAAGTTCATGAGCAAAGATTTGGTCATTAATATAGCCATATATGACATTATGGCAGCTTTAAAGAAGACACAAAATACGTTCACCACACATCACATGCTGACGATACCAAGCTGGGAGGCTTGGCTGAGACACCTGAAGGCTGTGTGGCCATTCAGCGAGACTCGGACAGACTGAGAGCTGGGCAGAGAGGAACCTCATGAGGTTCAACAAGGATAAGTGCAGAGTCCTGCACCTGGGAATGAATAATAAACTGCACCAGTACAGGTTAGGAGATGATCTGTGGAGAAGGACCTGGGAGTCCTCATGGACAGTAAGTTCTGCATGGGACAGCAATGTGTCCTTGTGGCCAAGAGTACTAATGGCATCCTGGGGTGTATTAAGAGGAGTGTGTCCAGCACATCCAGGGAGGTTCTCCTCCCCTCTACTCTGCCCTGGTGAGGACTCACCTGGAATACTGAATCCAGGTTTGGGCTCCTCAGTTCAAGAGGGATGGGGATCTGCTCAAGAGAGTCCAACTGAGGGCTACCAGGATGATTAAGGGACTGGAGAATGTGCCTGATGAGGAGAGGCTGAGAGCCCTGGGGCTGTTTAGTCTGGAGAAGAGAAGACTGAGAGAGGACCTAATAAATGTTTCTAAATACCTGAGGGCTGGGTGTCAAGAGGGAGGGGACCGGCTCTGCTCACTTGCACCCTGTGATAGGACAAGGAGCAATGGATATAAACTGCAGCACAGGAAGTTCCACCTCAACATGAGGAGGAACTTCTTCACTGTGAGGGCCACAAAGTACTGGAACAGGCTGCCCAGAGAGATTGTGGAGTCTCCTTTTCTGGAGACTTTCAAGACCCATCTGTTTGACCTGCACTAGATTCTATGGTCCTGTTCTGGCAGGGGTGATGACTTCTGGAGGTCTCTTCCAACCCCTAACATCCTATGATCCGTGATCTCCAAGTACGTAAGAGTACAAAAGCAGCTTTGAATGTGTCTTTCAGCTAAACATTCAAACTCCCATCTGAATGCACTGGGACACTTAAGGCAGCCATTTCAAGAGGAGTGATATATGTTTTTAAAAAAGTCATATAGTTCAAGTGGCAAAATTCCAATGATACGATCTGCAAACCTTCCTCATCCACCTTTGGAATTAAAAAAAACCCAAAACAATAATTCCAAAGGTGAAAGCATACTGAACAAATTTCAACACAGCATAGCAGAAAAGTTGGTCACCAAGCTTGGTTTAATGAAAAAAAGATAGTTCCCAGGGTGGGGGGTGGGGGGAGGGGAAGAATATTAACAGGAAAATGAAAACACAGCTGCACTTGAACTAAAATTAAAAAGCCACAAAGGAAAAATCAGATACAAATGTCTGATAAGTGACTTCGTGGCAGTCTTTAGGGGTGGGGAAGACACAAAAGGTGGAAAATCTTTGCAGTCAGGTCACCAAAAGTTCCAAAGATATTTTATGTTGGTTTGAAATATTTGGTTGAAATAACACAGAAAGTAGATCGCAGGATCACAGGATGTCAGGGGTTGGAAGGGACCCAAAGAGATCGAGTCCAACCCTCTTGCCAGAGTAGGGCCATACAATCTAGCTCAGGTCACACAGGAATGCATCCAGACAGACCTTGAAAGTCTCCAGAGAAGGAGACTCCACAATCCCTCTGGGGAGCCTGTTCCAGTGCTCTGTAACCCTTACAGGAAAGAAGTTCCCCCTCGTGTTGAGGTGGAACCTCCTGTGCTGCAGCTTACATCCATTGCCAGGATTGAAAGGGCCTCCCCGCTTTTGATCAAGCATAAGAGTAAGTAAAATTCTTTTGATCCTTTAGTGAGGCAATTTTTAAGGGACTCTCATTGAACAGATTTCTATTGATACATCTGCTTAGCAGAAAGAAATAAAAGTCACCTTAGTTGATGCAAACATTGCTTAACTGGTGGCCATTATGCTGTGGCTTTGCAAATCTTTGCTAGAAAGAAAAGGTTTTTAACAATAAAGTCCTTCCCATTGTGCAGTTTTCTCACACATTGTCCTCCTTTTACTTCTGTTATCTCAATTCTAAGAGTTTGGGTAGTCTTGCAACACTTTTCTGCCATCAGCTAAAGCCAGAATAATTTCCTAAGTGGATCTAAAGTACAGCATTCTCTCTCAGGCCAGAGAAAGGAAGCAGGGACAGCTTAATTATTTACCTGATGTAGATATGACTTCCCAGCAGTCAAGCTTCAAGAGGCTTAGACTGTATTTTCTTTCCTCTTTTGAGGGGAAGGGGACATTTTTAGGACAAGAGGAAATGGACTTAAGTTGTGCCAGGGGAGGTTTAGTTTGAGTAGTAGGATAAAAATCCTTACTGAAAGAGTGGCTGCCCAGGGAGGTGGTGGAGTTGCCACCCCTAGAGGTGTTGGAGAAGTGTGTAGATATGGCACTTCAAGATATAGTTTAGGGGTCATGGTAATTGGGTTCCAGTTGGACTCAATGACCTTAAAGGTCTTTTCCAACCTTTTTGATTCTATGATTTTTTAAGAGGAACGTGAACTGCAGAATAAAGTCAAGAGGGGACTTGCAGAGCCCTACACCAAGGATGGATTTCCTTATGCTCCGCTCAGGTCTTGCACTGAACTGTCTCCAGCTGCTAGATCCAGGGGCTCTGCACTCAAACACTGTAGCAGTAAGTACCCATCCATCCTCAAGCCCCCCAGAACAGCCAGACAGGAAGGCTCCCAGGTCCTCCAGGAACACCACCAAGGACTTGAAATGTGCACCATTGGCTCCTGCTGCTTGCATCAACATCTGGCCACAAATTCAGCCCCAATCTATCTCAGACAGCTGTTATGTCTGGCTATCACAAACAGTTCACAAATATACTCCAGGCAGGACATGAAATTTAGTGGACTGCTTTTTGGCCAAATTCCAAATTAAAGTTCCACCAAGAAGAATGAGCAGAGGAAAGGAACTTGGAGGCTATGCAAGATGTTGATTGGTTTTGGCACTGCTTAAGAGCACTGAAGCTAGAAGGTGGTGAGGAAAGCACACAGCCACCAAGCCACTAGAAAGTTAGAAACTCTGAAAGGAATTACTCACTGTGTACCAAGAGCAACAACCTGGCTTCTCAGCTGACTAGCAAATTAGCAGCAAGAGGTGTAAAAGAAGCAGGAAGAAATGAGCAGAAGAGGAAAAAAGGCTGGTTAACCACCTAGGCTGGGCAGACATGCAGCTGAGGCCTATTTCAGTCCATCAGGCTGTGAAGTTCCTATACTTTTCCCCTTTAAGTTTGTTCTTTAACACCATCAAGAGGTAATTTTAGTTCAGTTGTATTACATGCTAATCCCAAGTCTCTACAGTGGAGGAAACTGTGAAATACACTGTTATTGTTAGGCTTCAACAGCCACGGAAGAGACCTCAGCTGGAGTTCTGTGTACAGGTCTGGAGCCCTCAACAGAGGAAGGACATAGACCTGAAGGAGAGGGTCCAGAGGAGGGCCACAAAAAGAATCAGGGCATCTTTGCTACAAGGATATGCTGAGGGAGGTGGGGGTGTTCAGCCTGGAGAAGGGGAGGCTCCAGGGAGACCTAATAGCAGCCTTCAGTACCTGAAGGGGACCTACAGGAAGGATGGAGAGAGACTGTTTGCAAAGACCTGCAGTGACAAGACAAGGGGCAATGGCTTTGAGCTGGAGAAGAGCAAATTTAGATTGGTTATCAGGAAGAAGTTCTTTACTATGAGAGTGGTGGAACACTGGAACAGGTTGCCCAGGAAGGTGGTTGAGGCTCCTTTCCTGGAGATATTCAAGGTGAGGCTCGATGAGGCCCTGGGCAGCCTGATCTAGTTGGGGAAGTCCCTGCCGGCTGCGGGGAGGTCAGACTGGATGACCTTTGGAGGTCCCTTCCGGCCTGGACCATTCTATGATTCTCTGATAAGATACACAGGCCTTCAGTTATCTGTGTTTGGGTGCAAAAACACTCTAAATTATTAAAACCAAATGAATTAAAATCACTCATTAAAACAAACAAATAAATTAAAAACTGTCAGAAAAGAGAAAAAAGTCTGTCTCAGATCATAGCAAATTCCAGCATCCTTCTACAGCTACCAGGCTACTTCTGTGATCTCTGGCAAGGAATGTCCAAGATGACCTTTAGTAGTACTCTCCTATCCCAATGTCTGTGATCTTAATGTTTTCCCTGTAACAGTATGAGCGAAGGGTGCTGCTCAATAACCCAACACAGTTACTGACTGCAGAATGCATGCCTCTGATGTAAAGGTATATGAACGACAAAAGATCTTAAATACTAGACAGCTAAATGCTGTGCAAGAGTGCAGTACCAACAAAAATGACCATAAACACTGCTAACCAACAGGCAAAGAGAAAAAGCAAAGCCAACTGGCCTCTCATCCATTTCTTTTAAGTAGCTCACAAACTACTAAAAACATAAGCACCTTTAAAAACATAGCAGTTTCTTTATTCTGGCACATGGAATTCATATGTTTCTTTATTTTGGCATATGGAAAGAATGAGGTAAGGGTGACTGATGAAGTCTCTCAGCAGCTTCACAGTCTGACCAGTGTTGATAGCACTGCACACCACAACATCTGCAACACAAGCTCTATCACTGTGCATGGAAGCTCTTGGATGTAATAACATCTCAGTTCTTGCAGCAGAATGACATGCCTGCAATACCAGGAAAATGTTCTCTTCAAAAAACCGGTTTTGTCCTTAAAAAAAAATTCTTGAATGCTACCCTAATGCTGTACCTTCACATCTCTGTGCAAGGTTGTGCTAGCAAATAATCGAATGTGGGAAACAGTAAACCCACGATTTGAACATTTCTTTCTTTACACATCTTTTTTTTTCCTAAAGATCTCCCGAAAAATTCTCTGCTGAAAAATTCTCTTCATTTTGTGCTCGTCCCTAAGGCAGATAAAGCAGGAACTCCCAAGCATAATCATGCCTGCACTTCTCCTCCTCTCTCACATGGCAATCTGTCATTCATTTAATACGCTGTAGGAAAGAAAGCCAGCTTGCTGTGGCAAGAAAGAGAAATTGTTGTTGCTTTCACAGAGAACACCTTCTTGCCTTCATCCACAGACTGCAAATAACTACAGTGACGCTTCAGGGAATGAGGAAATTGCATTACCTTTACTATTAATCCCTTTGAGTCAACCATCCATATCCTTTTGGTAGCTTCATCTTGAGATACCCCTTGTTTTTCCATAGCCATAACAACAAGGTTTGCTATCCCCAGTGCAGCCTGAGGGAAAGAGAAGAAAAGTAGTAAGTGAAACTAGAAATGAAAGAAATCCCCTGCTCATTTGTTTCCCCCACCCAGTACTTTTAGCCAAGTTTGTTGATTTTATTTGACAATAAAACTGAATCATTATTTTTTTCATAACGTAAACACTAATGAACTTTTGCTACCACTGGGTAATTAGAAACCATAATGTAGATAAATAATACAGATAAATCTTGATTTGTGTAGATAAATCACAGCATTGACAAATCTTAAGATGGCATTTACAGTGTAGGGAGCATGTTTAAACTCTACTGAAAAATGCTGAAACTAGTATTTATTCCCCATAATCACCTCAGAATGTATCAAATGTTTATTCTTCTTCAAAGTGATGTCTTGTTGATTAGATATTTTTGGTAACTTCAAGCAAAGGAAACCACACTCTACATGCCAGAAAGGAAGATGCAGTCTGGAAAGATTCTTTGCCCTTCTCTTTTTTTCCAGATGCCCATCTTTTCACCTACTGTTCATGTGTTTTGTAACTCTAGACTGGGCTGTGCTCCCAGTGAAAGCAGGGGTGACAGAAATTCTCTTATCAATTACTTTTCTGAAACATGTATCGTTCTTACTGGATTTTATGATATTTCACCCAACAGGTCAAATGTCATACAGGCACAGATTGAAAGCCAGGCAACAAAATCCAGCCAACAGACCACTCAGTATTCTAATCACCAATTCATACACGTAGTGACAGGGCTGATTCTGTTTGTTGTTCTTTATTACTCAGTTTCACTGAGCATCTAGTGGGATTCCCATTTTTTTAGTTAAGAAATAAGTAGTTTTTATTAGGAATGAGCTCCCAGAAAAGGGATGATATCTACTCTTGCCTCTTTGCAGCAATAAGCACACTGACAATACGAAGAAAAAAATAAACTATGGATTTGTTTGTCATTGAACACAGAATCACAGACCATTAGAGGCTGGAAGGGGCCTCCAGAGATCAATGAGTCCAACCCCCCTGCCAAAGGAGGCTCACAAAGGGCATTCAGCACAGGAATGCATCCAGGCAGATTTTGAAAGTCTCCAGAGAAGGAGACTCCACAACCTCCCTGGGCAGTCTGTTCAAATGCTCCATAACCCTCGCTGTAAAGAAGTTTCTACTCATATTGAGGACCATGTATCTAATGATCCTTGTCTTATTACTGTGCACTGCCAAAAAGAGCTTGGCCCCCTCCACTTGACACCCCTCAGATATTGATAGACATTTATCAGATTCCCTCTCAGTCTTCTCTTCTCAACACTAAACAGCCCCAGGACTCTCAGTCTCTCTTCATAGGGAAGATGCTCAAGTCCCCTAATCATCCTCTTGGCTCTCCCGTGGACCATCTCCAGCAGGTCTCTAGTCTCTCTTGAATTGGGAAGCCCAAAACTGGACACAGTATTCCAGGTGTGGTCTAGGGCAGAGTAGAGAGGGAGACGAACCTCCCTAGCCCTGCTGGACATGCTTTTTGATGCAGCCCAGGATCCCATTGGCTCTCTTGGCCACAAGCGCACATTGATGTCCCATGCAGAACTTGCTGTCCACCAGGACTCCAAGGTCTTTCTCCATGGAGCTGCTTTCCAGTAGGGCACCCTCTAACCTATATTGGACCAAAACCAGGGGAAGGAACTTCAGGGCAATGGACAGTCTGAATGTACAAATGTGCTGACATGCCATAGAGGGATGCAAGTTGTACTGAAAACTGCAGTCCTGATCTCAGTAGCACCAAATGTCCAATCAAAGGTATCTGGACCACACAAAGCTACATTAGTATACTACACCTGTAGTGGGGTTTGGTGACTACAGAAGGCTGGATGGGGTAACAGACTTCATGCAAGTCTAGATGACAGCTAGCCACACTGTAGGTATGTGCAACCTTCATTTGTGTGTCAGTGGCTTAGGAATTTATATTGAAAAATTAACATCAAAAAGTAATGTACACAAAAATCTTCAAAACTGAATGATCTTGACATGCTGAATACTGAAAAACTACATTTAATGATGGGGGGCGGAATCAGTGGGACCTTACTTACTACTAAATAACAATTCCTTTGGTAAATAATATTTTTCTCTTTGGTGGCCTGCTCTGTTTCCTGATCTTTCCAAAAGTTTTGGTTTTGTCATCTACAACTACCTGAGGGGAGGCTCTAGCCAGGTGGGGGTTGGTCTCCTCTCCCAGGCAACTAGCAACAGAACAAGAGGACACAGTCTCAAGCTGTGCCAGGGGAGGTTTAGGCTCGAGGTGAGGAAGAAGATCTTCACAGAAAGAGAGACTGGCCATTGGAATGTGCTGCCCAGGGAGGTGGTGGAGTCACCGTTACTGGAGATGTTTAGGAAGAGACTGGATGGTGTGCTTGGTGCCATGCTTTAGGTGATTAGATGGTGTCGGGTGATAGGTTGGACTTGATGATCTCGGAGGTCATTTCCAACCTGGTTAATTCTATTCTATTCTATTCTGTTCTATTCTATTCTATTCTATTCTATTCTATTCTATTCTATTCTATTCTATTCTATTCTATTCTATTCTATTCTATGCCTTTCCATTCTATGCCTTTCCATTCTATGCCTTACCATTCTATGCCTTCCCATTCTATGCCTTCCCATTCTATAGAATAGAATAGAATAGAATAGAATAGAATAGAATAGAATAGAATAGAATAGAATAGAATAGAATAGAATAGAATCACCAAGGTTGGAAGAGACCTTGAAGATCATCGAGTCCAACCTGTAACCACAACCTCACAACTAGACCATGGCACCAAGCGCCACATCCAGTCCCCTCTTGAACGCCTCCAGGGACGGAGACTCCACCACCTCCCGGGCAGCCCATTCCAATGACGAATCACTCTCTCGGTGAAGAACTTTCTCCTCATCTCCAGCCTAAACTTCCCCTGGTGCCTGCCTGAGATTGTGTCCCCTTGTTCTGGTGCTGGTTGCTAGGGAGAAGAGGCCAACCCTCCTGGCTACAACCACCCTTCAGGTAGTTGTAGAGAGCAATGAGTTCGCCCCTGAGCCTCCTCTTCTCCAGGCTAAACACCCCCAGCTCCCTCAGCCTCTCCTTATAGGGCTTGTGCTCAAGGCCTCTCACCAGCCTTGTTGCCCTTCTCAGGACACGTTCAAGTGTCTCGATGTCCTTCTTAAACTGAGGGGCCCAGAACTGGACACAGTACTCAAGGTGCGGCCTAACCAAAGCAGAGTACAGGGGCACAATGACCTCCCTGCTCCTGCTGGCCACACTATTCCTAATGCAGGCCAGGATGCAGTTGGCCTTCTTGGCTGCCTGGGCACACTGCTGGCTCATGTTCAGCTTCCCATCAACCAGCACCCCCAGGTCCCTCTCTGCCTGGCCGCTCTCCAGCCACTCTGACCCCAGCCTGTAGCGCTGCCTGGGGTTGTTATGGCCAATGTGCAGAACCCGGCACTTGGATGTGTTAAATCTCATGCCATTGGACTCTGCCCATCTGTCCAGCCTGTCGAGGTCCCTCTGCAAAGCCTCTCTGTCCTCCAGCAGATCAACTCCTGCCCCCAGCTTGGTGTCATCTGCAAATTTACTGATGATGGACTCAATGCCCTCATCCAGATCATCAATAAAGATGTTGAAAAGCATGGGGCCCAGCACTGATCCCTGGGGCACACCACTAGTGACAGGCCGCCAGCTGGATGTGGCACCATTCACCACCACTCTCTGGGCTCAGCCCTCCAGCCAGTTCCTAACCCAACGCAGTGTGCTCCTGTCCAAGCCATGGGCTGCCAGCTTGGCCAGGAGTTTGCTGTGGGGGACTGTGTCAAAGGCCTTGCTGAGGTCCAGGTAGACCACATCCACAGGCCTCCCCACATCCACCAGGCAGGTCACCTGATCATAGAAGGAGATCAGGTTGGTCAGGCAGGACCTATGCCTTCCCATTCTATGCCTTTCTATTCCATTCTATTGAAAGTAATTTCCAATAACTCATAGCTGAAGAGCTAAACCCTTAAATGTCAAAAAGAAAGCAGACCTCTGCAAAATGCCTTATGAAAATTGCAAGGCTTGACCAGATGATCAGAGAGTTTTCTGTAGGTTTCTATTTGAATTACAAACCAACACCAAGAGGTGTTAGTGAGCATTCCACCCATTTAACCTTCTTCCTAACTAGGCACATATGACTTGATTAAATATGAACAAAAACTTTCATAGTACAATTATTCCTGATGTATAAACACACATTACCTCTCCAGCTCCCTGGAACAACACAGTGTGATCTGATAGCCTGTTCTTGGTGATACGCAGAGCTGCAAGAAGACCTGCAACAGCCACAGATGCAGTGCCTGAAATAAAACAAATCATGAATATGTTTGGTTCTTCTGGAAATAATTACAAAGCATTGAACTTTAAATACTTGCACAGTGTGCTTTGGTAAAAGATGCAAGTACTTACAGAATCACAGAATTACTGAGGCTGGAAAAGACCTCTCAGACCATCGAGTCCAGCCTATGGCCTAACACCACCACGTCAGCTAAACCATGCCACAAAGTAACACATCCAAGCTTTTCTTAAACACCTCCAGGGATGGCAACTCCACCACCTCCCTGGGCAGTCCATCCCACTGCCTAATCAGCCTTTTTGTCAGGAAGTGTTTCCTACTATCTAACCTAAACAGCCCCTGGCACAGCTTCATACCATGCCCTCTTGTCCTGTCACAAGTTGCCTGGGAGAAGAGCCTGACTACAACTTCCTTTTAGGTAGTTGTAGAGAGTCATGAAGTCCTCTCTAAGTCTCCTCCAGGCTAAACACCCCCAGCTTCCTCAGCCTTTCCTCATCAGACTTGTCCTCCAGCCCCCTCACCAGTCTGGTCACTCTCCTCTGGACCCAGTCCAGCATCTCAAGATCCTTCCTGAAGTAAGGGGCCCAGAACTGCAAACAGTATTCCAGGTGAGGCCTCACCAGTTCCAAGTACAGGGCAGAATTCCATCCCTGCTCCTGCTGGCCACACTATTCCTGATCCAGGCCAAGATGCCACTGGCCTTCTGTGCCGCCTGGGCACACTGCTGGCTCATGGTTAGCAGCTGTCAACCAGTACTTAGGGTAATAGCAAAAAGTTCAGTGGGACTGAAGTTTGCTCTACTGTATTCTTATGAAAGTTAAACACAAATGGGAATGTCTTCAGAATAACATTAAATAATTTATGACTGATTCTACTGGATGAACATAATGTCTGGGGCATTGGAGCCATTTCAAAATGCTCTGAAGGAACAGGGTATTGAGCCCAGACAGAGCAGGGGGTTTGGACAAGATGACCTATGAGGATCCTTCCAACCTGATCCAATCTGTGAATCTGTGACTTTAGATACTGAAAAATAAGACACTGGTCTCATTCTTCAAAGAGATACACTTCAAATAAAGTAAAATACAAGGCTAAAATAAAACTTCATTTCTTACAGGGAGGTTGTAGAGCAGAACAGCAAAGTGTGAACATTTACAGAGAGGCCAAGCCAGCTGAAAGGGTAAGGTCAGCTCATTCATGGACACTGACTGTCCTACTGCATCTGAGAGCCCTCAGGACTCCAGTTTGCTGTGAAAGAGGTTCCAGCTGACTAGCAAGTAAAACTTTAGAACTACCTTTTAAATCTATTTCTGAGTTATGCCACACAGGAAAAAAGACTTAACATTCAGTTCTATCATCTAGCCTGGGGAAGCCTTTCTTCTCCAAACCAGAACCACAAAGAATGAGATACCTGTCTGTCTTTGAATGGACACATTTTGGTCCTCACTATTAATAAAATGTAGGGCAACGAAGGGATCATAAGCAGGTATCTAACCCAAGCCTGTTCACAATGGCAGGATCAACTGTGCCTCTGTGATTTCTGACAGATCTTTGTCTAACTTGTCTGACTAACATCTTTCAAATACTCCTACAATCTCCTCAGCAAGCTATTCCAGTGCTTCAACAGACTTTTTGTTGAAAGCTTCAATTCCAAATGTTGTGGGTATTTCTTCTTCTTCCATTTTGGCCTCTTGTCTTATCACAGTTATCACAGTATCACCAAGGTTGGAAGAGACCTCAAAGATCATCGAGTCCAACCTGTCACCACAGACCTCATGACTAGACCATGGCACCAAGTGCCATGTCCAATCCCCTCTTGAACACCTCCAGGGATGGTGACTCCACCACCTCCCCAGGCAGCCCATTCCAATGACGAATGACTCTCCCCATGAAGAACTTTCTCCTCACCTCGAGCCTAAACTTCCCCTGGCGCAGCTTGAGACTGTGTCCTCTTGTTCTGGTGCTGGTTGCTAGAGAGAAGAGACCAACCTCTTCCTGGCTACAACCACCTTTCAGGTAGTTGTAGAGAGCAATGAGGTCACCCCTGAGCCTCCTCTTCTCCAGGCTAAACAACCCCAGCTCCCTCAGCCTCTCCTCACAGGGCTGTGCTCTAGGCCTCTCCCCAGCCTTGTTGCCCTTCTCTGGACATGTTCAAGTGTCTCAATGTCCTTCCTAAACTGAGGGGCCCAGAACTGGACACAGTGCTCAAGGTGTGGCCTAACCAATGCAGAGTACAGGGGCACAATGACTTCCCTACTCCTGCTGGCCACACCATTCCTAATGCAGGCCAGGATGCCACTGGCCTTCTTGGCCACCTGGGCACACTGCTCGCTCATGTTTAGGCGGCTGTCAATCAGCACCCCCAGGTCCCTCTCTGTTTGGGAGCTCTCCAGCCACTCCAACCCCAGCCTGTAGCTCTGCATGGGGAAACCACTTGATGTTCAGACCACACAGATTTGTCATTGTTATGACTAGTTTTGACAGCTGAGATCATTTACTTTCTTCTCTCTCATTTCTAAAGACATTAACAAAAAAACCCCCACAACTAAGAAATGGCTCTTCTGAGGCACAACTTTGTGAACAACCATCAGGCTGA
This sequence comes from Picus viridis, assembly GCA_033816785.1. Lineage (NCBI taxonomy): Eukaryota > Metazoa > Chordata > Aves > Piciformes > Picidae > Picus > Picus viridis. The sequence goes on along the minus strand of CM066578.1, from coordinate 45,820,764 downwards.
GACACTTCCACCTCACAGAACCCAAAAGCTAGCTTGTTTCTTTCCCAGATGAAATTAAGTCTTCCTCTGGCAAGTGACAAACTGGCAAAGACCAAAAATGGCAACAGAGAGAAGTCAGATCATACTCTCAGTTTCTCTTGGTACTCCACCAAACAGTCCTCACAACTGGCAATAAAACAATCCCATCCTCTTCTTGGATGCCAAATTACTGCTTCCATTTTATATTACACAGCTGTGCTGGCAGGGGAGGAGGAGGAGGAGGAAGCCTACATAACATGACATATTCCTAAGACCATCAATCTGGTCTCCTGAAAAGGAAGGCTGAGCTGGAGCACTGTAAGGTCTTGTTTCCAACCCCTGAAGTCAGAAGCTGTGGCCACATCCTGCCCTCAGCAAAGGACTTATCAAAGAGCCAGGAAAGCTGCTCTTCAAGGGACAGAGACAAAATGAAACATGGTATATTTGTAATGAATGGGAACAAATGAATCAGGGTTGGAAGGGACCTCAAGGATCACTGAGTTCCAACCCCCCTACCATGGGCAGGGACACCTCACACTACATCAGATTGCTCAGAGCCACATCCAGCCTGGCCTTAAAAACCTCCAGAGATGAGGCTTCCACCACCTCCCTGGGCAACCTGTGCCAGTGTCTCACCACCCTCATGGGGAAGAACTTCTTCCTAACATCCAACCTGAATCTACCCATTTCTAGTTTTGCTCCATTCCCCCTAGTCCTATCACTCCCTGACACCCTAAAAAGTCCCTCCCCAGCTTTCCTGTAGGCCCCCTTCAGATACTGGAAGGCCACAATAAGGTCTCCTCAGAGCCTTCTCCTCTCCAGACTGAATAGCCCCAACTTCCTCAGTCTGTCCTTATAGGAGAGGTGCTCCAGCCCTCTCATCATCCTCATGGCTCTTCTCTAGATCCTGCTTATCTTTGTGGCTGATGGACTGATGCTATGTTTGTTAGCCAGAAAAGTGGACTGTGATGACACATTACCAGTTGGGATACGTTTACAGACTCTTATATTGGAATCAAAGAATCATAAAAGTGTTTCAGTTGGAAAAGACTGCTAAGATCATCGAGTCCAACCATCAACCTAACACCAAGAGATACGAAACATGAATAAAATATTCCCTCAAATTCAATACCAGTTAGCACTGATTATTTACACGGGATGTGAGCTATTATGAAGTGTGTGTTCATTATGAAGATGATTCAGAACAAAGGTTGTAACAGCAAAATAGAAAGGCTTATAGATTGACTATAGTGTGGCCAGCAGTAGCAGGGAAGTCATTGTGCCTCTGTACTCAGCACTGGTTGGGCCATACCTTGAGTACTGTGTCCAGTTCTGGGCTCCACATTTTAAGACAGACGTTGAGACACTTGAATGTGTCCAGAGAAGGGCAACGAGGCTGGGGAGAGGTCTGAAGCACAGCACTGTGAGGAAAGGATGAGGGAGCTGAGGTTGTTTAGCCCGGAAGAGGCTCAGGGGAGACCTTATTGCACTCTACAACTACCTGAAAGGAGGTTGTAGCCAGGTGGGGGTTGGTTTCCTCTCGCAGGCAACCAGCACCAGAACAAGAGGACACAGTCTCAAGCTGTGTCAGGGGAACTTTAGGCTGGAGGTGAGGAGAAAGTTCCAGAAAGAGTAATTGGCCATTGGAATGTGCTGCCCAGGGAGGTGGTGGAACCACCATCCCTGGAGGTGGTCAAAAAGGACTGGATGTGGCACTTGAAGCCATGGTTTAGTTGTCATGAGGTGTTAGGTATTAGGTAATAGGTTGGACCTGATGATCTCTGAGGTCTTTCCCAACCTGTTTGATTCTGTGACTTTCTAATGAATCATGATTTGCACAGAAGAACTGCTCTAAACTGGGCATTTTTTAAGTACTCCACATTGCTTTTATTCAGCCATTTGACTCTAAAAAGCATAATAACCCAGTTTATTAGATTACTGAACTCACTATTGCTGCTGCTGGCAGTGGCTGTCATCACTCCTCATCAGCAGCTTCCCTTATTCCTTCCTATACAAAGGAGGGGGCACTGCCAGTGTGAATAGCAGATCTGTTTAACCAGAACCGCTCTGACTAGCAGCGTGACCTTAAATTTCAGCCTGAACACTGGCTTGAGTCTCTGAAAAGAATCAAAATGCAACTCATATCCATCTGCCAAAGCCTCTCCACTTCTTGAAGACATTAGGAAGCAGAAGCAGAATTTCACTGTTTTTCCCACTGTCACTGCTACAGGAAGGAGAGAAATGGCTTCACCTCCCTCTCCCATAGAGCGCAGGTTAAGTTCCTTGTGTGCAGGATAAGAAAGACATTGTTCATGGATATGATTTTGAGAATCGACTCTATTCTCCCTGAATTTCTAGAAGGGTAACACCAGCAGGTTTAACAGAGGATATTTTGCTCTAAAATATCCCCTGACAGCAAATATTCCTTGACAGCAAACACTTTGTTACAGTTTTCCAGGAAGGTGAGTCACATCTTATAAAAATCTGGTAGATGTGAAATTTCAAAGCACACCATTCTTTACCAGGTCTTTGTTTTCTGTCCAAGATTCTTTAGCTTTACTTGTTACTGCAAACTGTATGACTGAGCATGGATATGTCAGTGGAAATCCTGAAGATCACAGCCTTTTGGGGTTGGCACACTTACAGTGCTTTGGAGCACACGGTCTTCTTTCAGCTGATTCAACAACTGAAGAAAAAAAGGTGAGGGGGAAGAAAGCCCCCAGAAATGTGGAACTAGACATTGATTTTTATTTGATGCAATTTAATTTAAATTAACACTTGTCCATGGCTTAAAATCTCAAAAAGTTAAACTTGTAAAGCTTGTAATCAAATATCAGTAGCTCCTTTATGTCATGTTCCCTACCTCAATTTATAAAGCTAGCAAGCAAGGAGAGGGGAGGAATTCCTGCAGCATACTACCTGAAGGGAGGTTGTAGCCAGGTGGGGGTTGGTGTCTTCTCCCAGGCAACCAGCACCAGAACAAGAGGACACAGTCTCAAGCTGCACCAGGGGAAGTTTAGGCTCAAGGCGAGGACAAAGTTCTTCACAGAAAGAGTAATTTGCCATTGGAATGTGCTGCCCAGGGAGGTGGTGGAGTCACCATCCCTGGAGGTGTTCAAGAGTGGGCTGGATGTGGCACTTGGAGACAAGGTTTAGTTGTCATGAGGCGCTGGGTGACAGGTTGGACTTGATGATCTCTGAGGTCTTTTTCCTACCTTATTGATTCTGTGATTCTACATCCTAAAATCTGAGCTATTCATTCTGGACTAAAAGATTAGGAAGTGGTAAAAGTAAAATCCATATTTCTCAATATACAACACACTAGGATTTCCATGCTAATATGGTCTTCCAAATAACACTGCCTAGAGTGCCAGGAAAAAAATCACCCCTCTCCTACCCTTACTGGGGAAGAAAGGTGAGAGTAAAGATCCTGTCTAAGCAGTGTACTCTTAGTTGCTTGTGAAGCAAACACAGTGGCTGTGGGTTGCTCAAATGGACCTTCTTAAAGAGATGGAAGCTCCTTTTCCTTGCCGTGAAGTGGCTTTTCAAGGCTTTGCATGCATGCTGCCTGGCTCTGCAGCTGCAGCAGGCAGTGCAAAGAGGGGGAAAGGCTCTAGTAAAGGAGAAATGGAGCCTGCTTAAAAGAGCAGCTATTTGGTGTATTTGAAAAGGGACACAAGAGTCCCAGAAGCGCAGGGTGGCTGAGGCTGGGAGGTCATCTGGTGCAAAGACTCTGCCAAAAGCAGGGCCACATGGAGCCAGTTGCCCAGGAACATGATGAGAATGGATTTTCTTTTTGTAACCCATAATGAGGAAAATAATTTAACAGACAAATACTTGGACATAAACCTACTTGTATATGCACACCCTTGTACATAGGTGTGGAAAGCATACAAAACTACAGGGGGTGTACTTGAAAGCACACTGATGCACAGAAAACACAGAATATTAGGGGCTGGAAGGGACCTTGAAAGATCATCCAGTCCAACCCACCTGCCAGAGCAGGATCACCTGGACCAGATCACACAGAATGCATCCAGGTGGGTCTCAAGTATCTCCACTCCAGAGAGGGAGACTCCACAACCCCCCTGGGCAGCCTGTTCCAGTGTTCTGTCATCCTCAAAGGGGAAAAAAAAATAATTCTCCTGTTTCCATGGAACTTCCTATGCCTCAGCTTCCACCCACTGCCCCTTGTCCTGTCATTGGGCATCACCCAGCTGAGCCTGGCTCCAGCCTCTTGGCACTCACCCTGCACATCTTTATAAACATTAATGAGGTCTCCTCTCAGTCTCCTCCAAGCTAAAGAGCCTCAGCTCCCTCAGTCTCTCCTCATAAGGAAGATGTTCCACTTCCCTAACAATTTTTGTGGTTCTGTGCTATAGTCTTTCAAGCAGTTCCCTGAGGTCCTTCCTGAACTGAGAGTTCCAGAACTGGACACAATACTCCAGATTTGGCCTCACCAGGGCAGAGTAGAGCGGTTTCAATATAAATTTTCCACTGTGTAATAGATAAAAGATATCTTGAATATACTGGAAGAAAGATACTCTTCACATAACCCCACAGTGTATGTCTTAATAATACCTCGTTTAAGAAAAGTTTTAGGAAGCCCAATGTCTCTTTCATAATACCACAGTCGGAAAAGTCCTCTATGATCACCAAGTCCAGTGTCACTTTGAAGCAAATGTCACTTCATATTACGAAAGAGATTTTCTACAGTTTGCACATCAGAATTTGAGATCTATGATCAGAGGGCTGGAGCACCTCTCCTGTGAAGAAGTCTGAGAGAGCTGGGGTTGTTCAGTTTGGAGCAGAGAAGGCTCCAAGAGACCTAATTGTGACCTTCCAATATCTGAAGGGGGCCTACAGGAAAGCTGGTGAAGGACTTTTTAGGGTGTCAGGTAGTGACAGGACTAGGGGGAATGGATCCAAGCTAGAGGAGGGGAGATTTAGATTAGACATTAGGAAGAAGTTCTTCCCCAGGAGGGTGGTGAGACACTGGAACAGGTTGCCCAAGGAATTGCTGGAAGCCCCATCCTTGGACATTTTTAAGTCCAGGCTGGATGTGGCTCTGGGCAACCTGATCCAGTGGCAAGTGGAATAAGTTGATCCTTGGGGTCCCTTCCAACCCTGACAATTGTGTAATTTTGTGAATTTATCAGCCATTACAGTTCATTCAAGACTGTATTTTCCAGCTCCTTGGTCAGAGAATGAATTGGAAGCCCCCTGCCCATCACAGCCACAACAGCAACAACCTTCAAACCTTTCTTACAATTCGATTTCAAAAATTGGAATTTCCAGGGACCAAATGTACCATTTCCAGTGTTAATGCTAAAAAGAACCAGTTACATCTTAAAAATGGAGAATGCTTGTGACTGAGAACTTCTGATTTCTGAGAACTGCACTGACTTAACCTTAAACTGGCAACGATCTATAACTCCCAGATATAATTTGTGTAATTATTTCAGTGGCAGCCCGCTGAGCATTCAGCAGATCTTGTAAATCAAACCACACATGGAAGATGGAATAACCATCTTCAATTATACATGCTCTGCATTTTCATGTGGGGCATTTCTTTTCATCAAAGTTTGATGCAATTAAACAGCACAGCTGTTAGACACTAATGACATCTAAGTCCATGATGGACACAAAAGTTAATTCCAACCCAGTGCAATCTCTCTGCCTAAATATTTCTGTTGGCATAAAATGCAGGCTCTGTGCCCATAAAGGGGAAAGCATTGCAGCTGTGGGCAATGAGAGAAACAGAGCTATGACACTTGAATATAACCTCACAGTATTGTACTGCATAGACAAACAGGATTTATGTAGATTGGCTTTTTCTGCATAACTTTGTAATTTTCCATTAGGGCAATTTTAAAGTATAGAGATGATGAAAAAAATCAAACCCACTGAAGTAACTGAAATAATTGTCCTGCAACAGAGGCAACAAGTTTAAAGGTATTTATGTATCCGTGTCAGCAATGACTACGAGCAACTGCCATGTGATGAGCTTTGAGAGAACCATGCGAAACAAATGCAAGGCTTCCGAGAGGTAGAAATTTGCCTTAAGCCACTGACTGTACTCAAGAAGCAAAAACTCTTTAAACAGACACACCAACACCAAGATGGGTATGGAAAGGGAGCACTATGGCATCCTGCTCTGCTCCAGCTGCTCCAGCTGACAGGCAGGCAGGCATAACCCAAGCCAGTCCCTCCCATGACCGGGATTTCGGCCACTGAAATCTGGATCTGTACCTATGAGTTCTTTAATCAATCTTAATGGCAGGGAAAAGTTAGCTTCTCCAAAGGAATATTCAACTGTGAATCCCAACCCTGCCATCATACCATTAAAAACTGAACATCTCTAAGGATGGCTAAAGAAGTTTAGCACCCTCCATCCTCATTTATCAGGTGAATGATCCTTAGAGATTATAGAGCTAGAATCACAGAATCATAGCATCATCAAATGGAAGGGTGGGTGAGACACTGGCACAGGTTGCCCAGGGAGGTGGTGGAAGCCTCATCCCTGGAAGTTTTTAAGGCCAGGCTGGACGTGGCTGTGAGCAACCTGCTGTAGTGTGAGGTGTCTCTGCCCATGGCATGGGGGTTGGAACTAGATGATCCCTGGGGTCCCTTCCAACCCTGAAAATTCTGTGATCTGCTTTAATCTCTTAGAAACTCCACAAGCATTGATGGACATCACCCGTAAGTCTCAGATATTGTTGATGAAAATATCAAAATGCCCACAGGTACAAGTTATACTGCAGGAGCTGAGTAAATTAAAAGACTGCATGTTGTGTACACTGCTAGGGAAGACTGGTATCTGCTGTGGCAGGTCAGTCAAAAGCCAAATGGCTACTTTCCAACAGTTTTGAACATCAAGAGACCTCCTTCCAAGGTGCACCATAAAGAATGCCGTGATTCTAAAAACGCCTGTGGAAACAGTGGAGGCTTTTTCAGCTTCGTTTGCCCATGTTTGGTACACTTCTGATGAAAAGCTTCCTTTCCATTTTCAAACAGCTACATTCTAGTTCATTCTCTTTCTCATTTGGGATGAGGATTTTTATCTTGCAAGGAAAGAGAATTCCCTATGGAATTCTAAGCAACGCGGGAAAATTCCATCTGCTGTTTGGTCTGCTGGACTGGACTGTCGTAGTCATGGCTACACTCAGACCCAGGAGGGTAAGAAGCACCATGCTGCTTACAAAGGGAAATGATATTTTATTTCCCATCTGGGAGTTCGTCCTCCATAATCTGTTTCAAATGCAGGAGTAAAACTCAGCCAGGCTTGTAACAGAAACATAGTGGATGTGGCTCGCCAAATTCCTAACATCAGAAAGACAAGGGCTATTTGAATTCACCACCATGTCTTAAGTCCCTGAAAGAAGACTTAGATCTCAAGAATGACTTCTGGAAAACTCAAGCTCCCCATCCTTGGCTTAAAGTGTCACTGCAAACTGAAATCAAGACAGCTGAACTCTTATTTTTGATCTTGCCACTCTTGAAGACCTCCATCCACCCAAGGAAACATGAGGAGGTAAGAGACAGCTGAGTTCCCAGGGCCCTCCTTTGGTACCCCTATCCAGCAGCTTTTTTGATGGGAGCCAGTGCACTTACTGCCCTAGGGAAAGTTATTTTCCAGTGCTTGTTTCCTGACAGGAAATAAGGCAACCCAAGGAGCAGCATCTGCCTTTTCAGCCCTGCTTGTCTTTGTTCTCAAGGAAGGGAGAGGATGCCTGTCTAGACTGAGCACTGGGGGAATCCTCCTTGCTGACTTTTTCCACCCTAGATCTTTTCCTTTCGCCAAGTCCTACAAATGTTCAGATGGGAAAGCAAAACCAGGGGGATATTACCCTCTAAAACTGAATGCAGTCCTTAGACTTCAAAGAACATTAGAAATGTATCTATTTAACTGAGTTGAGAGTTTAAGAACTGAAATACAGTTGGACATTTAGCAAGCAAGCTCTGTCACATGAAGAAACAATGAGGCAGTTGTCACTGCAGTAACAAAAAAACACCCTGAGGGAAGTATAGTTCAGGTTTAAGCTTTGACATTTGCCCAAAGATTGCGGGTTAATAATTCACACAATCATAGAATCAATAAGGTTGGAAAAGACCTCAGAGATCATGAGGTCCAACCTATCACCCAGTACCTCATGACCAACTAAACCATGGCACCAAGTGCCACATCCAATCCCTTTTTTAACACCTCCACGGATGGTGACTCCACATGGAGTCACATGGCTAACAACTCTCTCTGTGAAGAACTTCCTCCTCACCTCGAGACTAAACTTACCCGGGCACAGCTTGAGATTCATATGGGAAAGCCATTCACACACCAAACTACTGAAAAAAAGCCTTGTGAGGGTGAACATCTAAATAAAGCATGAGACATACCTGAGAGAAGAGAGATTAAGAGCAAAGAGGGCTCACCAGAAACCCATGCTGAGGAAAACCAAAGCAAACTGTGACCTGGACTGAACCTCTTCAAATATCACAGGAAAGCTGAAAGACTTCCCCCCCGCCTTCTCTCTGGTACATCAGTGAAGACTAAATTATTTTCTGGTTTGTGTGCATAAGAAGAAAGAAGACAAGAGAGTTTGTTACCTTGAATGTCATCATTGAATGTGCAGTACTTGTTCCGGTACTTGTGCAGGAGGCGGAATGCGTTAGCGTTAGCAAAATCCTCAAACTGAATGAGGCAGTTCATGCCATACCTGGGAAGACAGGAGAAACAATGGGCATTCCAGTGAAAAGAACATACCGTTGTATTCAGAAGCCAGTAACATGTGTGGTCAGATCTTGAATACAAGTATAATGTGATACAGACGTCTGCTAATATTTTCCCATTCTGTTCTGTATCTTTACATTCATATGAATGACCTAGAAGGCATAATTAGGCTAAGATATAAATAAGAATAAATGATTGGGGAAGAGCTCTTCATCTCTCTGCAGACATGAATTTACAGAATTAACCAGGTTGGAAAGGAGCTTTGAGATTATCAAGTCCAACATATCACCATCTAATCAACTAAACCATGGCACCAAGTGTCTCATCCAGTCTCTTTTTAAACACTCCTTAGGCAGCCCCTTCCAATGGCCAGGCTCTCTTTCTGTGAAGAATTTCCCTACAAGATCAAGCCTAAACCTCCCCCTGCACAGCTTGAGACTGTGTCCTCTTGTTCTGGTGCTGGTTGCCTGGGAGAGGAGACCAACCCACCACCTGGCTACAACCACCCTTCAGCAGTTGTAGATGGCAATAAGGTATCCCCCGAGCCTCCACTTCTCCAGGCTAAACAACCCCAGCTCCCTCATCCTCTCCTCAGAGGACATCTCAGGAGAAGTCTTCACTGAGCAATCAGCTAGTGGACAAAACCCCAAACAAACAAAACCAAACAACTATCCCCCAAAAGAAGTCAGTTAAAAGGTAACATATTCAGAACATGGATTTTGTTTTATTGTCATTCTGCAGTTCAGAAGCATGGCATCACTCCCAACACGATATTCAACCATTCTTATTAAGAGTTACTGATCAGAAACATGGTTAACCTAGACAAAGGATAAACATATCAAGGTCCTGCATCTTGGTTGGGGCAATCCCAGGCACTGATATAGGCTGGGCAGGGACTGGCTCGAGAGCAGCCCTGAAGAAAAGGACTTGGGGGTCCTGGGGGATGAGAAGCTCAACAGGAGCCAGCAGTGAGCACTTACAGCCCAGAAAGCCAACAATATCTGGGGCTGCATCAAGAGAAGCATAGCCAGCAGGTTGAGAAAGGTGATTCTACCCCTCTGCTCTGCTCTGGTGAGATCTCATGTGGAGTACTGCATCCAGTTCTGGAGCCCCTGTTACAGGAAGGATCTGGAGGTGCTGGAAAGTGTCCAGAGAAGGGCCACAAGGATGATCAGAGGACTGGAGCTCCTCTCCTACGGAGACAGACTGAGAGAGTTGGGGCTGTTCAGTCTGGAGAAGAGAAGGCTCCAAGGAGACCTAATTGTGTCCTTCCAGTACCTGAAGGGGGCTACAAGAAAGCTGGGGAGGGACTTTTTAGGGTGTCAGGGAGTGATAGGACTAGGGGGAATGGAACAAAACTAGAAATGGGTAGATTGAGATTGGATCTTAGGAAAAAGTTCTTCCCCATGAGGGTGGTGAGACACTGGCACAGGTTGCCCAGGGAGGTGGTGGAAGCCTCCTGCCTGGAGGTTTTTAAGGCCAGGCTGGATGTGGCTCTGAGCAACCTGCTGTAGTGTGAGGTGTCCCTGACGATGTCAGGGGACTTGGAAGTACATGATCCTTGAGGTCCCTTCCAACCCTAACAATTCCATGATTCTATATGAGAACACTTTAAGGAAGGAAAACATTAGCTACAAGTCTGAATCCAGTTACACTTGGCTAACATACACTAAATGTTGGGGTCCTGAAGTGGGCCTACAAGAAGACTGCAGAAGGTTTGTTTACAAAGGCCTGCAGTGATAGGATGAGGGGCAATGGTTTGAAATTAGAGAAGAGCAGATTTAGATTAGACAAGGTCTTTACCAGGAGGGTGGTGGAATACTGGAACAGGTTGCCCAGGGAGGTGGTTGAGGCCTCATCCCTGGAGATCGTCAAGGTCAGGCTCAACAAGACTCTGATCAAGCTGATCTAGTGTAGAATGTCCCTGCTCACTTCAGGGGGTTGGACTAGATGACTTTTGGAGGTCTCTTCCAACCCAAACCATTCTATGATACTCCAGATTCCTAGCACTAGAGTCATATGCCAATATCTAACAAGTAAGAAATTGCCCTGCTATGCCAATAAGGTTGAAAGTTAATAACAAATTACATTCATGTAATATTCCTAGTGTGCACTTTATCATGGCCCCAGCTCTGGGTTCTTTGCTTCATGCTCCCACATGGCATTTTAAAATAGTTTCTTAAAACAAAACCAAAACTGAAATAACCCACAAAACCTCAAAAAACCCAAAGGCATTTCTAGACAAAAGCTATGCAAAGCCTGAATTCAAGCTCACAGCAGACTGGCAACAAGGAGAAAAAACCCAACACACCTATAACTTGAATATTGTCAATCTCATGGGGGGGGGAAACATAACAGGAAACCATGGTAAGTTTATAGAATTAGTTTTTAAACTGCTTGTGCAATTTTGGGTCTGGATGTATCACAAACCCTGAATAATATTAGAAGAAAAGTTCTTAGAAGCCCCATTATTTAAGTTTTGAATATTTAAACACTTAAAACTTGAATCAATGGCAATTTGCACAGACTGTTTGATTAAAACTTATAAATACAATTGCAGTAAGGTGTGGCTATGAAATTATTGCCACTAGTGTCTAACAGGGCAAGATCTCAACAACACACACCCTGTTTGAGTTAAAAGGGTTTTTTTTCCTTATCTGCTATCAGCATAAATGCAGGTGAGACAGACAAGCAGTTCCTGCCTCATCCAGAAAAGCGATACAGAATAGAATCACAGAAACATTCAGGTTGGAAAAGACCCTCAGGTCACAAGGACCAACCCAGAACCCTACTCTACAAGGGTCACCCCTAAACCATAGCCCCAAGCACCACATCCAAATCACCTTGAAATACATCCAGGCCTGGTGACTCAGCCACCTCCCTGGGCAGCACATTCCAAGGCCTGACCACACTTTCCATGAAAACTTGTTTCCTAATGTCCAGTGTAACCTTACCCAGCCCAGACTGAGGCTATTCCCTCTTGTTCTATCACTAATTACCTGTGAGAACAGATCAGCCTCAACCTCTCCACCATATCCTTTCAGGGAGTTGTAGAGAGCAATGAGGTCTCCCCTCAGCCTCCTCTTTTCCAAACTAACCATCCCCAGCTCCTTCAGCTGTGCTTCATCAGATTTATTCTCCAGACCCTTCCCCAGATTTGTTGCCCTCTTCTGCACTGGTTCCAGCACTGCCACTTCTCTCTTGTATTGAGCTGCCCCAAACTGGACACAACACTCAAGATTAGGCCTCACCAGGGCTGAGTACAAGGGGACAGTCACCTCCCTGCTCCTGCTGGACACAGCATTTCTAATGCAAGCCACAAGGATGCCACTGGCTTTCTTTGCCGGCTGGGCACACTGCTTGCTCCTATTCAGTTGCTTGTCCATTAGAAGCCCCAGGTCCCTTTCTGCTAGACAGCATATCCTGAGCAGTTCAGCAGAAGTCATCTACTCTGCTGTTAACTGAGTTTCTCTTTGGACCATACACGTGTTTGGCAAGCAAAGCCAGCAACTTTTTCAAAGAAGCACTACAAGAATTCCTGTGACTGAATTTCCATGGCAATCCCACAGTTACAGCCACACTGCAATTAGTCAAAATGACTGAGATTCCACTGGCAGGAATGGTAATCCCCACGGAAAATGAATACACCTTCGGGTTTTATGGAAAAACCTGGACTTCTTCAGCAGCATGATCACAGGCAAGTGCTTGAAAGAGAACGTGAGGAGTCGGTAATGCAGTAGTTTAAAGCACAACAGGGTTGGAATAAGAAGCTGGAGATACTTGAAAAACTTTCATTTAAAGTTCTAACCTGATTCAGGATCTGACATGAATTTCTGTGAATCCAGAAGGGTCCAGGAACTAACAGTTGGGTAATATTACCAAACTAATGAGATTACCATTCTGGAATCCTGGAGCTTGGTTAGAAGTGTTTCTTGGATGTCACTGAGTCCATGTCTGTTTCTTTAGTTGACCATATATATAACATTCCATTTTCTCATCTGTGTTTGATTTTTCTCTTTTTTTTTTTCTCACCCACTGCCTTAAGTAGACACAAATCAAACACCCTCTGCATTATATTAAATCAGTGTCCCTGTAGGAAACACTCATCCTATCCTGGGCAAATCTTCCATGCTAACTCTCTGAGCAAGATATCATGGCTGTTTAATTAAAATGGAAAAAATGCAGGCAGTCTAATTCTGGGCACCCGGTATTTTGGTAGCGCAGCACAAAACCTTTTCTAAGCAGCATTCTTATTCACTGACAGCATTGCACATAACACCCAGGTGAAATCATAGAATGGTTTGGGTTGGAAGGCACCTCCGAAGGTCAGCCAGTCCAACCCCTCTGCAGTCAGCAGGGACATCCTCAACTAGATCAGGTTGCCCAGAGCCCTGTGGAGCCTCACCTTGAATATCTCCAGGGATGGGGCCCCAACCACCTCCCCACACACCCTGTTCCAGCTTTTCTTTAATTTGCTCAGGTTTGTAGTATTCAAAAGAGCATTCAACATGCCCTGCATATCAACCACCTCAACCTGTTCCACTGTTCCACCACCAACACGGTCAAGAACTTCTTTCCTAATATCCAATCTAAATCTGCTCTTCTCTACTTTGAAGCCATTGCCCCTCGTCCTGTCACTGCAGGCCTTTGTAAACACTCTCTCTCCAGTCTTCTTACAGGCCCCCTTCAGGTACTGGCAGGCTGCTATTAGGTCTCCCCAGAGCCTCCTCTTCTCCAGGCTGAACAACCCCAGCTCCCTCAGCCTGTCCTTGTAGATGAGCTGCTCCAACCCCTGATCATTTTCGTGGCCCTCCTCTGGACCTCCTCCATCAGGTCTATGTCCTTCCTCTATTGAGGGCTCCAGAGCTGGACACAGCACTGCAGGTGACATCTTACTAGAGCAGACGCAAGTGGCAGAATCACCTCTCTCCATCTGCTGGCCAAATCCTGGGACGTTAGTGCTTCCCATGACCAGTAGCACCTCCTAAGATCTGTGAGGTCTATGTCCTCAAAGAAGTCTAATCAGATCCAGTCACTGGGTACTCAGGATAGACAAGAAATGACCCAGTGTTTCTCTGCTTGGAGTATTCTCATACTCTAAACAACTAACAGATGAAGTGAAACAAAATATGGTCTCTGGCATTCTACAAAATCCCCTTGGAGTAATGAATTGGCTACAAAGGTGCTGCACGGTTCTGGAAGCAGTGACCATACCAAAACAGCTGTTCATTCTTCTATGACTTCCATACCTTCCTATCACAATCACTTCCCAGCAGAGTGTTGAGCCAAAACCTACAATGATATTCACAGCCAACAGCTCAGTTCCACTTTCCTTCCTGTATCACTCTGCAATAACTTTCCACCCCTAATGCACTCTGATGGATGGGTTTAGGTTGTGGTTTCTCCAGTGTAAAGGGAAATAATTTGAATCAGCCCTCAGGAAAGTAGAACATATCCTCTCTGCACCTCATACTCTACTGTCATCACAAATATTCAGTTTGGAACTGCATCTCATCATAGGTGTGTAAGGTAGACAAATGACTGCTGGATGAGAACAGAGCTTTATTGCTTGCTCATTAAATCCTCTTCTGCCTTCCAAGCCACTTGAATTCCAGCAACTCTGGGCCACTACAGTGCTGCAATTCACATTATCTACCAAATATTGTGGAAGGAGTGACAAAGTGACAAGTCTTAACATCAATGCTTGACACAGATATGGCACAGATTAACTTCACTGAGTTCCCTCTGATGGCACAGAGTGACTGATCAGGTAGGTCCAGAAGCAAGTAACAGATTTGCTACACACACACACAAAATCATCATATTTTAAACCACCACGGAATGGTTGTGTTTGACTGTTCCAAGGCACACATTAAGAGCAAAAGGCCTACAGTTGAGAGCCAGCAGCTGCAGGTGGGTAAAGAAGATTAGGAACCAAAATTACATGGAACTGTCCAAGTATAGATGATTAAAAACAGTTTAAGAGATATTTCTCCATAATTTAAAAGCTGACTACATATCATAATAGCAGATGGACTAGATGATCTTTCAAGGTGCCTTCCAACCCCTGACATTCAGTGATTCTGTGAAATAGGAGTGTTGACCTGTGTGCTGCTTATCTAAGCAGCTACACTTGATCATCATATAGCTCAGGAGAATTTCACCTTCCTATTTGAAATTTTAAGGCATACACATTTAAAATCACAGAATTGTTAGGGTTGGAAGGGACCTCAAGGTACATCTAGTTCCAAGCTCCCTGCCATGGGCAGGGACACCTCACACTACAGCAGGTTGCTCACAGCCACAGCCAGCCTGGCCTTAAAACTTCCAAGGATGAGGCTTCCACCACCTCCCTGGGCAACCTGTGCCAGTCTCTCACCACCCTCATGGGGAAGAACTTCTTCCTAACATCCAATCTCAATCTACCCATTTCTAGTTTTGTTCCATTCCCCCCAGTCCTATCATTACCTGACACCTGAAAAGTTCCTCCCCAGCTTTCTTGTAGCCCCCTTCAGATACTGGAAGGCCACAAGAAGGTCTCCTCAGAACCTTCTCTTCTCCAGACTGAACAGCCCCAACTGCCTCAGTCTGTCCTCACAGGAGAGGAGCTCCAGCCCTTTAATCATCCTCATGGCCCTTCTCTGGATACATTCCAGCATGTCCAGATCCTTCTTGTAATAGGGGTCCAGAACAACGTAACCTAAAATCATTTTCCTTTGAACTTGTCACCAACAACAGTCATGGCAGCTAGCAGACATTATATAAGGCTACCATGCTGCAAACATGTGTCACACATCTTTCACACTCTATCACTTTCGGGAAACAAAGACATTTCTCCAGCTATCTGCTACTTCACTCTGGTGAGACCTCGTCTGGAGTACTGCATCCAGGTCTGGAGCCCTCAAGGACATGGACCTCATGGGGCGGATCCAGTGGAGGACCAAGAAAGTGATCAGGGGATCGGAGCACCTCTGCTATGAGGACAGGCTGAGAGAGCTGCAGGTGTTCAGCCTGGAGAAGAGTAGGCTCCAGGGAGACATAATAGCAGGCTGCCAGTACCTGAAGGGGATCTACAAAAAGAATGGAGAGAGTCTGTTTACAGAGACCTGTGGTTATAGGACAAGGGACCATGGCATCAAACTAGAGAAGAGTAGATGTAGATTAGATGTCAGGAACAGGTTCCTTACCATGAGAGTAGTGGAACACTGGAAGAGGTTTCCCAGAGAGGTAGTTGGGGCCTCATCCCTGGAGATATTCAAAGTGAGGCTCAACAGGGCTCTGGACAACCTGATCTAGTTGAAGATGTCTCTGCTCACCGCAGAGGGGATTGGACTGGATGACCTTCAGAGGTCTCTTCCAACCCAGCTCATTCTGTGATTCTATGACTGCATGACACAGGAATACACTAGGGATAATTGGGGAAAGGGAAAAAAATTGTCATCAAGTATGGAAGGCAAAATGCTGGACAAGAGATCAAAAAGAACCATCCCAGTGAACAACGTGTGGTTGCCAGAAAACACTGTTTCTACTACTTCTCCCAATTTGCAACATATTTTGTGTGGCAGTCTTAGCTTGATTTCCCCCATTTATAAATTAGTTCATACTCAATTCCCTGTCACAACAACATTAATCTTTCACAACATTCTACAGATTATATCTTTATGTAACAGGCTGGAGAAAAATGTCCACAGCTCTTTAACAATCCCAAACATATAGCATTAGCATTCTGGCAACCCAGCATTCTTAAGAAGCTCAAACAAGGAAAACCCTCAAGAATCTAGTGGGAGCTATAAAAGTTTGGGCATCATTCTGAATATAAACCATATGATCAGCAAGATCCATGCTCACTCCTACAGCTAAGAAACTTTTCTGGAAATATAGTTGGCTCATTTGTTCTTACTGCCAGCTCTTGCTTTGGACAACTTCCCGCAAGAACAAGTTGTTGCTTTTTAGGTTTTCAGAGCTTCCAAAATTCTGGTTTATTATTCTCCCTCTGTTCATGTGGGCCTGGAACTGGAAAAGTCTTGGAAACCATGAAAAGTGGTTGCTGCCACCCATTCCTCAGAAGGAGCAAAACCAAAATGATAGCAACAGCGGCATTCTCTCCCTTGCCTCATGCGTCATGCAGCCGCTCCACCAGCCAGAACCATTTATAGTGCACCAGGATGATGTGGAAATCAGCTCCTTGCTTCCCACTCCAAACACTCTAAGCTTCTTCGTTTCCATGCATCCCACTGTTCAAAACAGATGTAAAGCATAATGGCTACTGCTATTAACTCCTCTTTGTGCCAAGGCTTTCATGAAAGAATGCCTTCCCTCCTGACTGCTCTTATGACCTGGACACCTTCTCTTCCTGCTCTCCCCCAAGTTACCTAACTTCATTTCATCAAGCAAATAAACTGCTGCAGAGAGATCATCCATCCATCCATTCATCCATCCATCCATCCATCCATCCATCCATCCATCCATCCATCCATCCAAGCACCAGTTCCACTACAGTTTTAACTTGCTGCTTAAATTCAACCAAATTTGACCACAGGGGATAAAGTTTTCCACAATCATTGCTACATATTTTTTCTGTGGAAAAAGGTGGCCAAGATGAGAACCCCTCCAGCAAGCACCACAGCCATTCTGCAGCAGATGTTACTACTCATGCTGCCTGTGTAACATCCTGATGTGCTGCAGCTGCACAGGACAGAAATCAGAAATCTGTCCAAGGTGTACTGGGCTCTTGCCAGTGCTCCAATGCAAACACTTTCTCAGAAGAGGTATCCCTAAATTTCAGATAACTTTGTCCCTCTGTCCTGAATTGGACCAGGAAGTCAGAGACAGGACATTCGGAACAGGAAGAGATTTTCTAAGGAACTTAATAGAAACTGTCATCAGCATCTCTGCTTTCCACATGAATGACTCCATTTAATCCCCACCCACCCCCTGCAGGCTGCCACTGTTCTTTATTTTATCTACAGAAAGCATTTAATTTCTCAGGAGTATTTTTCATAGACATTCTCTCTTTCCAAACCAGATCCTGCCCTGTACATATCCAAGCTAGGCAAGGGATTAGAGGACATAGCGGCATTTAGTACCCACCCTGCTACCAGCAGCAGACCCTTGCTTCCCTTATGTTCTTCCTAAGGCAATATTATACTACAAAAACTGTCCATGTTACAATTCCCTGGCATGGTCACAGTGCTACAGTGTCTGCAGTGCAGCCCTGCTTTGTGACTGTGCTTCTAACACCCTGCTTCCTCTTTCCCTCTTCAGAACAGGTTTGGTGTTTATCTACAGGGTCATCTCCACAGATTTTCTATGACTGGAGCAGTGAGGAGAATGGGCTGGAGATAGCTCATGATTTCCCCCTTTTTCCTCCTCCAGCCAACAGCACTGTTACATGTGTGGACTCCACAGGCTTTGGGAATATCAAGGTTTAGGAGAAGAGCAGTGGTGAATGAAGAGCTTGTGCTTGGTGGTCTTGGAAGTTATTACTTGTAAGCAGGGAGGCAAAACCACATCCTGTCCAGTCAGGCATTATACATGTAAAGGGCTTCATTTACACCAAAAGGTAATGAAATTGAAAGCTTTTGTGGTACACTAACAAACAATTGCTACAAGAAAAGATGGTTTAGTTTTTAACTTAATTATTCATCATCTTGGTTGCATCACACCCTGCAATGAGGACACTTGCTCTTTAAATTAATGTCTTAGAAGTCCATCTTTCTGAACTATTAAGTTGGAAAAGCTTCTAAACATACCTTGTCTAATTTTGTGTGCAATTTAAAAGTGCTGTTAAAGGATTAATAACAACAGTCACTACAGAACCTGAACTAGCTTTCTTCAACTTCAATAGCTATCAGATTTCTCAGGGCTGTAAAATACCAAAGGCTCTGAATTAATCAGCCAGAAGTTACTGCAGCTGTAAAAATTACTTTCTTCTTGTTTATTTTGAATTTAGATTTTTGTTCTAAAGCACTTCACAAAACAATGCTGTCAGCTACTGGAAATGGGAAAGAGCAACCCCATGGACCTGTTGAAGAGCAGTGAAGGGGAAAAGGACCTGGGGGTCATTGGGTCCTAGTGGATGGAAGGTTGACCATGAGCCGGCAATGTGCTCTTTTCCCTTCAATTGTTAAACATGAGCAGTACTGGATAGATCACATGAATATTTACATCCTGATGCTTTGTGCACACAGGTGTGAGATGAGTAGAATCAAGTTCAGAGATTCTCTAGCATAAAGCCACCTGTCTCTTCCATAAGATCTTGAACTGAGGGATGTCAAAATTTCCCATGTTGCACTGTGCCAGTTTGCCTCCTCTCCACTGTGAAGCAGACCCTCTCATCAGGAAGGTGACTGGATCACACAGTACTGAGGTACAGGATAATGTAGGTTATACAAATAAATCAGGCATCTGAAATTTCACAGTCAGACATGAACCAAACTCTTGCACTCAGTTCTTGACGTACACGAACATCAGCCTCCCCAGGCTGCCATGAAAAAACCCTACCACATAAACTTCCACAAACACAGGGGTATGTGAGCTTGGTGGATGTGTTTGTTAAATCTGCAGAGGAATAAAACTATATTGCAAATTTTTTGTAGCTTTCCTCCTTAAAAAATATTCCACATGGATTCCAAGTAAACAGCAAATTGAATTCTGTGACGTATCCTCATGAATTTGTATTGGTTCCCTTGTTACCTGATCCTGACCCCACCTAAGCCAAAAGTAAAACTCCAGGAGCCTGAAAATTTAATTCTATCTCCCCTAGTTATTCTACTGCTTTTTCTAATGTTACCACTTAGCTGCCTTAACTGTGACTTAGACCAAAGAACCATCTCAAATTACCTTCAGCTTTATATTCACTTAGATGAGTGCAGATTTGAGACAGATGATCTGAGATATATTTTTTTCCCCCTCCTTTTCAGCCTCTTCACTTCTTTAGAGACTTGGCACTGTGACACTTCTGGCTGAAGGAGGAAAGAGGACTGAATAGAAGGATTGGTCAAGTGTCTGAGCAGGCTACATCAGAAAAACAGAGAATCAAGAAAAAAATCCATCTCAGCTGGAAATAGCAAGCAGCTTTATTCATGAATCTTCATCTGTAGCTACCCATGTGTCACGTGTGCTGGTGGATGAGAAACTCAGGATGAGCTGTCAGTGTGCACTTGCAGTCCAGAAAGCCAATCACATCCTGGGCTGCATCACGACAACTGTGGCTAGCAGGTCGAGGGAGGTGATTCTACCCCTCTGCTCCAACCTGGTGAGACCTCACCTGGAGTACTGTGTCCAGTTCTGGAGCCTCTATTACAAGAAAGATCTGGACATGCTGGAACATGTCCAGAGAAGGGCCATGAGGATGATTAGAGGGCTGCCGATCCTCTCCTATGGAGACAGAGAAAGTTGGGATGCTTCAGTCTGGAAAGTAGAAAACTTTGAGGAGACCTTATTGTGGCTTTCCAGTATCTTAAGGGGACTTAGAAGAAAGATGCAGGTAGTGATAGGACTAAGGGGATTGGAGCAAAACTAGAGATTCAGATTGGATATTGGGAAGAAATTCTTCACCATGAGGGTGGTGAGACATGGGACCAGGTTGCCCAGGGAGGTGGTGGAAGCCCCATCCTTGGAGGTTTTTAAGGCCAGGCTGGATGGGGCTCTGAGCAACCTGATGTAGTGTGAGGTGGAATTAGATGATCCGTGAGGTCCCTTCCTACCCTGACAGTTCCATGATTCTAGGATTCCATGATTCTATGTCTTGCCCTCCTAAAATATAGAGTGGTCCTCAGCAAGCCCTTCATGTTCACTTTTCAGAGTAGCTTTCTACTAAACAGGAAAAAGAACTGTTGTTATCAGTGAAGGAGCATCCAAACTACAGCTGCACTACACGATAAATCACCCTGCACAGCTTCAATAGTTTGAATCTGGTTTCAAATGGGTGCTTCCCGGTCGCTTTGTAGCTGCAATCGTGAAACATTTGTTAGAAAGCCATTGATTATTACTGTCTAGTTTAGATTGTCAGGGATTTTACTTAGCCAAGAAAAGCGTCAGAAAGCCACCCTGTGCTGGCACTCACCTGCACATATTACAAGACTTTTAATGTTCTAAGTTTTCTCAAAAGTTATCAAACCCAAGTGTCTTAGTTTAGAGAGTGAGACAGATGCTCTTTTTCCTCTTCCAAAAGGGGCAAAAGGAAAACAGTCAGAGCATCAGATAGCATTGGAAGGTTTAAATGGAACTGCTGTTCAGAACCACATACAGCAATACAAAGCACATAAAATACACAAAAATCCGTAGTCCGGGTTTAACACAGAACCCAGTTAAGCCAAAGCTTCACACAAACCTTCCTTTAAACCAGGCAAACAAACCCAAGCCTTCACGCTCCCCCACTGCTACCAAGTCTCTCTTTCTCCCCATATCAAACCAATGGGATGTGGCAAAAATTCAGCTTGGCAGCTCCAGCCCCCAATTAGGCCACTCCAGGCCTAATTGGCAGCATTGCCAAGGCCAATACCAGGCCTCCCTTGCAGTAGATAACAGCCTGTGTGTCCTTCCTGGGAGGAGAGAGGGAGGGATAAAAAGGGAAGAAAACTGAAACTGCAGCCAGTTTTATAGGGATGCAGGTCTTATGGGAATGAAATACAAACAATTACACTCTCCCAGTCCACCTCCTGGACCTTTCCAGCCTCTGGAGGTCTGTAACTTTGTGGTTCTTGAAGGCACCTAGCCTCTAAACCACCACACCAAGTTCAGCAGCACTTATTCAAGTGCTACTCAGTGATCAACAGCATCATAAGGCTGTCACAGCAAAGTCCTCCATAGATATTCTAGGATGAAAGGTACCATGTTATATACATCACTACTCATAATTACTGCAATTAGTGGAGCTGTCTATTCCGAGAGGCCAAGAATCCTCAATCTGGACAAAAAATGTTTCCCTGGGCAAGTTCTCAGATTTCTGTATTAAAATGCAAGCTGCACTTGGAAAGGGTAAAGGTTCTCATTTGGCTGCACAAATTAGATTTGCACTGACTGTGTGTACCACTAAGGTGGTATTTTGCTTAAAAAAACTGCACCCTAAAACAAAGGATGCAGCTGGAGAGCCACATTAATACAAAGCCTGGGGCAGCACAGCACAGCTGCTCTTTTCCCCTGCTACTTAAGGTATAATGAACAGATGGAAATCTCTCTTGCACCACTGACAGCCTTCACCTTGACTCTTAAAAGGCAAAGCAGTAATGGCCTTTCAGAAATGTCAATCACAGGTTGGTAACAGGAATCCTTCAAGTCTTTCCAACAGATTAAATACACTCCATAATCTTTGTAGTGTTTGATCATCTATGAAATATTCCTTTCCATCCCCAAGTTCTCAATCATGTTTTTAAGGCATTCAAATAACTTATGTACCTGCAATACAAATTATAGCTGACTGTTGTATGCTACACCAAAGAAGTGAAGAATGCAGAATTTAAGGAAGAAGGAACTTACTGTTTTCAAAGCATTACTTAGACAGCATGCTGTTTGACTTGAGGAACTGTGACTATTACAACTGAATATCACAGATCACAGAATGGTTGAGGACTGGCAGGCACCTCCAGAGTTCATCTCTTCTACCCTGCCCTGCTCAACAGGGACAGCTAAAGTCGGGCATGTAGAACCACATCCAGAAAGCTTTCAGTTACCTTCAGTGATGGAGCCTCCACAATCTCTTTGGGTAACCTGTACAAATGACCAGTCACCCTCTCAGTGAAAAGTCTTTTTCTTAAGCTTTTCTTACACTTGAGCACAATATTCATGGCTAATATTCTCTTGTCTTGTCACTAGGCACAACCTAGAAACAGTCTGGCTCTGTCTTCACTGTATTACCCTTTCCAGTATTTGTACACACTGATGAGATCCCTCTGAGCTGCTGCTTCTCTAAACAGCTCTCAGACTCTCTTCACAGGAGAGATAGACTCATAGAATCAATAAGGTTGGAAAAGACCTCAAAGATCATCAAGTCCAACCTGTCATCCAGGACCTCATGACTACTAAACCATGGCACCAAGTGCCACATCCAATCCCCTCTTGAACACCTCCAGGGATGGTGACTCCACCACCTCCCTGGGTAGCCCATTCCAATGGCTAACAACTCTCTCTGTGAAGAACTTTCTCCTCACCTCCAGCCTAAAGTTCCCCTGGTGCAGCTTGAGACCGTGTCCTCTTGTTCTGGTGCTGCTTGCCTGGGAGAAGAGACCAACCCCTCCTGGCTACAACCTCCCTTCAGGTAGTTGTAGAGAGCACTAAGGTCTTCCTTGAGCCTCCTCCAGGCTAAACACCCCCAGCTCCCTCAGCCTCTCCTTGTAGGACTTGTGTTCAAGACCTCTCCCCAGCCTCATTGCCCTTATCTGGACACATTCAAGAGTCTCAATGTCCTTCTTAAGTTGAGGATGAGGCAGGGGTAGTAATAAAGCTATGTAGAACCATGACACAACAAAAACTACTTTGGTGTAGTAAAGCAAGAGGCAGCCAGTGAGGACATTATCTACAGGGGACGCGTGAACAAAGCACAGGAATAGAACCAAAGCTCGGCAGCAGCATTTGGAATGCCTGGAAGGAAACCAGGTATGTATCATGAAGAAAAGAGATTACTGTAATCCATGAGAGAGATTATCCAGGACTCTAATTTTTTTAAAACTCTATTCTAATAAAGGATAAGTATAGAGAAGAACTTTGATCAGGGAAAGGACATCAGATTCATCACACATAACTCAGTGAGATGGAGAGCACTGTTCCCTCAGAGATGCTACTGCAATTCCATTTTCCAGCACAGTCCTATTCATCAGAAATAGGCACCAATAAATATAGGTAACACTGTCAGTGCACATCGTAGAGAAGATTCCAAACCCCTAACAAACTAACAACCCCTTTTTCTGTGCCACCTTGATACTACCAAAATTGCCACCACTACTAAAATCTAACTGAAGTCAGGATTCCATGTACTACCTTCAAAATCACCCCCAGTTGGATTTATACCTGGGGGAAAGGGGGAATGGAGGACTGTTTATAAACTTTGCCACAGAAGTGGAATATTCAAGCTCAATAAATGGCATATTTATAAGGGTAATGTTTATTCCAGAAGTCATCATAAAGATAGAATGGCCGCCTCTGCTTTCATTGCAGAAACAGGAGCTGTCTGAAATCCCCAGGCTCAAGGCATGAACATTGAATTTTACAGTGAAATACTGGCAAGGCTTTCAGCTCACCTACACTGGACATCTTATTGCAGCTATGCCGGTGTTTTATCCTCATGAATTTAGCTTTCTCAATAATTGACTTTGAAGCAAGTTCAAACTTTTTGGTCCAGTCTCACTGGTAAACTTATATTCAGATATTTATTAGCAGTGAAAGGAAAAAAAGGTTAATTGGAGACTAAATTATGGTCCCAGAAGTGTTCTAACTCTATTTTAACATTTTAAACAGGTGGTTAGAAGGTTTGGATGGCTCCTCCTCTCTTCAAATGTTCGAGATCCTGGGGATTCTATCAGTGATCTCAAAAGACTAATGTATAAAATTATAGCTCTTAGAACTGGAGAATAGGTGAGAAAAGGAAGTGGATCCACACTCCGCAGAACTGTTTATAATCCTCTGTTAAGCCCAACGCTACCTATCTTTTTCACAGTATTATTTAGGCCTCCTTAGGGAACCTCAGCTGTGTACCAAATGGTCTTGAAATTTCTGGTACAGAGCAAAGAGGCTGATGGTTAAGATGTTATTTCAGATGACAAAGGCAGGATGCTAAAGGATGCAGGGTTTCTTTGATTTTATTTCAGGCTGTTTAGAAGCTAAGGATACAGCTACACTGGACTCCTTGGATATGACTGCAGCACATCCAACTTTGCAGAGTATATGTCTGCTCCAAATTAGCTGGCTCAGAAACTAGCTTCAATTTACTGATAAAGTAGAATGTAACCTTTCCAGCTGACTGAAAAATAAGAACAGCACAAGAGAGAATTAAGTCTTACCCTTTGAAACTGCCTATTTGCTTGGAATTGCAATGTTCCATTTAATAGATTCAAAAGGAAGCTCATACAGGAGAAAATGGTTGGAAATATCAGACTGCCATAGAATCACAGTATCATGGAATGGTCTGGGTTGGAAGGGACCTCCAAAGGTCATCTAGTCAGTTGCCATAGAATAGATTAGAATAGAATTAACCAGGTTGGAAGAGACCTTTTTGAGATCATCGAATCCAACCCATCATCCAACACCATCTAATCAACTAAACCATGGCACCAGGCACCCCATCCAGTCTCTTCCTAAACACCTCCAGGGATGGTGACTCCACCACCTCCCTGGGCAGCACGGTCATCTAGTCAGTTGCCATTCCAATGGCCAATCTCTTTCTATGAACAACTTCTTCCTAACATCCAGCCTAAACCTCCCCTGGTGCAGCTTGAGACTGTGTCCTCTTGTTCTGCAGCTGGTTGCCTGGGAGAAGAGACCAACCCCCACCTGGCTACAACCTCCCTTCAGGGAGTTGTAGAGAGCAAGAAGGTCTCCCTGAGCCTCTTCTTCTCCAGGCTAAGCAACCCCAGCTCCCTCAGCCTTTCCTCATAGGGCTGTGCTCCAGACCCCTCCCCAGCTTTGTTGCCCTTCTCTGGACACATTCTAGCAACTCAACATCTTTCCTAAACTGAGGGGCCCAGAACTGGACACAGGACTCAAGGTGTGGCCTAACCAGTGCTGTGTACAGGGGCACAATGACCTCCCTGCTCCTGCTGGCCACACTGTTCCTGATAGAGGCCAGGATGCCATTGGCCTTCTTGGCCACCTGGGCACACTGCTGGCTCATGTTCAGCTTACAAGCCCCTCTGCAGTAAACAGGGTTATTCTCAACTAGATCAGGCTGCCCATAGCCCTGTCAGGGCTGAAAGGGACCTCAAAGATCATCTAGTCCCAACACCCCTGCCATGGGCAGGGACCCCTCATTCTAGATCGGGTTGCTCAGAGCCCCATCCAGCCTGGCCTTAAAAACTTGCAGGGATGGGGTTTCTACCACCTCCCTGGGCAACCTCTTCTCCCTCATGGTGAAGAACGTCTTCCTAACATCCAATCTGAATCTACCCACTTCTCTTTTTTTTCCATTCCCCCTAGTCCTATCATCACCTGACACCCTAAAAAAGTCCCTCCCCAGCTTTCCTGTAGGCCCTCTTCAGATACTGGAAGGCCATAATAAGGTCTCCAACTATCCCACTATTAAAGTAAATTCTATATTAATAAGTTCTTCTTGTCAGCTGCAATAATCAACAAGAATATTGGTTATATTAATGAAAATTACAAATTGCAAAACTCATTTTTTATAAGCTGTGGGAAAGCTTTCAGGTTCTAACCACTTAGTGAAAGGATGACCACTGAACATGGAGACTGCTTCTGACAGGGACTCACTCCACTACTGAACATCCTCCTTCAGGATTCTGGAGGAAACTTCTCCAAACCTCGGGAAAAAAATTTCCTTTTACAGAGAAACACAGCCAATTTTTTTTTGTGTTTTCATTTGCCTCTGGGCTCTGACAGAGAATGATAAACTGAACTCAGCTGAAAATTAGGATCAGATGGTGAACTGAGATTAGTTCTGTAAACTTCTCACAATCGGACAACGCTAGCGAAAGAACATCTCCCTTCCTTCTGTATCTCTCCCCTATATCATTTAGGAAGCTAGATCATCAGGACCAAGCCATGAGCTACTGTAATCAGGGGTGGGGGTGGTGTAGAATTTATTCAGTTTCTCATCCAAATGCTCAGAAGACACTGACACTCAGATGGACTTTGGGCAGGAAACACATATCCATTGCACTGCTTCCCTCCCCCACTTCCCTTAAGAAGGCCAGGAAAGATGTACAATAACTGTAGTTGTCTGCAAAGTCTCTTCCCTGGAGATGGGAATAATGAGCTCTTGGAAATGTTTAAAGTCTACCAAATAAGAAAAGCATCTAGCAATGATCTGGTAAAACATTTTTAATGCCATGAGATCTCACTCAATATCTCCAGCACTATTATTTTTAACTGAAAAAAACCCTAGGGCTACAGCCAATTTTATACTTCTGGAATGATTGGTTTATAAATTTATACATGCATACACACATGTAAATTCAAAAATGTCTACATTTCCTGGCACTCGGTGTAGACAGCTAGTGCTTCAAATCTAAACTAAGTCAGTCCCCACCCATGTCCAAATAACAAACGTATAGATGTGTCCAAAATATTTTTAGTTTCTTTCCCTCTGAGCTATTTGAAAGAGAGAAAGCAGAAGGAGAGGAGAGAGGGAGAGGGAGAGAGGGGAGAGGGAGAGAGGGGAGAGGGAGAGAGGGGAGAGAGGGGAGAGGGAGAGAGAGGGAGAGAGGGGAGAGGGAGAGAGGGGAGAGGGAGAGAGGGGAGAGGGAGAGAGGGGAGGGAGAGAGGGGAGAGGGAGAGAGGGGAGAGGGAGAGAGGGGAGAGGGAGAGAGGGGAGAGGGAGAGAGGGGAGAGGGAGAGAGGGGAGAGGGAGAGAGGGGAGAGGGAGAGAGGGGAGAGGGAGAGAGGGGGAACAAAAGAGTGAGAGGGAGTGAGCAAGCAGGCACATATCAAGATTTTGCAAAATCAATAATATTAGATAATTTTGGGGGGATAGCAGCTCAGAAGAGCAAGAAAATACTGTCTCTAGGGACTTTTTCCCATGAGATTCCTGGTTGGGAGCATGGATAGTGATGAGAAAATTGTTACACCATTCAAACACAGTGAACAGGACTCAGCTTATGTACAGTGGGTAGGAACCACGAGCTACTGAATAGTATCAAAAGTAACAATCCCCAGAGAAATCCTACAAGCAACAGCTCTGGAAGCCCATTTGTCGACTTCAGAGGCTGTTTCTTGTGCTTCAAGCATCAACAGAGGCTAGAAGCATTATGAAGGTTAGAATGCACTGGTTGGGCTTTGAAGTGTAGTACTCAGCAGCTAAACTTTTTCAAAACTTGGCTCAAGTCTCCAGCAAAAAAAAAATCTAGATGAATTCTAAAGCCATGAGCAGTAATGCCATGACCTGAGCAACAAAAGAATCTCCTCTCTGTGAGGAAGAGACTGTGGCTTTCACCCTGTCCTACAAATATTCCCTCACTAGCTCTCAGCTTTCATCTCCAGTCCAAGGAAATCTCTGCTGCCCTTTTTGTAGTTTCAAAACACTTTAAAGAACTTCTTAATGGATCAAAGTGGGGCTGAGATGCTGGAATCTAATATTCTTCCTGATAATCTTGCACCATTTGCTTGATACAGATTTGAATATCAATCCAGTATGTGCTGCTGTAGGGGACAGCCTTATCTCTGTGCCAAGAGACAGAATTTGTTCTCCTAGCAGCACAGGCTGTACCACTCCTGATGCCTGAAAAAAACTAGGTTTTTAAGTTTCAACACTACAAACAAACTACAGAATCCATCTTTACATTAACACTGAGAACAACTCCTCACTATACTGGTGAGGACTGGTGAGGGGCTGGTGAGGGACTTTTTAGGGTGTCAGGTTTAGGGGGATTAGGGGGAATGAAAAAAAAAATAGAAATGGTTAGAGTCAGATTGGATGTTAGGAAGAAGTTTTTCACCATGAGGGTGGTGAGACAGTGGAACAGGTTGCCCAGGGAGGTGGTGGAAGCCTCATCCCTGGAGGTTTATGAGGCCAGGCTGGATGTGGCTCTGAGCAACCTGATGTAGTGTGAGGTGTCTCTGCCCATGGCAGGGGGTTGGAACTAGATGATCCTTGAGGTCCCTTCCAACCCTAACAATTCTATGATTCTGCTGCACCATACAACATGAACATCAATCCAGTAAGTGCCAGAGACAGACAACTTGTTCTCCTAGAGGTACAGGCTACACCACACCTGATGTCTGAAAAAACAAGGTTTTCAACTTTCAACTCTACAAACTATAGAATCCATGTTTACATTAACACTGAGAACAACTCCTTACTATACTGCACCATACAAAGTACTAGTCTCAACTTAGGAGTGATTGCCCATTGGAATGGACTGCCCATGGAGGTGGTGGAGTCACCTTCATTGGAGGTGTTCAGGAGGAGACTTGATGGGGTGCTTGCTGCCATGGTTTAGTTGTTTAGGTGGGTTGGATTGTTTGATGGGTTGGACACGATGATCTTGAAGGTCTCTTCCAACCTGGTTTATTGTATTGTATTGTATTGTATTGTATTGTATTGTATTGTATTATCAACAAAGCCAAAGCTTACAGAGAATAGGATAGTTCCAGCTGGAAGAGACCTACAATGATCATCTAGTCCAGCTGACCACCTCAGGCACATTATTAAGGGCATTGCCCCAAAACCTCTTAAACACTGCTGTACTGTACTTCTCTTTGGTCCAAGGGACAGCTAGAAAAGAGGAAGAAGCACGTTAGTGTAAAAGCATGGCTGCACAGAATCAAATCTTTAGTTCGATCCCTTTAAACACATTAGTTCTGTACATCATTACTTGATCAGAGCAAACCTGCCTGGGAGAGACCCAGCAAGCTGTGAAGTTGGGGGCTGCAACTCAGGCATTAACACCAGATGGTTGTTGCATGGAAAACAGGTGAGATCTGTCACTGGAACGCAGAGGCTACACATACATAAAGGGGGGAAGAACGTGGAGCAAACCTGACTTTCTCAAATACATTCACTTCTATTTACATCACAGCTTTCTGATAATGACCATATGCTTTTGAGCATAATTTTATGCTGCAGCATAAATATTCAAGTAATGTTATATATCCATTGTAGAGATGCTCCCCAGCTGCTCACTTTTTATTTTTGCTTAGTAAGAGGGTACATGGCTACAAAGACTTTAAAACTAAGAATGACAGACATGGAATTGTACCAGAACAATTAACTGCAGTGTAGGAGCAGCCCTTGCTACAGTAGGGTACGTGGTGGAAGTCTCCAATCAGTATTCACCACACAATCTTTTTTTCTTTTTCATGATATTTTGCAGAGTTTAAATCATAAACAGATGTTTTTAGAAAGAAACTCTGGCTCCTCTTTCTTACAGACAATGTATTAATCACTCTAAAATAAGACTATAAAGATAATATCTTGCTGAGTCCTTAATTAGGGTCCTAAATACTTCATTTACATCCTGTTTGGGACAAAGCTAAAGCAGCACAATGTGAGATGCTCCAGGGAGCTAGCAAAACAGTTGTGGTAGTGTGATCCACCAATGAAATCCGTTTAGAATTATCTCCTTTTGTTTTCCTTTTTACACCAAAACATACAGCTAGAGAATTCTGTAGCTGTCCCCTTCTTAAAGGCACAGCTTAAAACTGTCACAACAGTTACAAAAACTATGTAAATATTTGTACTCTCAAAAGGCTGACAAAAGGAGCTGATGCCCCACCATGGTGCATGCTGGCAGAAGACAGAATCTCTGCCTTTAGGGGGCTACAGGTCCAAGGAAAAGAAACCATCCTGTGGCCTTCCTGAGACTGAATATACAAGCAAACCAGTTTGAGAAAGAATTAACACAATTTAGTTATGTTATGACATTCCTTTCTTATTTTTATTAGGAACAGTGATAGCAAG
This sequence comes from Picus viridis, assembly GCA_033816785.1. NCBI lineage: Eukaryota > Metazoa > Chordata > Aves > Piciformes > Picidae > Picus > Picus viridis. The sequence goes on along the minus strand of CM066578.1, from coordinate 45,790,453 downwards.
AAAGTAGTAGAGAAGCTGAAAAGCAGTAGTAGTTATGACCTTATTGCTCTCTACAACTACCTGAAGGGAGGTTGTAGCCAGGCAGGATCCAGCACCAGAACAAGAGGACACAGTCTCAGGCTGCGCCAGGGCAGGTTTAGGCTGGATGTTAGGAAGAAGTTCTACACGGAGAGAGTGATTGCCCATTGGAATCGGCTACCCGTGGAAACCTTCACAGGAGGTGTTCAGGAGAAGACTTGATGGGGTGCTTGGCTGTATGGTCTAGTTGTTGGGTGGGTTGGATTGTTTGATGGGTTGGACCTTGAAGGTCTTTCCAACCTGGTGTATTGTATTGTATAGTTGCCTGTTTATCCCTTTTTAAGCGATGGAGATGGGTGGAACCTGTGGTGTGCTGTGACAGAGACAGCCAAGGAAGCAAAGGTTGTGGGGCATACCACAGACAGCAGGAGCATGACAGAGACAGCAGAAGTTAGGTCACGGTGAAATGAAGCAATTAAATAACAAATAAAATCCTTTCAGAAATCCTCAGACTCACAATAATAACTCAAGAATCCAGAAGGACATGAAGGAGGAACGGCTGTGACATAGAGGCATTAGTTAATTACAGGCAAGAACAGAGGTAGGATCGGGACTGAACAAACCTGTCCAGAGAGAAGTGGGCAATAAAGCAGGAAGAAGAGTTGGAACTTAGAGAAGTCAATCGGGAAGAAAAGGCATCGGGATGAGATGCCACTGCAGCTATAGGAGATAAACAAAAACAGAAATATAAACAGACCCCCAAAAAGTGGAATGAGCGAGTCAGCGAAAAGTTGCAGACTGTTGCTACATGCACGCAAGCACTGCAGAATGCTTCCATCTGATTTCCACATCAACTCAGACTGCAAAGCTCCACAGCATTTTGTGCCAATCAGCTGCAGCAGATGGTCTGCTGCAGAAAGTAGGAGGGTTCATCTTCTCATTTACCCCTGAGGTAGGCCACTGACATTTTAAGCAAAGAACATCCAAGCCACACCATACCAGACAAGGTAATTGTCCCTAATGGCTTCCACCCATGGGGAGGGAAAAATGCAAGCAGACCACAAATAACTGCACCATGACACTCAAAACCTAACTAAGGTCTGTACCATATTAGGGGGGAAATATGCAGTTGGTCATTGTAGTGTCAGCTGCTCCATCAAGCATCAGGAATGCCTGAATCCGCCCTATGAGGAAAGGCTGAGGGAGCTGGGGCTGCTTAGCCTGGAGAAGAGGAGGCTCAGGGGGGACCTTATTGCTCTCTACAACTCCCTGAAGGGAGGTTGTAGCCAGGCAGAGGTTGGTCTCTTCTCCCAGGCAGCCAGTACCAGAACAAGAGGACACAGTCTCAGGCTGCGCCAGGGGAGGTTTAGGCTGGATGTTAGGAAGAAGTTCTATACAGAGAGAGTGATTGCCTATTGGAATGGACTGCCTGGGGAGGTGGTGGAGTCACCTTCATTGGAGGTGTTCAGGAGGAGACTTGATGGGGTGCTTGGTGCCATGGTTTAGTTGCTTAGGTGGGTTGGATTGGTTGATGGGTTGGACGCAATGATCTTGAAGGTCTCCTCCAACCTGGTGTATTGTATTGTATTGTATTGTACTGTAAAATGTGGGAATTTCTTTTTTTTTTTTGGGGGGCGGGAGAGGCAGGGTATGTCTCCACTGTTCTTAGCTCACAGCATAGCTGCAATAGACATTGTAGTCATTTAGCAGCAAGTGTAGTTCACCCACTCACAGTGCTCCCTATAGTCAGGTGTGGACAAGAAGCCAGCATGTGGACGAGAAGCTCAATATGAGCCATCAGTGTGCACTTGCAGCTCAGAAAGCCAATCACATCCTGGACTGCATCAAGAAAAGTGTGGCCAGCAGGTTGAGGGAGGTGATTCTCCCCCTCTGCTCCACTCTGGTGAGACCCCACCTGGAGTACCGTGTCCAGTTCTGGAGCCCTTATTACAAGAAAGATCTGGAAGAGCTGGAATGTGTCCAGGGAAGAGCCACGAGGATGATCAGAGGGCTGGAGCTCCTCTCCTATGGAGACCGACTGAGGGAGTTGGGGGTGTTCAGTCTCAAGAAGGCTCCGAGGAGACCTAACTGTGGCCTTCCAGGATCTTAAGGGGGCCTACAAGAAAGCTGGGGAGGGACTTTTTAGGCTGTCAGGGAGTGATAGGACTGGGGGGAATGGAGCAAAACTAGAAATGGGTAGATTCAGATTGGATGTTAGGAAGAAGTTGTCTACTATGAGGGTGGTGAGACACTGGCACAGGTTGCCCAGGCAGGTGGTGGAAGCCTCATCCCTGGAGGTTTTGAAGGCCAGGCTGGATATGGCTGTGGCTGTGAGCAACCTGCTGTAGTGTGAGGTGTCCCTGCCCATGGCAGGGGGGTTGGAGCTGGCTGATCCTTGGGTCCTTCCAACCCTGACAATTCTATGATTCTATGAATCTCAGCTAATATTCACCAGTACAAAAAGAGTAACCCAATGGTGGCCCTCTAACACAGCACACAGAAATGCAAGCATGCAAAAAGGAAAAACACATCTGATTCTTGCCAGCAGAGAACCGTCTCTTGTCACATTCTCCTGAGAACATTAAGCTTATTATAAATGAAGGAACACAAGTTCCTGTGAATGTAATATTTAAATAATGTGTTGAACTACAGGCACAATCTGAAACCAAGTGTTGGGTGCTAGAAATGAGGAATGTCTCTAGCATGGATGGCAGTTAACTTTATGACTACTGCAAGCTGTGTAACATTTCACAGTGATAAAACCCATCTGAGACAGGTCTATTTTGATACCTTTGCACTGCCCCGAACTTCAAAATTAGTTTATAGCACTGTCTTGCATTATAATTGACAAACTGGTAGCACAATAGCATTTGTTGACTGTCTCCTACTTCTCCCAAAAGTCAGTCTCCTTTATGACATACTACACACACAAACCCCACCAGAAACCAACAAAAACTGCCTAAATGAACTATATTTTTTTAATGTAAATAAATTACAATCAAAATTGAATTACTTTCCATTCTAGGTCAAGGCCAAGTTGGATGAGGCCTTGAGCAAGCTGGTCTGCTGGAAGGAGTCCCTGCCCATGGCAGGGGTATTTGAACTAGACGATCTTCAAGGTCCCCTCCAAACTAAACCATTTTGTGAATGTATGAATCTATGAAAGGTGTTTGGGTACATCAGCGTCTGTATACACACTGATGACTCAGCTTCTTTGGGCTTTTCATCCATATCACACAATTACAGAATCACAGAATGTTAGGGTTTGGAAGGGACCTGCAGAGATCATTGAGTCCAACCCCCTGCCAAAGCAGCATCACTGAGCATAGTGTGCACAGGAATGCATCCAGGTGGGTTTTGAAAGTCTCCAGAGAAGGAAACTCCACAGCCTCTCTGGGCAGCCTGTTTCAATGCTCCCTCGCCCCCACTGTAAAGAAGTTTTTCTCCCCATGTTGAGGTGAAACCTTCTATGTTCAAGTTTGTGTCCATTGCTCCTTGTCTTATCACTGTGCGCCACTGAAAAGAGTTTGGCCCCCTCACTTGACACTCACCCCTCAGATATTTGTATTTGACTTCTAAAATGTGACACAGGGCTGGAGTTTGATGAATTCCATTAAATTTAAAAAAAAAAAATCCCACTTTTTTTTTTTTTTTTTTTGAAGAAGCAAAAGTTAGTCTTGGCCATTTCTCTCAGAATGCCTGATCAGCCCCAGGTGCCATGAATAACACCTAAAAAGCCTGAACAGTTCAATTAATGTTCATTTTTCATTTTATCTTGCAGAACTGGCATTTGCTTAAGAGTCCCTTCATCCGCTGAGTACATATTTGTCACCATGCTTAGTTTATATCACTGCAGTTAAACTATATACCTGAAATCCCACTGATAAAAAAACCCCACAAACACCTATAAGCAAAACAATAGTTTCAATAGCAAAGAAAGTAAGCCACAGCACATTACTCAAAACCCCAGACCTCATGAATGGTATTTCTATATGAGCCAAAAAAAGTAACTTAGGTGGATTTCCCTTTTTTTTCTTCCCCCCAGTCACAGTAGGATTTCTAACAGAGAAAGAAGGCAAGGTGAAAACAATGAGATAACATTCAAAGCCTATTATATAGTAGTACACTGTGGCAGCACTTACTGAACCTGAAAGTAGTTTAGTGGTTTTCTTTGGAGCACAGACTCTGCTCTTTGTCAAGAAGCTGTTTTGTCCCATGTTCTGTAAAATGGTTATTTGACATTGCCTCTGCTCCTTAAGCTAGACCTGCTGCCAGCAAGCCTCAAATGAGAAAACATCACAGCACCAGTAACCTTTTGAACTACTTAAGTCCATATTAACTCCTTGTTCTCAACCACCTGACATCCTGCCCCCAAACACAGAGCAGAAAAACCTGGTTTAGCACCTAATTCAAAACCAAAAATATGTTGTGCAGATACTTTAGTGCTAGGATACAGAGCCATTGCCTTCTCTTCTACTCTCAAGTTCACTCTGTAACACACTCTCATACCAATAGCTGCAAATAAAAACCCCATTTTTCTGGTGTTTTGCTCTATAACAAAATGATGGTTACAACACATGGAAGAAGACACAGTCTCAAACTGTGCCAGGGGAAGTTTAGGCTCGAGGTGAGGTGAAAGTTCTTCACTGAGAGAGTTGTTAGCCATTGGAATGTGCTGCCCGGGGAGGTGTTTGGGTCACCATCCCTGGAGGTGTTCAAGGGGGATTGGACGTGGCACTTGGTACCATGGTTTAGTAGTCATGAGGTCTTGGGTGACAGGTTGGCCTTGATGATCTTTGAGGTCTTTTCCAAGCTCATTGATTCTATGATTCTATGATTCTAAGAGGTTTTCCACCAATGCTGAGTATTTGCAGAAGATGCCTTAAGTTCAATGAGGGCATACAGGGACTGACTCCAAGGAAAGTATGACAAGATTTTCTTTACGAAGTCACTGTAACAGGACTGTTGTTGAATAACATTTCAGGACAAAGCATGGCATTTGTTTTTCTGTGCAAACAAAAGTCTCTTGGAAGTTTGCATAAAAAAAAAACAAAACAGGGATTTCTGGAGACCTGAGGAAACTCAAAATTATTCTAAGCAACTGTGGCAGTTTTGGGCTGATGCCTAGGGAATTTTCCACAGATTGAGTAGAAAGTGATAGAATGTAAATAAATTACCATTGGATGTAAAGAGAAAATAATGGTAAGGTCTAAACAATCCCAGTAGTCTGATAACTAACACAAAGTTAATTGTATAAACTAATTTTCCCTCTTTCTTGATTTCTTTGCTCTAGCAGATACTAGCTGGTTGCCTCTGCTGGCTTGCTGGCCTTGGCTGTGTTTCTTTGTTGCAGCTAAGTACTAACAAGCTACTCCCTGCTTTCCTCCTTTCTCTTTCCCTCGTCCTGGTGGGAAGAGAGGAAGAAGCTATTGGTAGCCCCCTGGTTTCTGGAATAGAATAGAACAGAATTAACCAAGTTGGAAAAGACCTTTGAGATCATCAAGTCCAACCTTTCTTCCAACATCATCTAATTAACTAAACCATGGCACCAGGCACCCCATCCAGTCTCTTCCTAAACACCTCCAGGGATGGTGACTCCACCACCTCCCTGGGCAGCACATTCCAATGGCCAATCTCTCTCTTTCTATGAACAACTTCTTCCTAACATCCAGCCTAAACCTCCCCTGGTGCAGCTTGAGACTGTGTCCTCTTGTTCTGCAGCTGGTTGCCTGGGAGAAGAGACCAACCCCTACCTGGCTACAACCTCCCTTCAGGTAGCTGTAGAGAGCAGTAAGGTCTCCCCTGAGCCTGTTCTTCTCCAGGCTAAGCAACCCCAGCTCCCTCAGTCTCTCCCCACAGGGCTGTGCTCCAGAGCCCTCCCCAGCTTTGTTGTCCTTCTCTGGACACCTTCCAGCAACTCAACATCTTTCCTAAACTGAGGGGCCCAGAACTGGACACAGTACTCAAGGTGTGGCCTAACCAGTGCTGTGTACAGGGGCACAATGACCTCCCTGCTCCTGCTGGCCACACTGTTCCTGATACTGGCCTGGATGCCATTGGCCTTCTTGGCCACCTGGGCACACTGCTGGCTCATGTCCATCCTACTATCAACCAGTACCCCTGTGTCCAGGGGGGTTCTTGTGCTGTTTATAAATTATAAATGCATGTAAATATTGTATATTTTCTATAAATATTCATTGCATTTCATATTTCTAGACTGTAAATATAGCTACCTTTGCTTCCAAGTGAGCTGCTCTGGCAATTTTATTTTGGGGAAATTTTTCTCCAAATTAGTGTGGGGGTGTAATTTCAACCCACCACAGCAACCCTCTTTTATGTGTGCTGCAACGTTGCTGTTCAACATGTACAAAATGCAGTGTGCCTCTGTAATATTCAATATATATTCTGAATTTGAAGAAGTCAAAAAATGCTGTATCATATTTTGACATTGATCAAATCGACCTTTGAAAATTTTCCAATCTATCAAATTTTGTTTTTCAACATAAAGGGAAAAAAATATGGCATAATATGTAGCCCTACAAAACTCCTGTGATACTTATCAAGCATGAAAACTGCATTCAGCCCACGTGAACCTGGCCCCCAGTCTGAATCGGAGGCCTTAAGAATGCACCGTTCACTGCTGCCCTGTGTCTAATTTCTGTTACCAGTGCAACCTACACTTCCTAACATGTTACTCAGGACCTCCCCTGAAAAGGCAGGTCTTGTTTAAAAAACATTATCAATAAAAACAACAAAGCCACATAACATAGCCCATCTCTTTCTGCCTTCACCTCATTTTTCCCTTCCTGAGCCAAAGACCAGCATCAAAGGCCAGCTGCCTATTGATCTCAAAGGAGAAGGCATCTGGAACAAAAGCCAAGTGTGCTAGTTCTCATGTCCAGAGATCAAGGCAGGGGAGCTGCCTGCTCAGAGGGTGCTCTCTGCTAATGCAATCAAACCACACAGCTGCAAGGAACCGAGTGATTCAGGTAGAACCTTGGTGAAAACACACAGTGAAGGATGTTCACCATGATGCCCTCATTAGTTTTATTCGTTGTTTGGGGTTTTTTTTTGCTAAACAAGTGAACCAAATACCTTCCACAGAAACACAAGGAAAAACTTTTTCATTGTGACAGAGCACTGGAACAGGCTGCCCAGAGAAGTTGTGGAGTCTCCTTCACTGGAGATACTCACAAGCCACCCAGATGCATTCCTATGTGACCTACTCTATGTATTCCTGCTCTGGCAGCGGGGTTGGACTGGATGATTATTCGAGGTCATTTCCAGCCCCTAACATCCTGTGATTCTGTGTGCTTTAGGATAAAGGCCTGCAGCATTTCAGGATGCTGCTGTGACCAGCTGAGGATACTTTGCAATTGAATCTGACATCGAGATCATATCCAGTATTGCTCATGTATACCATTGGAGAAATGGCCACTGTGTGACACCCAGCATATGCTGGCATTTTAGCTAAGAGCAACAGAGGAGCAGCTGCTTCACATTTTGAGATCTGATTTGGAAAATATACCAAACCAGCTGCAATCAGTTCCCTTATCCTGCAAGTAATGTTCTTGAAAATACTTTCCATGTATAATTTACAGCTCCTAGAGTTTTCTGGCAAAGAAAAGAAAACAAGCCCTAACATTCTGCAGCCTGACTTAAGCTGAAAAATCACTTTTTTAATAGAAATTTAGAATCATTTATGAATTTAGTAGAGCACTTACTGGCAATTGTTGTGACATTCTTAAATCAGATGGTATAAATGTGAAGAACTAATGATTTAACTAGCCTTTTTTTCCCCCAGTACAAAATTCAGTAGGATCATTGCAGTCCCACAGCTGAAGAATTGTAGCATTCCAGAAGTCAAACACATGCTCAGATCATCATAAATTCTTCAGAAGAAAAGATTAATCAAAGCCTTTTAATGAAAACTCAATAGTGTAAAAAGATCTTTAGATGTCCAGATCATTATCCAGAGGGAGGTGATTCTCCCCCTCTTCCCCACTCTGGTGAGACCCCACCTGGAGTACTGTGTCCAGATCTGAAGGCCCTATTTCAAGAAAGATCTGGAGGGGCTGGAACATGTCTAGAGAAGGGCCACGAGGATGATCAGAGGGCTGGAGCTGCTTTCCTATGAGGACAGACTGAGGGAGTCGGGGCTGTTCAGTCTGGAGAGGAGAAGGCTCCAAGGAGAACTTCCTGTGGCCTTCCAGGATCTTAAGGGGGCCTACAAGAAAGCTGGGGAGGGACTTCTTAGGCTGTCAGGTAGTCATAGGACTAGGGGGAATGGAACAAAACTGGAAATGGGTAGATTCAGACTGGATGTTAGGAAGAAGTTGTCTGCTGTGAGGGTGGTGAGACACTGGCACAGGTTGCCCAGGCAGGTGGTGGAAGCCTCATCCCTGGAGGTTTTGAAGGCCAGGCTGGATGTGGCTGTGGCTGTGAGCAACCTGCTGTAGTGTGAGGTGTCCCTGCCCATGGCAGGGGGGGTTGGAACTGGGTGATCCTTGGGTCCTTCCAACCCTGACAATTCTATCATTATGCCTGGTCACATAGGTTTTCAGATGACTCCAGGGTAACAAATGCTCACTAACAAGGCAGGCTCTCTATTCTGCAACTACTGAAAGAGGCTGAAAATGTTTTGAAATAAATTTTAAAATCCATTAATTTTAACAGCACAGGACCAAAGTAAATGTAAGCAAGTGGACTTGCTAAGTTTGAAGATTCTCAGAGTTCATTAAAGCATGTGAAATAAAAAATTACTGTGAGAAACACAGTATCTCAGAGACTTGGATCCCAAGTGTTTTCTATTTTTAAGTCTGGAATCACAAATCCAGATGACATCTAGGCAAAAAAAAATAAGCTGCTTAAGCTTTCTCCTATGGAGACAGACTGAGAGTTGGGGTTATTCAGTCTGGAGAAGAGAAGGCTCTAAGGAGACCTTCTTGTGGCCTTCCATTATCTGAAGGGGGCCTACAAGAAAGCTGGGGAGGGACTGCTGAGGGTGTCATGTAGTGAGAGGACTGGGGGAATGGAACAAAATGGGAAGGGGTAGATTCAGATTGGATGTTAGGAAGAAGTTCTTCCCCATAAGGGTGGTGAGAGACTGGAACAGGTTGCCCAGGGAGGTGGTGGAAGCCTCATCCCTGGAGGTTTTTAAGGCCAGGCTGGATGTGGCTGTCAGCAACCTGATGTAGTGTGAGGTGTCCCTGCCCATGGCAAGGGGGTTGGAAATAGGTATCTTTGAGGTCCCTTTTAACCCTAGTCAACTCTGTGATTTTCTAAGTCTGTACAGAATCCAAAATTAATGCAATATACAAAATAATATCTAAATATGCAACATATACACTAATGACAGCAGTACAGTGTGTTAAATATATGTGGCAGCTAATGGCTTATTGAAAAATCATTCTTTTCCCCTGCATTTTTTCTCCATATGCTTTCAGATTTGCAGCCTTTTCTGTAACTATCACATACATCTCAGTTTATTTAACAGACATAGATCAGCTTGCTCCTATTCTCATGTTTTCTAAAAAGAAAAAAATAAATAAAAACTCCTCTGCATGTTTTCCAGGTCAGAGCTCTCTCCCAGGCAAGAGCAATGATTCCAAATATCTGTTCCATTATGGTCGTAAAAAAATATGGGAAACGGTGAAAGAAAATACAAAGAAAAAAAAAAAAAGGGGGGATATGAGTGTGGGGGAAGGGGGAGAATGGGGGAAAAAAGGGGAGAGAAGGGGAAAAAAGGAAAAAAGGGGGGAAGGGGGGGAAAAGAAAGAAGGGGGAAAGGAAAGAAGGGGGAAAGGAAAGAAGGGGGAAAGGAAAGAAGGGGGAAAGGGGGGAATAGGAAAAAAACAAACAAGACAAAAAGGAATAAAAGGGTAAAAATGGTTAAAAAAATCTACTCTTAGGAGTGGACATTAATCACACTAATTATAATAGATTTGATTTTACAGTATCATTTAGCTAAGTTTTTGCAGAAATAATACCTTTTATGATTCTAGAATAAAAAAAAAAAACCCAACTTTTTTGTCTAGCAGTATTTAACTGCCTTTATTAAAATCTGCCTAGTTCATTTTCAACAAACCCTGCCAGGAAGCGCTTTCCAGTAGCCTTTTAGGCTTGCTACAGACCAGCAAGTAGATGAATGAATAACTTTTGACAGTAAAATCCACCAAATTCTGAAACTAAGTTAGCCAACTAAGTGATATTTCTCTCTCTGTTTCCAAAGCATAATGTTTGAAACAGGTAGCTTTCTGGTTTTGCACTAAGCTAAATCCCAATTTTAGAAGAAGAAATATCAAAGTAACACTGTGCTGGAGATAAAACAGTGAAGAATTTCCTTTTGCAAGAGCCAGCGTAGAAATTCTTGCCCACAATTATTAGCAAGACCTAAAAGAGTAAGGGATTAGGAGAAAAACATCTCTGAGTCTGTTTTTTAAGGTCTGTTCCTCTTTTCTCTTATATACTCCCCCAGTTTTATGAAGACGACCTACCAGGTAACTATGATCTACTTCTGGGGACACAATCAGCATCCCGTGGGGACACATCAGCAACCCTTGGTAATCCAGAAATCCAGTTATTCAAATCAAACCACTTAAAAAAACTCCACAACACCTAAATCTCAAAGAACGTTGGTAACTTTGCAATGAAACAAGCACATCAGCTAAAGAGATGCCACGATTGACTCAGACGTCCCTAGCGCTGGCACCACTGTGGGCGTCAATGAAGTGTCAGTGAACTGCGCTTGCACACGGTAGTGGGTCTGAGGTGTCATATTGCATTTTTAAGCCATTTCCAGGCTGATATTTTTTACAGTGGTGCACAAACACTAGTGATTGCTAATGCAGAAAGAAGATGTGTTTCTGGAATTTCCAAAAGAAAAAAAAGGTTCAAAAATCCTGTGGATACCAAAATGCTGTCTCCTTGCCTCCAGATGAAATAAAGAGGCAATGAATCAGTAAAATGAATCAGCTGCATGATCTTGAAATTAAAGGCAGCAGTCTTTAGCTTCCTTCAACTAAGCATGCTCTCAGTATGCCTTATTGGCATGAAACTGGTGTAGAGAGACTGCAGGATTAGGAGGAGAGAAGTAGTCCCAAGCTCAAGAGGCAGGGATCTAGTGGAGAGAGTCCAACAGAGAGCTATGAGGATGATTGGGAGCCTTGAACCTCCCTATGAAGAAGGAAGCCTCCTTATGAAGGCTGGGGAGGGACTTCTCAGGATCTCAGGTAGTGATAGGACTAGGGGAACGGAAGGAAGCTGGAAATAGGGAGATTCAGGCTAGATGTGAGGAAGAGGTTATTCACCATGAGAGTGGTGAAGCCATGGAATGGGTTATCCAGGGAGGTGGTTGAGGGCCCGTCCCTGGAGGTGTGTAAGACCAGGCTGGATGAGGCTCTGGCCAGCCTGATCTAGTGTAGGGTGTCCCTGCCCATGGCAGGGGGTTGGAACTAGATGATCCTTGTGGTCCCTTCCAACCCTGACTGATTCTATGATTCTATGATTCTATTATGAAGAGACTGAGAGACCTGGGGCTGTTTAGTCTTGAGAAGGCTGAGAGGGGATCTATCCCTGTCTATAAATATCTGAGGGGTGGGTGTCTAGATGAAGGTGACAGTCTCTTTTTCATGGTGCCCAGTTGATAAGGAAAGGAACAGACTGGAACACAGGAGGTTCCACCTCAACATGAGGAGAAATTTCTTTATGGTGAGGGTGACAGAGCACTGGACCTGGCTGCCCAGAGAGGTTGTGGAGCCTCTTTCTCTGGATACTTTCAAAACCCACATGGAAGTGTTCCTGTGCAGCGTGCCCTAGGTGATCCTGCTTTGGCAGGGGGATTTACTGGATGATTTTTCGAGGTCCCTTCCAACCCCTAACATTCTGTGATTCTGTGATTCACAACTTGTCAAGTGCAAAATCTCTACCTGCACCAACCTCTAATATTACCAAAATTATACCCATGTGAGAAGTTGGTCAGGGATCACAGCACTGGTGGAAGTCTGCCCCAGAGGATATTTACTCTCTCTGTGCTCTAGTCTCTCTGTGCAACACTAGGAAGGTCACCAAGAGCTGGTGTCCTAAAGACTTCAAGCAGCTACAGATTGACACTGGGGCTTGATCTAGCTGCTCAAACACAGGAACTCTGTGACATGTGAGACACTCCAAGGTGTCCACAGCATGTGTACAAAACTGGCAGATACAATGAGGACCTGCAGGACAAACAAGCTACCTGGTGGCCAGATGGGGTATGACACTGAACCCCAATGTTTAAGCAACTGGATTGTGCCTGAGGGGAGATTCCTTACATAATGGTCTAGACTCCACATAAAAAGGGGGGAAATTCTAGTCTGCAACAGTTTTAAAGACCATGAAGAGGCCAGACTGATGGAGAACATAGTAATAGACACTGGATATATTTATCATACTGAAAAGACATGGGGAAACAATGCTCTTGACATAGAAGATACTTCACTTGAGGTACTCTATATTATTTTTAAACAGACCATTTAATCTGCCAGCCACCTGTAATAACTTCCCTCTAACACACACTCATACACTTGTTCCAAATTCTCTGGTGGGAGCAGGTGGAGCTCAGGTGGAATACTCTGAGTAAAGCACAGCAGTGTCACTGCCTGGTAGGAGTAAAGTAGCAGGGAGGGATGAACCACTGAGGTGCCCAATCCAATTATCCAAGCTGACAGTGAAAGTTTTCCTGAGAGTCAGAATCTAGGTAGAAATAATTCTTGTAAAGGGAAAGAGACCTATGTGGGATAAGAGGCACAAATATCTTAACACATTCTGATATGAACTGCAGCCAAAAAATTTATATTTTACTTTACTAGAGTTTCCAAAGGGAAAAAAAAATAAATAGATTAAGAAACTGCTGCTTCTGATGGCCTGGAAAACTACTACACTTCTGTAGCAACAATATAAAGCTTGTTAAAGGATGACACTTGCACAAATTATTCACCTAAATCAGCGTTCACTCCATTTACAGTTGCACCAGCGAACGCCTGTTGAGAATCCCGCCCACCCTTTGCTGGAGCTATAAAAGAGGAACTGAGATTGCCCAGGCCTTTTCCATTTGAAAAATCCCTTCTTAAAATAGTTCAGAAAAGCTTGAGAACAGCATGTTCTTCACTTGTTGGGTTTTGAATGACTGCAGCAAGTCTGGGACATAGCTGAGCATTATTAGTACATGAATACACCCAATTCTGAGCTCCGGAATCAGTTTTGGTACAAGAGACATATTAAAAATACCATAAATATTCTCCCAGATCTTGTCCCTCAAAACCAAAACAATAACCTTCCTTCTCTGCACTGTGCTTGCAGATCTCATTACTTTTTGTTTTCTTTAAGGGATGACTGAGGTTTTATTTCTTCAAGGCTCCTCTGCCGATCTTTGTTAAGAATTTCTCAAAGGCCTCTCTCTACAAACAATGACAGTCCCCCTTCTACAAATAAACTTGGTGTGATTGTGGCCCATCTATCGTGCTAGCCTTTTGCTTCACTGGCAGATGAACTTGTCCTCATGCCACTCACCGTGCCTGAAAAGTTTGTGGAGCATGTATTTGCAACATTTCCAGCAATCAGATATAATTTAACCACCAAATAAATCAGCAGAAAAGGGAAGAAGGAAGAGCAAGGCATGAAATAACAAAACAAAGAAAGATTGCTTCTTTACATTCTTTCTGTGTGAAATTGTTTATGAGGATATTCATACCAGGAGTGAATTAATTAACCTGTTCCCACTTACACAATGGAATACACAGAAGCAGATGCTTTCTACCCAGCCTTCTTTCCTCCATCTCAAGAGTTTCCTGGATATGGCAACTGAAGGAGGCACAAATGTGCACACAACAGCCTGTCTCATAAACCGTACTACAGCTTAGTTCCCTTTTGGCCCCTACATAGGCAGGCAAGGACAAATCCAAGAAGCATACCCCAATAAGCACCACAGCCTGGGGAAGCACTGAGGGTTCCTTGACTTACTTCCTACAGTTAGCATCATCCACTGAGAATTCAAACATTGCAAGCAATACTAGTTCAGGGAACTGCTTGAAAGAGTCCAGGACAGAGAAAGATGACGAAGAGAGGGGAACACCTCCCTTATGAGGAAAAGCTGAGGGAGCGGGGGTCTTTAGCTTGGAGAAGAGGAGACTGAAAGGTGATCTCACAAATGTTCATAAAGATGTGATGAGTGAGCGTAAGGAGGATGGAGCCAGGCTCTTATCAGTGATGTCCAATGATAGGACAAGGGGCAATGGGTGCAAGGTGGAGCATTAAGAGGTTCCATGTGAATATAAGGAAAAACTTTTTCACTGTGAGGGTGACAGAGCCCTGGAACAGGTTGCCCAGAGAGGTTGTGGAGTCTCCTTCACTGAAGACATTCAAAACGCACCTTGATGCAATTCTGTGTGACCTACTCCAGGTGATCCTGCTCTGGCAGGGGGGTTGGACTGGATGATCTTTTGAGGTCCCTTCCAACCCCTAACATTCTGTGATTCTGTGTAGTTACAAGCTATCACGGTTAATCACAAACCATCACAGCTGCTTGAACTAGGATACCTCAAACCCTACTTATCCACCTATTTGAGTCTTCCTCTTCCACAATGCTCTCTCTATTCAAAGCAATAGTTTCTGTTTTAAAAACAAAATGGTTTACAGTTCGAAAGCCTTTTTTAATAGACAGACAACCAAAGGATCCCTCCTGAATTGTTGTTCACTGTCAGTATGAAAGTAAAGTCCACCTTGGAATGTAAGTGGGCAAGGAAGCCTGGGGCCAAGCAGTTTCAGGAAGAACGCAAACACCTCCATGAGTGGAAAGGAACCTCATAAGTAATGACAAGAAGGAACCAAGGGTAGGTTCAAGGTGCAGTTATAGCTGTAGTCGGGGCTGTGTATTGACTTCTGCCTATGGACCCTGTGATCACAGAATCACAGAACACATTCAGTTGGAAAAGACCTAGAAGATCATCAAGTCCAACCTTCAACCCAGTACCAAACGGTCAACACTGAACCATGTCCACAGGCATCTTATACACCCCCAGCATTGGTGCAGTGGGCAGAAATCACATAAATCAGAATCAGAAACATTCAGGTTGGAAAAGACCTTCAGTATCACAAAGACCAACCAATAACCCTACTCTACATGGTTCACCCCTAAATCATATCCCCAAGCACCACCACCATCCAAACCACCTTTAAACACATCCAGATTTGGGGACTCAACCACCTCCCTCAGCAGCACATTCCAATCCCTGACCACTTTTGCCATGAAAAGATGTTTCCTAATGTGCAGTCTAAACCTACCCAGTCACAGCTTGAGGCCATTCCCTCTTATTCTATATCACTAATTACCTGTGAGAAGAGACCAGCACCAGCCTCTCCACAATGTCCTTTCAGGTAGTTGTAGACAGCAATGAGGTCTCCCCTCAGCCTCCTCTGTTTCAAACTAACCATCCCCAGCTCCTTCAGTCACTCTTCATCAGATTTATTCTCCAGACCCTTCCCCAGCTTCATTGCCCTCCTCTGCCCTGGCTCCAGCACCTCCACATCTCTCTTGTATTGAACTGAACAAAACTGGACACAATACTGGAACTGTCGCCTCACCAGAGCTGAGTACAAGGGGACAATCATCTCCCTGCTCCTGCTGGATGCAGCATTTCTAATCCCAGCCATGATGCCATTGGCTTTCTTGGCCAGCTGGACACACTGCTTGCTCATATTTGGTTGCTTGTCCATTCGAACCCCCAGGTCCCTTTCTGCCTAGTGATCTTCACTAGGAAGGTAATATTCACTGAACATTGTAAGGAACAGGTAGTCATAGACTTAGAATCATAGAATCATAGAATCAGTCAGGGTTGGAAGGGACCACAAGGATCATCTAGTTCCAACCCCCTGCCATGGGCAGGGACACCCTACACAAGATCACGCTGGCCAGAGCCTCATCCAGCCTGGGCTTAAACACCTCCAGGGACGGGGCCTCAACCACCTCCCTGGATAACCCATTCCAGGGCTTCACCACTCTCATGGTGAAGAACTTCTTCCTCACATCTAGCCTGAATCTCCCCATTTCCAGCTTCATTCCGTTCCCCCTAGTCCTATCACTACCTGATAGCCTGAGAAGTCCCTCCCCAGCCTTCCTGTAGGCCCCCTTCAGATACCGGAAGGCCACAATGAGGTCACCTCGGAGCCTTCTCTTCTCCAGACTGAACAGCCCCAACTCCTTCAGTCTGTCCTCATAGGAGAGGTGCTCCAGCCCTCTGATCATCCTCGTGGCCCTTCTCTGGACATGCTCCAGCACGTCCACATCCCTCCTGTAATAGGGGCTCCAGAACTGGACGCAGTACTCCAGGTGGGGTCTCACCAGAGCTGAGTAGAGGGGGAGAAGCACCTCCCTTGACCTGCTGGTCACACTTCTCCTGATGTAGCCCAGCATCTGATTGGCTTTCCGGGCTGCAAGCGCACATTGAGAGCTCATGTTGAGCTTCTCATCCACCAGCACCCCCAAGTCTCTCTCCTCAGGGCTGCTCTCCAGCCAGTCACTGCCCAGCCTGTATTTGTGCCTGGGATTGCCTCGACCCAGATGCAGGACCCTGCACTTGGTCTTGTTGAAGCTCATGAGGTTGGCTTGTGCCCACCTCTCCAGCCTGTCCAGGTCCCTCTGGATGGCATCCCTTCCCTCCAGCGTGTCCACTGCACCACACAGCTTGGTGTCATCAGCAAACTTGCTGAGGGTGCACTCGATGCCACTGTCCATGTCACCCACAAAGATGTTGAACAAGACAGGTCCCAGGACTGATCCCTGAGGGACTCCGCTTGTCACTGGCCTCCATTGGACCCGTTGACAGCCACTCTTTGGGTGCGGCCATCAAGCCAGTTCTTTATCCATCTAGTGGTCCATCCATCAAACCCATGTGTCGCCAGCTTGGAGACCAGGAGGTGGTGCGGGACAGTGTCGAAGGCTTTGCTCAAGTCCAGGTAAACGACATCAGTTGCTCGCCCCTCATCTATTAATGCTGTCACCTGCTCATAGAAGGCCACCAGGTTTGTCAGGCAGGATTTGCCCTTGGCAAAGCCATGCTGACTACTCCCAATCACCTCTTCACTGTTCTTCTGAGTCATTAGTGCCTCCAGGAGGATCTGCTCCATGATCTTTCCGGGCACAGAGGTGAGACTGACTGGCCTGTAGTTCCCCGGTTCCTCCTTCTTGCCCTTTTTGAAAATGGCATTGAAATGACTTGAAAAATTGCCTCTGGCTTAAGTCTCCCTGAAGGACAAAATGTCTAAACAGAAAGATCTTCAGCAAGTCTACCATAGGAGGGAGTTATTGCAGCAGCATTTCTCCTTACAGGCTTCCTGACAGCCACTTTAACTTGAACAATATGGAACACACAGGCATGATTTAAGTCTTGGTCTTGCACCACTACAGCGCAAAAGAGGACAGAGGCACCGATGTTCTTGTACTCATACTCTGTGCTTGAGCCGTGGTCTGGTCCCACCACGTCCTTGATGATGCACAGCTATAAGCACCTTATATGTCAACTTCTCAACAGTACATTCTTGTGCCACAAGTGAGGGCTGTTTGATTCACAAATTGAATTCCATTCTAATGTAGCCTACTCAATGTCAACACCTATTAAAATATTTGTGTATTTTTATTTTCTGGATGTATTACTTTTACAGTTGGGTCTCAAAGCTAGATAAACTCTAGGTACCAGAAAACACTGTTTTAAAGTAACACATGATGTGAAATGAAAGCCTGCTACCATCTGTGAATAATGTAATCAGGCAAATGAGGAATAATGACTACATCATGGTAAGTAAGGACAGAAGATATTGAATTACCATTGTCAGCAGCTTGGTTTATAGCTTGCAAACTTGAGAAAAGAACAGCACAGAAAAAAAGAGTGGGGAAGGATTTAATTAAAATATGAGTACAGAAGAGAGCATAAATGACATGTGATACTACTTTTCAAGAGTCCACCACTATGATTTGCATCTTGAAGTGAAACTGATAACTCACCATCAACATGCACAGAAAGATAGTTTCAGTGATACAGGTTGCTTTTATGCATCACAAGTCCATGTGGCTTAGCTTGTATCAGTGCAATTCCTCCCAGCTCTTTGGGGTTGCAGTAGGTGGGCAAGGAAATAACTTACAGAAATTATATGAAAGAAATTATATGAAAGAAATGATTCCTTCCATTTTCTACAAGTTTCCTAGAGGTTCACAGACCAGAGGTGCAAGTCAGAATTGTCCCTCAGTGTACAGCGCCTTCCACTGGGGAGGATCTGCAGCAGAAAAGCAAGCTGGCAGGATGCTGTTCTTCCCTGTTCTGGCAGTTTTAAGGGTTTCAAGTGGAGTAGTCTTTGGGTAAGAAGTAACCCTAGTAGAGGGTTCTGATTTGTGAAAGTGAAGAGGTTTTCAAAATAAGGAAAAAAAACCCTGGCCCTTTAAATTTACTTGGTTTTGTTGTTTTGTTTTGTTTTCCCCATCAGACAAGGAAACTCAAGTCCCTGTTATTACAAAGGTGCTTTTTTTCACTCTCCCTTCATTTCTGGTTCCATCTCTACTCTACATATTTTCCCCTCAAGCTTTTCTGTAATCCCTTCACTGCTGTACATGAATACCTCCTGGCCATTGATATATTTTCCTTTGCATCATCACAGGCAAGTAGGAAAGAAATAGAAACTGGGATAAAAAAGATAAGATATTTCCTGTCACTACGCAGGAAGCTTTGGTGGATCAATCCTAGCTACCAAAGACTTGTTTAGCAGTCTCCCCTCTCAATGTTCCCTCTGTAAACAGAGATACTTAAGAACAACTTGTCATTTGGAAAAATCTACTTGTCTGTATAACATATTTTTATGATCCATTTCTCCATAGGGCAGAAACCTAACAAATGTTTCAGAATTCCAGTTTGATTTACGTTCTCCAGTGATGAAAATAACTGTCCCTTTCCCCCTCCTCTTGTTATAAAACATTCCTTCCATTTCTAATATTCCTGTTTGCCTAAGTTACCACACTGGCACAACAGCAAGGAACACCTGGTAATGTCCACAGAAATTATAGCACCTGCCCCTCAGACAGGACAGCTGCTGGCACTGGTAATAAATAAATAAACAGATAAATGTATACACATGCAAATAAATAAAAGCTGTTCAGGGGATTTATGTCAACAGAAATCCAGATATTTTCCATATGTTCTTGCCTTCCCACATCTGGGAAAAATCACATTATACAAGTTCCACTCTGCCATGATAGTTCACTGGATAACGCACCAAAATCTTTTAATCTTTTCGCTTAAACCACTGTGGGGTTTGTTTGGTTCGGGTTTTTTTACATCTTGACTCTTTAATAACTAACTGTTTTTCATAAGAGGAACTATCTGGAGTGAATAACTGGAGGCTGATAAGAGGAAAATATCGTAGCTGATGAAACTATAGTTTCATATGGCATGCTTTCTTACAAAGCATTTTCTTTATTAGGTATCCCAAAATTTACTGTACAAAGGTGAAATTTCAACACAAAATGCTATCAATGGTCTTGCATCAGCGTATAAAAATCTACATTTTCAAAATTCACCATCACTGAAGATGATGTGCACATTGATTCTCCTGGAGCGTGTCCAGAAAAGGGCCACAAGGATCATCAGAGGGCTGGAGCTCCTCTCCTATGGAGACAGACTGAGGGAGTTGGGAATGTTCAGTCTGGAGAAGAGAAGGCTCCATCCAAGGAGACCTTATTATGACCTCCCAGTATCTTAAGGGGGGCTAAGAAAGCTAGGGAGGGACTTTTTAGGGTGTCAGGGAGTGATAGGACTAGGGGTAATGGTAAAAAAAGTAGAAATGGGTAGATTGAGATTGGATGTCAGGAAGAAGTTCTTCCCCATCAGGGTGGTGAGACACTGGAACAGGTTGCCCAGGGAGGTGGTAGAAGCCTCATCCCTGGAGGTTTTGAAGGCCAGGCTGGATGTGGCTGTGAACAACCTGACGTAGTATGAGGTGTCCCTGCCCATGGCAGGGGGTTGGAACTGGGTGATCCTTGAGGTCCCTTCCAACCCTAACAATTCCATGATTCTATGTCAGTGAAAATATTGCACAAAATACACTGCTCTGTACAGCTGCCTACTCCCGCTTTTGCCAGGCAGTGCTGCTAAAGCCTGGCTCTCATTTCTATTAGCATCTGGCTTCTCTGGAGAGTTATGTGGTTGAAAGAGATCTAAAATAGGTGTTTTCCAACATGAAAATACCTATCATCACCTCAAAAGCCTGTCTTTAAATTTGGCTTATTAAAAGCACATGACTGCCTTTATGGCACTCATGGTTATATACATCTTTGAGATGAATAGTCCATGGTACTAATCATGACAACAGACTTCCCTAGAACTTCTCCCATTCTCAGAATTGCTTAGGCAGTTCTAAATAGGAAAGCCTGTCTGGAGCACCATGGCAATAACTAACAATAAATATGCCTAGCCTAAAATGTGAGAGACCAAACACACATCTAAGATTAGCGAAGCAAATACTCCCTCTGTGAAACAGCCAGAAGAAGGCTAAGTTAAAAGAGAAAAAAAACATCAGAGAAACTTTCACAAGGAAAAGATAACTAGCATTTAACCAAGGTATAAAATTACCTAGATCACCAGAATGGCTGGCAAGGGAAACTAATACACAATAGTGATCTGCATCTCTTAACAGACGCATCGCACCAGAATCAACTGCCAGTCCTGAGTCTGCCAGCTGCATGCTAAACACAAATCTGAATTTAGGAACATAAGAAATTATTGAGCAAATGGACTTGGTTTTGAATTGACTGCATCACTTTTCCCTTCAACTCAGAAAACTAGTATCTTAACACAGATGTCACACTACCACCAAAACAAGTAAGCCATGCAAAGTTTGAACTATAATTTTTAAGTGCTCCACTTTAAACGCTAAATAAGCAACACCATTGAAGGTCATGACAGATTTAGCTGAGAACAAAGTGATCTTTCAGAAGGTCAGGCAAACACATATTGCTCAAAATTATAGTTTCAGAGATGTTTAAAAAGAGCATGTCAACCAGACCTTCAAACACAATCTTCTTGGCTGGTGATCTCCTTCAGTACGAAGAACTGTGGTTAATTTTAAAGAAAGGCCAAGTTAGAGAACACATTCAGTTAGAGATTCTGAAAGTGTGGTTCACAGAGCTAATTCTAAGGCTCTGAATCTTCTTTTTGGAAGGTAAAAATGCATGTTTTGTCTGACAGAGAATAGTCAAGACAAGACAAACACATAACAGAGTAAAGCCAAATCAGCAACTTCCATAGCAAGATAATGAACAAGCAAGTGTCGATCAGCTGAGGGTGATAGGGAAGAGTGTAGTAACACCTGAAGGAATGCACACTTCAGGCACAGAAATTATAACTACCTTGCTTGCCCAAGTTTCTTTTGTACAGAAACTAGGGCAGGAAGAGCAAGGGTTGTGCACATCCAGGTAAGATCCCAACACAGAGTCAAAGTGCAGATGGGGCACAAGCCAAGACTGAGGAACTGGAAAATATTTCCAGGTCCCACAGCTCAACCCCAGCTTTGTGACGCAGAAAGGACATTCTGCTGAGAATCCTGGCACTTGGGCTAATTTTAGTATACAGATTGAATGCAGGGCTAGAACTCCAAATTTTTAACAAACAAGGAAAATACAAGCAAATGTGTTCTTTGACATGTGAGAACTACTTCATGCATCATGTTCTAACAATAAATTTAACTACTTTCTGTATAGGAAAAAACGCAGCAAGAGAAAGAGATTACTTGGTATGGGTCCATACCATGACATTTAAAAACAAAACATTGAAAGCTTAGTTGTGTTGGGGTTTTGGTGGAGGCACCAGCAGGATTTGTCATGTATGATAGCTTCTTTCAGGCTGCTGACATCTCACATACGAAATCACAGAGAAATTCACATGGGCACGGGGCCGGCAATAGAAAATTATTAGGCAAATACTTAGCAATCCAAAAATAAAGTTTCAAAGACTCATACTGTGAATTCATAAAATGGCAATGTATAAACTTATACAATGCTATGCTCAAAATAAAAATGGTCAGGAAGCTAACCACTCTGTCTTCCTTTCATAAGCTACTGACCTTTATTTGCCCCAAGTTCAGAGCAGAATTCACCAGTGAACAGCACACAGATATCACATACCTTGAAGTCACAGCTTCCATGAATTCATCAAGAAGATCATCATAGGCTTGACCTCTGATTCTCTTGTGTCTCAGCCCAATATACAAAGGATCTTTCAGCAATGCCTGTTAAAAAAAAAAAAAATATATATATATATATATCTCCTGGTATATTGGACATTAATAAGAAGGGGACAACAATACAGTGTTTGAGGATTAACCCAAGCATATGAAGTACACATCCATTGATCCACCTCTCTATAAAGACTGAAGCAATGCAACAAAGAGATTAAAGAAACACCCTTTTGTATCAAGGGAAAGGGATACCTTGGTCTCAAAGGAAGTGTATTGTTTCCAAGTGAAAAAGTGAAAGTTTATTCTGGGAAGTCAGGTTTCAAAAGTATCTCTCGAAGCTTTAGTTAGGACTTTCCTCTTTTTCCTTTACAACCTGACAGTGCTCTTGACATTTCACAAAAGCTGTTTTCTTTACTTTTATCATCATGCTTCACAGATCTCACCCAGAGTCCATCATTTCAACTGTGTTGATGAGCTGATATGCAGAAAATGTGCTGCCTTCTGAAATTCAATAAGCCAAAACATAACCAAGCCTTTGACCTTTTCCTTCCAAGCTACTACAAGGTCGCTGCTTTTGTCTGATGTATTTCCAAATTGTAACTTACAAATTACTAAATGTGTTCAAAGTGTTTTGCAATCACTTTTGACAACTCGCTCCAGCTACAGAATTCCTTAGTCTCAATATTTTCACTGGCTCTCCCAGGAACTTTTTGCTATTGTTTTTTCACAGGTCTTTGAACACGTCTCCATTCTATCTAGCATGCAACCCTCCCACACATGCCCAAACAGAGCTGGTCAGGAGCTTGACTAAATAATTTTCATCCAAAAGCAATCTGCAAAATCAACATGGATGTAGAAATTTGTACACCAGCTTCAACTAGAAAAACACTGTAAAGAAAAATACAGACCATCTCTCCTTCTAAGGGAGAGCCTTCAATTTGCAACATGAAGCAAAAAGGGCTGGAAAGCTTCTTCAGCCTGCTTCAGGCTGGGAGTCAGAAATTTGATTTCTGCACTTTAAAGAAGTGCCTAAATTCTTCTCACTTGTTTTCTGTGTTGCAAGACTTGAAAATCCTCTGGACCACAAGCTCCTATTAAAGACTCATTTGCATCAGCATGAAAAAATCTTTGGTGTCATTCTGCCTTGGCTGGGAGTATCCTGATGCAGAGCTACAAGACAGAGATGTTTGTTTCTCCCTCACTTTTCATTTCCATAAAAAACAAATGAATGTTTCATCCATTCATTAAAATGTCTTTAAAATCAAGCAGGATTAACAGCTGATTTATCTGAAACTGGAGCTAAACTTGTCACCATTTCAAAACAATTTCTTATACACTACTTACAGACTTTCAAAAGCATTCTCAACTGAACTGGAGAATGAATAAAGCTCACACTTTAAATTCCTTTGTAAATGAAGGTGAAGTCATCGCATTGTAAGTATTGAATTAATTCCCTTCACTAACTCCCTGTAGAGTTCATGTTTAAGTAGCATATTTGTGGGTTGAAATAATATTACCTGTGTATTTACATTACACTAGGTATTCTAGCAGCAAAATAGAAGTCAAAATTTGGTACCTATTCCAAACACTGCAGAGAAAAAAATGGCAAAAGCCTGATGTCAGATATCTTCCAAAGTAATTTCCCCTTTTACAGAATCACAGAAAACAGCTGTCTGGAAGAGACATCTAGTCCAACCGTCGACCCAGCACTGAAGGGTCAACACTAAAGCACATCCCTAAGTGCCACGTCCACACGCTGCTTAAGCACCTCCAGGAATGGTGAGTGCACCACTGCCCAGGGCAGACCATTCCAGTGTTTCAGAACCCTCTCTGTGGAGAAATATTGCCTAACATTCAGCCTGAACTTCCCCTGGTGCAGCTTGAAATCATTCCCTCTAGTCCTGTCACTTGTTGCCAAGGAGAAGAGGCTGCCCGCTCCTGGCTCCAACCTCCCTTCAGGTAGTTATAGAGAGTGATGAGATCTCTCCTCAGTCTCCTCTTCTCTAGACTGAACAACCCCACCTTGCTCAGCTGCTCCTCATAGGCCATGTGCTCCAGGCCCTTCACCAGCCTCATTGCCCTTCTCTGGACATGCTTCAGCACCTCAGTGTCCTTCCTATAGTGAGGGGCCCAGAACTGGACACAGTAGTCAAGGTGTGGCCTCACCAGTGCTGAGTAGAGGGGGATGATCACCTTCCTGTTCCTGCTGGCTGCAGTTTTTCTAATACAAGTCAGTATGCCATTGGCTTTCTTAGCCACCTGGGCACACTGCTGACTCATATTTAATCTCACTCACATGTAACATTGATTCATATTTAATTATTTTTTAAATATATAATAATTTCCAACTTTGCAGTCAACTATTTCTGGAATTACTTATTGAGTTTTTCTAGTTATTTCAGATGACCTCAGAAAAATCTGACAAAGAAGGATACTTTTATTTCTCTGAGAGATAAATACCTAGGAACTGCAAATGAACTGTTGAGCCATGTGAAATCTTAAGAGAAGTTTAGGAACCGTGTAGGAGTTGCCTTGAGCTTCTCACCAGTGTTTGGAAAGCAGAACTGCTTAAGGGCAACAAGGTTGGTGAGACGCCTTGAGCACAAGCCCTATGAGGAGAGGCTGAGGGAGCTGGGATTGTTTATCCTGGAGAAGAGGAGGCTCAGGGGAGACCTCACTGCTGTCTACAACTACCTGAAAGGTGGTTGTAGCCAGGAAGGGGTTGGTGTCTTCTCTCTAGCAACCAGCACCAGAACAAGAGGACACAGTCTCAAGCTGTGCCAGGGGAAGTTTAGGCTCGAGGTGAGGAGAAAGTTCTTCACGGAGAGAGTCATTCGTCATTGGAATGGGCTGCCCAGGGAGGTGGTGGAGTCACCATCCCTGGAGGTGTTCAAGAGGGGATTGGACGTGGCACTTGGTGCCATGGTCTAGTCATGAGGTCTGTGGTGACAGGTTGGACTCAATGATCTTTGAGGTCACTTCCAACCTTGGTGATACTGTGATACTGTGATGCTGCCAAGTGGCAGAAGCCTCTTCCAGGAGCATCACAGTAGGACTCAGAGACAGCAATCCCATTTGTAAAATCCTATAGCCACAACTTTCTATGCTCATAGGCTTTTGCTTCTCTGTGTCCTGTGCAAGCATACCACATGCTCCAGTGCTCAATTCACTGCAAGTAACTTACACCCTTTCCAATTCCCAGAACTTTCCTTCCTAAATTCATTTGCCCTTTTAACATACTGCTACAAGTTTCTCTAAAACAAATTCTGTCTTCTCATTCTAAAAAAAAAAAAAAACAATGCTAAAAAGGAAATAAATAAATAAAATATATATAAACAAACATGTATTTATGTTTAGGCCCTTCAATTTTTTTTAATTCTGAGGACAGGTTTCCAAAGCACTTTGCAGGCAGAGTGGGTCATGCTGATTCCTTCAAGAGGAAAGCTTAAGTTGGGTAATGATTCTGTGAAAGTTTAAAAGAAGCAGGTGCTCACAGGTATGCTGCTTAAAAAGTGCTAAAAAAGCCACAGGTCTGCCTTGAAACATAGGCTCTTATGCTCCTTTCCCACTTTTTGCATTGTTCATGTTCCATCCCTGACAATTCTATGATTCTACGTCTGCGAGCATTTAAATCAATACCCAACTCTAAAACTCAGCATTCTGAAACAGTTTCATCTATAAGACCCCTGCATTAATTTATCCACAGATCTCTCACACTGAAATGTAATGTGGAACATTTTAAGCAATTAATACAATGTTTCTAGGTTATGTCTAAACTTCCAGCCTGGGAAGTCTCACAAGCTGAGACAATTAATTCAGGGACACATCTGTGATGAAAAGCTTGGCCAGCTATACACCCAGAGTTCAAAATTCCTTTACAGCTGAGTGCATTCTGCTTCACAAACGTTACAGTCCGACAAGAACTAGCCCCCAGAAGTTCCTTTATAGTCCTGTTTGGAACAACGTATGGAGAAACCCAGGGCGGCGACAAAAGAATGAAACATTCAGCAAGTGAAAAGAACAGTGGTCACGTCTGAGCCCTGAGTGGCAAACCATTGTGGAGCTGCTCGCTTTCCAAAGGGCACTGAAGAATGAATAAGCTGCTTAAGCACATTATCCCCTTATTCAGGTCAACACCATGCAAACCGGGGCTGCAGTGGTTTTTTGTTTTGCTTTGGGTTGGGTTTGGGTTTTTTTTTCTTTTTAGAGGGTTCACACATCTTGAGAGGTTAACATTTGCTATCGACTATTTCATGGCTTTCAAAACCCATTACTGCAAAGAAAGTTCCATCCTACAATCGAGTATGTCAAGCTGACATGATGATTAGGTACTTTTCCTCAGTGACTTGGGTTTCTTTGTTCCCCAGCTTGTTGTCAAAGCGTAAACTTCATTTTGTTACGTTGGAAATCAAATCTCCTTCAAAATAAGACCCTGTTTCTTTCCCCCCCGCCCCTGAGTAGTGGGTTTTAATATGTGCAAAATGACAGGGAAAAACTTGCCATTGGTTTATTTTCAGACACATTCTAAGGCTAAAAAGGAAGAAGAAGTTTTAAAACATTCAGGTTTAGCAATGTGATACATCCAAGCTTTACCAGAAATCAGGGTTTTTACAAGAATAAAGGGCTTAATTGAGGTTCCGGTACTGGAAATATCATGTAGATCTACTTAGAATTAGCTGTGTAAAACAACAAAGAGCTCTTTGAAGCACCACCTGAGCATATTAAAACTGTAATGACCTTTGGGGTTTTTAAGAACATGGCAAGTCATTTATACCGTCTAACTTGTGCACAATTATAGTAAAGAGATCAGCAAGCCATCAAAGCTCAAGCAAGACTTTAGCCCTGCACCTGGCTCTAATTTAGCTACAAAAGCCAAACGAGCAAGAAACAGAAAACTGAGCACTTATGTATTTCATCAGTTGACAACAAACATGTTGAAATGTCATCTATTCTCAAACTTGGCACCAAGACACTTCTTTGGAACAGGTACATATTTTAGTGAACAGCTTCATGGAAAATTGGAGGTCAAGAACTGTGAGACACTGAGCCTTTCCACTCACAAGGATGGCAGCAGAGAGAATCCAGAACTTCTCAGTCACCTAGAAAGTGCTTGATGTGTGGTAATGCTTCACAGCAGCATCTCCCTCCATGCCAATAAAATGCCAAAAACCCTCCAATGGTTCCACAATGGGAAGTTATCTCCATTAGAGCCACAGTTAGAAAATTAAAGAATTAGATTTGTATGGCATAGGGATGTACTTAAGAGAGTCAAACATGGCTACAAGAATGATGAAGGGACTAGAGCACTGCTTTATGAGGAGAGGCTGAGAGACCTGGGGCAGTTCAGTCTAGAGAGAAGACTGAGAGGGCATCTAATAAATGTATATAAATATCTGCAGGCTGGGTGTGAGGAAGGAAGGGATAGCCTCTGCTCACTTTGCGCCTGTAACAAGGGGCAATGGATATAAACAACAGCACAGGAAGCTCCACCTCAACACAAGGAAGAACTTCTTTACTGTAGGAGTCACAGAGCACTGAAATAGGCTGCCCAGAGAGATTGTGGAGTCTCCTTCTCTGGAGACTTTCAAGACCCATCTGGATGCATTTCTGTGTGACCTGTGTTTCTGTGGTCCTGTTCTGGCAGTTGGTTGGACTTGAAGATCTCCAGAGGGTCCTTCCAACCCCTAACATCCTGTGAGCCACAGCTTTGTGACACAGCCATGCCACGTGCCAGAAATGAAACACATTAAAGAGTATGATCGGTCTGTCCAGCAGGTCACACCATTACCAAGAAAATCAGGGGGACTGCTGCTGCATTTCCTTACATTAGTATACCATGAATTCTTTCTGTAAACTTCTTTTTGTCTCAGTTTTCACAGTTTGGGAAGAACTGGTAAGCACAGGGGAATTTTTGGTGGGGTTTTTTTTGTTTGTTTGTTTATTTTGAGGCTTTTTTTTTTTTTCTAGAAGATTGAAATTTCACTCAGTGTGAAACTTACTCCAATAAAAGAGTTAGCCAGTCAGTAACAATGTCAACATTTAAGACTTAATTTCAGCTTCAGTCTGTACTAATTACCCAGTAACCAATCTGCATGCATTTAAATTTTCGGTTTGCAAGGGCTACCATGCTGAAACACAATTTTCTGTCCTGCAAGAACTGCTTACAGCTGCAAAGTGGTTTTTTATGGCATTGGGAAGAACGCATAACATTTCAATTTATATTAGACTAGGAAGCCTGTTTTTCAGTTTGTTTATTTTCACGGAATCATAGAATCACAGTATCACAGTACCACAGTATTACCAAGGTTGGAAGAGACCTCAAAGATCATCGAGTCCAACCTGTAACCACAAACCTCAAGACTAGACCATGGCACCAAGTGCCACATCCAGTCCCCTCTTGAACACCTCCAGGGACGGAGACTCAACCACCTCCCCCGGGCAGCCCATTCCAATGACGAATCACTCTCTTGGTGAAGAACTTTCTCCTCACCTCGAGCCTAAACTTCCCCTGGCGCAGCTTGAGACTGTGTCCCCTTGTTCTGGTGCTGGTTGCTAGATAGAAGAGACCAACCTCTTCCTGGCTACAACCACCTTTCAGGTAGTTGTAGAGATCAATGAGGTCGCCCCTGAGCCTCCTCTTCTCCAGGCTAAACAACCCCAGCCCCCTCAGCCTCTCCTCACAGGGCTTGTGCTCGAGGCCTCTCACCAGCCTTGTTGCCCTTCTCTGGACACGTTCAAGTGTCTCGATGTCCTTCTTAAATTGAGGGGCCCAGAACTGGACACAGTACTCAAGGTGTGGCCTAACCAAAGCAGAGTACAGGGGCCCAATGACCTCCCTGCTCCTGCTGGCCACACTCAGAGATCAGCAAGCCCAACCTATTACCTAATACCTAACACCTCCTGACAACTAAACCATGGCTTCAAGTGCCACATCCAATCCCTTTTTTAACACCTCCAGGGATGGGAACTCCACCACCTGCCTGGGCAGCACATTCCAGTGGCCAATTACTCTTTCTGGGAAGAACTTTCTCACCACCTTGAGCCTAACCTTCCCCTGGCACAGCTTGAGACTGTGTCCTCTTGTTCTACCAGAGGTTTCCTGAGAGAAGAGACCAACCCTCACCTGTCTACAGCCTCCCTTTAGGTAGTTGTAGAGAGCAATAAGGTGTCCCCTGAATCTCCTCTTCTCCAGGCTAAACAACCCCAGCTCCCTCAGCCTTTTTTCTGTGAGTAAGCTTATTTTGAAGTCTGAAATACAGGATGACACCTTTAAAACACATAACGGATTCTGTGTTTCCAAATGCTAACTGAGTTTCAGATGTGCTGAATGCTGCAGGTAACACTGACGCTAACCAGGTTTGATGGTGTAGAATACCTTGGCAAAAAAAAAAAATTATAATCAGAGTGGTAAAGATTTTTACCATTTTTTTGGCTTTGAACTACACTGGGCCCACGGCATACTTACTGAGAAGAGATCATGGCCTCTGTGTCATGATTTGAGACTTATGCCTTTAAGAATCATGGAGTCGAAGCCTCCAGAGGCTAGATGGGTCCAGGTAGTGCACAGGAAATTGTAATTTTTACTGTTTCATTCCCAGAATGTCTTGCACCTTTCCCCACAAAAAGGGATTGCACAGTTGATTCATTCTCTTTTCTTCCCTCTCTTCTCCCTGGACACAGTGAGCTACCTTATCTGGTGTGTGGGGAAGGATGGTTCCAGTCTTATCTGTGGCCTTCAAGGCCAGACAAATTTTCCCTATGCAATCTTGGCCCTTTGGGGCTTACTATGGGGGAACAGAACAGAGCACTGGAAGAACGAGTACTGGGGCTTATGGTAAACCTCAGGGTGGGGTGGGGGAGAGAAGGAGTACTGGGGTTTTGGTCTGATTTGGTGAAGACTTTTGGCTTGATGGATTTTTGTGTATTTCATATGCTTTTGCCCTGCTTCGAATTGTAGTTTGTAGTTATTAATAGCACCTTCCATTTAAGCTTCCAATACATTCTGTATCTCTATCCAAATCCTGTGTGGGGTCTGTCTTTAATTACTTTGAAAGTAATTTCACAGAATCACACAGAATCACAGAATCAACCAGGTTGGAAAAAACCTCAGAGATCATCGAGTCCAACCTATCACCTAATACCTAACACCTCCTGACAACTAAACCACGGCTTCAAGTGCCACTAAAAGAGATCATGGCCCCTGTGTCATGTTTTGAGGCTTATGCCTATAGTGGACAGGTAATTGTAATTTTAGAGCATGTCTTCCCCCACTGCCCAATCAAGGAAGACAACCTTCGTATCTAAAGATCAGACCTTTGTCACAACATTGCAGGGAGCCTCTTACACAAGAAAGAAAGGGCCCTATCCTCTGTTTCTCCCCAGAAGGAGACATCCAGCTAGCACTGGATCTGTATATCTCCAACAGAAAGACATTGGCATACAGAGCATTACCTCTGTTACCACTTTGCTTTATTTCAGGGGATCCCCCATAGCAAAGGAAATCATAAAGGATCCCAAAATGGGAGGCCAAAAACTGGGTATAATGATGGGGCATTCTAGGCATCAATAAACAAGGAAAACCCACACACACTGGAAAGGAGTTTAAAAAGTTGAGCCCAGATGTGCTAGGCCTGAAAAACCCAAGTAGCTGCAAGTACTTAACAGATCAAGCTATGGTGTATGCCAACAACAGCTGTACAATAATAACATTTTCCTATCTGTGACCCTAAAAACATCACTGAAAACTGTCAATTGTCTGTTCAGACAAAATTCTAGATCTGCAATAGTCAGGAATTAAAAGGTAATACATTCATAGTGTTACTTTGACATCAATCTTAAATATAGTGTTTGAAGGGAACAATTTTGGTGGGAAAAAGTTGCAGTAAAGAATGTAATGCATTGTTGAGACAGTTCAAAATATACCTATGTATTAAGACTCAAATGAAGCAATATCATGATGTACTCAAATTCTGATTAAAATGATTTAAGACTGTGATAAAAAAACATAGAATATATTCACTTGCAGATGTCTGTAGAGATCCTACAGATTTGCACAACTACACTTGATGTAATCAGTTGCTTCTCCTTAACGACAGGCTTGACTTCTCCAGTCCAACTTGTTCTTTCCTTTCATAAGGCTGTCTGTCAGCCTGACCTTTACATCCTTTGTTTGTGCTCAGGAAGCTTACTCATTTTGTAACCTCATTTTGCACCAGCTGTAGCTTTGACTGAGCACTGACCTATGATGCTTATAGAATTACAGAATGGTTTGGGTTGGAAGTGACATTTAAAGTCCATGTAGCCCAACCCCTCTGCAGTGAGCAAGGACATCCTCAACTAGATCAGGTTGCTCAGAGTCCCATCCAACCTGACCTTGAAAGTTTCCAGGGTTGGGGTTTTCACCACCACTCTGGGCAACCTGTTCCAATGCTTAACCACCCTCATTGCAAAAAATGTCTTCCTTTCATCTAGTCTAAATCTTCTCTCTTAGTTTAAAACCATTACCCCTTGGCCTTTATTCCAGTTATTTCCCACACGTGCAGGCAGCTCTACCCAGCTGAAAAACTGTCAGCTCCAGCAAACTTTCATTTAACAAGGGGGGAAAAAAATCACTCTAATGGGTGGAAAGAATGCTTCATGAAGGAATCTTGTAACATGCTATGAAATTACCACAGCCTGTCCCCAAGCAATAGACTGCACAAAGCCAGGCTGTGCCGAGGACATTCTGCGGGCTGTTTCCGGCAGATGCATGTGGCACCAAATAAAGGCCCCAGTGTGCAGGGGCTGCGGGCAGACGCGGGCTGCGTGCCGAGCGGGTGCCATCCCTCCTGCCCTCTTGCATGGCACACTCTGCTGCATTCCCCTTCTCATGGGTAGCAGAAGAGCGCTCCCAGGGAGTCAGACTCTTTCTCTTGTACAAAGATGCAAAGCTAAATACAGTTCAGTTCCCTAAGGGTAATATTTAAAAGCATTCATAAATTACACACAAGCTATGTGAGCTGTCCTTAGCGAAGGGAGCATCAACTGCAAGATCCAAAGAGAAAATGATCACAGGATCACAGGATGTTAGGCGTTGGAAGGGACCTCGGAAGGTCATCAAGTCCAACCCCCCGCCAGAGCAGGACCACAAAATCTAGCCCAGGTCGCACAAGAACACAACCAGATGAGTCTTGAATGTCTCCAGAGAAGGAGACTCCACAATCTCTCTGGGCAGCCTGTGACCCTCACAGTACACAAGTCCCTGCTCATGATGAGGTGGAACCTCCTGTGTTGTAGTTTATATCCATTACCCCTCATGCTATCACAGGGTGCAAGTGAGCAGAGCCTGTCCCCTTCCTCTTGACACCCAGCCCTCAGATATTTATAAACATTTATTAAATGCCCTCTGAGTCTACACAGCCCCAGGTCTATCAGCCTCTCCTCATTGGGCACATGCTCCAGGTATCTTTCACATCTTGTACAGTGTAGTGACAGGACAAGAGGGAATGGATTGAAGCTTGAGAAGGGAAGATTTAGACAGGACTTTAGAAAGAAATTCTTTACAGTAAGGGTGGTGAGACCCTGGAACAGGTTGCCCAGGGAGGCTGTGGATATCCCCTCCAAGAAGGTGTTCAAAGCCAGGCTGGATGAGGCCTCAAGCAGTCTGGTCTAGTGGAAAGGGTCCCTGCCAATGGCAAGGGGGTTGGAACTAGATGATATTTAAGGTCCCTTCCAACCCAAGCCATGCTATGAATCTATGGTTTATTTTTTTAAGGGCAATAATACATCAGATGAATAATACATTATTCAGAGCAATTAGGCTTTTGTTCCACCTGCTCATCATTCCAGCACACAGTATATAAGATTCACACAAAAAGAAAAAGCTTTTCCAGTAAGTTTCCATTGAAAGGGTTTTTTTTTCCTAAGTTTCCAGCAGCAAAATTAACTGGAGAATCTATCAAAAACTGCTCTGCACACTCTGGTCTTTAGGGAAGTTTCCAATTAGGAAAGACCTGAGAATACTGCTCAGCAGTGAAGCATATCCCAGACTATATCTTTTCTAGTCAACAGATAAAGCAAAAAAACATAGAATCATAGAATGGTCTGGGTTAGAAGGGACCTCCAAATGCTATCTAATCCAACCCCCTGTGCAGTAAAGCAGGGGCATCCTCAACTTCTCCCAGGCAGCCAGTACCAGAACAAGAGGACACAGTCTCAGGCTGCGCCAGGGAGGTTTAGGCTGGATGTTAGGAAGAAGTTCTACACAGAGAGAGTGATTGCCCATTGGAATGGGCTGCCTGTGGAGGTGGTGGAGTCACCTTCATTGGAGGTGTTCAGGAGGAGACTTGATGGGGTGCTTGGTGCCATGGTTTAGTTGCTTAGGTGGGTTGGATTGGTTGATGTGTTGGACGCGATGATCTTGAAGGTCTCTGCCAACCTGGTTTATTGTATATTATTGTATATTAATGTCTCTAACTAGATAAGGCTGTCAAGCCTCATCTTTAATACCTCCAGGGATGATCTCTCCCTGAAATTTAAATGCTACTGGAATATTTTCTTTTCAGGTGAAAAAGCTTGCTCTGATACTTTTCAACCAGCTTAACTTTGAAAAACTATTAGAAGCAACTATCAGAGAACTGACATGACTGAGTCTGCAGCACAAGCCTTGCACTACAGATAAGGAGAAGAGCAGGTGTTTTCCTCAGGACTGGATTAAATGCTGTTTATGAAGGTACTGCAGTTGAAGAAAAAACCCTGCCTCAAAACTAGCAAGCTGTAAACATACAATTGTGCCAAAATCTTCCCTTCACTGAAATCACAAAGTCCTCATTAGGCTGCTCTCTATAATAGTTCCTTTCCTACTACTATGCTTCAGTACCACTACCTCAGGGATGCACAAAGTCCCTCTTTTAAATCTACATTGATTGTCTACACCAAGCAGCAGCTATGAAAGCAGGTCATTACTATGATACTTAGAGAATCATAGAATGGTCCAGGCCAGAAGGGACCTCTCCAAAGGTCATCCAGTCTGACCTCCCCACAGTCAGCAGAGACATCCTCAACTAGATCAGGTTGTCCAGGGCCTTATCAAGCCTCACCCTGAATATCTCCAGGGAAGGAGCCTCAACCACTTCCTTGGGCAACCTGTGCCAGTGTTCCACCACCCTCATTATAAAGAACTTGTTCCTAACATCTAATCTAAATCTGCCCTTCTCTAGTTTGAAGCCATTGCCCCATGTCCTGTCACTGCAGGCCTTTGTAAACAGTCTCTCTCCATCCTACCTAATTAACAGGAGGAAAAGGAAACTATCTCTGACCTTGGAATTTCCTTACTTTACACAAAAGAAAAAACACAGAAATATCCGTTTTCTGTGTGAATTGTGCCGATCTGAAAATGAAAGCACGCTTCATACATGCAGGGTACTGTCACCATGGGTGGAATGGTGACAGAGGCAGCTGTATTTCATGGATAACCACAAGTATAGACAAGCAACATACCTGCAGTAATACACTTCAATGATCATATCATTTGGTCTTTACTGCAAAACTGTTTAAATATGCCAAATTTACATTTCTTAGAGGATGCCTAAAAGTTTTATAGGGACAGCCAGTACAAAACCTTGAAAATTTTATTTTATCCTAATTTATTGTTTGAAGAATCTTAGATAAATTTAAGTAAAGTTCACCAGAGGTTTCATAACTCTTCTTCCTCATCATCATCCTCTGACTACAGCCTTTTTCCCCATGGACAGAAATACATAACTGAACACAGTCACACATATTATTCCAGTATGTATTAATTACAGGAATTACATCCATATATATTTTCTGCTTGCACTGCTAAGCTAAAAACCTCTCCTACTTTCTCACTTTGACCTTTACCTTTGGAAAGAAAATTATCAATGAGAAATAGCATCTCAATCAGATAAAGTCAAGAGTTGCTGAAGGATAACCCAAGCTGAATATCTCGCCCAAATCACCCAGGAGAAAACTCCATTCTAGGAAATTCTGAGAAGTCCTGAAAAGGACAGTTTCCCACTAACAGAGTTAAGACAACAGCCTGCTCCTCTCCCTAGGAATTATTCTCTATTCCTTAAGACACTTTAGTCCCATTGGATACTGTGTTCTGCCTCTTCCTCAGGAGCTCACAAACAATTTTGCAACAGAAGAGCATCTTTACAATGCTTGAGGTGGTACTGCTGCACCAGTGCAGGCTAGCATGCATCACACAATCTGCTGCCAGAATGAAGAGATCAGAGAGTCCCCAGTAGGCCCATGAAAATGATGAGGGGGTTGGAGCTCCTCTGCTATGAAGGCAAGCTGAGGGAGCTGGGGTTGTTCAGCCTGGAGAAAAGGAGGCTCTGGGAAGACCTAATAGCAGCCTTCCAGTACCTGAAGGTGGCCTACAGGAAGGCTGAAGAGAGACTGGTTACAAAAGCTTGCAGGAACAGGATGAGGGGCAATAGCTTCAACCTACAAAAGAGCAGACTGGGTGTTAGGAACAGGCTCTTTACTATGAGGGTGGTGGAACACTTGAACAGATTACCCAGGAAGGTGGTTGGGGCCCCATCCCTGGAGATAGTCAAACTGAGGCTTGACAGGGCTCTGGGCAACCTGATCCCTGGTCACTGCAGAGGGGATTGGACTGGATGACCTTTGGAGTCTCCTTCCAACCTGCACCATTCTCTGATTCTATGATAATTCAGAGAACATTTAGATATATACTCATACTGCTAACACCCTTGCACCATGTTTACCAGTCTCAGAGAACTCTCCTGATGTTAACATCTGTCTGCAGGGGTAGAGACAGTGACAATTATACAAATGCCTGTAATTTGAGTTGGAACTTGGAAGATGCTCAGAACCATGGATTTGGAGCAACAATTCATCAGACACAATTCTAGGACGCATAACTCCTTTATACAGTAAAAGTGAAAACAAATGGTTGTCTGCATACCAGTGGCATTTTCTGAAAACCTTAGTAATTTGTCTATTGAGAAAACAATAGTTCTGAAGAACCAAACATCCTTCAGAACTTCAGCAGATTATGCCATGTAGAATCAGCAACATTTTAACACAACAATAATAATCAGAAAGTAAAGAAATGTGAGAAGTCTCTCATATTTTAGTCATATAATTTTCAGAACACCTCTAGGCATCTACTCTGCCCTGGTAAGGCCACATCTGGAATATTGTGTCCAGTTCTGGGCCCCTCAGTTAAAATAAGGACAGGGAACTGGTTGAAAGAGTCCAGTGCAGAGCCACAAAGATCATTAACCTTCCTCCCTTCTGAGGAAAGGTAGAGGGACCTGGGTCTCTTTAGCTTGAAGGAGACTGAGAGGTGAGCTCAGTAATGTTTATAAATATGTGGAGGGCAAGTGTCAGGAGGACAGCACCAGGCTCTTTTCAGTGATGTGCAATGACACGATAAAGGGCAATGGGCACAAGATGGAGCACAGAAGGAAAACCTTTTCACTGTGAGATTGGCAGAGCACTGGATCAGGCTGCCCAGAGGGGTTGTGGAGCCTCCTCTGGAGACATTCAAAACCTGCCTGGATGTGTTCCTGTGTGGGCTGCCCTAGGTGATCCTGCTTTGGCAGGGTGGTTGGGTTTGATGATCTCTGAAAGTCCTCTCCAACCCCTAACATTCTCATGGTTTGATGTCTTTTTTCCATTTACATGTATTTATAAATCTCCATCCCTTGTTGTGGCTTCTACTAAACTCATTTCTATTTACTTAATTTCCTTTTAAAAGCTACTCTGCACATGATCCTTCATCAAAGTATCTTTGACCCCTACACGCCTGTCTCCTGTGCTGACACTCAGCCATTGTTTTTTTTTTAGAGCCAAATGGGTTGGGTCTCTTCCTACAAAAACAAGCCATATCAACAGTGTTCCTTTGAGTGACTGGCAATCATTAAACAAGTCTGGTGATTATTTCATCACTGGCATCTCAGCTGTTGGCTATATATCTGTCACACCACAAGAAGAACAAAGGGAGAAAATTAGTTCTGCCCAGAAGCAAGGTCGACATTTGTAAGAGCACCTTTATGGTCACCAGGTGACACATTTCATCCTGGATGCTAGGCTGACTTCCATGAAGGCACAAGTGATGCATCTTGACTCACAATTTGTGATAATAGGTAATTTATGGCTCATACCCTCTCTTTCCTTCTCCACTGCCTGTCAAATTGCTGAGGAAGCACACAGCTAGCAGTGACTATTTCAGAAAGAATGGAAGCCAACCAAAACAAACACTATCTGTTGCTGTCTTCTGAGCATGAAGAGTTGGAAATGTCTAACATATCTTGAAACAGAGTCTGCCATCAGTTTGGTCTATGGATATTCATGCATGCAATCCAAAATAAGCATTTCCAGATAGTCATTTCTGCTCTCTTACAGACCTCCTTGTGCTGAAAGGTGAAATAAGAAGGAATGAAATGGACTGACAGAACTGCCGGTAACATCCGGACACAGCTCGTTCTTTCTACTGTCAGCTAAAACCCAGACTTAAACCCCAGGTCACCACTTATGTCCTTTCTAGTAAAGCCCTCCCCTCATCAAACCATTGCTGATAGGCTGTGCACTAAATGTGAAACTCTGAAGCACACCACCTGGCTTTGTCACATTTTCCATGGCCTAATGAAATAGAGTATTTCACAAATTTTCATAAGTGGCAGGTTTCATGAAAACAAATTAACAGTCTCTGGAAAAGAACACCAGATATTCCTGGCCAAAAAGGCAAAGTTTAAAGGGTGACAACGGATCAAAAGTAACAGAGGTCTACATCTGAGGTTTCCTCACACACTAAGCAGCAGAATGGCACTTCTCAAAAATACAAAGGGTTGGTTTGGTAAGAGATGGACATAAGTGTAAAAGCGAGTTTTAGTCTGTGCTGAAGTGTCTTGAGCCACACAGCACCAACATGTCAAAGGCAGAGACAGCAAGTGAAGTGGAAGCTGAATATGAATTCATGGCATCTAACTTAAGAACCTATACTGGATATTTCAGTATCTAAGCATGCTAGAAGTTCTTTTTATAGGCAGCAGACAAAAAAAAATTAAAATAATCAATTCATCTTGAACATCTCTCCTATGAAAAGACTGAGAGTCCTGGGGCTGTTTAGTCTTGAAAAGAGAAGACTGACAGGGGATCTGATCATAAATAGCTGAGGGATGGGGGTCAAGATGAAGGTGCCAGTTTCTTTTCAGTGATGCCCAGTGACAGGACAAGGAATGATGGGTACAAGCTAGAACAGAGGAGGTTCCACCTCAACACAAGGAGACGCTTCTTTACTGCAAGGGTGATGGAACACTGGAACAGGCTGCCCAGAGGGGTTGTGAATTCTCCTTCCCTGGAGGCTTTCGAAATCTGCCTGGATGAGTTCCTGTGTGACCTGCCTTAGGTGTTCCTCCTTTGGCAGAGCAGCTGGACTCTAGAGGTCCTTTCCAATCTCTAAAACTTTCAGACAGCTACTCTAAAAGAAGCACCTCCTTCTCTTCATAAAATTAACATAGCAGGATTAGCTCAAGTTCAGATGACTCAAGCTCTATGTCTCTTCCTCACCCATTCTGAGCTTACTTAGTTTCATGACGGGGCCCAAGATTCTCAAGACTAACAATTCAAAAGATTATAATTGGCCACTCCATTGAGTCTTAAATATGGGAAAGATAAAAGAGAACAGGCAGAAATATTGCTGCTGAGTGGGTATACTAGAAAAATCCAGAATCATCAGAACAGAATCATCATACAATGCCTTGTGTTGGAAGGGGCCTTAAAGATCGTCTAGTTCCAACCCTTATGCCGTGGGCAGGGACATATCCATTAGACCAGGCTGCTCCAGATTTGGCTTTACTACACAGGCAACATAGAAAGGCTGGGTGGTTAGAAGAAGATTGCAAATAAAATTGTCTGGCATTTTATGAAAGTATATGAGAAGCAATATAGGGGGATGGTGGATACAAGTCTGGCACTGAAACACATAGTAATGTCTTTTACTCAACATTAATGTTATAAGGATAATATGAACTTGAATGACTTCTTTAATTGTTTTAGAACAATTAGATGGGTTTTAAAAACTGCAATAGTAAGCTCCTGGTGAAAAAAAAAACAACACATAAGACTTTGCTCTGTGTTTTTATTTATTTTAACATGGCTTTTGCTACTGAAAGGAAATGTAGATCACAATATTTTGCACCCTTGTCTTAGGGCAAAGGAGATGAGCATTATGACAGTAGTAATGTAAACACAGAAGGTCTTTTTTATTGTTATAAATTACTATTATTATAAATTATGTCCCAGTGGAGGCCAGTGACAAGCGGAGTCCCTCAGGGATCAGTCCTGGGACCTGTCTTGTTCAACATCTTTGTGGGTGCCATGGACAGTGGCATTGAGTGCACCCTCAGCAAGTTTGCTGATGACACCAAGCTGTGTGGTGCAGTGGACACGCTGGAGGGAAGGAGAGGTGGGCACAAGCCAACCTCATGAGCTTCAACAAGACCAAGGGCAGGGTCCTGCATCTGGGTCGAGGCAATCCCAGGCACAAATCCAGGCTGGGCAGTGACTGGATGGAGAGCAGCCCTGAGGAGAGAGACTTGGGGGTGCTGGTGGACGAGAAGCTCAACATGAGCTCTCAATGTGCGCTTCCAGCCCGGAAAGCCAATCAGATCCTGGGCTGCATCAGGAGAAGTGTGGCCAGCAGGTCAAGGGAGGTGCTTCTCCCCCTCTACTCAGCTCTGGTGAGACCCCACCTGGAGTACTGCCTCCAGTTCTGGAGCCCCTATTACAGGAGGGATGTGGACGTGCTGGAAGATGTCCAGAGAAGGGCCACGAGGATGATCAGAGGGCTGGAGCACCTCTCCTATGAGGACAGACTGAAGGAGTTGGGGCTGTTCGGTCTGGAGAAGAGAAGGCTCCGAGGTGACCTCATTGTGGCCTTCCAGGATCTGAAGGGGGCCTACAAGAAGGCTGGGGAGGGACTTCTCAGGATCTCAGGTAGTGATAGGACTAGGGAGAATGGAATGAAGCTGGAAATAGGGAGATTCAGGCTGGATGTTCTAGAAGTTCTAGATGCTAGAAGTTCTTCACCATGAGAGTGGTGAAGCCATGGAATGGGTTGTCCAGGGAGGTGGTTGAGGCCTCATCCCTGGAGGTGTTTAAGCCCAGGCTGGATGAGGCTCTGGCCAGCCTGATCTAGTATGGGGTCTCCTGCCCGTGGCAGGGGCTGGAACTAGATGATCCTTGTGGTCCCTTCCAACCCTGACTGATACTATGATACTACTTTGATACTATGCTTATTATACTATTATTATAGTAAAGAAGAAAGCCCATCACAAGAGAATTAAAATGCTGATGGTGTACAATATCATGAAACTGAGAAAAAAAAATATTTGAAGTCAATAAATGCCTCACAGCCAAACCCATTTCTATTTGATTTCTATTGGTAACACTGCTGGTACCCACAGCTGCTGAGCGATGCCTAAGAACATAGGAGAAAAGCATCCAAAGGAAAACAAGGGGTGATGTAATACATTCCCTTGGGAACACCATGGTAAAGAATAGCAAATTATCTTCCACACTTGCAAATAAGTGAAAACAGTTCACAGCTCTAAATATGGTGGGACATGCTGTTCCCCTTTGTACTAATTATTTCATAAAAGGGGTAAGCAATGTTTTGTATTTCAGCTCTCTTAATAGGTAATTAGCAGAAAGCATCCCTTAGGAAGCCCTTAGGAAGCACAAGTTGTTTATACACAGTCTTGTAAATGAAGGTTTAACATAACTAAGAAAAAAAAAACATTAAAAGGCAAAAGATACAGAAGAAATAGTAATTAAAAATATTAAAAATTAAACCATGGAGAAGACCAAGGACAAAACAGAAGACAAGTTCAAAGATTCTTGAAAAGAAAGCCTTTAAAAGACTGAAAACCTCAGTACCTTAGGCAAATTTAGACTCTCAAGGAGTGGAGTACTCTAGGTGATCTTGCTTTGACCCTAGGGGATCTCTGGAGGTACCTTCAAACTCTAATGTACTGTGATACAGTAATCCCATCTCAACCACATGCCTCTTCAGGCAAGAGGTTTAAGAGATAGAGGTTAAAAACTTTCCTGACTAAAGCCATATGCTGTTTTGAGGATGTACTTGAAGGAATGGAATGGAATGGAATGGAATGGAATGGAATGGAATGGAATGGAATGGAATGGAATGGAATGGAATGGAATGGAATGGAATGGAATGGAATGGAATGGAATGGAATGGAATGGAATGGAATAAAACATGTTGTTCTAACCCCATGCAGTGCTACAGGCTGGGGTCAGAGTGGCTGGAGAGTGGCCAGGCAGAGGGGGACCTGGGGGTGCTGGTAGATAGTAGGCTGAACGTGAGCCAGCAGTGTGCCCAGGTGGCCAAGAAGGCCAATGGCATCCTGGCCTGCATCAGGAAGAGTGTGGCCAGCAGGAGCAGGGAGGTCATTCTGCCCTGTACTCAGTACTGGTTAGGCCACACCTTGAGTCCTGTGTCCAGTTCTGGGCTCCTTAGTTTAGGAAAGATGTTGACTTGCTGGAACGTGTCCAAAGAAGGGCAACAAAGCTGGGGAGGGGTTTGGAGCACAAGCCCTGTGATGAGAGGCTGAGGCAGCTGGGGTTGCTTAGCCTGGAGATGAGGAGGCTCAGGGGAGAGACCTTATTGCTATCTACAACTACCTGAAGGGAGGTTGTAGCCAGGTGGGGGTTGGTCTCTTCTCCCAGGCAACCAGCTGCAGAACAAGAGGACACAGTCTCAAGCTGTGCCAGGGGAGGTCTAGGCTGGATGTTAGGAAGAAGTTCTTCATAGAAAGAGTGATTGGCCATTGGATATAAATTAGGAACTATATTATTTGAGCATTTAGTAAATATTTACACTTGCTCATTAGATTTTTTAATTGCAGAAGTGAATTCTGAAATATCGCCACACCCACTACGAAAATCCATGAAAGCAATTGCATAAAATACACCACCAGCAAATTAATTTCTGATTTCTTTCAAAAAAACCCATGCTGCAAGAGCCATTGCTGTGTGTTACTGAGCTGTGTTTTAAAGGCTGCCTAACCCACACCATTAACTTCCATCATCACTTCCCCTGGCATTTGTTCAAAGCCGAGGTCCACCTCAGCAGGACTTTTGAGCTCTTACTGGCTCAAGGAGAAAAGTCAACAGTGAAAAATGAACCATTTTCCTTTACTAAGATTAAAACCAGCAACTCCCTGGCTAGCTTTTCTATTCTTGTCTTCTCTTTCTTTTTTTTTCTTCCCCCCATCCCCAGCTTATTTTTTTTCTTTCAGCTATTTTGTGTTATTTTTGCTTGATGCATCTTGTCAGTGAGCACACCTGAACACATCACATTGGATATACTTGGAGGGGGGGGGAAAAGTCTGTGAAAATTCATTATATTCGTGGAATAAGTCTGGATGGGAGGTATAGAAACATATGGAATTAAATAAGCACCAGCAAAAGTCAGATGCAAGCTAACATGCGGACTGACACATTTAACAAGATTAAACCGGGAAATATAGCTTCCAAACAAAACAGAGCCTTCCAAAATACAGAATATTCTGTGCAATAAAGGCCTCTCTATCCAGTAACAATTTACCATTTCTGTTGATGACAGGGCTCTGTGGAAAACATGGAATTTTCTAACATCCCAAATGTATTAACTCCATGCATGATGTAATGGAGGTACCTCTGTATGCACACAAACTTCCATGAAAATGAATGCCAAGTGAGAATGCAGAATACAGAATATACAGAATACAGAATGAACCACATTGCAAAAGACCTTTGAGATCATCAAGTACAATCTGTCACCCAAGACCACCTAATCAACTAAACCATGGTACTAAGTGCCTCAGGCAGTCTTGTTTTAAACACTTCCAGTGCTGGTGTCTCTACCACCTCCCTGGGTAGCACATTCCAACGGGCAATCTCTGTTTCTGGGAAGAACTTCTTTCTAAGATCAAGCCTAAACCTCCCCTGCACATTGAGACATACCTACCTATGTTTAGATTGGGATGGAAATAACTGGCATTTATTATGACTATTCAAATAATAATTAAAAATACAGCAGAAATCTCATTCCTTTTCTCATTATGCTATAACCAGCAATTTACTCAAGAAATACTACCTAACTTTATGTGATGTGATAAAATGGGACCAAATAGAATCACAGAAACATAGAATCAATAAGGTTGGAAGAGACCACAAAGATCATCAAGTCCAAATAGTACAGTTTGAATGAGGCCTAGTTAGAGAGAACTTTGCAGACTCCCATAGTTGTGATTTTTTTATGAGCAGTCATGAGAATGTCTGGACTAGAATAAAACAATCTGATGTATCAATATTCAAATTCAGTGTTTTTTTCTGCAAGATTCCGAAAAGCACTAGTATCTAGCTAGGATTCTTCTGTAATAATAAAAATCAAACAAAAACTCATCTGTAAAAATAAAGCTGACAATCCAGTGGAATATTTAAATACAATACAAGTGTTTTCCCTTGATTTTTCCTTAATTCCTTTTCCAGTGTGCACACTTCATGAGTCCACAATTAACTGTGTCCTTCACCGAATATGCCACCTAGAAACTATTACCCAGAATCAAGCATTTTTGGCAGCAATTGACCTTCTCTATTAAAAAGTACATGCTTCGTGATAAATAGTAATATTTTTTTATAAATAGTAATCATTTTTATCTTTGTATCACAATAATTTTTAAAATAAATGTACATTCAATAGCATGAATAAAAATCTGTGCAAGTGATCCTCTCGTTCTGATAAAATTCAACAATTTCGATCAGCATTTCCTTCTAAGAACAGATTAGGCTCATCAAGACACTGCTCTGCATATGGAATGGAATGGAATGGAATGGAATGGAATGGAATGGAATGGAATGGAATAGAATAGAATAGAATAGAATAGAATAGAATAGAATAGAATAGAATAGAATAGAATAGAATAGAATAGAATAGAATAGAATAATAGAATAACCAGGTTGGAAAAGACCATTGAGATCATCGAGTCCAACCTATCACCCAACACCATCTAAACAACTAAACCATGGCACCAAGCATCCAGTCTCTTCCTAAACCCCCTGTGATGGTGACTCCATCACCTCCCTGGACAGCACATTCCAATGGCCAATCTCTCTCACTATGAAGAACTTCTTCTTAACATCCAGCCTAAACTTCCCCTGGCACAGCTTGAGACTGTGTCCTCTTGTTCTGCTGCTGGTTGCCTGGGAGAAGAGACCAATCCC
Source organism: Picus viridis (assembly GCA_033816785.1). Classification (NCBI taxonomy): domain Eukaryota; kingdom Metazoa; phylum Chordata; class Aves; order Piciformes; family Picidae; genus Picus; species Picus viridis. The sequence goes on along the minus strand of CM066578.1, from coordinate 45,745,924 downwards.
TACCTGGCTACAACCTCCTTTCAGGTAGCTGTAGAAAGCAGTAAGGTCTCCCCTGAGCCTCCTCTTCTCCAGGCTAAGCAACCCCAGCTCCCTCAGCCTCTCCTCATAGGGCTGTGCTCCAAACTCCTCCCCAGCTTTGTTGCCCTTCTCTGGACACGTTTGAGCATCTCAACATCCTTCCTAAACTGAGGGGCCCGGAACTGGACACAGGACTCAAGGTGTGGCCTAACCAGTGCTGAGTACAGGGGCACAATGACCTCCCTGCTCCTGCTGGCCACACTCTTCCTGATAGAGGCCAGGATGCCATTGGCCTTCTTGGCCACCTGGGGACACTTCTGGCTCATGTTCAGCCTCCCATCAACCAGTACCCCCAGGTCCCTCTCTGCCTGGCCACTCTCCAGCCACTCTGACCCCAGCCTGTAGCACTGCATGGAGTGGTTGTGACCAGTGTATAGAACCCTGCACTTGGATGTGTTAAATCTCATGCCCTTGGACTCTGCTCATTGTGCAGCCTGTCAAGGTCATTCTGCAGAGCTCTCCTACCCTCTTACAGACCAACTCCTGCCCCCATCTTGGTGTCATCTGCAAACTTACTGATGATGGTCTCAATGCCCTCATCCAGATCATCGATAAAGATATACAACACATCACAAGACCACATGCATAAGCCTTTATTTTTCAATTTGTTTCAAATTTCACTTGAAGTAAGCTAATTTAATGCAATATCTTGTCTGTTGCCTGAAGTCTGTGATTTCATTTTCTCTTCCTCATCTGTTTTATCACTTTTTGTGTGCTCTACAATCCATGCTGGCAAGCTTACTAGACTCAGTATCTGAGAAACAGAAAGCTAGGCATTTGTAGAACAAACTGAAGTAAAATAATATTTGGGGGCAGAAAAAGCAAGCTACAACTTAGTTGAGAGACTGAGTTTGACATGTGTCAGTAACTAATCCACAGGGTATGGCAGAAACATATTCAAATGGTCAATTGTTATTTATTATTGTACTTACAAATTCTCAACATATCTGAGTTAAAATACTACCTCAAAAATAACTTTTGAAACTTTCGAGTTGTGAACATATTACCAGACATACTGTAACTATTCACTAAGAGAATATCAAAGAGCAAGAAAACATCAGCTGATGGCTACTTGGGATCCACTCAAGCACATCACCCAGCAGCCCCTTCACTGAGGGGAAATGGTGCAGTACTTACTTAGTCCTAAGTACCATCCTTTTCCCACACCATTCTTTAGCTTTGCAAGAAGAGCAACGAGGCTGGTGAGAGGCCTCGAGCACAAGCCCTGTGAGGAGAGGCTGAGGGAGCTGGGGTTGTTTAGCCTGGAGAAGAGAAGGATCAGGGGAGACCTTATTGCTGTCTACAACTACCTGAAGGGAGGTTGTAGCCAAGAGGGTTGGTCTCTTCTCCCAGGCAACCAGCACCAGAACAGGAGGACACAGTCTCAAGCTGTGCCAGGGGAAGTTTAGGCTTGAGGTGAGAAGAAAGTTCTTCACAGAGAGAGTTGTTAGCCATTGGAATGTGCTGCCCAGGGAGGTGGTGGAGTCACCATCCCTGGAGGTGTTCAAGAAGGGACTGGACGTGGCACTTGGTGGCATGGTTTAGTAGTCATGAGGTTTTGGGTGACAGGTTGGTGGTCCCTTCCAACCTTATTGGTTTTATGATTCTAAGTGCAATACAGACATTGCCACAGTTTCAGGTGTCCCTATTACAGAATAATAGTATGCTAGGGGCTGGAATGGACCTCTAGATACCCTGCCAAAGCAGCATCACCTAGGGCAGGCTGCACAGGAATGCATCCAGGTGGGTTTTGAAAGTCTCCAGAAAAGAAGACTCCTCATGTTAAAGCAGAACTCCCTGTGTTTTAGCCTGCACCCATTGTTCCTCGTCCTATCACTGGGCACCACCACAAAGAGACTGTCACCCTCATTTTGACACCCACCCCTCAGATCTTTATAGACATTGATAAAATGCCCTCTCAGCCTTCTCTTCTCAAGAATAAACAGCCCCTATTGTTCAAATAAAGCATGTTTGGGAATGATGGGTAATGCCATATATATTTTAGAGGTGGGATCTTCTGCAACACACCGAAAAGCTTGTTCTAAACCTTCCCAATTTTAGAAGATCCACCTATACAAACAGATTCTACTTGTCCATTCCTTTCTCTACCACATATTTAAGTCCACTCCAAATAACTGAATAGATTTCAATGGAGACTACCAATTCCTGCAAATTAAAACAATATGTTCTTTTTTTCTTTCATTCTGCACAATGGGCTAGACAGAATTGGAGTTCAGAAATGCCATTTTCAGTACTTCTGAACACTGAAAAAAAAATTAAAAATAGACCATGACATTGACTCTAGGAAAAGTAATATCCTACACCACAATATTTTCTTGCCAACTGGAAGCAGGGCAAGGGGAAGGAACAAGGAATATTCAAGTATTTTCTCCTTTGTTCAAGTGCTGGCAGTGTACTACCAGGGAAGGATATAGCACCAAGATCTAAGAGGCAAAACAAAAAAATCCACTGTAAAATAGAATGTCATTTGTGAAGAAGACTGCAATTATATACTATCAGCAGAATGGCCTAGACAGGCAGCAGCCAAATGATAAAAAAAAAGCCACGCAAGATTTACTCCCTCAGTAGTTTTTACACCTTTTCATGCCCACAAGTCAGCACCCTAGGGTCATAACATCCGAGCATCTTCTTTGGCCTCCTTAGTGCAACACAGTAAAAAGCCTCTCAGTCAGCCAGGCTGGATGTTAGGAAGAAGTTCTTCACAGAGTGATTGGTCATTGGAATGGGCTGTCCAGGGAGGTGATGGAGTCACCATCACTGGAGGTGTTTAAGAAAAGACTGGATGGGGTGCTTGGTGCCATGGTTTGGTGGGGTGCTTGGCTGTATGGTCTAGTTGTTGGGTGGGTTGGATTGTTTGATGGGTTGGACGCGATGATCTTGAAGGTCTCTTCCAACCTGGTGTATTGTATTATTGTATTGTATTGTATTAGATGGTGTTGGATGATAGGTTGGACTCGATGATCTCAAAGGTCTTTTCCAACCTGGCCTACTCCTATTCTATTCTATTCTATTCTATTCTATTCTATTCTATTCTATTCTATTCTATTCTATTCTATTCTATTCTATTCTATTCTAATTTGGGTAGCAGCATTTTAACGTAGCTAAATGAAAAACTGTGTATCTAGAAAGTTCCTGTTTTGATCACACACAGTATCACTTGTATTTCATGAATACTCAGAACTGCTAGGGAACAGATAAAACATAAAAGTGAGATTCCCATATATGCCCCAGATCTTAGATCTTAGACAGGAGCAATCTCTATTCACAGAGTTCAGGACATGTTGCTAGCATTTTACAGTAAATGCTGTCTCAAATTTTGACAATCACCATTCAAGGGGAAAGCAAAATGACCTTTTCAAATTCAGAGAGCATTCAAGAATGGTCATTCCAGAACACATTTCCTACACAAACAACTATGCAGAAGTGCCACTAGTCTATAATATAAATGCCAATTCTGACTGTCTCTTATTCAGAAATTCCTACAGCTGTACACAATTACATGATTTGTTTGATACATCTATATCCTTAGGTTGATAAAAAAATGACATTTCAGGTTTGCTCTATACTCATCTTTCTTCTGTCCAGGTTTCTATTTCAGTTGGAGTATGAGTAATAAAAGCAGGTTTGTTTCAGTGTTCTCAACAATTTCCCTTTGTGCATAGGGGACCTGAGCATCTCCCCTATGAAGAGAGACTGAGAGCCCTGGGGCGGTTTAGACTTGAGAAGAGAAGACTGTCTAAAAATACCTGAAGTGTGGGTGTCAAGTGGAAGGGGCTAAGCTCTTTTTGGTGATGCACAGTAATAAGACAAGGAGCAATGGATACAGACTTGAATATAGAAGGTTTCACCTCAACGTGAGGAGAATCTTCTTTACAGTGAGGGTGACAGAGCCCTGGAACAGGCTGCCCAGAGAGTTTGTGGAGTCTCCCTCTCTGGAGACGTTCAAAACCCACCTGGATGCATTTCTGTGTGGACTGCTCTGGGTGATCCTGCTTTTGGGGGTGGTGGGGGTGGACTCAATGATCTCTGGAGGCCCCTTCCAACCTCTAAAAATCTGTGATTCTGTGATTCATAGGCAGCTATTTTTCAAGTACATGAATTTTGGAAGACTGGCACCAGTTCTTAAGACAATTGGAAGTAGTTTGGAGAAATGCAAAAAGCTAACTAGCACAAGCTGAAGAACTGAGTTTGAACTCGCACCTCAGTTTTTCTGGATGCTGTCCTTCACCAGGGATGCCTGTCATACCTCCAGAACACTCACAACTGCCAGCCCAGTCACATTCATTGATCTTTTTAGGGCAATCCTGAGAAATGCCACAGTCTCACATTAAAATCTTTGCAGTAAGTTAAGGGGGAAAAAATGTTCCAAAGCAACTATGCAGGAAATAACTTGAAATAGCAGCCCACAAGTCCCTGAAGTGTGGCAGAGGAAGAAGCAGCTGCCTTAGCAGCTGCCCTGCATGTTTCTCTTTCTTGTGAACTGTTCAGTACTTAAATGTTTTTATTTATCATAGACTCACAGAACCGTCAGGGTTGGAAGGGACCTCAAGGATCATACAGTTCCAAAACCCCTGCCATGGGCAGGGACACCTCACACCACAGCAGGCTGCCCAGAGCCACATCCAGCCTGGCCTTAAAAACATTCTGGGATGGGGCTTCTACCACCTCCCTGGGCAGCCTGTTCCAGTGTCTCACCACCCTCATGGGGAATAATTTCCTAATATCCAATCTGAAGCTACCCATTTCCAGTTTTGCTCAATTCTCCCCAGTCTTATCACTCCCTGACACCCTAAAAACTCCCTCCCCAGCTTTCTTGTAGCCACCTTCAGATACTGGAAGGCCACAATAAGGCCTCCTCAGAGCCCTCTCCTCCCCAGATGGAACAGCCCCAGTTCTCTCAGTCTGTCTCCATAGGAGAGCAGCTCCAGCCCTCTGATCATCCTCGTGGCCCTTCTCTGGACACCTTCCAGCACCTCCAGATCTTTCCTGTTAACAGGGGCTCCAGAACTGGACACAGTACTCCAGGTGGGGTCTCACCAGAGCAGAGTAGTGGGGGGAAATCACCTCCCTTGACCTACTGGCTATGCTTCTCTTGATGCAGGCCAGGGTGTGATTGGCTTTCTGGGCTTCAAGTGCTCACTGCTGGCTCATGTTGAGCTTCTCATCCCCCAGCACTCCCGAGTCCTTTTCTTCAGGGCTGCTCTCGAGCCAGTCCCTGCCCAGCCTGTATTGCTGCTCAGGATTGCCCAGACCCAGATGCAGGATTCTGCACTTGGACTTGCTGAATTTCACTTGTTGAACTTGTTGACAGTTGCATGACTAAAGAACAGCTCCAAATACATATTTGCAAAAAATGAACTGCCCATCATGATCCATCTGTACACGAACGGCACATACACATGAGTAGCCAGCCATCTATGTTTACACAGGGCAGCAGAAGGTTTGCGTGCTCAGCTTCTTTGAAGTCTTCACAGCTACAGCTGGAATGCAGTCTGACACCTGAGCAATCCTGATGGCTGGCATGTGGCTCTCAAAGGATTTTCTCCAAGACTCTAAGATGCTTTCCTCTAGAAACTGCCTATGTAAGAAGTTCTCCCCACACCAGCTGCCTTGCATTTTCTGCATTGTGTGAAGGCACTGTTTAAGAGTTGAATGCTCTCTACCTAAGCTGAAATGTATGGTTAATGTTTTATTTATAAATGCTAACACACCATTAATCTTTCCAAAGCCCCCACAGCTGGCCATTGCCAGTATTGAATTTACACATGCAATCAGTCCAGGATTGCTCTGGCAGCCCTGAATTCGTCAGAGCTTCTCTTCTAAGGTACCAGATAAACTAAGTTCTCATTCCTCCGTTGAGCATCCATTATTAGATTAAGATTTTTATGGTCAGAAGAAACCCCTTCATTTCTGGTTTGACTCCTATTTAATTTGAGCCATCAGTCTTCCTAGTCATCCCTGCTCTGTCTGGATAACAGTACTTTAACTAAGCCATGTCTCATCTATGACCCTTGGACACTAAAAATACTGCCTTCAAGTCACTGATAAAGATATTAAACATTGCAAAGCTGGGAAAAAAAACCCTGAAATGCCACAAAACCACAACTATTTTATTGTTCCTCACAGAAATATATGTTTTAAATTACATTTTCTCTGAAAGCACAAGGTTTCATTGGTCTGGTTTCTTAAAAGGAACAGTAAGAATTCAAGTGTGTTACTGGAGGTAAAAAATTAGTTTAAAAATTAATCTATGAACTCACTTTAACATTAGATTAAATTAGTTTTCAACAAGCCCATGTAAATCAGCAATAGCTATTTTACCATCGACTCTTGATTAGTCAAACTTTCTGATTTTACTCACAGAATCACAGAATAATTGAGGCTGGAATACAACTCTGAGATCATCAAGTCCAGCCTATGACCTAACACCACCACATCAACCAAGTGCCACCAAGTGCCACATCCAATCTTTCCTTAAACATCTCCAGGTACAGTGACTCCACCACCTCCCTGGGCAGCCTATTCTAGTGTCTACTTACCCTTTCTGTGAGGAAGTGCTTCCTAACATCCAACCTAAACATCCCCTGGTACAGCTTCAGGCAATGCCCTCTTGTCTGCCTGGGAGAAGAGCCTGACTCTCACCTTACTACGACTTCCCTTCAGGCAGTTGTAGAGTGTGATAAGGTCCTGCCTGAGTCTCCTCCTCCAGGCTAAGCAACTCCATCTCCCTCAGCCTCTCCCCATCAGACTCTCCCTCCAGTCCCTTCACCAGTCTCATTGCTCTCCCCTGGACCTGCTCCAGCACCTCAATATCTTTCTTTGTATAAGGTTACAGCAAGCAGGACCATAGTATTTTAATCAAAAATCTTAAATTTAATCCAGTTTTCCTAACTTCTCCATTCATCCCAGATACAATAAAAAAAATCCAGCACTTCCTCCCTACTCAGCTCAGCATGGGCCAGGAAGTTTTACCAAGAGTCTTTTTAGATCTGGCCAAAGCATTATTTGGAGGTTCTGATCTAAAGATCAAGAGTAATTTTTTCAAGCTTTTCTTTAACATATTAATTTGCTCCTAATAAAACAGAAAATAAGACTGCAAGCTAAAAAAGATAAAGCTGACATTTAAAAAGCATGTACCATATTCATACTGACAATCTAATACTTCCACAAGCACTCCCATTAGAACAATAGAAGAATCTCATTCTTAGTGTTCAGAATTAATATGGATTAAGTTTCTTTTCTTTAGTGTCTTTTGGTTTTTTATTGCCTATAAACCCAGTTTTTGAACTTGGTTTCTATGATTGTTTATATTTTGCCAGTTTTCACATCCCTGTAAGCCAAGCTGAGTTTTACCCAACGGGATTGCCTTAACATTGTTCCTGTTGTGAGAGTTTAATAATGTGTTTTAAGTAGCAAGCAGCCATAACTCATGTTTAAATGTTTAAATGTTTTCCCTTGCTTCAGCTTGATTTTTAGCATCCTTAAACCATCCCACTTATAAAATCCTGAGTAGATGTGTTTCAGAAAAGTCTCTATTAAATTGTACCTTGACAGCCATGCCTTTTTCTTTCGCAATCTGCTTCTTTAACCATTCCAAAAGAATGAACAGAATCACAGAAACAGTCAAGTTGGAAAAGACTCTCAGGATCACCAAGTCCAAGGAACCCTGCTCTACAAGGTTCACCCCTAAACCATAGCCCCAAGCACCACATTCAAACCAACTTTAAACACATCCAGGGTTGGTGACTCAACCACCTCCCTGGGCAGCACATTCCAATGCCTCACCACTCTTGCCATGAAAAAATGTTTCCTAATGTCCAGTCTAAACCTACCCAGTCACAGCTTGAGGCTGTTTCCTCTTGTTCTATCTCTAATTACCTGTGAGAAGAGACCAGCATCAGCTTCTCCACAACATCCTTTCAGGAGCTGTAGACAGCAATGAGATCTCCCCTCAAACTCCTCTTCTCCAAACTAACCATCCCCAGCTCTTTCTTTCGCTCTTCATAAGATTTATTCTCCAGACCCTTCCCCAGATTTGTTGCCCTCCTCTGCACTGGCTCCAGCACCTCCACATCTCTCTTGTATTGAACTGCCCCAAACTGGACACAACACTCAAGATTTGGCCCCATCAGAGCTGAGTACAAGGGGACAATCACCTCCCTGCTCCAGCTGGACACAGTATTGCTGATACAAGCCAGGACGCCATCGGCTTTCTTGGCCACCTGGGCACGCTGCTTGCTCATGTTCAGCTGCTTGTCCATTAGAACCCCCAGGTCCCTTTCTGCCAGACAGCTTTCCAGCCATGCTGCCCTAGGCCTGCAGCATTGCTTGGGGTTGTTGTGACCCCAAGTACATGACCTGGCATTTGGCCTTGTTGAAGCTCAGTACATTAGATGAATGTCCAGAATCCAGATACAACATTACCTTAGGATTTCCAACAATTTCACATCAGTGATGAGATTGGTGCCTGTGAATGTTTTACTTGGATTGATATCTCACCTGAGAAGCATCATTCTCACACTTGAAAAATCCATGGCTATTGAGTAAGGCATAACTTCTAGTGAGCTTGTCATGGTCTGTAGTGAATAATTAATACTACACATAATGTTTTCCATGCTTTGGATAAAAATGTCTTTACTAGCAACTACTTGCCTCCAATTTCTCAATGACTTATGAAACAGGCATATTAGTTTTGGCTGTGGTCAATAATGCTTCGTTTGGACAATTAGTCTCACACTGATTACATGGAGTAATTTACTAATTTGGTCATGCAAGCCTTTCTATAGACCAATTTTTACTGACGAGTAAGCAGTTTCCATTTCTATTGCTTATTATCTAGGCAATTGTACAAAAATGATCTCTCTGCCTCTCTTCTCTATCCTTAGTTTTAGGAGAAGCAGGATAATACCGTGGCTAAAAATACCTCTGCTAAAACTAACAGCAGTAAGGCTTTTAATAACCATCAGAAACTGAGTGAGTTGCTCCTTGGAGTTCCGGTGTTGGGTCCTGTACACCACAAAACAATATGGGATGAGAATTTGTGAAGCTTTTCGTGCAATCTGTTTTAAAGTAACATTTAATCTTACTAGAGAACTTGCAGGTTGTGTACAATTGCATTACAGTTGCCAAAAATACATATTTTAAAACTTATTTTAAAGCACTGAGGCCCCCACAGAGTGGGAAAAGGAACTAATCTAAATAGAAAACATCTGCACAGTTCAAAAAACATGTTCAGCACAATTATTATTTATATGTACTCAAGTTATAAGAGTGATTTGTATTGTGTCATATTATGGAAAGTCCTGGCTGGAGGAAGAAAATATGTAGCAGAGTAATAGTTATCTGTCCAAGAGGTTTAGATTTTACAATAAGGAGTTGTAGTGCAATTGCACTACAGCAGCTTGACCTAATATAACCATCTCAGCTGGCAAAATGTGATCAGGTTTTGGTCATTTCAGGTCTTTGCAAGGACTCACCACCTGGTCTCATAGACGTCAGAGTCAGGGAGGGAACTGGAATGTGCTGCTGAAGGAGAGGGAGGGTGTTGAAGAGGAGAAATTCAATGTGCTGGTGCCCTTGGATCCCTGACTTTGAGTAAAGTAGCCAAGGAACTGTACCCAAGCTCCAGTTAATGAAGATCTCCAGGCCTGTGCAGTCCCTAAGGACAAGGGGTGCAGCAGTAGAGTACCACCTGTTCATAATCCTAGAGCAGAAATCAGAGTTCTCATTCCCAGTTACAACTGTTAGATAAAAGCTTAAAGATCTGAGCAACCAGACACCATTAGAAAAAGTCACCAAACATCTACGTTTTGAAGTGTAGAGGAATTGTGCTGCCTTCTAGAGTAGACCGTAACCCAACCATGATTCATAGCCTTGATTTCTGTCATGCTGCTAACTTACTCACCTCAGCCCTGCCAAAACCCAACTGAGCAAAAATGACACAGATCCATAAGTTAACAGAATTCCTTGCATCTGCTACAGCACTGGAAAAAAAAACAAACACACAGACAAAAACCCAACTCAAACTCCCAATTGTTTAAACTTATTTGAAGGTGTCTTGTACTGGTAAATGGGGATTTAAGACTGTCAGACAGCATGTGCACATCTAACCATGATTTACACCTCAGCAGGAATAAAAAGCACCCCAGCCAAAGCAGTCCTGTCTTGCACTGCTAACCACTGTAGTGGCCAGAGACTAAAACAAGCTCAGCTTTTAATTGCATTGTATAACTAAGCTGAAGCAGTTCATAATATGGTCCTAAAAATCAGATGGCATATTCCAAAGAGCAACAACAGAAGGGATCAGAAGGGGAATATTCCAGAGCATCAACAAACCCCAACTAGCACAATTTTTATGCATCGTTTCATGCTTTAGGCTTGCCACTCTTTTACACACATTGAACTCATTGTTTAGGTCACAGGAACAGTGACATGAAAGTTGAGCTACTGTTATGGGTAAGCTTGTTTTGCTTATATATATATGTGTGTGTGTGTAGATACACAGATGTATACTTCATATCTTTCAAGAAAATAATAAACTATGAAAAAAAATAAAACATTGCAATCAAACTCGAGCATAAATGCAAAATGTAAAGCCTGCTGCAGAATGAGAAGTAGCTGATACAATCAACTGCCTAGAAACTTCGAACAACAGTGCATAGCTGTCCCAGATGCTCAAACCAGCATTAAAACCACTTTATAGCTAATGGGACTTGGATGTGATTTGCTATGGCTATGGGCTGCAGTGTTCAGACATATCTCACAAGTAAGTGTGTCTGCTTTCAGAAGGGACTTCTTCAGGGATAGAGACAGAGGGTAGCAGGGTATTTCTCAGTTCAGCAATGCTTTCCTGATATAGTTTGTACATTATGCCAGTGGGGCAGGGGTGGAGATGTGTCTACACACCCAACCCAAAAATCTAGAACTCCCAACTCAGTTTACTGGTACAGGAATGCTTTCTCTAGCTAAAATACACATAAATCTCTGATACTTTTATTGTGCATAGCCTAATAAATGTTTATTTCTGCTAAGGCAGTTCTGGGGTCCCCAGTTCAAGAAGGGCAAGGAACTACTGGAGAGAGTCCAGCAAAGAACCACTAAAATGATTAGGGCACTGGAATATCTACATTAGAAGCTGTTCAGCCTGGAGGAGACTGAGGGGGAACTCATTAATGATTGTCAATATTCAAAGGAGGATGGAGCCACAGGCTTCTCAGTGGTGCCCAGTGACAGGGCAAGGGACAATGGACACAAATCAGAACACAGTGGGTTCCACGTAAACGTAAGGGAAAAATTCTTCACTTTGAGGGTGGCAGAGCACTGGAACAGGCTGCCCAGAGAGGTTGTGGAGTCTCCATCTTTCCAAGGATTAAAATTTCACATGGACAAGTTCCTGTGTGGTTTACTCTAGGAGATCCTGCTCTAGTGTCAGGGGTTGGACTAGATGATCATTGGAGGTCCTTTACAACCCCAGAAGTCTGTAATTCTGTGATAATGATATTGCTGTGATAGCTAACTAGACATCATTCAAATTCACCAACTCAAGTACTGTTTCAGAAAAATAGGAAGGAAGAACAGAGGGCAAGTAATTAACTCACAATCCTAAGACTCCTGGGAACAATAGAGCAAGTTTTCAACAACTTTAAGCACAGCCTAAACCGGTCACAGCACTTCATGCAATTGGGAAGCCAAGTTAAAGAGGGTAAAGGTCCACTTGCTTGAAGCACACTAGGACTTCAATTTTGGGAAAAGTGATAGTATTACAGTGCTTTCTATAGCTAAAGTCAACACACAACTGAAGTAGATAGACATACATTCCCAGTACAGACCAGGCAGTAGCTGCAAGATATTCACCAAAACAAGAGGCATAGTCAGAATTCACCTCTGAAATCACTGCAGAGGAATTCTGAAGGAGAAGGGGAGAAAGAATGCTGCCTTACATTGTTGCTTTAACCCTATCATCCCCTACTTCATGAGGGCAAATTTCCCATACAATTTTTGAACATACACAAATTCTGCATCACTTTTACAGTCAACAGCACTCTAATTACTTGAGCCTTACACAGCAGCTTACACCATGCATGAGACTTCTTCCACAGGGCTTTGTAGTTTGCACACAATCAAAGCCAGCATCATAACAAAGAAAGCCAACTTTTTACAATTTACAATGTAACTTTTACATAGTTCCCTTCAAACAGCTGATACTCACTGCACCTCAGAAAATTATTTACCTCATTATCTGTTCCCACATCCAACATCACTGGTAGACACTCATGAGGTTTTACTCCACCACATGCCGTATAAAGTGCCAGTTTACCAACTGGAATGCCCATGCCGTAACAGCCAAGGTCTCCAAGACCAAGAATACGTTCTCCATCTGTCACCACAATAGCCTGGAGGAAGAAATAAAGGCACTGTAAAAACCCCTTCTTTGTTTGCATGTACTAGCTACTCCATTATCTTCTTATCATCTTTATTTTTTAAATTTCCATACAAAGCCTCTAACAGATACAAACAAATTAACAGTACAGCAAAGGCCTACAATTCTTTTATTGAATTTCACTGTGGGTTTGCTACACTCTTTTAGGCTCTGGCTTCGCTGCAGACTCGTCCCTTCATGTGTTTAAAGTCATTTAGATGTGCCACTTAGCAATATGGTTTAGTGGTGAACTTTGTAGAGTAGGGTTAATGGTTGGACCTGATGATCTCAAGGGTCTTTTCCAACCTGAATGACTCTGTGATTCTATGACTTTCATATAAAACTTTTATGAATACAAAAGAGAGTTATTTAGTATTACACTTTAAGGAAACTGGCATTGTTCCCTCTTATGCTTTTATGTCAACAGCATGAAAACACAATAGAAAGGGAAAGGAAGTCATCCACATAAAAAACAGAAGAACCCCAGATCCCTGGCCTTTTCATGATTGTTTTGAGCAGAACAAAAGGCAGACACTCCTGTCAGCATTTGACAGGGCTGTCTATAGTCAACTGGTTCTTATCCTTCAAAAATGTATTTCTTCTTCCCTCAAGCAAATAACACACTCCATCATACTTGTACAGATGAGGAAGTACATGTTTTGATTGATAGAAATAAAAGAACTCATTAAAACCCACCAGACCGTCTGCACTAAAAAAGCCAATTTTTCACAGTAAAGGACAGAAGTGCTGAGTATAACAAGCAGCTGAAAACACAGCAATTTCCTTGTCATACTCTGTGACAAGCCATTTCAGTCGGAAATGTAATAATTTGTGTGTGAGAGCTCATCAGGTATTGTATGTGGACAACTAGTAATCCAAACATGAGAATGGGCTGCCAAGAGATCTTGTGGAGTCTCCACCCTTGGTGACACTCAAAATCCACAGAGTGACACAGCTGTAAGTAACCTGCCCTGGCTGACCCGGCTTGAGCAGCAGGAGGGACTAGATGACCTTCAGAGGTGCCTTCCTACCTCAACCAATCTGTGATTCCCTGAAATGCAGAGAAAGCATTTGAGGGTTTTTTTTGGACGAATAAGTTCTATACAGAGAGAGTGATTGCCCATTGGAATCGGCTGCCCGTGGAGGTGGTGGAGTCACCTTCATTGGAGGTGTTCAGGAAGAGGCTTGATGGGGTGCTTGGTGCCATGGGTTAGTTGTTTAGGTGGGTTGGATTGGTTGATGGGTTGGACGCGATGATCTTGAAGGTCTCTTTCAACCTGGTGTATTGTATTGTAATAATATTCAGTGTAATTGACCAATTAATCATGAAACAAGGAAGTGTTTAAAGCCTCAAACTTTGGCTGTAACAGCCTTGTTTCTATTTTAAATATGAGCTAAGAAACCACTGACAACTGATTGATAAAAAGCTTACCAAAATATCTTAGCCAAGTTACCCTGGGTGCAAAACAGCATCAGCTTTGTTGTGCAGCTGAAAGTGAACTTACTTTGACAACACATTCTGGCCAGGATTTAAGCATTGTACTGATGTGTCCCCGGTCATGGATACTAATGAAAAGGCCTCTGCAAAAAAAAAGAGAAAAACAAAACAACTTTTCATATATGCAATTAAATACTTTAGTATAAATCAATTAAATAATACATTAACTCTATGCAAATGTGTTTCCAGCATACACTGATTCAGGTTAATATTAAGTGTTCAATTTTGCATGAATGAGTAAATTCAATGTCTGCATTTAGTCAGAGAACCTGTTACTCAGCAAAGCTTCACTGAGCAGTGAGAACCTGGAAGTCACTTCTGAAAACTGCTGTTTGAGTTTAAAGCTCACAAAACACTTTTCTCTGTTCAAATGTGTTTGTTAACTGTCCCAGACCACAAAGTGTATTCACCATATGACAGTGACCACTACCACCTCAGCAGTCTTAACATTTGCAGACAAGACCAAGCCAAAGTTTAAATTAATGAATAAAACCCCAAAGAAAGTTACCATTACATAAAATAATTCAAAAGCATTCAGTTATGTGTTCAGAGAAAAGCTGCCTATTTGATTGCCTTTTTGACACCCCCAAAGGGAGAAATTATCTTCCCCATATGAAAATCTCTTTGATTTAGAGTTTGCTGCATGTCCAACAGCTCTGAGCACACCCAACATTTACTTTGAAGAGCATTTGCATACCGGCTTTTAGTTCCACCAATACAGAAGAGTATAACACAAAATCACAGAAAAGTGTAATTCTCATTTTGCTTTTTCATTTATTATAGAAGCAAAACTGATACCATAGCTTATCCTACTCTCCAGCACTTTATACTTCATTTATTTTACTTGACATACAATACAATACAATACAGTACAATAAACCAGGTTGGAAGAGACCTTCAAGATCATCACGCCCAACCTATCAACCAATCCAACCCACCTAAACAACTAGACCATGGCACCAAGAACCCCATCAAGCCTCCTCCTGAACACCTAAATACACACATGCAAATATACATAGTATCATAGTATCAGTCAGGGTTGGAAGGGACCACAAGGATCATCTAGTTCCAACCCCTGCCATGGGCAGGGACACCCCACACTAGATCAGGCTGGCCAGAGCCTCATCCAGCCTGGGCTTAAACACCTCCAGGGACGGGGCCTCAACCACCTCCCTGGACAACCCATTCCAGGGCTTCACCACTCTCACGGTGAAGAACTTCATCTAGGTCCAATTCAGCTTCATTTAATTCTATTCCTTATTTACTTCTCTGAGATACTAGAAAAAAAAAATCTAATTGAATTCAGTCTTTCCAAACCATGAAGAAAATGTCAAAGACTAAGTACATGCTAAGATGCCTTCTTGTAACTAAACTTTGCTTTAATAAGTATAAGGAGTTGTCTTCAGGAATTATTCTAAAGCATTTCATCCACCTATTATAAAGTAAAAATCAGGGAAGATTATTGCAAAATAATTTAAGTCTACTATAATGTATCTGTGGCTACATGCACACCGGGGTCTAAAAACCAGTAACTCAGGTAAACATTTGTCAGATATGATTGCAAGTATTCCAATTCAAGCAAAATATTTCCTGCAGTGTTAAACAGTCTGTTAGTCAAGACACGAAAATGAGCCCAAACATGATATTTAAATGCATGTGTTTACATAGTTCATGCATATTAGATTGTACATATATAAATCACCATCTGAACATTTTGTACCATTTTGTATTTAATGTCATATTTGCCTTTTTCCCACTGATATAAAAAATATACAACTGAAATTGTTTCTTATTTTTTGGTGGGAAAAAAGACAGTGTAAGACACATAGCAATTACCCAAAGTATTGCTTAATCTTAAGGCTAATTGTTCAGAAACAGAAATTACAACCTCAAGTACCTAATTATATAAAACAGGCATGTTCTGTAAGAAAAAAAAGGGGGGAAAGGGAAAAAAATAAACACACACAGAAGCAACAAGGTTAGAAAAGACCTTTGGGATCAAATCCAACCTATCACCCAACACCTCCTAATCAGCTAAACCATGGCACAAAGTGCCTCATCCAGTCTCTTTTTAAACACTGCCAGGGACAACAAATCCACCATCTCCCTGGGCAGCACATTCCAATGGCCAATCTCTCTTTCTGGGAAGAACTTCTTCCTAACATCCAGCCTAAACCTCCCTGGCGCAGCTTGAGACTGTGTCCTCTTGTTCTGATGCTCGTTGCCTGGGAGAAGAGACCAACCCCCACCTGGCTACAACCTCCCTTCAGGGAGTTGTAGAGAGCAAGAAGGTCTCCCCTGAGCCTTCTCTTCTCCAGGCTAAGCAACCCCAGCTCCCTCAGCCTCTCCTCAGAGGGCTGTGCTCCAGACCCCTCCCCAGCTTTGTTGCCCTTCTTTGGACACGTTCCAGCAAGTCAACAACTTTCCTAAACTGAGGAGCCCAGAACTGGACACTATACTCAAGGTGTGGCCTAATCAGTGCTGACTAAAGGGGCAGAATGACTTCCCTGGTCCTCACTCCCCACTCATTTCTGGTTAGGTATTTTTAACTGTTTAAGTTTAATTTTAGGCATTTTCCCCTAGAATTGGGAATTCTCTGATGCTGGCATTCCCAGTTAATTCCCCTTCTGAGTCCATTCCCCATGCTGAGAGCTAATGCAGCAGGCTGGATGATTACGTCTGTCATTTGTCCCTTGGTA
This sequence comes from Picus viridis, assembly GCA_033816785.1. Lineage (NCBI taxonomy): Eukaryota > Metazoa > Chordata > Aves > Piciformes > Picidae > Picus > Picus viridis. Next base: position 45,729,210 of record CM066578.1, on the reverse strand, counting down.
AGTAAGGCCTGTCAGCAGATTAATTCTTCCACCCCAGGGGAAACCACAGTCCACAGGGGAAGGAGGGTTAATATTTACAGCACTTTTCATTAGTAATGGCATTTACAGCACACAACCATTTTGATTTGTTAGCCAGCTACCTGAAGTAAAAAAAGCTGTCCCTAAACAGTGAAATACCATAAAGCATCAAAGTAAAGCAGATGAAAATAAATGTAGATGCTTCCTTCCTGATGTGTTGTACAGTGAGTCACTTTATAAAACACTGTGTAAACTGTTAAATCATAAAATAGAGCTTATCAAAATTGCTAGCCTTGGAGACAGGCAAATATTAGAGATGAGTGTGTAGGAGAAAATGAAGAGTGCAGGAGGAAAGCTATGTAGAGGCATCACCCCTCTCCTCCCCACTGTCCAATTTACACCGACCTAATAAATTCATGTTAAATGAAGCACGATTTGGTATTGATTTTCCAAAGAGCCCAGCCCAGTGTGGTTAGATGACCTCTTCCTTGCAAGCTATGGAGAGAGGTCTCCATGGAATAAATTCCTCAGCAGAGGCAAATAAAAGCAGGGTGGCTGCTCCAGACGGAATTTAGTTAGAACATTTGTAAGGACCTTTGAATAAGCATTGAGAGCGTATTTCAGAAATCTGTTCAAGACAGATCACATTCAAACAACAATGGAAAATAGGGGCTGAAATGTAAACAGTTATGTTGAAAGCATTTCACTCCCCTCCTTCTTCCCTTCCCTCCACTCTTTCTGCAGATTAATAGAACATTTCTGGACATACCAGCCTGACTGAGAAGATACTGTTAGATTTAAGGGTACAGACAAAGAGATAAGCCTCATTTATTCTTTTAACTGGATCTATTTCCCTGATCCTTCATTTTGTTTAGCTAAAGCACTTTGCTCCTTTCAGGTGTCCTCCCCAGCGAAGCTGCACCAGGTTTATTCTTTTAACTGGATCTATTTCCCTGATCCTTCATTTTCTTTAGCTAAAGCACTTTGCTCCTTTCAGGTGTCCTCCCCAGCGAAGCTGCACCGGGTTGCAAGACAAATGTCAGCTTACAATCGTGTGAGACACAAAAATATTCAACTACATCATTGGGACTGAACTCACTGGCAACTCTACCTGCAGCCAGCCACCAGAAGGTACCACTACATATTTTTTTTACTTTTCTATGAGGAAAAGAATGTGTCCTGGAAAGCATTGATGGCATAGGTAGGATAGAGCGACACAAGCTGACAAGCTATTTTACCCTAGTAGCCATTATAGTTTTTCGGCTCTCACAGCACAGCCATCAGAAGAATCCAGAAAGGGACAAGATACACAATTTAAATTGAAGAGGGATGGGGGAACCCATGCTAGGACACTGAAGTCCACTCAACAAAGGGTGGATCTATTTTGGGTCACTGAGCTCACTACAGTAGAAGATTTTATCAGTTATGTGGAGGTCATTCTACATCACATAATTTGGCTTTTTTTAGCAGAACTCTGACCTACGAGAGCAATGTAAACAGAATTAAATGGAATGTTTGTTTATTATGCTTCCAGAAAGCAATGTTCCAGCAGCAATGTATTTGTCTATCTTCTATTAAAGAACAGTTTAGAAGAACGTGTCAGAGTGTCACAGGAACAGAATAATCTTTTCTTTCTTCTTATAATAACAGGAGGCAATCTAACATGTCTCAGAAAATGACAAGCATTTTTTAATGAAAAAAAGTTCAACCTTTTCTCACAACCCTACATGTTCAGAACTGCTGTTTGAATTACGAACTGTACATAGAATTATAGTGGAGGTGACTTCACTTCCCCAGACTGCCTAAATCAACAAGCTTAATCCTAACAATAATAACAATAATAAGAAAAATCTCAAGGAACTGCCTCAGTTGATTTCTGAGCCTAGACTCTCCCAAAGCCCTGCACTTTGTAAGAAAGAGGTAAACTGCTTCCTTAGTCCCTGATGAATTCCCCTCCTATTTTAACATTATAAAAAGCTGTACAACACAACCTGGGCTGCATGAAGAGAAGTGTGGCCAGCAGGTCGAGGGAGGTGATTCTTTGCCTCTGCTCCAACCTGGTGAGACCCCACCTGGAGTACTATGTCCAGTTCTGGAGCCCCTATTACAAGAAAGATCTGGACATGCTGGAACATGTCCAGAGAAGGGCCACGAGGATGATCAGAGGGCTGGAGCTCCTCTCCTAGGAGGACAAACTGAGGGAGTTGGGGCTATGCAGCCTGGAGAAGTGAAGGCTCCGAGGAGACCCTATTTTAATTGATTAGATGGTGTTGGATGATGGGTTGGACACGATGATCTCGAAGGTCTCTTCCAACCTGGTCTGGTCTATTCTATTCTATTCTATTCTATTCTATTCTATTCTATTCTATTCTATTCTATTCTATTCTATTCTATTGTGGTCTTCCAGGATCTGAAGGGGGTCTAGAAGAAAGCTGGGGAGGGACTTTCTGGGTGTCAGGGAGTGATAGGACTGGGCGGAATGGAACAAAACTAGAAATGGGCAGATTCAGATTGGATGTTAGGAAGAAGTTCTTCCCCATCATGGTGGTGAGACACTGGAACAGGTTGCCCAGGGAGGTGGTGGAAGCCTCATCCCTGGAGGTTTTGAAGGCCAGGTTGGATGTGGCTCTGAGCAACCTGATCAGTGTGAGGGGTCCCTACCCATGGCAGGGGGCTTGGAACTAGATGATCCTTGAGGTCCCTTCCAACCCTAATGATTCTGTGATTCTATGATATTGTACTAGAAACTAAGTGTACCTATATCCCCCTAAAAAAACATTCTGCTCTTTTTTTCACCAGGAAATAGTAACATTTCCTACTGTAACTGCTCAATACGGTCTCCCATCATCATATAAATGTAGTCAAACTTTGAATTGCATCTTACCTTAGCTAAGTTCCTTTGCATAGTAACATTCATTCAAGACTTCTGAGGCCTAATATACACAAGTGATGAGCTGATCTAAGAAACACAGCTGTTCTCAGACTTACTTTTTGACCTTTCCCTCTGTATAAGGGTGAATTTCATTACTTTACAATGCATGAGTATTTATTTCAGCAAATAAAATAGCTGGTTCTGAGACTGCAGCTGCTGATGACCTTCATCCTGAATTCATCAGTACTGAAGAAACCTAGGCTTTACAGCAAGCTGCAACTCTCCTGATCCACCTCTGGGCAGGGGACAGATCACACTACATTGCCCCATCTGCCCATCACACCACATTGCCCCATCTGCCTATCCTCATCTGAAACAGGCTCTGGACTGCATACAGTCTGTATTTTATAGATTGTAACAAAACAGAATGAGTGAGAGTGAAAAAGGGGCAAGTACAGGCTGAAGGCAAATGAAAGAGGAAAAGAGAAAAAGCCTTCACACAGGTGCTGTTCTATCAATTCTCTCTAACAAATCTAAACTCTCCCCCTTCTCCATGATTCCTACTAGCAAAGTGTCTGCATTGCTACTTTGTGTGTATAAAGACTTTTGCAAATGGAATCCTTTTGTGGTTGAAACATTCTTCTTTCCTGTCAGCCAGTTAAACTGGGCAAAGAAGTCAGACCTTTGTAAAATGAAAAGCAACCCAAAGAAGTCATTCCTTAACTGCTCTTATCCAAGACAAAAAAAACTTTACATTGTTAAAATGAGTAAAATGCTATAAGCCTTAGATAGCAAAACTTTAAAACCAATTTTTTGTGGTACATAAAGCAATTATAGCTTGTCACTTTGCTAATAACTGAATAGTCTCTACATCATTTTGAAAGCCATAATGTGTGCTCAAACTATTTCAGATGAAAATGGACTTTGTCACTGGAGTATTTTTGAATACAAGGAAAAACATTTTGCACTGTGAGAGTGACAGAGCACTGGGACAGGCTGCCCAGAGAGGTTGTGGAGTCTCCTTCACTGGAGACATTCAAAACCCAGCTGGACATGTTCCTGCGTGACCTGCTCCAGGTGATCCTGCTCTGGCAGGGGGTTGGACTGGATCATCTTTCCAGATCCCTTCCAACCCCTAACTTTCTGTGAATCTGTGTGACTTCCAACTTAATTTGGCTGACTTCAACTTCACACTGTTGGTTCTTATTTTACTAATGTTTTCTAGACGATGAAACTACCTATTAGTAGATTTCTGCTCCCCACATGAATAGGTTCAATTGTGACCAAATCATTTAACTACACATTTGTTAAACTAAACAGACTGAGCTCAACTACTCATTCTTGTATACCTAGCTACCACTGGCTTTTCATTAGTTGTTCACCTCCTTTATTAGAAAATCAAAGAGCAGAGCATTTTATGATCTAAATACTCAGACTATAATGACACATTCTCTTAAGACAGCAGAGTAGATCAAATAATTCCTTCTTTACATTAATGTCTTAAAACATTAATTTGTTGATGCAACTGTATTCCTACAGTCTCATTCATCTGGACAATCAGCTGTTCTGCATTGTTGCTTAACCACACAACAGCAAATTAACAGGATATGTTTTCTAAAGATAAAGGCAGACTTTGAGAAATACTGTTTTAAGAGCCAGAGCTGTTTCACTCCTGAGGCTACTTAAATTCTTCTGACAGCTGCTCAGTAAATAACTTGATTACTTACACTCTAACAGACACAAATAGAACTATTTGAAGATTGTGAATGAGAGAATGGTTTACCAGAGCCAGACCCATTCATTTTTAAGACAAAAAATAACCCACTGTTCTGCTTCAATAGCTGGGATGTTTGTATTATTTTATGCTAACATTAACTCCCTAAAGAACCCTTAACTAACAACATCAACCATGTATCTAGTAGGAAGCTTGCAATGCTAATGATGCTTTTAAAAAAACCTCAACACATTTTAAATGTTATTTAAACTGTGAAGTAGTCAAACAAGTGAGATCACTTCTATTTACTTCAACAACTTGTGCTGCCCTGGCTCATTTGAATATGGAAAAATTCCAGTATTTAGACAATAGCATCCTTTAAGCCACTTTTCACTGACCTTTAAATCACCATCATTCGCTCTCAATAACCATTAACAAGGACAAAAGTGAAGACTTAGTGAAAACAGCATTTCCTACTCAGCCTCCACCTCAATGAAGAAGTCACTTCTGAAAAGTGACACTACCTTCAATTTGTGGAGCTGATCTCATCTGTTGAAAGGAACCAAGGAAACGGCCCAATTTATGTTACAGTGACATAGTAGATCCTAATGCAAAGAGCTGCAGTCCAACACCAAAAAGAGGTAGAAGCTTCTCTGAGGCCATTGCCAATACACAGGCCACACTTTCAGTCATCTTTCATGACATTAGTTTCATTGTAAAGCTTTAATGCAGGTTAAAACTATCTTCAAGAATTTCATTTCAGTGCAACCTCAGAATCACAGAATTAACCTGGTTGGAAGAGACATCAAGATCAAGTCCAACCGACCGCCCAACACCATCTAATCAACTAATACATGGCACCAAGTGCCTCATCCAGTCTTTTTTTAAACACTCCAGGGATGGTGACTCCAACACCTCCTCAGGCAGCCCATTTCAATGGCCAATCTCTCTTTCTGGGAAGAATATTTTCCTCACACCCAGCCTAAACCTGCCCTGGTGCAGCTTGAGACTGTGTCCTCTTCTTCTGGTGCTGGTTGCCTGGGAGAAAAGACCAACCCCCACCTGGCTACAACCTCCCTTCAGGGAGTTGTAGACATCAATAAGGTCTCTCCCCTGAGCCTCCTCTTCTCCAGGCTAAGCAACCCCAGCTCCCTCAGCCTCTCCTCACAAGGCTGTGCTCCAGAGCCCTCCACAGCTTCAGTCACTCTTCATAAGATCTATTAAAACACACTATCATCCCATCATTATGCTCCGAAACACTGAAGACATTTACACCTTCCTTTCACTTTCAATTTTCCATTTTAAGACCTATTTACCCTATTTAGAAAGATATGAATCAGAGGCACAAAACTATGGAGTTAGAATACCCAAGCTAGTGTGATTTCACTGGGTTTTTCCTTCTTCTGGAAGGAAACACAGAAACAACTGATTTTTTTTTTTTTTTTTTCATTTCTTTTTTTTTCCCCAAAGCTACTATATCTTGTATTGGAAATGCAACAATGAGACAATGTTGGACTGCTGAGTAATGAGAGCATTTTGAACAGAAAAAGCTGCTGAATGTGTAAGCAGGGGATTTGGGTGGTGCCAAAGGACGTGCAATAAATGTACAGAAAACAAGAGCTGGAGAAATTCCAGTGTATGCACACCCCTAAAGGAAAACATCCTTTGGGCATGGGCTGGGATATACACAGAATGAGCTAATAAAGCATTGCAGTGTTTCCAAGTAACTGGTGTCTCATCTGAAATACTACTGGTACCTCATTTTGTAACATCAGGAGATAACAGTGGGAATTACTGGGGACTTGGAAAAACTCTCTGCACAGAAGAAGAAAGTGAGATTCTTGCGCCTCTAAAAAGTTTTAGGGTTTTTTTAGCCAACACCAAATGCTTATCAGCCATCTGTAAGAGTTCTTTGCTACATGCTACATCCCTAATGGTGGTGATTCATCTTTGTAAATGCATGCAGCAATACCATTCCTTTTTTGTCTCATGATACCTGGAAGTAAGCCCTTCCCCCTTACACAGCATAGCCCTAGGAAGGAGGAAGCAGCACACACTTTTTTTCTTAGTACTTCCCAAGAAATTAATTGAAAGTTTAAATAGCACATGGAAGAGCAAGAGAACAGCCTGTGACTGCACACACTTCACATCTCCAAGAAGAGCTAACAGCTGCAGCAAAGCAGAAGGCCTTCTTTCTTAAAGTGTTTCTCCATACAGCCATGCACCCTACTAAGCAGTCCCTGCAGTGCTTGCCCTGGGGGCATTACCTGCTCTAAGAGGGTTTCAGAATAAGGACTTCTATAAAAACTGAAAAGCTGCCATCCAAAATGCAAACAATTCCATAACTCCTCAGTAACATCAACCTCAGTGTTAAAGAGACATTAGCACCAGTCCCTAGTATAGAAATACATAGCAAAGAAGTCACAGCTGATGAAGCTGAGAATCATCATCTGACCTGAGCTGTGCAGTGAACAATGTTCATTGCTAGAAAGTGATTTCATTTTAACTACTTCATAGCATCCATGGAATTGGTGTCCATCTCTTTGAGACCCCCTTGGATGTCTCAGTACCTCATGAGACAATCTGTAACTCTGATACAGCTTTTCACTGTCAGTCTAAAAACATGCCTGACACAAAGTGAGCACAACAGCCTCAGTAAGTAAGCTGTGGCTTCTCCTCCACTTCTAACCTGTTTTCATAAAAAAACAGACCATTTATTCTCCACAGATAAAGTAGTTTCTCAGCACTACAGTTTCTGGCCATAACTGGCTGCACTGGAAGATTTGCCTCACCTCCTGCAGTAAATCAGATTCATTGCTCCAAAGAGATGCCTAGGAATAAAGTAGAATACATGTCATAGGCAGTGATGTGCTAGCCAGAGCCCTGGGGCAGAATATGGGGAAGCTGAGACTGACAGTAGAAATATATTTATTATTACTAAGTATGCTTCTAAGGATTACAATGAAACTGTCCTTTTCCTGAAAGCCACAACAAATTATGAGAGTATGAGACACAGTGAGAAGCTGGCATTGATACACAGAAGATCACTAATTGCAGAAAGTGTCCATGATAAGGGATTTGTATCTTAAAACCAAAATTACCACCTGATTTATACTGGAGGTATCAGCATCAGTGCTACGTCTCACTTTACTTTACTACCCCCTCTCTTAGAGGGTCTGACAACACTAGAATCATCCACAAAGGAATTCACCATCTCTGAAAATTCAAGTTCCAAAGAATGATCAGACACGGGGAAAAAATCTCGGGCCATTCTCTTTGCTCATGTAACACAAGCTATCACTTGTCTGCGTTGTCTTAAATTTGAGTACAGAATTTCAGTTCACTGGAGAGAATGCAACAGGAAAACTGAAGTCAGCATCAGGACACAACTGAATAGAATAGAATAGAATAGAATAGAATAGAATAGAATAGAATAGAATAGAATAGAATAGAATAGAATAGAATAGAATAGAATAGAATAGAATAGAATAGGAGCAGACCAGACCAAGTTGGAAAATACCTTTGAGCTCATCGAGCCCAGCCTATCATCCCACACTATCTAATCAACTAAACCAGGGCTGTTCAATGCCCTCCAGCTCAGAAGGGAAGCAATTAGAGGTTGCACATGAGGTAAAAGATAAGCAACATCTATTTGCAGACATTGCATGGAATTTTTCAGTCTGTATTTGAAAAGGTGTTGAGCAAAGGAAAGTTACAGGTCTCTTGCTTCAGCAAGTCACTCAAAAGCTTTGCTTTGGGGGCCAAATGATGATGACAATGAGGGAGCTGTATAAATCTGGCAGGCAGAAACAGGCTGTTTCATGAGGGGAAAAATTTGATGGATTGAATACTGCTTGAATAGAGTAGGACAGAATCAATGGGTAGAGCTCTCTCATACTGCATTACCTGATACTTTGGTGCTGCTCACATGTCTGGCCAAGTCAAGGTGTGAAAACTAAGTAAAATCTCTGCCCTGAAAGTCCATTTTATGAAGGAATGTACCACTTGGAGAAATCTGGAAACATGCAATCAGAAGGTAATATTGTGGGTTGGCACAGAGTCAAAAATCTCTCTAAAAGTTCAGGGGGAAAAGTAAGATGTTGATGAGTAATGTGGTTATATATTGATACAAGTCCTGAGCATGGATATGAAATTACAACTTGCCAAAAGAATATCACTACCTTAAAATGCAACGATACAGATGATTTGTTGAACTGCAGATAGCCCCTAACTTCTTATGTGGTGTTGGCACAAGAGAGAAAAGATTTAGAGCAAAGACTTTGAAACTTGGGACTGTGTACTTTCTGTCCAGCTTTCTGCACGTAGGTCCACAAGATGACTGTTTTAACAAACTGGACAAGAAGGGTCTAATAAGCACTGCATTAATAACTGGAACACAAATTGTCCTTCCCACGTGGTGAAAGGCAGCAGTAAAACATGGCATCATTTCAGAGGACTCCGTTAGTAGGAGGAAGATAACCATCACAGTGATAAGTTTCATTTGGCTCAGAATGCAGATGCTCTTAAAAAAGATAAATCTGAGTCCTCCAAATTTTTGAGGAGGGAGAACTTTCGGCTCTAACATCACGTAAGAGTTAGTGGAAACATGTGAAAAATAACAGTACAAACCAAATGAGAAATATCCAGGACTGTACAAGGGAAATGGACAAGAAAACAGAGAGACAGGCATGGCCAGTACTTAAAGAATTTATTTTGGCTCTCTTGCACAGAAACCACCACAGATGCCTGTAGAAGAGCCTTGAGGCTTGCTAGATGTCTTCCTCAGAAGACTATGCTAAGAGGAGGGAGAAAATGACCAAACATTGACTGCTGCCAAACATTCTGAGAATCCTGTTTTGAGCAGGGATGGCCTCATTTCCTCCTGCTCACAGCCCAGATGTATTCCCTCCAGAAAAAACAGCGCAATGCACCATCAAGAGGTATGAATTTCAGTCTGAAAGCCAGAAATTCCATGCTTGTGATGTGTTTTAGGTCAAAGCTTTCATGACCATGATGAAAAGCCCCTAGAAGTTTATTTGTGTAAGAAATCATGTATGCAGCTCCTGGGAACAGGAAGAGGATAATAACAGGTAAAGCTGCAGCTCAGAGAAGACTAAATGAAAAAATAGCTCAAAGCATGACTTCTGTAAATACCATCCCCTTCCACTAATGCCATAGGTAATACCTACATGTAAGTACCAAGTACATACAGAAAATAACACCACAGGCAGAATGTTGCATTTCATATTGCTAGATCAGGACTATGCATTCTCAGTTTAGCACTGGCTAATCATCCTTGATTTTAGTCTAAGGTGTGAGCTTACTACAAAGAGAAAAATTCGTTCTATAACTAAATGGTCAAACCCACTGCCCAAAGCCATGAATTTAGTACACTTCAAGACACACCAGATGACTACATCCACATAACCTAAAAATATCCTAATGTTTTAAAAGAAAATCAAGATGCAACTTCTTTTCATTCAACTATTTCTTAGAATGAGAAATCAGCTTAAGATTTACAGAGCCCTCCAAGATCAAAATGAGGCCCACAGACATCATCTATGCAAGATTCTTACACCTTCCCCTGCACCACCAATACTGACAGACCAAGCTGAATACACCTCAGGCACAACCCAGTGTTGTGTGTTTCTAGAAGACAGACCAGGAGAAAAGAAGAATTCAACACTCTCACAGTGTCAATTCCCCTTTTCCAACTTCTAAGAGCAGGGCAAATGTTATGGTGGGAGAGCCTATGAGCTTTAATTTCAAGCCAAGGAAGCAACAGCATACAAAGCTAAGTTTTAGAGTGATGAAGGTAACAGTGAAGCAGATCAGAGTGATGACAACGAGTGGAATTAGTGGGTGTCATGAGATATTGTGGTGCTTAAGTTCAGTGTTATACAAAAAACCAAAAACCACGAGATGAAAAGGTGCTTGGAAAGAGTCAACCAGCAACATATTTAGAAGAGACAAAACTGAAAATGACAAACCAATGTTTATTTCTGAAGTCCTTGGTGAGGGCCTGCAGCTGCCACTATCACCAGACTTCTGAAGCCAGCAAGAGAAAGTTTGTCTAAGATCAGAATAAAGGCCGCAGCTCTGCTAATTCTCTCTTACAGGGTTACAGAGTAACTCGTCATATGAGCCATACTGTGTGGATTACCACACGATCCACACAGGTGTCTGCTGAAGAATGAACTCCAAAAGGCTATTTTCAAAGAAGCATTTTGCTGTATTTTATGTATTTATTGCAACACATTTTGATTTCTTCTCCCAGGCAACCAGCACCAGAACAAGAGGACACAGTCTCAAGCTGCACCAGGGGAAGGCTCAAGCTGAGGAAGAAGTTCTTCACAGAGAGAGTTGTTAGCCATTGGAATGTGCTGCCCAGGGACATGGTGGAGTCGCCGTCCCTGGAGGTGTTCAAGAGGGGACTGGACGTGGCACTTGGTGCCATGGTTTAGCAGTCATGAGGTGTTGGGTGACAGGTTGGACTTGAGGATCTTCGAGGTCTTTTCCAACCTTATTGATTCAATGATTCTATGATTTCACACTGCCCTAACGTTCTAGTCTTTACAAAGGATCACATAGAAACAACCCCATAGTTCATTTTTTCACTTCAACGTGAAATTTCTGTATTGTTTTCCAAGAAAAAAAAAAAAAAAAGGTAGGAAAAAATAACTCTGAAACTACTGATTTACACATTTTAATATAATTTTGTGTTGCACAACAATCAGTTTTAATTCAAGATGTTAAGTATCCACAGTAACAATCAGATTAATAAAATCTCTGAAAAACAATATTATCCACACAGGTTTGGAAAGTTTCCAGAGGAGGAGACTCCACAACCCCTCTGGGCAGCCTATTCCAGTGCCCTGTCACCCTCACCATAAAGGAATGTCTCCTTGTGTTGAGGTGAAACCTCCTGTGTTCTAGCTTCTACCCATCATTCCTTGTCCTGTTACTTGGCACTACTGAAAAGAGCCTGGCACCTTCATCTTGACACCCACCCTCAGACACTTATAGACATTGATAAGCTCCTCTCTCAGCCTTCTCTTCTCCAGACAAAACAGCCCCAGGACTCTCAGCCTTTCTTCATAGAGGCTATGTACCAAGGCCTTTTATCACCCTCATAGCCTCTGCTGGACCCTCTCCAGTAGATCCTTGTGAGGGGACTGGGCTTGGCATCTGTTTTGCCTGGGAAAACACATCTAGATATGCTAAAAAAAAATCAGAGGGAGCAGTTACAAACAAGGGAGCTGGGTCTCTTTGGCTTGGAGGAGACTGAGAGGTGACCTCATTAATGTTTATAACTACATGAAGGGCAAGTGACAGGAGGACAGAGCCAGGCTCTTATCAGTGATGTTCAAGGATAGCACAGGGGGAAATGGGTGCAAGCTGGAGTATAGGAGGTTCTGTGTAAATGTAAGGGAAATCTTTTGCACTGTGAGGGTGCCAGAGCACTGGAACAGGCTGACCTGAGAGGTTGTGGAGTCTCCTTCACTGGAGGCATTCAAAATCCACCTGGATGCATTCTTGTGTGACCTGCTCTGGATGGTTCTGCTCTGGCAGGGGGTTTGGACTGGATTATCTTTTGAGGTCACTTCCAACCCCTAATATTCTGTGATTTGTGAGGAAGGAGAACAAGGGGGAAAAAGACAAGAGTTGAAAGAATTAGTACAGAAGGAAACTTTTGTGAGAACAGCTTGCTGAACAAGATCTGCTTCTATAGGTAAAAAACAAAAATAAAGAAGAAAGTAACTTCCAAGCTAATGCTGCCATACTTTGCCTTTCAAGGGCCTGCATCTGTAGCTTCAAAATGCAGCATCAGAATCAGAATAGAATAGAATAGACCAGACCAGGTTGGAAGAGACCTTCGAGATCATCATGTCCAACCCATCATCCATCAACTAATCCATCAACCATCTAATCAACTAAACCATGGCACCAAGCACCCCATCAAGTCTCCTCCTTGACATATATATATAACTACATATATAAATATAGCTGCTTTAAAAATGGCTCCTTCTCAGTGTAACAGTATGTGACTGCATCGGGAAGTTATTTCAGAGGAACTTTGCCATGCCTGTGTGGCTGCAGTAGTCACCAGGGTTTGCTCTGTTCATATTCTGTTTGAAATGGCTTTTCCTTCTAGGAATGGAAATACATAAACAGTCACCTAACATTTTAACAACATCCAAAGTCTTCAGCACAGCAATACTTGGCAGTTTTCCCCCTCTTCTCTGAATGCTGAGTTTACACAAGAATCTTAAATTCCTCGGTGTTCTCTGTACAATGTAAAAAGTTGATTTTGGATTCTCAGAATAAATTTCCACTGAGCTTTCCCATATTTATTCTTTTTGGACCAATAAAGGAATTGAAAGAACTGTTACATTTCAGAAATCCATTTATAGAAAGAGATTGTGCCTTGGAAAGTCAGCGGAAGCTGTCATACGCATGGACACGCTTTGTGCAACTGGTGAATTTTTCACTCTGGGAATTTCTTTTTAAGTGATGGCAAGAAAATCTGCATCAAAAAGTGCTCTGGCAGAGATTCTGAGACAATGCTCTCAAAGATAGCGTGATCACTGCAACAAAACCACAACTCCATCACATTCCCAGCATAAGCCTTTAAAGCTTTTATCTGTGCAGCTCCGAATTCCTTCTCCAACTGTGGTACTTTTAGGCTACGCTTTTTTTGTTACAGATTTCAAGCAGAAATGTAAAAGAATGTAAATAAATCACTATGGGGTGTGAAAAAGGGAACTAAAGATAATTCTAAATTATTCCATTGGAGACAGATCTACCATAACACTGCTTGTACCAAAACATTCTGGGGTTCCCCTCCCCTCCCCTCCCCTCCCCTCCCCCCCTCTCCTCTCACTTCATGCTCTGAAGGGAGACTAATCTGCTTCTGCTTGACCTTGGCTGCATTGCTTTGGTGAAGTCTAACCACTACTTTCTTCTCTGCTCCTTCCTCCCATTTGGAAAGGGTGGGGGTGGGGAGCAGAGGGACACAGGGACAGCTTCCCTGGTCTTTTTCGACCAGGGGGTTCTCCTGGTGTTTTCTAATTGTAGTATCTTTACATATTGTAAATCCTGTATATGCAGAATCCAAGGGCATGAGATTGAACACATCCAAGTGCTGGGTTCTGCACACTGGCCACAGCAACCCCAGGCAGTGCTACAGGCTGGGGTCAGAGTGGCTGGAGAGTGGCCAGGTAGAGAGCGACCTGGGGGTACTGGTTGATGGTAGGCTGAACATGAGCCTGCAGTGTGCCCAGGCAGCCAAGAGGGCCAATGGCATTCTGGCCTGCATCAGGAACAGTGTGGCCAGCAGGAGCAGGGAGGTCATTCTGCCCCTGTACACTGCACTGGTTAGGCCACACCTTGAGTCCTGTGTCCAGTTCTGGGCCCCTCAGTTTAGGAAGGATGTTGACTTGCTGGAACGTGTCCAGAGAAGGGCAACGAGGTTGGTGAGGGGTTTGGAACACAAGCCCTATGAGGAGAGGCTGAGGGAGCTGGGGTTGCTTAGCCTGGAGAAGAGGAGACTCAGGGGGACCTTATTGCTCTCTACAATTACCTGAAGGGAGGCTGGCGACAGGTGGAGGTTGGTCTCTTCTCCCAGGCAGCCAGCACCAGAACAAGAGAACACAGTCTCAAGCTGCGCCAGGGGAGGTTTAGGCTGGATGATAGGAAGAAGTTCTATACAGAGAGAGTGATTGCCCAGTGGAATGGTCTGCCCAGGGAGGTGGTGGTAACCATCATTGGAGGTGTTCAGGAGGAGACTTGATGGGGTGTTGGTGCCATGATCTAGTTGTTGGGTGGGTTGGATTGGTTGACAGCTTGGACGCGATGATCTTGAAGGTCTCTTCCAACCTGGTTTATTGTATTGTATTGCATTGTATATTCATTGCATTCCATTGTAGATTGTAGTTTTGCTTGTAAATACAGCTTCCATTTGCTTCCAACTGAGTTGGTTTGGCAAAGTTAATGTTGGGGGGGAAATTTCAACCCACCACACCGACCTATACTCTGGAGGAGCCACTTTCTTCCCTTCAACCTCCTTAATGGTTATGAGGAAGACCAGAGAGAGTGGTCTTCTAAATTATGTTTCTGAAACCATGTGGTATAGGTAGGCACAAGTTGAAGAACTGCTTTCAGATCTATGCTGCTTCTAGAATAATGCTCTTGTTCACTAAGCTGGTGGATTTTAGGGTAAATATCCACAGCAAGTAATGCAGTTTTGAGTTTAAATTTTCCAAACAAATAATAATTGTCCAGACAAGCCTCAAATCAGTGAGTCAAGTTACTTTGCAGCTGGTTTTCTTGAGCAAAGTTGCTTAGCCAGACAGTCATCTGGTCAGCCAGGATGAAAAAACATCTTGCTTGAGCACAGTGTCCTAACTGTAAGCACATCATGTGAGCACATACGGTACTCTAAAAACATGTAAGGGAGACACAAAAGAGGATCTCCTTTCATGGTCACACAGGGCACTTATTTTTTAAACTCTAAATTAATTTCCAGTATTCCTTGTCTGAAGACATAATTTGTGAGCCAGGGGATTCAAATTCACTTCACAACATAAAGAAATCTACCTGAAGGATCTGGACATGCTGGAACGTCTCCAGAGAAGGGCCACAAGGATGATCAGAGGGCTGGAGCTCCTCTCCTATGAGGACAGACTGAGGAAGTTGAGGCTATTCAGTCTGGAGAAGAGAAGGCTCCAAGAAGACCTCACTGTGGCCTTCCAGGTTATGAAGGAGGCCTACAAGAAAGCTGGGGAGGGACATTTTAGGGTGTCAGGGACTGATAGGATTAGGGAGGATGGAAAAAACCTAGAAATGGGTAGATTCAGATTGGATGTAAGGAAGAAGTTCTTCCCCATAAGGGTGGTGAGACCCTGGAACAGGTTGCCCAGGGAGGTGGTAGAAGCCTCATCCCTGGGAGTTTTTAAGACCAGGCTGTATGTGAGGTGTCCCTGCCCATGGTAGGGAGGTTGGAACTAGATGATTCTTGACCCTAACAATTCTATGATTCTATGAATCTAAAAACACCCTTATGGATTTAAACTGAATAATAAGAACATTCCTTGAAACTACCAACCTGATAAACATGATCTAGCGGAGGCTGGGGGAATATCTCTTTATCACCACAGTATTTAGATATGAGTAAGCACAAACCAGATACAATACAATACAATACAATACAATACAATACAATACAATACAATACATCAGGTTGAAAGAGACCTTCAAGATCATCGCGTCCAACCCATCAACCAATCCAACCCACCTAAACAACTAAACCATGGCACCAAGCACCCCATCAAGTCTCCTCCTGAACACCTCCAATGAAGGTGACTCCACCACCTCCCTGGGCAGACCATTCCACACAGTTCTTACAGATAAGAGCTACTTAATTGCGTTTTTTTATCCTAAATGGTAAGAACTGGAAAAAAAAATAATTACAAATCAACTAATAAGAAAAATGAGAATGTATAGAGTGGAATAAATGTTGTATTTTCCACACCTTTTCTCCTTCTCTATGTTAAATTAAATGTTTCTTTTTTCTTCCCTGTGAGTTCATAGTATCATAGTATACTAGTCAGGGTTGGAAGGGACCACAAGGATCATCTAGTTCCAACCCCTACCATGGGCAGGGACACCCCACACTAGATCAGGCTGGCCAGAGCCTCATCCAGCCTGGGCTTAAACACCTCCAGGGATGGGGCCTCAACCACCTCCTTGGACAACCCATTCCAGGGCTTCACCACTCTCATGCTGAAGAACTTCTTCCTCACGTGCAGCCTGAATCTCCCCATTTCCAGCTTCATTCCATTCCCCCTAGTCCTATCACTACCTGATGTCCTGAGAAGTCCCTCCCCAGCCTTCCTGTAGGCCCCCTTCAGATACTGGAAGGCCACAATGAGGTCACCTCGGAGCCTTCTCTTCTCCAGACTGAACAGCCCCAACTCCTTCAGTCTGTCCTCATAGGAGAGGTGCTCCAGCCCTCTGATCATCCTCGTGGCCCTTCTCTGGACACCTTCCAGCACCTCCGTATCCCTCTTGTAATAGGGGCTCCAGCAGTTCAGCGCACGGAGGGTGCTGTTTATGAGGGATGCTGGTATACTGCTTACTACTAAATGAATCATTCAGACCAAATGAAGCTGACTGCTTTGCACAGCTGCTTTTTTAATAATTTAGAAAAGTTTTTTGTGTTTTTTTTTTTTTTAAGGAAAAAAACCCCAAACCAACAGATCTCTGTAACAGAGCACAACAGAAGATCAGGAAGGACACATATTTTTTAAGCAACAAAGCATCTATCGAAGGAGAAACTCTTTACAGTCTTTTCCTCTGAGGATTCTAATGAGCACTGGCATCAGCTGGGTGAGTGGGCAGATGAGAGCAGGTAGTGAGATAATGTTGGGAATTTTACACCCTACTTGACTGATGCTATTTTCTTCTTCAGAAAAAAAATAATAATTTATGAGATCCTGAATGCTTTCCAGACATCTTTACTTAAATGAGTCACTAAAACACTTATTTGAAAGTAGTGAGGCAATTCAGCAGGCCTGGAAATAAACCAGACTTTTCTAAATGTCTTGCATGTCTCCCCAGCCAGTCACGTACATAACGCACTCATGCAATTGGGGAAGCAGTGGACAGATGAATAAAGCCAAGGCTGACTTCAGGAGCTCCAGAATACAACTGAACACCAAAAGACACCTCAGTTATTAATATTGTTTAAAATATTATTCACTCGTTAACAGCTCAACTGCAGTGAAAAGCACAGTGTGAAAGTTCTATAGAACAATACAATTAAGTTCAGGGAAGGAAATTGTCCAAGTAGTATAACCTGCCATGAATTTCATTATTTTCAATAAGAAAATGAACTCTTAAGAAGAAAAAAATAAATAATCAGACTTCACAGAATTGTCAGGGATGGAAGGGACCTCAAGGATCATCTAGTTCCAACCCCCTGCCATGGGCAGGGACACCTCACGCTACATCAGATTGCTCACAGACACATCCAGCCTGGCCTTGAAAACCTCCAGGGATGAGGATTCTACCACCTCCCTGGGCAACCTCTTCCAGTGTCTCACCACCCTCATGGGGAAGAACTTCTTCATAACATCTAATCTAAATTTCCCCTCCTCTAGCTTGGATCCATTCCCCCCAGTCCTATCACTACCTGACACCCTAAAAAGTCCCTCCCCAGCTTTCCTGTAGGCCCCCTTCAGATCCTGAAAGGCCACAAGAAGGGCTCCTTGGACCCTTCTCTTCTCCAGACTGAACAGCCTCAACTATCTCAGCCTGTTATCATAGGAGAGGAGCTCCAGCCCTCTGATCATCCTCGTGGCCCTTCTCTGGACATGCTCCAGCACCTCCAGATCCTTCCTGTAACAGGGGCTTCTGAATTGGATGCAGTACTCCACATGGGGTCTCAGCAGAGCAGAGCAGAGGGGCAGAATCACCTTTCTCAACCTGCTGGCTATGCTTCTCTTGATGCAGCCCTGGATGTGATTGGCTTTCTGGGCTGCAAGTGCACACTGGTGGCTCCTGTTGAGCTTCTCATCCACCAGCCCCCAAGTCCTTTTCTTCAGGGCTGCTCTCAAGCCAGTCCCTGCCCAGCCTATATTGGTGCCTGGGATTGCCCCAACCCACATTTAGGACTCTGCAACTTGGTCTTGTTGAACCTCATGAGGCTGGCATTCCTATATTGGTAAATCAAGTCATACTTTCAAGGACATACAACTATCAGGATGCTTATTGAGCAGGAGAATCATCGCTGTCATTGTTCAGAAGATCTAAAGATATGAGAATGGAAGTTTACTATCTGTGTGCCAGAATAATACACAAGTTTTTCAAAGCAGGAAGAGGAAAATCCATAGGGAAGTCAGAAGGTTAGCACAATGTTATTCAGATGCTCTAGTAATTTCATACTGTTCTGCTATTCCAAAGCCTGCAGAATGTATGCAATAATGCTGGTCCAAAGCCTTGCTTTTGATAGCTCTTTTTCATATAATATCTGAAACTACAAGGGAAGTAAAATGCAAGCTTATGGTGACATACATTAACTGTTCAAGCAAATCCATAAAGCTTTGTCATCTACTCAGTTCTCATTACAGGAGTGGCTACAGAGTGCTTAGTTGCACAATGGAGAACTCAGAAGTCCTTGTTTTAAAGTATACCTGTGCTAACTGCATGTCTAACAGCAGATTAAAATTTCACCAAATAATAAAAGAATGTAAAAAAAACGAGGAAAAAGTAGAAAATGTTTCCACCTCCTATCCCTACCTCCCTGATTAGTTTTTTTCCTTATGTCTTGAGTGTGCTTAAGATCAGACTGAAGAATAGAGTTCAAGTCTCTGAAAAAGCCTCAGAGAGTTTTTTTCTCCACAGACCCTCCCCAGGTGAAAAGGAACTGCATAGGCAGCTGTGCTCCTTGTGCAGTATCATACACAGCAAGGGATATCAAAACAAAAGGCAGTAAGACAGACCTGCTTAGGCAAAGACAATTTCCAGACACATTTAAGACTTACTGGAAAGCAAATAAAATCATCATGGTGGTACTGAGGGGAAAAAAGGAGATGACTTGCTAGGGGAGGCACCTAAAAGCCAAAGATTGTTTAACAGGTTTAAGTAAGCATTCCTGAGGTCTTTTTGAACTTTTTAACATGTATGGAAGTGGGAATTCTTGGTTTCTGCAGTTGGCCAGATGGTCCTGACTCATTCTGTCAGTCACAGGGCCAAAATGATTTTTACATTAACAACAAAACCTTGAGGCCGTAAGTCTTCTCCCTCAGACACCTCCTGATAAAGAATTTGTGAGCAGTCATTTGTTCCCTTTAATCCTGCAAGCTTCTTATTTCCCACCAATGCCTTAACTGTAAAAAACCTATTTCTGTTAACAGAGTTATGCACATACAGCTCATTTATCTCTTCCTTTGACAGAAAATTGTACAGAAGGCTCCAAAGCCTTGTTCCAGTTTGCACCTGAAAGCACTGGCCTGCTCTTCTCTCACACCACCTCCTCATCACTCTATAAATACAGATACTATATACAGAATAAAAGCAGTCCAGTAACCAACCTGTGAAACAAATTATTAAGCAGTGAAACAGGTGCTTCGATGATAATTGATTTTTTTCTTTTAAGATGTCTATAGGTACATAAATAAAGCATCTATAGTCTGTATAATTATTTTTCTACATATGTATGCATAAAATGCCTATAAGATAAATATTTATGTAGGTAAAAGTCTATGCATAGACAAATCTAACACAATTAGGATTAAAGAAAAAGGTCAGTTAATGAGATTTAAAATGTGTCCATGTTTTAATACAATGAAAACAAGCATTTGCCCTCTTAATGCAAAACAAATTGTTGCTTAATGCAGACCAAAAGTGTAGTTTGAATTATCTCAATTATTGCAGACTTGGCTTACATTCAGCTACGCTAGAAAATCCCTGCAGAAATTTGCCAAGAGGAAAATAAGATACAATTACTTTTATTTGAAGGATACACTTACATACCTTGGCCTCCGAAATGCTAAACCATATTGCTGGCAAGCCAGTCCCACAGTGGGAGTATAAACAATAGGCATGAACTTTTCAATGTCAGAAGCCAGCACTTTGTAGAAAAGCTTTTCATTTCGATCCTGAAGACTCATTAGCAGAATGTATCTGTGGAGAATTACAGGAAATTAGCAAGAATTCAGGTGAACACAAGGTAAATTCAGAAATACAAAGGTGTTTAGATAATCAAAGCTATACTTGTTCTACAACAGCCTTTCTTGTTGAGAGTATTTAAATGCCTCCTTGTCTGAACAGCACAAATCGTTTAGACACAAAGGATAACAAACTGTTTGAGACAGAGGGAAGCTGAGACCATTACGAAGTTGATAAACTTAACATACTCAGGAGGCTAATCCCTCTCAGGTATAAAATATTCAGCTGTAATTGAGTTTTTGGTCTGTCAGAACCTAATCCCCACATATCAGTTGTTCTATCTGAAACAAAAACATGATTAAACAGAATTTAAACAGGCTAACTCACATGTTCAAAAACATACAACTTAAAATGTTAACTTTTTCTGCTCTTGCCTTGATAGAATTTCCTCTTAAATTCAGACTAATACTTCAAAATAAATACCTCAATAGTGTAGGACAAAGCTTTCAAAACCAGAGCATACATATAAGGCCCTTGGTGGCTGAAGTTTATGCTTGTAATGAAAACTGCAATGCTTTATCTCCTAATAAAAATAAATTCTTTATTGCATTTGGAAAAGTTTAACATTTATTTAAAAAGAAAACCAATGAGAAAAACACACAGAAATGAGAATGAAAAAGAAGTTCAATCTTGGCTTGATCTCTTTTTGACTATCACTGCTCATACATTGAATAAATACAGCACTGCTTCAAGATCCCAACCAGGAAGTCAAATTTCAGTGCTGACTATTGACAGATGATCTGAATCTCTATGTGACTTCAAGTTACACTAGTTCACACTTTGTGAACACTTAACATTTAGAGACTGGATGATTCTAAACCTCACCTCTCTTCACTAGTTTTAGTAAGTTAGGTATCACTTTAAACATTTAACTAGCCCTCTACAACAATAAGCTTGCATAAAACTGTTAACTTATGTATACACTTTATGTAGGTGGTTTTCTCTTGATTTACAATGGATTACAAATTACTTACACTCCCGAAGTTTAACATGCCCATCATTTTATTACATAAATGTGGAGGAAATGTATACCACACATTCATTCCAAAAGCCTGGAGGTTTGTGTGCTTAAATATTTGTTCACATGGACTTTCCTTCAGCATACTCGGGCATCACATGCACCCATAAAATCTAACTCATACTTTAGGAAGACACAAATAGTTATCTAACAAAGAACAGTGTAGTAAATCTGCATTTGTTTCATTCAAGCTTAGCTTGTGTATCCCTGTAAATCAGGGAAGCATTTCTTTTGTGACCTGCTATATAAACCTCTACCAAATACTATAAGCAAGGCTCCTGCAGACAGTTTGGCAGCTGGTGACTGTAATGAGGTGACAAAAGCAAGGCAAAACAGTGTTCCTCCCCATGTGTTACTAAGGATATTTTAGACTTTACACAGATAAAGATCTCAAAACCAAAGTGTGCCTCGGGATGCCTTGAGGCATCCTGAACCACTTTTCATCATATACATTAATTTTGGGGGTGTCAGTTGATGAAAAAGTCAGCATGAGCATGTGTGCTTGCAGCCCAGAAGGCCAACGGTATCCTGAGCTGCAACAAAAGAAGTGTGACCAGCAGGACAAGGAAGGTGATTTTTCCCCTCTACTCTGCTCTCATGAGACCCCCACCTGGAGTACTGCATCCAGTTGGCCATTGGAATGTGCTGCCCAGGGACACGGTGGAGTCGCCGTCCCTGGAGGTGTTCAAGAGGGGATTGGACGTGGCACTTGGTGCCATGGTTTAGTCATGAGGTCTTGGGTGACAGGTTGGACTTGATGATCTTTGAGGGTTTTTCCAACCTTGTTGATTCTATGACTCCATGATTCTAAATATCACAGGATCACAGGATATTAGGGGTTGGAAGGGACCTCAGGAGACCACTGAGTCCAAGCACCCTGCCAGAGCAGCACAGGTCACTCAGGAACACATCCAGATGGGTCTTGAAAATCTCCAAGGAGAATCCACCACCTCTCTTGGGAGCCTGTTCCAGTGCTCTAGACCCATACAGCAAAGAAGTTTCTCCTCTTGTTGAGGTGGAACCTCCTGTGCTGTAGTTTATATCCATTGCTCCTTGTCCTATCACAGGGTACAAGTGAGCAGAGGCTGTCCCTTCCTTCCTGACACTCAGCCCTCAGATATTTGTAAACATTTATTAGATCCCCTCTCAGTCTTCTCCTCTCCAGACTAAAAAGCATGGAAAGTGTAATTTTGATCAGAAGGCTACTTTTCAGTGGCAGGCATAAAATATCTCCTTTTTCTCAGCATAGTAACTTGCTTAGGGGTGTCAACTTTCTTAACAACTCATTCTTAAGTGGGAAACCAAAAATGCCTCATCCTCAATATGGTGTTGGTTATAATGCATTAGACAACAACTCTGCATCTTTGAACAATCTCCACGAGTCAAAACATGAAGTGATTTTCAGCATTGTGTTTTTTTAAAAGAGGGATATATTTAAAATGCAGCAATTAAAGGAATCTTTTACTGAAGCTCAAATTTAATTGAAAACATAGTGAAAACAAGCAATAAAGCACTGAGAACAATCATTTGTGCTATAAAAAGGGAGAAAAATATTATCTGTCGTCAGACAAGGAGCCTTGAATGAAGATTTCAGGGAAGAATTTCAGAAGATGAAAACCAAGGCCTGGGCAAGTAAGTCAGAAAAGATTGCCAAGCATTCAAATGTCAGTGTGTCACTTTTCCCCCTTGCCTTTACTTCACCTATGAACTTTTCATGCTGGTCTGTTACTACCAAGGGAATTAAATACAGTAGCACAGAAAGACTAGACTAGACTAGACCAGAATAGACCAGGTTGAAAGAGACCTTCGAGATCATCGTGTGCAACCCATCATCCAACACTATCTAATCAACTAAACCATGGCACCAAGCACCCCATCAAGTCTCCTCCTGAACACCTCCAATGAAGGTGACTCCACCACCTCCCCGGGCAGCACATTCCAATGGCCAATGAAGAATTTCTTCCTAACATCCAGCCTAAACCTCCCCTGGTGCAGCTTGAGACTGTGTCCTCTTGTTCTGCTGCTGGTTGCCTGGGAGAAGAGACCAGCCCCTGCCTGGCTACAACCTCCCTTCAGGGAGTTGTAGAGAGCAAGAAGGCCTTCTCTTCTCCAGGCTAAGCAACCCCAGCTCCCTCAGCCTCTCCTCACAGGGCTTGTGCTCCAAAACCCTAACCAACTTTGTTCCCCTTCTTTCTCTGGACACATTGCAGCAACTCAACATCTTTTCTAAACTGAGGGGCCCAGAACTGGACACAGTACTCAAGGTGTGGCCTAACCAGTGCGGTGTGCAGGGGGAAAATGACCTCCCTGCTCCTGCTGGCCACACTGTTCCTGATACAGGTCTAAGCATAATCCAAAACCCAAATGAAAATTGATAGGTACCTGAAAATTAGTGAGGATTCCTTAGCACAACTGGTCCTACCTGGCATGCATTTTACAAGGCAAAATCAACTATCAAAAAATCCCCAAACTGAAATTTGTTTGCTCTTATCTTGTGAAACAGAGTAAACAAAGGAAAGTTGGAGGAAACTGTTGTTTTTTAACCCGTGTTAGCTCATTTACTTTGCAGCATCAGTATCTATATAGAAATACTATTAAAGACAGAGAACATGAAGAAAAAAGACCAACAACACAGCATTCTCAGGAAGTGTGATTTGGTGGCACCTCTCCTGATGTTAACGTATCCAGTGCAAAATTTTACCAGTATAAGTCTGAAGACAGAGAAGCCCAGACAGAAGATGTGGCTGTGTGAGGGGAAACAATTTCAATGTCAACAAATAGCAAGAAGAAAGCCAATTAAGAACATACAGGGGAGGAAAGAAAACTAAATTCAATTACTTGCAGAATCCACCACAGCGTTTCCAAATTAAGTCAGTAAAATAGAATTGCTTCCTCTTACTGACTTCTTTTTGGCCAAGCATACCAGGCAATGTATTTGCTGCTGTTTCACATTCATTTTGGGTACAAACTCTTGGTATTTCAGAGCACAGCAATTCCACAATGCAAGTCAGCAAAGGAGCTTCAGCCATGCTAAACCATGTCATGCCACGGTACTACATACACATCCTGGCCAGTATCAGGAACAGAGTGGCCAGCAGAAGGAGGAGGTCATTCTGCCTCTGTACTCAGCACTGGTTAGGCCACACCTTGAGTCTTGTGTCCAGTTCTGGGCCCCTCAGTTTAGGAAAGATGTTGACTTGCTGGAAGGTGTTCAGAGAAGGGCAACAAAGCTCATGAGGGGTTTGGAGCACAGCCCTATGTGGAGAGGCTGAGGGAGCTGGGGTTGCTTAGCCTGGAGAAGAAGAGGCTCAGGGGAGACCTTCTTGCTCTCTACAACTCCCTGAAGGGAGGTTGTAGCCAGGTGGGGGTTGGTCTCTTCTCCCAGGCAACCAGCAACAGAACAAGAGGACACAGTCTCAAGTGGTACCAGGGCAGGTTTAGGCTGGATGTTAGGAAGAAGTTCTTCACAGAAAGAGAGATTGGCCATTGGAATGTGCTGCCCAGGGAGGTGGTGGAGTCACCATCACAGGAGGTGTTTAGGAAGAGACTGGATGAGGTGCTTGGTGCCATGGTATAGTTGATTAGATGGTGTTGGACAACAGGTTGGACTCAATGATCTCAAAGGTCTCTTCCAACCTGGTTAATTCTATTATATTCTATGATGTTCTATAGGCTTAATGAATTTACACACAGCTTCTTTCCAATCAAAGTCAGAGTAAGCTACAGTCTTTCCAGTCTAAGATGCTCATTACAATGCAAAATTGAGCTCTGGTGAGACCCCACCTGGAGTACTGCGTCCAGTTCTGGAGCCCATATTACAGGAGGGATGTGGACGTGCTGGAGCGTGTCCAGAGAAGGGCCACGAGGATGATCAGAGGGCTGGAGCACCTCTCCTATGAGGACAGACTGAAGGAGTTGGGGCTGTTCAGTCTGGAGAAGAGAAGGCTCCGAGGTGACCTCATTGTGGCTTTCCAGTATCTGAAGGGGGCCTACAGGAAGGCTGGGGAGGGACTTCTCAGGATCTCAGGTAGTGATAGGACTAGGGGGAATGGAATGAAGCTGGAAATGGGGAGATTCAGGCTAGATGTGAGGAAGAAGTTCTTCCCCATGAGAGTGGTGAAGCCCTGGAATGGGTTGTCCAGGGAGGTGGTTGAGGCCCAGTCCCTGGAGGTGTTTAAGACCAGGCTGGACGAGGCTCTGGCCAGCGTGATCTAGTGTAGGGTGTCCCTGCCCATGGCAGGGGGGTTGGAACTAGATGATCCTTGTGGTCCCTTCCAACCCTGACTGATTCTATGATTCTATGATTAGGAGTAGACTTAGATTTTGAAGAAAGCATTCTAGCAAAATGTATTTAGCTTAGTAATTCCCAATCATCAAACACAATTTGGAAAAAAATCTCATCTCTACTACTATTAAAAAAACCAAACCAAACCAAACCCACCACCAACAAAACCAAACCAAAATAAATGCAAGCAAACAAACAACAACCAAACCAAACAAACAAGAAGAAAGGGAGATAAAAGGAGGGGACTCGTAGTTTGATAACTAGGATAAAGTATCATAGCCATACTTTACCTGTCTAGGTCAGATGTCAGCCTTTCAAAATTCTTAAGAATACTATAAACCTGGGCATCTTGACCAAGGAAGCAAGGTGGCAATAATCCATGAATATTCAATTGTTGCCTCTCTTCCAAGGTAAAAGCCATGCCCTGAAAAAAAGAAAAGAAAAGAAAATGTATGCATATATATGAGAGATATTTCTTCTAAGAAAATTCTGCATCAAAAGACAGCACAGGTAAAGTCAGCATCAAAAAAATTTTTAATATTAACAGGATTAACAATTATGCAACACTTTTTTTACTCAGTCATTAGAGAACAGCCCTGTATGGTATAATAGCTCCATCCCAGCACAAAATGAGCTAATGTCTTCTGACACTGTAGGACTATTATCTGAAAAACTATGAAGTTACAGCTGAAAAAGAGAGTAGCAGAATATTCTCACTCACTCATCTGTGTGGCTGTCTTCTAAACACAATGCACAGGGAGCAGTTAAAGGGAAAAGGACTTAGGGGTCCTAGTGGATGAAAGGTTGACCATGAGCCAGCAATGTGCTCTTCTGGAAAAGAAGGCCAATGCCTTGGTCAAGAGAGGTTCTCCGCCCCCTCTACTCTCTCTTGGTGAGGCTGCATCTGGAATATTGTTCCAGTCCTGGGCCCCTCAGTTCAAGAAGCACCTCAGGGAACTGCTTGAAAGAGTCCAGTGCAGAACCACAAAGATGATTAGGGGAGTGAAACATCTTCCTTATGGGGAGAGACTGAGTGAGCTGGGGCTCTTCAGCTTGGAGAAGAGGAGACTAAGGGGTGACATCAATGTTTAGAAATATGTAAAGGGTGAGTGCCAAGAGGATGGAGTCAGCCTCTGCTCGGTGATACCCAGTGACAGCACAAGGGGTAATGGGTGGAAGTTGAGGCATAGGAAGTTCCATGGACACATGAGGAAAATTTTTTTCCCTGTGAGGATGACAGAACATTGGAAGAGGCTACCCAGGGGGGTTGTGGAGTCTCCCTCTCGGGAGATATTCAAGACCCACCTGAATGTGTTCCTGTATGATCTGGCATAGGTGATCCTGCTCTGGCAGGGGTTAGGACTAGATGATGTTTCAAGGCCCCTTCTAGACCCTGGCACTCAGTGATTCTGTGGTAATGTCCATTTACAGCGTGAACATTGTGCTTTTAATGTCTGTACATTTTCTTTCAAGATGTTGGTTATCTCAGATGTTCATGTGAATTTTTAACAGAACTCTGTGGTGGTACAATAAAGTCATCACTATCATTATACAGGCAAAGAACCTCATTCAGCACCTAGTGAAGTAAGTCGATGGAAACATGGCCGTAACGAGTTCAATGCAAACTTATTTTGTTTTTCAAATTCTCATTCAATTACTGTAAGAAAACTCTGTACAGACTTCCTGGATTTCATTACTGCATCCAGAAAAAACAGTTTCAAGTATTTAGGATGTTGTATGGACAGTCACACAACGCTTGACAAATAAATCCAGCTTGTGGACTGGCAGAGGCTGCTAAACAGCTACTTTTAAGAGAAGTCTGTCTAAAACAATGTCAGGAATTCGCCAAGCTATTGTAAGAAAGAGGAAGATGCCTTTAAAGCAGAAATATGACCACAGGTTTAGCACACTAGTATAAGGACTCCTACTGATGAAGATTTACTTTCCTGTGCTGACTACAACCAGGCAGGTCTGACAGGCCACATTATCCCTGACCACCAGCAACAGAACAAGAGGATACAGTCTCAAGCTGTGCCAGGGGAGGTTTATGCTGGATGTTAGGAAGAAGTTCTTCACAGAAAGAGAGATTGGCCATTGGAATGGGCTGCCCAGGGAGGTGGTGGAGTCACCATCCCTTGAGATGTTTAAGAGGAGACTAGATGAGGCACTCGGTGCCATGGTATAGTTGACTAGATGGTGTTGGATGATAGGTTGGACTTGAGGATCTTTAAGGTCTTTTCCAACCTGGTTAATTCTATTCTATTCTATTCTATTCTATTCTATTCTATTCTATCAGATCTTTGATAGTTTTAGGGAATAAAAAGCACAGTCAGTGGAGTTTCTTCCATATATGATCTATGACATTTACAGATTTGTTTCACACTATAGCTACTGCTTGTTGGCTACACGGATATGTTACAGCTCTCCTTTAGCATAGCTCTTGCACTGCTTCCACTGCAGAACCAGTACTGACAGATCTGTGCCGTTAAGTCCTCTCTTAGGCTAACACCAAAATGTTTATAAACTTTGCAATATGTAACTTAAACGTATTCAAAAGTTTACATACTAGAGGCTAGATAACATTTATTACTCTACTAAGAGGAGATGCATATATACAAACAAACCAGTAGACAGCTGGCTAATATTCTACACCTGTTATACAACTGCATATAAGATGCCTTCTTTCTTCAGAAAAAATATTTGAGAAAACATCTTAGAAGATATGAAAGAGGGAAAAATGGCAATGTAATGTTTCTGCACTTAGTCTCCCGTGGAAAGTAAAAACTATTAAGATACTTTCACAACTACTTCTATAAATAAGCATTTAAAAGGTTTTTCACAGAATCACAGAATGTTAAAGGTTGGAAGTGACCTCCAGAAATCATTGAGTCCAACCCCCTGACAAAGCAGGATCACCTAGGATACTCCACACAGGAATGCATCCAGGTGGGTTTGGAAAGTGTCCAGAGAAGGAGACTCCACAACCCCCCTGGGCAGCCTGCTCCAGTGCTCCGTCACCCTCACTGTAAGGAAGTTTCTCCTCACCTTGAGACGAAACCTTTTATGTTCAAGCTTGTTCCTTGTCTTCCTACTGCACACCACTGAAAACAGATTGGTCCCCTCTACTTGACACCCACCCCTGAGATATTTATAGACATTGATGGGATCTCCTCTCATTCTTTTCTTCTCAAGACTAAACAGCCCCAGGGCTCTCAGTCTCTCTCTTCATAGGGGAGATGCTGAACTTTTTTCATTTGACTTAGCTTGGCCAACAAATGACGGGAAAAGTCAGGCAAATTGGGAGGGCAAATACAGAAAGCATCCTTCAGTGCACATTTATATTTTCAAGAGAACAGATTCACAATCCTTTTCACAATTCCACTACTGCCTTTCATGCAACACCTACTCAAGTGATACAACATGATAAATTCATGCCAGTTTGTTTGATTTCCTGGACAGGCTTCAGGGTTGGGGTTTTATTCAGAAATGCTCACCTCAAAGGACTTTTTCTTACAGAACAAAAATATACCATAAAACCTTTCTAACTACTCTACACTTCTTACACCATATTCATTCTAAATAACTTTCATAGAATCTTAGGCCACACCTTGAGTACTGTGTCCAGTTCTGGGCCCCTCAGTTTAGGAAGGATGTTGACTTGCTGGAACGTGTCCAGAGAAGGGCAACAAAGCTGGTGAGGGGTTTGGAACACAAGCCCTATGAGGAAAGGCTGAGGGAGCTGGGGTTGCTTAGCCTGGAGAAGAGGAGACTCAGGGGTGACCTTATTGCTCTCTACAACTACCTGAAGGGAGGCTGGAGACAGGCAGAGGTTGGCCTCTTCTCCCAGGCAACCAGCACCAGAACAAGAGGACACAGTCTCAGGCTGCGCCAGGGGTGGTTTAGGCTGGATGTTAGGAAGAAGTTCTACACGGAGAGAGTGATTGCCCACTGGAATCGGCTACCCGTGGAGGTGGTGGAGTCACCTTCACTGGAGGTGTTCAGGAGAAGACTTGATGGGGTGCTTGGCTGTATGGTCTAGTTGTTGGGTGGGTTGGATTGGTTGATGGGTTGGACGCGATGATCTTGAAGGTCTCTTCCAACCTGGTGTATTGTATTGTATAGAATTCTTAGGGTTGGAAGGGACCTCATGGATCATCCAGTTCCAAATCCCCTCACAGCAGATCAGGTTGCCCAGAGCTACATCCATCCTGGCCTTAAAAAACTCCAGGGATGAGGCTCCCACTACCTTCCCTGGGCAATCTGTTCCACTGTCTCACCACCCTCATGGGGAAGAACTTCTTCCTAACATCCAATCTGAATCTACCCATTTCTAGGGTTTTTTTTCCATTCCCCCTAGTCCTATCACTACCTGAGATCCTAAAAATTCCCTCATCAGCTTTCTTGTAGGCCCCCTTCAGATACTGGAAGGCCACAATAAGGTCTCCTCAGAGCCTTCTCTTCTCCAGACTGAACATCCCCAACTCCCTCAGTCTGTCTCCATAGGAGAGGAGCTCCAGCCCTCTGATCATCCTTGTGGGCCTTCTCTTGTCTTTACATGGATTTCTCAGTCCAGTTATATCATGAGTGTCTTCATCCAAACCCTAGCACATTTTTATAGACCAGAGTCAATGCTCCTCACAAGCTGATTTAAAGCTGATCCCTCTTACCTCCGGTAGACTTTTTTGGCTTGAAAAAGCCTCATGTAAAACCTGTGCATGTGTGGTCACACACATGGACACACATTTCAACATCAGTTTGAAATGGTTAGACTTTAGGGAGCTGCATACTTTAAGTGGATCTCTCAGTACTGGTAACAAAATGAGAATTCAGCTACCATCTCCATCTTTCCTTCGCCCTGTTTCTATTAGTCAGATTTTCTGAAAGACCAAAATTCAAAAAAGTCACCTTCACTTTAGGGGTAAAATACAGACTTTAATTACAGTGATAGGGTTTCCCCTCTTACTGGAAAATGGATTTTATTTTAAAACCTTCACATGAAAAGTTGATACACCTTGCCAAGTTCCCCTTCTATAAAGTACTTTGTCTTAGATTAGTGCATTTTCCACATACTGCTACAGTTCCTACAGTAAGTGCTCATTTCTTTTGGGCATTGCTACAAAAATACAGCACCCACCTACACCTCCTGTGCTGTACAAGGTTTTAAATTCTTTACTTGCATACACATTCTTGGCACAGAAACTATGGATCTTTTACATTTCTAAGATGGAATCTTAATTCCTTCATTACCTCAGATAGCATCAAGAGAGCTGTCCTTAAAATGGATCACCTGATGATTTAATCAGAAAAGGCCATTTGATGAAATGAATGTGTGTTATTTCATCTGCTTACAAATAGGAAGAGCTCAACTCCATAAATTTTGTGGTTTATATCTAGATATCTTGCACTAGCTTCTCAGATTTTCTCCATCAGCTCTTGTTTTGAAGTGTTGTTTCCCGGCCATCCAGCAGAGAGGGCTCTAGGTCCAGATTGGTTAACACACACTCTTCTGAGAGCCGCATTTTGTGCACACCTAGATGAGATTAAACTTCCACCATCTAAAGTGCACCCAAATTATAACAATAGATGTGGACATCTTTATTTTGCACTCCGTATCAGGATGATCAACAGTGTGGCAATCTAAAAGTAGCACAAGGGCAGGAATCAGCAACCATAAGCATTATAGAATCATAGAATTGTCAGAGTGGGAAGGAACCTCAAAGATCATCTAGTTCCAATCCCCCTGCCATGGGCAGGGACACTGCACACTAGACCACATTGCCCAAAGCCACATCCAGCCTGGCTGTAAAACCATCCAGGGATGAGGCTTTCACCACCTCCCTGGGCAACCTGTGCCAGTGTCTCACCACCCTCATGGGGAAGAGCATCCTAACATCCAATCTGAATCTACCCACTTCTAGTTTTGCTCCATTTCCCCTAGTCCTCCCCAGCTTTCTTGTAGGCCTCCTTCAGATACTGGAAGGCCACAATAAGGTCTCCTCAGAGCCTTCTCTTCTCCAGACTCAACAGCCCCATCTCCCTCCACCCATGCTCATAGGAGAGGAGCTCCAGCCCTCTGATCATCTTTGTAGCCCTTCTCTGGACATGCTCCAGCATGTTCAGAGAAGAGTTCTATGATTCTGTGATTCAAGTAGTCCAAGTGACTCTGTCATTGTTGCTTGATAAAAAGTAGGGGGAAAGGATCCCTAAGGCAATTCCAGCACATCCAGATCTTTCTTCTAATAGAGGCTCCAGAATTGGATGCAGTACTCCAGATGGGGTCTCACCATAGTGGAATAGAGGGGAAGAATCACCTTCCTTGACCTGCTGGCCACACTTCTCTTGATTAACCTTTGCCCAATTTGATTTACTTTGTTCACTCCTTTTATGCACATACATCAAAGAGATAAAAACCATAGTTACTGTCAAGCCTTTCAGGTTAGAGTTTGCAGTTCTTCAAGGGTTGTGTTTCATATGCTTCTTTATGTGCTCTGGTTTTGGTACAACTAAGTTGTTCTTCAGCCACCTTATCACAAACTCTTTGGTGTGACTGCTGGGTTGAGGGATTTTATTGCTCATTTGACACAAATGCCCTTTTGTGTTCTCAATTCTCTGGGTCTGCTTTTTGGGTTTTTGTTTTCATTTTCAGGAAGTTCAACTCACTGCAAATCCATTTAATTCTGAATTCATCTCTCCATTTGTGAAATGTTGTAACTGTAGCAGTGATTTCTATTGTTGAACATTGCTCAATGCTCTTTCACTATTTCATTTCTATTGGTTTATCAGTTCAGCTCTTAACTGTATGCTCTCTGCCTAGCCTAACTTTTACCCCAAAACCCCACAGTTACAAGGTTGGTTTAGTGCAGTTAAATATACACATAAATTATCTTGCCCCCTTGTAGCACTGAAAAGCCATAAAGCAGAATAAACAGCACAACACCGTCTTGTATCAGATAGTTTTTTTGCAGTGGCTCTCAACTGTGCTCTCAAAGAGTGCTTGAGAAGACAGAGAGAACATTCAAAATATTTCAAGAGCTGTCTCAGTTTCTGTTCACCTCTCTTAGACTGCATTGACATCATTTTTGTTCAGATATTATATCTGAAGTTCATCTAATTGCCAAGTTTACATAAACTCCTCAGGAAAAACAGTGCACTAAAGTGTGCATCCTGTCTATGTGCTAATGAGATTCAGCTCCACTAAAGGGTAGCCAGAACCACCTTCAAATAGCATTCATTGCAGGGATCATCCACCAATTTCTTTCAAGGCCTAGCCCTCTTTTGTTCTAGTAACCCAAAATTTCCACTTCTAGAAGATTCTACTAATTTAGATTAAAAGTTTATTTCCTGCTGTTGGCCTTACAGCACGTATGCTGTAGCATGCAGAAGGAGGTTGACTTGGAAGTATGTCCACATCCAAGGTTCTTTGACTCAGTGACTCTTTCTGTGACTCCTCAGACTCTAGCAGGAAAGAATCAAGGCTCATGAGACCTTAGGAGATCCTTAGGGCTCAGGAGACAACAGTCAACAGCAAAATCCAAACTTCAAGCACCCACATATAACCTAGAGAATAAATCTTATGAAGAGTGACTAAAGGAGGTGGGGCTCTTCAGCTTGAAAAAGAGGAGGCTAAGGGGAAACCCCCTCACTCTCTACAACTACTTGGAAGGATGTTGTAGAGAGGCTGGTGCTGGTCTCTTCTCACAGGTAATTAGTGACAGAACAAGAGGGAATGGCCTCAAGCTGCAACTGAGTAGGTTTAGACTGGACACACGAAAAAAATTTTCACAGCAAGTGGTCAGGCATTGGAATGTGCTGCCTAGGGAGGTGGTTGAGTGACCAATCCTGGATCTGTTTAAAGGTCATTTGGATATGGTGCTTGAGGATATGGTTTAGGAATGAACCTTGTGGAGTAGGGTTATTGATTGGATTTGGTGATTCTGAGGGTTTTTTCTAAGCTGAATGTTTCTGCGCAATTCTCTCTGTGATAATGGAATTGACTGGATCTGTGGAGAATGGAGACTTGATAGGGTGCTTGGTTGCATGGTTTAGTTGATTAGGTGGTGTTGGATGATAGGTTGGACGTGATGATCTTGAAGGTCTCTTCCAACCTGGTCCATTCCATTCCATTCCATTCCATTCCATTCCATTCCATTCCATTCCATTCCATTCCATTCCATTCCATTCGGAAGGTAAACAGGTGTACAAAGCAAGTATATTAGAGTGCCATTTATTCCACAAGAAAGAAATCTCTGGGTTGCTGATCTAAGATACTGCAGAGAAAAAATCAATTTCTAAAGTATTTGGAAGATGACAGACAAGTAGGTTATCATGTCGGAGTCCATCAAAAAGTAAAACGCCTCCCCATCAAAAAACTCATTCTGTGTATCTACACCACAAAAGTGCACTGAACCAATTTCAATGGTATTGTGAAAGAACCACCCAAATCTGAGGGACTCGCATATGCACAGCATCTGCTGCCATGGCTGGAAGGAGGAGGGCTGGCTCTATGCCACCCCTTGCAGCATCCCTCCACAGCACTTGGTAACCCTGAGCAGAGTAAAAGAGACGGGGAGTGCCCTGCAGACAAAGCTCTGAAATAAAAGTCTGCCCAAGATCTCAATCAATTCTTTGAATACATAGACTTACAGAACCCTGCAACTCCATATTCTTTAAAAACAAACCAACCAAAACCACAAGCTATAACCCTGCAAAATGTATTCAAAGAAATCTTTAGAGAATCTCTAGAAAAATACAGCATGTGAATTTTCAAGTACTTTCAGATATATTTAAGAGTTTAATGATCTGCAAATCCTTTATATATATATATATATATATATAAATAAAATCATAGAATAGTCAGGGCTCAAAGGGACCTCAAGGATCCTCTAGTTCCAACCCCCTACCACAGGCAGTGACACCTCAGTCTAGATCTGGTTGCTCAGAGCCTCATCCAGCCTGCCCTTAAAAACCCATGAGGACAGACTGAAGGAGTTGGGGCTGTTCAGTCTGGAGAAGAGAAGGCTCAGAGGTGACCTCATTGTGGCCTTCCAGGATCTGAAGGGGGCCTACAAGAAGGCTGGGGAGGGACTTCTCAGGATCTCAGGTAGTGATAGGACTAGGGGGAATGGAATGAAGCTGGAGGTGGGGAGATTCAGGCTGGATGTGAGGAAGAAGATCTTCCCCATGAGAGTGGTGAAGTCCTGGAATGGGTTATCCAGGGAGGTGGTTGAGGCCCCGTCCCTGGAAATGTTTAAGCCCAGGCTGGATGAGGCTCTGGCCAGCCTGATGTAGTGTGGGGTGTCCCTGCCCATGGCAGGGGGGTTGGAACTAGATGATCCTTGTGGTCCCTTCCAACCCTGACTGATACTATGATACTAACTTCCAGGGATGGGACTTCTGGAAGTTTTTTTTAATAACAGCTTGGGGGGGTGTTTTTGTTTGTGTTTGTGATTTGGGTTTTCGTTTTTTTTAATTAATAAATCACAAGCATTTCCCATCCATTTTGCATTTTTATTATCCAAACATCATTTTGAAGAAATAAACAAACAAAATAAAACTGAAATACTCCATGCCCAACACTCCTCTCATGGCACAATACCCCAGAAAATGAGAATAACTAATATGAGCGTACACTGTGTAATAAACTCACTGTGCTAAACTAAGTGTTGTTCATGGCAGGGCACTGGGTTGGAGCACTACATATGGCTAAAAATGTGAGCATTAGTTTCTCTACCCATTCTTGTCCTGACTGCCAAAACAATATTACAAGCACAGGCAACTGACACAGCTCTCTGGATGAAGACCTCTTCTGCAACCAGCTCTTTAGATGAGACTGGTGACAAAAAATAGTAAGGGGAAAATATTTTTAATGGTGCAAATTTTGCAGTTTTCTGCCATCAGAGGTCTCTTCTGAACCTCAGGAAAAATATCTTCAAATTGTCAGTTGACATCAACTTTGAGCATTAGTTGAAGAAATGAAATCTGGACATGAAAATCCAAACCTTCTGTTTCAGTCCTCTGGCAACCCACACAGAAAAAAAGCAGCTCAATGAATTTTCAGAAGCAAAGATCCCTAACCATGTGTAATGCAAACATTAATTAAGCTGTTATTAGACCGCAAGCAGAGAAGTCACCAGTGAGACAGAATGGTCATGTCTCAAAAATTTACAGTTATTTTCCCCCTCAAAGTATGGTTAGATCCCCACTTGGGCATTTAGTGAGGCCCACTTGTTAGCTCTGGATTATGCATTTTGGATTAAGCCTCAAAAAATCAATATAAAAGGTGATGATTAACAATCCATCAGCTTCTTGGGTAGAGGAACTCTGGTTTTGTTTCATGAGGTCTGTGGTGACAGGTTGGACTTGATGATCTTTGAGGTCTCTTCCAACCTCGGTGATACTGTGATACCTAGCACACAGCTGAGATCCTTGGCCTGCAACTGAGATCCCTAAAACAGCAGCAAATCCTGATATTATGTGCCTGCAGTGGAGTTTGGAATGGTAGCCAGGTAACTGCCCTGCCTTGGACAAGGAAGCAGAAAGCCAGAAAATTAGGACTGGTGAGGTGTAAACAGCAGAATGCAGTTTAAGTAAAGCAAGGCTCTTTTCAATAAGCCCTTGAGCACAGGCATGCATCAGGCCCTGTGAGACTCCAATGCATAATGAAGATAATGAAAAAAAAAATTAAATATATATATATATATATATATATATATATATATAGTAGTTGATGTAGATGACCATACAAGAAAAGGAGAAAGTGTCCTAGTTTCAGCTATAAAATACTAAAGAGCACAAGTTTTGTTCCATGCACTTGTTCAAACTACAGCCATATCCTCACATTTGGCATTACCATTTCAAAGTTGGTTGGTTTGTTGTTGGGTTTTTTTCTGGAGTCACAATGAATCTGCTGCTGAACCCACAAACTTTATTATAGTTTTCAGAAAAGCCAAGAGACCTGAGGTATAGTTACAGCCCAGTTTTAAGTCCACAGGATTTTCCAAAGCAAACTTAAAAAGCCAAGTCAACGGGGGAAACTGAAACAAAAGTCAAAACCAGCTTCTAAGGAATAACGCACAAATAAATACAGTAGCTAATAAACACACCCAGGGACTTATGACTCAAAACAAATGCAGATGGCCCAAAGGAGATCAGACTTCTCTTGGCAAATTCATCATGGGAATGTGTGGGTTGCTTGGCAGCCTTGCAGTGAGCTGATACTGTGACTGCATACAATGGTGATTCAGATCAGCACATTAGAAATGACACATCACAGCATTCTTATTTTAGCAATCTGCCTTTCACCTACTGCAAACAATTATCTGAAGCGAAGCAAGTAAACCTATTTTAAGGCATTTTCATACATATTTGTTTTACTGGACGTATGCACAGTAAAATCTTTTTGCATTGCATGATCTCTCCTAACCTGAAGTTACTGAAGACTGTATTACACAAACGGCAGACACTAACAAGCTGAGCGGTAAAACAAGTCACCCAGATAACAATGTATTAAAATATATTGCGTGCTGTGGTATCACGTAGGATGGAACTGAGTTTAGTGAGATGCTAAATTTAGTTCTTCATATGAAGTGAAGGCACCCATCCTCCCATGCCAGTTATTGATTACAATAAAAAAGCCTGAAGAAAGACTCAGCTCACCCCAGAATAGATATTTTGCAGTCAGGAATCCATACTGTTCCAGTGACTGCACTGACTACAGGACAAATTCAGATTTGCACATACAAGCCCTGTAACCTCAGAGAGCAAAGACACTGGAGAAAACACCATGACAATGATAGCAACTAAAAATCATCTCCATAAAAGACTTACACATCAGCAGACAGAAGTGTCCTGGTTTTGAGCCACAAGCTGCCTGGGGCAAAAGGACAGAAAAGGTATTTTCCTCCTTCCCAAGAAGTAAGATAAAAATGCTCCACACTGATTGGATGTTTACATAGAAATTCTTTTTGCAAATATATACAAAAGGTATCCAGGTAAAACGGATACATTCACAAACTAGGCTCAGTCCTTCTCCTGGGCCTACCAGGACAAAACCTTCCAGAGCCTTCCAGTAAACCTCCACTCCCCTCAGCCTCAGCAGGTCCAAGAGCAGCCTAGACTGAGATATTGGCTGTACAGCTACCTTAAATAGTGAGATAGAAGGAAACAGAATAATAGATTCATAGAATCAAGCAGGTTGGAAAAGACCTGAGAGATCACTGAGTCCAACCTATTACCTAATACCTCATGACAACGAAACCATGGCTTCAAGTGCCACGTCCAGTCCCCTCTTGAACACCTCCAGGGATGGTGACTCCACCACCTCCCTGGGTAGGATATTCCACTGGCCAACAACTCTCTCTGTGTAGAACTTTCTCCTCACCTCAAGCCTAAACTTCCCCTGGTGCAGCATGAGACTGTGTCCTCTTGTTCTGGTGCTGGTTGCCTGGGAGAAGAGATCAACCCCCACCTGCCTACAACCTTTCTCCAGGTAGCTGTAGACAGTAATAAGGTCTCCCCTGAGCTTCCTCTTCTCCAGGCTAAATAACCCCAGCTCCCTTAGTCTCATGCTCCTCCCAAGCTGCACAACTTAGGCCATGTACACAAGACAGTGGCCGCTGCATGCAGACAAGGACTACGGAGGGACAGCTGACAAAATAAACAGCCCTGAGGGACTTCATGAACACCCAGCTAGAAGGTACATCAGTACGAGCCTCTGCTTCCCAGCAAAGAGGGAGGCTGCCCGCCCTGCTGCTGCTCCCACCTGGGAGTTACAACACACATGTTCATAAATGAACTGGGAGCATAGTTGCTTGCTATTAATAGTAACAGCTTCATTCGATAGTAATAAAACCAAGATGTTTTGGGCCTTATGTGAGAACAGATTTCTTAAAGAAAAAGAAAAGGTGGTGGAGTCCCATGGACATGGCACTTGGGGACATAGTTTAGTGGCCATGGTAGTGTTAGGCTGAAGGTTGGACTCGATGATGTTAGAAGTCTTTTCCAACCCAATCAACTCTATGATCTAATAACAGCTAAACCCATAAGGCTCACAAATCCGGGTTGCAATCAGCACCTCCCCTGACTCAATCCTCTAGCAGAGACATTGGACATGTCTCAGCTCTCTTGGTTGCTGCAAGCAGCGAAACACCATCATGAAACACAGCTCACACTGTAGAGCCAAAGAAGCTGAACAAATATTCAGAGTTGAGGTTTTCTTCTTGCCCCTGGTGATTTCCAAGTAATTTTTATTAGTTTAAAATTCCCTTGGGATGTACTGACCATCAAAAATGCCTACTTAGGAAAGCTCTGGCCATGGGAACTACTCTGGAAAGAGACAGTAGCAGTTTACAGCATTGCTTTCATACTTGTTGAGCATGTTCTTATGAGAGATTTCGATTTTCAACAC
The DNA here is from genome assembly GCA_033816785.1 of Picus viridis. Classification (NCBI taxonomy): domain Eukaryota; kingdom Metazoa; phylum Chordata; class Aves; order Piciformes; family Picidae; genus Picus; species Picus viridis. The sequence goes on along the minus strand of CM066578.1, from coordinate 45,690,166 downwards.
ATCTTAACTATACTAGAGAATACAACCACTGGTTGCAGGCCACTTTGAAGCTCTAATCCCCTGCATGAATCACAGCAACAAAATTAATCTTGTTAATTACTGTCCTCATCAATTGTCTGCCTTCTACAGATCATAGAATGGTCTGGGTTGGAAGGGACCTCCAAAGGTCATCTAGTCCAGCCCCCTCTGCAGTAAGCAGAGGCATCCTCAGCTAGATGAGGTTGATCAGAGCCTTGTCAAGCCTCACCATGAATATCTCCAGGGACGGGGCCTCTACTGCTTCCCTGGGCAACGTGTTCCCATGTTCTACTACCCTCATGCTAAAGAACTTATATGTGCAACTGTATGTTTAGACAGATCATTTATAGCCACCACAATGATAGTGTGTTTTTAAAAAAATAAAGATGTCACTAAGGTTTGATAGACCTTATTGGAAATTCTACTTCACAAATTAATTCCCTTGCATAGTAGATGCTCTGAGTCAGTACTGATATAACTCTAATCAAGGATGTTTGCAATGCCATTAGTGGAATGATATCCCTATTTCTGAAGGGAATTTACATCAGCATGTTATCGGCTGATGTGAGATATGCTGCTAATCACAGTATCACAGAATCACAGTATCACCAAGGTTGGAAGAGACTTCAAAGATCATCGACTCATCGACTCCAACCTGTCACCACAGACCTCGTGACTAGACCATGGCACCAAGTGCCGCATCCAATCCCCTCTTGAACACCTCCAGGAACGGTGACTCCACCACCTCCCTGGGCAGCACATTAGAATGATTCCAAATAAAAGCTCTCTACTTGTAATAGTTTTACAAACAAAACACAGTCTCCAAGTGTGCAGTCTCCAATATGAAAAAACCTCCATTTACCAAACCAGATATTGTTTGCAAATCAGTCATCATTTCCTTGTAGGTTGAAGAGGTGACTGCCAAAATTTCCGTCTGTCTAAAATAAGCTTTTAACCAAATACAGGTTAGCAAGCCCTGAAATCCTGAGAGGCTTTGATAAACCTGATATGCTTAACAGATTTTTTGGTTGCCTTTCAAAGACTGAACATGGTACCAGCTACTGTATTCCGGGCTTCTGACAAGACTAAGCAACAAGTTTCTCTCCACCAGCATGATACATAACACAAATAGTTGCTTAGAGGAAGGCAGAGACCAATCTCAATACCATGGTCTTCACTTCTAGTACTAAAATGGTATAAAAAAGATCTAAAGAAACAGTCTAGGGTAATGCAACACAAAAAAGCACAAGCAGAAACAAATGGTAGAAGGCACATTTCTACAGAACTGCTGCAAAGAAGGTGCAGACATGAAGGCTTTAGTGGGCAAGTAACAAAAAACACAAAAGCTTTCCACACAGTTTAATGCATCTTAAAGTTGTACTTCTAAGCATCTTCCTAATTATGACAACTCAAAAGTGAATCTTTCCTCAGCTGTGAAAGCTACCAAGTGCTTCCTTGGCCTGTAGTTGATGATGCACAGATGCCTGACATCAATGTTTTCCTTCCCACCGTGTTTCATCCTGGGGAGGTTCTTTTCCTTGACCCACCACTACTGCTACCCCTGTGGTCCTCAAACTGAGACAACTGCATTGGACCAGCTCTTTCCACACCTACAAGAGTACAAGGATCATTAGCTTGGGAGGATTCTCCCCATTTGTGGTAGTTTTAGGCTGTGCCTTGAAAATTTTCCACAGATCTTGAATAGAAAGTAGTAGAATGTAAATAAATCAGCATTGGATGTGCAAAGGAAAGACCTAGTCAGTCTGAGACTATCCTTGCAGTGGGAGTGGAAGAAAGAGCCCTGGGGGTTTTGGGTACACCCTCAGGTGGGTGAAGGGAAATGTATGAACCATTGGGTGTGTTGGAAGGGACCCTGTACACTTTGGGGTATCTTTGTCAGTATGCTTAGTAGTTTCTGTAAAACACTTACTGCTTTTTTTTTCCATTTAAACTTTCCATCACTTTGCAATCCATTTGTGTATCATTCTTTTGCCCCTCCTGGGGCAATACAGGATCTGTCCAGCCTCAAACCAGACACGGTGATAAGACAGAAGTCTTCAGATGTTACAAAAACAAGCCAACAATGTGAACAATTCCATTCCAGATAACTGATTCTACCAATGTCAATGGTGAGGTTCAGGTCCTGCATTCAGACACTGAAATTGAGGTGTCTACAGAAGATCTAAGGTATCTAAGCTCCCATCCACTATAGTCAAAGGAAACTGAGGTAATAAAAAGTCAATTCAACTTAACTACTCTGATTAACTCACTTTGTAATATAGGCATCTAGGGGATGTTGCCTCAACACATCTGAGATGCCAGAGGGGTATTCTGTCTGGCCTCCAGCCACCACTCCAGAAACACAGGTCCTGTATCATATGCGTCAGCCCCATGAAAGGGTACACTAATGAAATAATTCTGTTTCAAAGCAAGAAATTCTTCTAATTAAACACATATAGCCAACATAAATAAAATAAAAAACCTCCCTATTTTATTCACTTGGGCAGTTGGTAGCACTTTTGCATGCATCATTGTCATAGCATAGGATGCTATGCTATGCTATTCTATGCTATGCTGTGCTATCCTATGCTATGCTATGCTATGCTATCCTATGCTATGCTATGCTATGCTATCCTATGCTATGCTATGCGATGCTATTCTATGCTATGCTATGCTATGCTATGCTATCCTATGCTATGCTATTCTATGCTATGTTATCCAATGCTATGCTATGCTATCCTATGCTATGCTATGCTATGCTATCCTATGCTATGCTATCCTATGCTATGCTATGCTATCCTATGCTATGCTATGCGATGCTATTCTATGCTATGTTATCCAATGCTATGCTATGCTATCCTATGCTATGCTATCTATGCTATCCTATGCTATGCTATGCTATCCTATCCTATGCTATGCTATTCTATTCTATGCTATGCTATGCTATCCTATGCTATGCTATGCTATTCTATTCTATGCTATGTTATCCTATGCAATGCTATGCTATGCTATCCTATGCTATGCTATGCTATGCTATCCTATGCTATGCTATGCTATTCTATTCTATGCTATGTTATCCTATGCTATGCTATGCTATCCTATGCTATGCTATGCTATTCTATGCTATGCTATGCTATCCTATGCTATGCTATGCTCTATGCTATGCTATGCTATTCTATGCTATGCTATGCTATCCTATGCTATGCTATGCTGTGCTATCCTATGCTATTCTATGCTATGCTATGCTATTCTATGCTATGTTATTCCTATGCTATGCTATGCTATTCTATGCTATGCTATGCTATTCTATGCTATGTTATCCTATGCTATGCTATGCTATTCTATTCTATGCTATGCTATGCTATTCTATGCTATGCTATTCTATGCTATGCTATTCTATTCTATGCTATGTTATCCTATGCTATGCTATGCTATCCTATGCTATGCTATGCTATTCTATTCTATGCTATGCTTATCCTATGCTATGTTATCTATGCTATGCTATGCTATGCTATGCTATGCTATGCTATGCTATCCTATGCTATGCTGTGTTATGCTGTGCTATTCTAAATCACTGAAATCTCACAGATGCAGAATATTCAGGGCAGGGGTAGATGCAGGAATTGTCACTTGCAATTTTTAACTGTTGCAGATTCTGGAAGAATTTGTCTCATTTGTCTCTGTTCTCTGTCTTTCGTTTTACTTTTAGATCCTTAACCTCTGTATAAATTTTCAGAAGATGCTCCAAGACCTGACATTTTCCCTCCCAGTAACACTGCTCACAGATTTTCTGCTCAGACTGCCACCCTCTCTTCCATTTGTCTTCCCAAACAGAAATTTCAGTTCTTTCATAGTCCCACACTGGCACTCTCAGGTACACACCTCCTTGCAGCATGACTCTGCAAAATTACCTCTGTGCCTCATTAAAGCAGCCTAGACACTCCTACAAACAGCATCTGTAGGTTCTGAAACTCCTTAAGACTCTGGAAGATGCCAGCCTCATGAAGAATTCATAAAATACAGTAAAAAGAGCGTATGTCTAAGGGCCTGTGCCAGGCCAGCAAGCAACCCTCTTTGTGGTCCACAACTGCAAAACCAGGCATCTCTAATTCCCCCTTGCTGCAAATTTCTCAGTAGGACCAGGCCATTAGTTTGTGCCTTCTCAGGATGAGATTCTGTCTAATTAGATTCCTTATAGGATAGGTATCTTATAGGGTATTTTATTAGGTGCTTTATAGGGAGAAGTACACTAATTCATTATGGAAGTACATTTTGCACCCAATCCAGGAAGAGCACAGCTTATCTAACCTGAGCATGCTGACAGAATGGCCAGACACAAAGAGGAACAGAAATCACTGCCAAGAGCTGCATAGCTCCCCCAACCTGCTTGCAAAGCTCATTTATTTAAGGACTGGAAATGAGTGCAGAAAGGTCCTTGACCTTTGGGCTAGAGGGTCTGAATACATTCCATTCCATTCCATTCCATTCCATTCCATTCCATTCCATTCCCCATTCCATTCCATTCCATTCCATTCCACCCTACCCCACCCTACCCTACCCTACCCTACCCTACCCTACCCTACCCTACCCTACTCTACTCTACTCTACTCCACTCCACTCTATACTCTACTCTACTCTACTCCACTCCATACTCCACTCCACTCCACTCTATCCCCTCCACTCTATTCTATTCTATTCTATTCTATTCTATTCTATTCTATTCTATTCTATTCTATTCTATTCTATTCATTCTATTCCATTCTATTCCATTCTATTCCATTATCCCAGGCAACCAGCACCAGAAAAAGAGGACACAGTCTCAAGCTGTGCCATGGGAGGTTTAGGCTGGAGGTGAGGAGAAAGTTCTTCACAGAAAGATTTGTTAGCCATTGCAATGTGCTGCCCAGGGAGGTGGTGGAGTCACTATCCCTGGAGGTGTTTAGGAAGAGACTGGATGGAGTGCTTGGTGCCATGGTTTAGTTGATTAGATGGTGCTGGATGACAGGTTGGACTCGATGATCTCCAAGGTCTTTTCCAACCAGTTAATTCTATTCTATTCTATTCTATCATTGTCATTAATACCAAAACTTAGTGTGCGGTAGGTTGACCCTGGCTGGGGTCCAAAACAAAAGGCTTGTGGGTCAAGATAAGGACAGGGCAAGATCATTCACCAATTACCATCATAGGAAAAATAGATTCAGCATAGGGAAAATAATTTAATTTATTGCAAATCAAATCAGAGCAGGGTAAATGAGAAAAAAACCCTAGATCTTAAAACACCTTCCCCTCACTTCTCTCTTCTTCCCAGGTTCAACTTTGTTCTTAATTTCTCTACCTCCTCCCTGCTAGCAGCAAAAATGATGGAGAATGGGGGTTGTAGTCAGTTTGCCATAAGTTGTCTTTGCCACTTCTTCATCCTCAAGGGGAGGACTCCTCACATTCTTCCCCTGTAGGATTCCTCCATGAACCTCTTTCGATGAGTCCTTCCAACAGGCTACAGATCTTCATTAACCCCAGCATGGGTTCCTTCCAAGGCGTATAGGCCTTCAGGAACAGACTGCTCCAGTGGAAATCCCCCATGGGGTCACAAGTCCTGCCAGCAAACCTGCCCCACTGTAGGCTCCAGAATCTCAGTGCGAGCTCTGATTTTGTTACCTGTCATTTAAGGAGTTATAGAGAGAAAGCAAAGTCACGCAACAGCTTTCCAGAGTATGGAAAAAGTTTAGCTGATCAAAAGAAGATTCCTATTAATGGCAGATCAATTCCATCCAAAACTGCTGTACCAGATGGATTCACACAGCTCTGCTTTTGCCAAGATACAACCTGTATCTGCTCAGAATCTGAAAAGATCAGACAGAAGTAAACCACGGAAAAAGCTGTGATAAAATAGGGTGCATTGCTTTTTTTTTTTTTTTAGTATTATTTTTCATTTGACTGCTCTCCAAAGAGCTAGACTCATCAAAGAAAATATTAGATTAAAGAAAAGTGAGTCTTATGGAAATGAAATCTGAATGGTAGTTAAGGAAACCAGCCAATATAGAACCATCTGAATTTGCTATCAGGCACACAAGAGTTCTACCTGAAAGAAAATTCATGAAGGTGAAAAAATGCCAAGAATTCCCTCCCAGTAGACTCTACTCTTCAAGTTGCTAACATTTTCAAAGCCAACCAAGGAGTTACTTGCCCCTTTATCCATCTGTGCTCACAGAAACTCAAGTCCAACTTAACAACACAACAAAACAACAACACAACAAACCAGGAAAAAAAACACTAAACAAAACAAATTGTGACCGGTTTAGGCTGTGCCTTTAAGAAAGGGACACTTTCTGAACACTCTGGGCGAATGTTTTTGATATTAGAATGAAAACAATGATATGCTAATTCAATTTCATTGGCGGGACCCAGTTGCAGTTTTTTTTGTTTAGTCTTTCAGTCGGGGAGTCAGTTAGGCAGTCGTCTTCTTCTTCCCCCTGTGCTGTGAGCTGGCTCGTTTCTCTCTACGATTCCTCTCTAACCAGATAAGAAAACTAACTTTTTGCATTCGCTTTGAGCTTTAACAAAGTTTTCCCCTTTTAATTACCTTCCTTTCTCTCTCTCTCTAACCCTTTTGGGAAAAAAGGGGAGGTAGGGAGGGAGAAGGGAGGGACAGGCCGAACCCCCCTGGCCAAAGGGGGGGGTTGGGAAAGGTTTCCTGTATTACATACATTGCTGTATATTTCTGTATATATTGTAAATATTGTATATTTTTGTACATATTCACTGCATTCCATATCTGCTTGTAAAATACAGCTTTCATCTGCTTCTCCGGCTGAGTTAGCTGTGGAATTCTTCTGTGTGTGGGGGGGGAACCTTCCTACTCCACCACACAAATTATCTTAAGCAAAACTTTTCCTATGCTGACACTGTAAAACGTTAAATGCAAGCAGATTTAATTGACTCGGAGGGAAAATGCTGTCCCTTTATTCCCACTTTTCACCTTTTCTAGTGTCTAATTACACAGTTCAAGGACCCCATGAGAAGCTCTTTCTAGAGATATAACTGCCACTTTTCCTAGAAACTAAGAGGCCAGATCCATCCCTTGTACAAAATGAGAACAAATCTCTGTGATTATGTGTGTTTAAAACCTGATCAATCTGAAGCAGGCAAAACCAAACCAAACCAATACATTGATACATTTTGGTATCAAGGTAAAATTTTCCTTTTCTAAGTGCCAAGCTTTTCCTCCAAAAGGATCACAGTTAAAAGGCTCAGAAGATTAAACAATAAAATACACATACTTATTTCCTCAACTGAAACAGCAGAGCAAACTATACAATACAATACAATACAATACACCAGGTTGAAAGAGACCTTCAAGATCATCGCGTCCAACCCATCAACCAATCCAACCCACCCAAACAACTAAACCATGCAACCAAGCACTCCATCAAGCCTCTTCCTGAACACCTCCAATGAAGGTGACTCCACCACCTCCATGGGCACCACATTCCAATGGGCAATCACTCTCTCTGTGTAGAACTTCTTCCTAACATCCAGCCTAAACCTGCCCTGGTGCAGCCTGAGACTGTGTCCTCTTGTTCTGGTACTGGCTTCCTGGGAGAAGAGACCAACCTCTGCCTGGCTACAACCTCCCTTCAGGGAGTTGTAGAGAGCAAGAAGGTCCCCCCTGAGTCTCCTCTTCTCCAGGCTAAGCAACCCCAGCTCCCTCAGCCTTTCCTCATAGGGCTTGTGTTCCAAACCCCTCACCAGCTTTGTTGCCCTTCTCTGGACACGCTCCAGCAAGACAACATCCTTCCTAAACTACTGAATCAAAGGAGCTTCTAAGAACACAAAAACCTGTTGCTTAGCTTCTGTCACCCAAAATACCTTTTTGGGTGTTTAGAAAGCTTATGATAAAATGGCAAGGTGGACCATATTCATGGTGGTGTCTGTACCTTGACCACTTATACTGTAGTAATACTGCTTAGACACCATTCAGACCATTTCACATGAATTTATAGAAGCCTTCAGCTGTTTACAATCACTCCTGATGAGCAGGCACTTCAAACTTCGGGACAATCTAAAAATCTGTCCTTATTTCACTATTGGTCCTGCCTGGCTTGCCAAGCATACCACTGCTTGCTGTGTGAAGCAGGAGTGGCAATTTTCCAAACCAGCATGGCTGATTTCAAAAGGGACTAGTCTGGCTCCCCTCATTCCAAAGGTTTGGTCTCAAAAGTAGGTTCTGGTGTTGTACAGAAGCGTCAGTTTTACGTTTCTCAGCGCAGCAAAGCAATCCTTGAAAGGACCAGATTTCTTTCGTCAGTGTTGGCACTCAAAATAGGACCATATGTCTAAGCTATAACATGCAAAATTTTCCAAGGACAGCTTATTTTTTCTAGTAGGAAATGTGATTTACATAGATAGAACTTTAGGATCCATTTACAAGATTCATGGGAAAAACTGGTTTCCTCAGAGTAAAAAGCCACTTCTCATTGCTCGCAGGAAGCAAGGTTTAACACTGCAAAGTCACTAGCCTTCCTGCAGGCACAGACCAAGTTTAGTTAAGTCTATCTTCCTCTCACAGTGGCTAAAATAAGTATCTGATTCTTCTAGAGAAAGAAAAAAAAAAAAAAAAAGTAAAACCAATTAAGGCACAATAAGGAGTTGCTGGGAGCTGCTGAAAAAGCACAAGCAGAGAAAGAGCTGCAGAACTGAAATTATGTGACTGAAAGCAACGGCAATGGAAAAGTTAAGCAGAAGGCCCAAGCAGATGGGGAATGAAAAGCCAGCTAAGCAAGTGAAACAGTAACAGGATTTATTTTCTGAAAGAGAACTCAAATGTAGGAGTCATGGACAATATAGAGCAAGTCCAAACTGTGCACGGAAACACTCAGATCAGGGAATAGGAATGAATGCAAATGTGAAGGCTGAAGAAAACTCAAAAGAAAGCAAGAATGAAAAATAGATGTTGCAAGTAATTGTGCCAGAAGAGCTTTGGGCTGCTGCAACGTGCTTCACATACAACACAGACAGACAAAGCACCTTACTTTGATGTTTTCTCCTAATTACACCTCAATGGAAAACCTAAATTACACTGCAAAAACTGACATCTCCTCTCCCAGGCAGGGTGGGCAGCCTTGAGAGCACAGGGGATGGGCAGTGCTGGGGAGTGAGGGAGAGCTCTCCAGCAGTGCTGAAAAAAACACAACCTTGTGAATGAGTACTGGAATTAATAGCCTTGTTCACATTCAATGCTACTGGTGAACATAATCTCTACACTTTTACCACATATCTTGACACAACAGCAAGGATTCATGTACAGCTTACATTTCACTCCCACATGCACCCCTCCAGGCTGACTCTGTAACTGTGAGGGAACTGAAACAACAATGTAATGACACAAAACCCCCTCCCACTGCACATATACTGACCAGGCACAAGACCAGTATCTCTGATTTATCAACATAGGGAAAGCAACTACTTCTGAAAAAGCAACACAGAAGTAATTCTCATGTGTTGCACTACCCCACTGAAAGCTCACAAGGATGAATCCTGAATCCCAGGTGGTCTTCAGAGGGAATTAAAAATCACACACTTCGAGGGGAATGCGAGGGTCCCTCAAACAAAGCAGGTACCCAAAACATGTCATCCACTGGGAAAGCATCTCCCAGCTCAGCAAGTTTTTAAAGGTGGAATCTTTAAATTACTATGTTAAACCAGAACTATTTACTAGTCCTCTGCAAATTGAAGGCTTTTGTTTAACAACTTAAGCGAGTCTATTATTAGTAGTACTATAGAAAACTGTTTTAAAAACCCTGTTACATGCTCTAATTTCTCCCACATTTGGGAGAATGAGCTGAGCAGCATTTAGAGATCTCTAACCTTTTATATTCAAGTTGTGAAAGGCACACATGCAACTCCCAGAAACACAGGTAAGTAGAAAACTCTGGATCTGTGTGCACAGCATCCACATTTACCCTGTTACACACAGACATTTTTTTGACAAACTAGGTGACTCCCTCCATACACTACACAATTTGCAAAAGAAGAAACATCTTCTAGCACAAAGACCTAAAGGAAAACAAGATTTTCAAGTATCACAGAATTATAGAATGCTAGGGGCTGGAAGGGACCTTCAGAGATATTTGGGTCCAAGCCCCCTGCCAAAGCAGGATCACCTAGGACAGCCCACACAGGAACATGTCCAGGTTGGCTTTGAAAGCCTCCAGAAGAGGAAGCTCCACAATCTTTCTGGGCAGTATGTTCCAGTGATCTCTCACCCTCATAGCAGAGGTTTCTCCTCATGCTGAGGTGGAAGTTCCGGTGTTCTAGCTTATATCCATTATTCCTTGTCCTATTACCAGCATCACTGAAAATAGCCTGTCCCCTTCCTCTTAACACCCACCCCTCAGATATTTGTAGACATTAATAAGATCCCCTCTCAGCCTTTTCTTCTCAAGACATTAAGTCCTAAAGCCTTTTTTTTGGGTTATTATCTGTGTTATTATGGTATCTAACCTCAGCCATTTCTGAAGTGTCAGTGACAGCCATGGTTAAGATTTGCTTCCTAAAAGCAGGTCAGAAGAATCTCTTGTCTCTGTCCTCCTTCTTCCCATTTTCCTTCCCAGTGGGATCTCATACTTGTCTGCTTCAAATGCTTCTTCAACCCTGACAATTCTATGATAAATATCTGCTAAAGTACTAGCAGCAAACTTTTTCATTTTAAGGCCAATTTTTGTGTACAATCTACTGGGAAACTTGTAGTTGAGACTAGGAGAGGTGGGAAGAATAATCTTGGTTTTTTTCTAATTAACAACCTTGGTTTATCCATGGTTTAATCTGAATGACCAAAGGCTGAAAAATAGTTATCTCTTTTTCTTTGGGCTGTCCAAAGCACAGTTAATATGGCTACTAAGTTAGAACACAGACATATTCATAGCACCAATGTGACTTTGTTGTTGCTGTTGTCTCAGCACAGCACAGATAATTAGAGACAGCCAAACATTATTTTTCTTATTATTTCTACTGTGCTTACTCATCTTACACTACTAGGCAATTTAGAAAAAGAAAAAGAAAATTTATAGTCCAATCTTGTGAAGAAAGACATGGCTAGAGGGATATTTTTTAGGTCAAATCTCACCCTTGAGCAGCTCTTACTGAAACGAAAAAGAAAGCAAGCAAGCAGCCAATGGACACTGCAGCAACATTATCGAAGAGGATCATCCAAACCACAACTATTCTGTTTTAAGCAGCTGGATTTTTAGCAGTTCAACAATAATTTTCTACAGTATCTGTTAAGTGACTCACATATTTATAAGGTACAATACAGAGATGACTCCCAGAAGGAATCATTTTTCACGCACAAGCAGAGAATAAAAATTTTGTCTTTTTCTTTTCCTATTTTTTTTTAAACACAAAAGACAATAAGAACTTTCAACAATGCAGCAGAGAGAGAGAACCTGCTGTCTCACATTGTGCCAGTTTGGGGTCTACAGATACTAAGACCTGGAGGACCTTTATTCATGTTCTTGTCAACTTAGGACCAGTCTATACCAAGCCAATAGAGATGGCTGTCAGGTTGGATCACGTGGAGGAAGTCTCAACTCCAGCCAAGCAGTTATGTGAGCAACAGCTCTGGTGTACGTGCCAATAGAGGAATGCTTGTGGAAGATCAGTTCACATAGCCTAAGCCAGTAGCAAAGCTACTCTGACAAGAAATTCCCTCCTGCAGGCGTACATCCCATCTCCATGAGAGGGCTCTACTAACACAACCAGATCAGCAGAGGCTCTGTTGCAGCCCTCCACAAAATCACCAAACGTCCCTCCCTGAGAGAGCCTTCAAGAACAACTCTTCACATCATTACCATAAAAATAAAGTATGTCTGGTCGTTTGGGTCTGTGTAGCTCATTTCTGCTGAACAGCGTGTGCAAGCAGCCCTTTAAACATGCCAAAAACTGCTTCCATCTGCTCACTCTTTGTAACAAGATTTCTATCAAATGAAAAGGAAATTAATATATAACCCTGATTAATGCAGTACCATGACTGAAATTAAAAGTGTTGTTACTGTCCTCGCTGAGGGAGAGCAGCCAGCAAGGTCACACAGGTCATTTTTGAAGCAAGGAATGGGAAACGGATCATCAGGCAGGACATTTCCCAAGTAGAATGTATTTACACAACCTGAAGCCTTCCAGCTCCTTGTATGAGGTGACTCTTGCATGCACTTCATCAGCTTTCTCTTGTAGATAGCTAAGAGAAAACATTACCACTCCTGCCATAAGAAAACGTTCTGGAACGCTTTCAATCTGAAACACATTAGGAATGCTGAAGTAGGCAATTTGCACTCTGCCTTGTTTTTGAAACCTACAGCAAAATCCCTATCCAGATCAGCTCTATATCCCACAAAGGAACATTTTAGAATTTCTCAAAGATTACTGTCTAGCCATCAGAATGATTTACATAACCATCCCAAACCAATTTTCCAGGTGATCCTCCTATACAGGGGCTTTTAGCTCTGGAAGGAGTTTTCTCCTAGGTGTAGGTATACACCAGTGAAACAAAATAAAAGTCAAGAGATACATTACTGATACAAACACTGTCACATGTTCTTTCCAATACTTTCTATGAGAATCGTGGAAGGGCTGAGCCATGGATGGTCTCACAACCAGAAGTTGCTTTCCCTGAAAAGCTGGTTCTTTGTTGAGGTTTTCCTCTCCCTCTACTCTGCCCTGGTGAGACTGCGTCTGAAATCCTGTGTCCAGTTCTGAGCCTCTCAGTTCAAGAAGGACCTCAGGGAACTGCTTGAAAGAGTCCAGCACAGAGCCACAAAGATGGTGGAGTGGAACATCTCCCTTATGAGGAAAGGCCATGAGACCAGGGGCTCTTTAGCTTGGAGAAGGAGAGATTGAGAGGTGATCTCATTAATGTTTATGAATAAGTGAAGGTCAAAGTTCAGAAGGATGGAGCCAGGCTCTTCTCAAGGATGTCCAATGGTAGGACAAGGGGCAATGAGTGCAAGCTGAAGCATAAAAGGAAAAGTTTTTCACTGTGAGGTTGTCAGAACCCTGGAACAGGCTGCCCAGAGTGGTTGTGGAGTCTCTTTCTCTGGAGACATTCAAAACCCATCTGCACACGTTCCTGTGTGACCTACTCTAGGTGATCCTGCTCTCAGGGGTATTGCACTAGATAATCTTTTGAGGTCACTTCCAACCCCTACCAGTCCATGATTCTGTGATTTTCACATTGTGTTAAAACAAGCTCTAATGAACATTTGTTATCACAGTATCACAGCACATTAGAAGTTGGAAGGGACCTCCATGGGATTTGTGCTTTGAATGATTATGCAGAAGGGCTGAAAACTACTCTCAAAGTTACTGGTGTTTGGGATTTTAAATGATATAGGTGCCCACCAGCATGGGGAGCTGCAGACAAATGAGCATCCTGACAGCCACTCAGCAATAGGTGGGGAGAATCTCCCCCATTTGAACTCCTGCTCTGATGCAACTGTTGGCAGCTCAATTAGCACTAAGGAATAGCAAGAGAGACCTTATAAGAAGATACTAATAGCTTAATAACATAAAGGCAGTCAGCGTTGTTATTCTTTTTAATATCTCATATTAAATAGCACTTTATTAAGACATTACACAGGAAGACAGCAGCAGCTATTCAACAGTAGTAACAGCAGCAGGAACATTAGCATTAGGCTTTGTTACCCTATGTTACCGTATGTACTTCTACTTTGGTCTTTTCCTTCCAAGTACAGTTGGAGTACACACAAAAACATACTGACCCTAAGAGTATCCATCCAAAGTAATACTTAGGTAAGAGCCAAGGAACAGAAGCTGGAAATATGTTTGCTAAGGACTGAACACACATAGCATATAAAACCTTTTTTTCAGGAAGGAAAGAGAACAGCCAGCTCTGATCTTCTGGAAGCTGAGAAGAAATACAGGAGGGATTGCTGGCACCACCGATCTCTAAATCAGCTCTATATCATCAGGATTCAATGCATCTATGCGTTGGACCCCGCTTAATTTTTAGAACATCAGGCAAAGCAAGTACAGCAGAAATACTTTCATTCATCCAACTCAGCACACAAAACTTGTCGATGGCTATTAAGAGCTAGACCCCATCTTCATATCCACAGACACAAAGTAAGCACTCCTCCCAACCAAGGAGGTTCTCCCTAAACTATTCCTTTGTCTAACTGGAAAGACACAAGAGCATGTTTATGGAGACAGGTCTGCATGTCCATTTTTTCCACTCTTTCATTATCACATTTTATACATAACACATTTCTCTCAGCTCCATCAAACTACAAGCAGGCAACCAGCCAGTAGTGTTTTAAGTCGCCTTTGTTACCTTTAACAATTCCAATTCACTCAGCACGAGCAGATAACAGCTTGAAAGGGAAGTGGCAGGACACTCCCAGGGAAAAAGTACTGCCTGCATTTTGGTGCATGTCTAATCTCCCCGATCTTAATTTATTTATAGGTGAAATTTCCCCACTTCTTTGTTATGAAAAAAAAAAAAAAAAAAGGGGGGGGGACGGGGGGGGGGACGGGGACCTGAACCAACCAACAAACAAACGTCAAACAAATGATAAACCAACTAAAAAAAACCCCAAACCAAAACCAAAACCAAACCAAACAACAAACCACAGCAGTAAATCAGCACTTACTCTGAGCCACAGTGATTTCATATATTTACTCTGATAAACAAGTAAAATTCTCAGAAAGGCCACTGTCTTCTCTTGCATGGAATTTAAGCAATCGGTATATAGAAGAGGAAACTAAGGGGTGACCTCATTCATGTTCAGAAATGTGCAAAGGATGATTGCAAAGAGGATGGAGCTAGGCTCTGCTGTCATTGTGCCCAATGACAGCACAAGGGGCAATGGTTGAGGCATAGGAAGTTCCATGCAAACAGAAGGAAAAAAATTTTTCCCTGTGAGGGTGACAGCACACTGGAACAGGCTGCCCAGGAGATTTGTGGAGTCTCCCACCTGGATGTGTTCCTGCATGATCTGCTCTAGGTGATCCTGCTCTGGCAGGGGGTTGGACAGGATTGTCTTTTGATGTCCCTTCCAGGCCTCATCATTCTGTGATTCTGTGATCTGTGCACCTATGTAACGCTCTGTGGAACATTTTTACTGCACTAAAAGCTGTTGGGACATATAGAAGTGCTTATGCTCAGACAGTTATAAGTTTTGAAACCCTTATTTCTTAATGATGTACATTAGGTGCATGCATATTAGGTTGGGTTTTTGTACATTAGGTGCATGCATATTAGGTTGGGTTTTTTTTTGAATGGGATGCAGGCATTTGCATTAAGTTTCCTGATTGTAACCACTCACTCTATTTGACTCAGATTATGGAACAGCCTCAGAGCACTCAGAAGTTAATTCTTTTGGGATAAAAATAATTAGAAGATATGTCCCAGAAGTCTACCTAATATGCCTAAGCAAGCAAGCATTGAGTCTACAGTTAGCCCAAAACTTAAACAAACAAAACCCAACAACAACCAAAAAACCCTAGCAAATAAAAACATACACTAAAACAATACCCACAATCAAAACAAACATAAAAATATCACAATTCTATTGAAAAAGAAATCCTGATCCAAAAACATTTCAAAAATCCATAGGATCATAGAATTGTTAGGATTGGAAGGGACCTCAAGGATTATCTAGTTCCAACCCCCCTGACATGGGCAGGGATACCTCACACTATATCAGGTTGCTCACAGCCACATCCAGCCTGGCCTGAAAAACCTCCAGGGATGAGGCTTCCACCACCTCCCTGGGCAACCTGTGCCAGTCTCTCACCACCCTCATGGGGAAGAACTTCTTCCTAACATCCAATCTCAATCTACCCATTTCTAGTTTTTTTACCATTCCCCCTAGTCCTATCAGTCCCTGACACCCTAAAATGTCCCTCCCCAGCTTTCTCGTAGGCCCCCTTCAGATACTGGAAGTCCATCTCTTTAACAAAACATTTTTAAACAGATCCAAGTCTCAGACTCTCCAAAAAACACATCATTGACACTCTATATTGTGGCCATCTGATCTACACAGATCCACAATATTTGCTATTGAAAAAAAACAGGTCACAAAGGGCAGGGTTTACTCCTTGCATCCAGTTTGCAGCACTTGTGGCAGTTTTAGGCTGATGCCTAGAGAAGGTTTTTCACAGGTTGAGTAGAAAGTGGTAGAATGTGAATAAATTACCCTTGGATGTAAAAGGGAAAATAATTATAAGGTCTAAATAATCCCAGTGCTCTGATAACTAACAGCTCTTTTCAGCTTCCTTGCTCTAGCTGATACTAGCTGGTGTTTCTGTTTGGCTGTTGCTGACCTTGGCTGCATTCCTGTTGCAGCCAAGTACTAACAAGCCCCTCTCTGCTTTTCTCTTTTTTTCCCTTGTATGGGGTGGGGGAAGAGACCAGGGAGGTAGAAGCTGTTGGTTACCCCTGGTTTTGTCCAGGGGGCTCTTGTGTTGTTTATACATTGTGAATACATGTAAATACTGTATATCTTGTACATATTCATTGTATTTCATGCTTCTAGACTGTAGTTTTGCTTCTAAATATAGCTTCATTTGCTTTCCAACTGAGCGGGCGAATTTCGTTTTGGGGAACAATTTCAACCCACCACAACACTCTCTGTGTAAGCACATTACTGAAGATGTAAGAGGTAAGTGTGGAAACTATCCTAACATGAGCATAGGGGGCTGCTAGTGTTCTGTTTTTCTTTTCAACAGAAAACAGAAGAGGAAACCATCACATTCTTTTTTATGGTGTACTTGTTATATTTCCACTGACACGTTAACGTAAACAAGAATAATATGATTAAGTTATTCTGAATTGTGCAGTCATAAAGAATTACACAGGACACAGAACAACTGCAAATTGAAAAAAACAGTGGCTAATTCCAAGAGGAGCAACAGCAGCAGATTTTGGCTTCCTTCCTAAACTGAGGTTTTTGTTAAGTGGAGATTCTGACTCACCAAAACATTGTGCTACTTCTACCCCATTATCATTACAGAAACACAGAATATTAGGGGCTGGAAGGGACCTTGAAAGATCATAGTATCATAGTATCAGTCAGGGTTGGAAGGGACCACAAGGATCAGCTAGTTCCAACCCCCTGCCATGGGTAGGGACACCCCACACTAGATCAGGCCGGCCAGAGCCTCATCCAGCATGGGCTTAAACTCCTCCAGGGACGGGGCCTCAACCACCTCCCTGGACAACCCATTCCAGGACTTCACCACTCTCATGCTGAAGAACTTCCTTCTCATGTCCAGCCTGAATTTCCCCACTCCAGCTTCATTCCATTCCCCCTAGTCCTATCACTACCTGAGATCCTGAGAAGTCCCTCCCCAGCCTTCCTGTAGCCCCCTTCAGATACTGGAAGGCCACAATTAGGTCACCTCGGAGCCTTCTCTTCTCCAGACTGAACAGCCCCAACTCTTTCAGTCTGTTCTCATAGGTGAGGTGCTCCAGCCCTCTGCTCATCCTCATGGCCCTTCTCTGGACACCTTCCAGCACCTCCAGATCCCTCTTGTAATAGGGGCTGCAGAACTGGATGCAGTACTCCAGGTCCAAGATCATCCAGTCCAGTTCCCCCTACCAGAACAGGATCACCTAGACCAGGTCACACAGGAACGCATCCAGGCAGGTTTTGAATATCTCCAGAGAGGGAGACTTCACAACCCCCTGGGCAGCCTGTTCCATTGATTAGGTCAAGTGCAGCCCCAATATGTCTTCTTTATGGTTAGTCAAAATTCATAGTTTTTTCTTATCTCTTCTAAACTCCACAGCTAGCATAGCTCTAAAAGATGATTTTCGTCTCCAGTAACTGAGACTACTGAGCGTATAGAGCTCCAGCCTGTTTGAGTACCCAAGGACTGTAAAAAGGATGGTGGACAGCTACTCAGTGCCACTGAGGTTGTTCTAAACATTTCAAGTACGCAGCACATTCAGTAAGATTTCAGTGCAAAGCAGCAAGCTTTTCTCAGGAACTCAAAGGTAAAAGCACATAGGGCCCCTCAATTTAAGGATATCGAGACTCTTGAATGTGTCCAGACAAGGGCAATGAGGCTGAGGAGAGGCCTTGAGCACAAGCCCTGTGACGAGAGGCTGAGGGAGCTGGGGTTGCTTAGCCTGGAGAAGAGGAGGCTCAGGGGAGACCTTGTTGCTGTCTAGAACTACCTGAAAGGAGGTTGCAGACAGATGGGGGTGTGTCTCTTCTTCCAGGCAACCAGCACCAGAACAAGAGGACACAGTCTCAGGCTGCACCAGGGGAGGTTTAGGCTGGATATTAGGAAGAAATTCTTCAAAGAAAGAGAGATTGGCCATTGGAATGGACCAATCAGGGAGGTGGTGGAATCACCATCCCTGGAGGTGTTCAAAAAGGGATTGGACGTGGCACTTGAAGCCATGGTTTAGTATTCATGAGGTGCTGGGTGACAGGTTGGACTTGATGATCTCTGAGGTCTTTTCCAACCTTACTGATTCTAGGATTGGCAGTTCCATGTAGGAAACTACAAGCTCTAGGTCTACCAGACTCCACGATTTTTTGCCCATTCACATGTGTTGCAGTATTCTGATGCTGCACAACAAGCTGGACCAGGTGAGCTTCTGGGGTTCCTTTCAATCTAAATTATTCTTATTACTGTAGAGACCTCATTGCTGTCTACAACTACCGGAAAGGACGTTGTGGAGAGGCTGGTGCTGGTCTCTTCTCACAGGGAATTAGTGATACAGAACATGAGGGAACAGCCTCAGGCAGGTTTAGACTGGACATCAGGGGGAAAAAAATTCACAGCAAGAGTGGTCAGGACTTGGAATGTGCTGCCCAGGGAGGTGGTTGAGTGACCAGCCCTGGATGTGTTTAAAGGTTGTTTGGACTTGGTGCTTGGGGGTATGGTTTAGGGGTGAACCTTGCAGAGTAGGGTTAATGGTTGGACTTGGTGATCCTGAGGGTCTTTTCCAACCTGAATGTATCTGTGATTTCTGTGATTCTGTGATCTCAGTTTCTAGGCTACTATTAGGGCACCCAGAAACTACTGAGAATCCAAATAAATCTCCAAGGAAACATATGACAGCTGAAAATGGACAGGAAAAAGAGAGCAACACATTCAAAAATCAGCGACAAAAAACCTAGCAAGATGAATATGAACTGGCCCCTTTTCCAGGTGAGTGAAATCAGTTATGGCAGCAAGACAGACCATCCTTTCTACCTGGCTTCAACTCAACGACAGCAACTTATCTTTAGGTAGTCAGCCAGCAGAGTTTCAAGTTGCCCTTGCTAGCTTCCATAATAGTTCATTTAGTAACAGAGATGGGAACTACTTTAACAATTCACTTGAGCAGGTGACAGCTTGAAAGAGTTGGTATGGATGCTTTTCAAACCTTTCATTGATATGTCTCCTGCACAACACGCTTGAACTGTGGCTTGCAGTTTAATTTCCATCCAATAAAGCCTCTGAGAGATCTAAATGAGATGAGGAAAGTGAAAACAACTGGAGTACTGGGATTGAAAAAAAATCAAAAGGCACTGCCTTGGGTTCGCCTGAATAAGTATTTCCCAGCTTCTCAAGGGGCTGCACTGTATTTCCTTCACAGAAGTGTTGATAGCTGCGTGAAAATTCCACAGACAGCAGCAGAGGAACCAGAGAGCTCCTCTTTTTTTCTTTCTTTTGTATAGTAGTCCAAAACCTGTACAGTATTGTCAAGAGACTTGTATTTAACAGAATTTACAAGAGGCCATGCACATGTGCTATTTGTGTGCAGGTATTTCTTACTCCTCCTACTGTTTCTATAGGGAGAACATAAATGCTTGGCTGAATGACTGAAATCTCTGACTGCAGTAGGCACCTACAATAGCAGCCAAGTATCAGGCTGTCAAACTGTCCTTGTTGCTTGTGCACCTACCAGGTGAGTCCCTAGGTCACAGAGCCCTATTCTTATGTGTAGACACTAATCCCCTTCACTTCTGCTGGAAGAGCAACAGGACAGGACACAAATAATCCAGAAGATTATTGGAGGGCATTAGGGATGATACAGGAGATAGTGGGTGGCAGAAATGATCATGCTGCTTTACTTGCTATTCATTACATTGCGTTCATAATAGAGTCCAACTCTGAGTCCCCAAGACATCAATAAGCTGAAGCAATTTCAGTAATAGGCTGTCTTGGTTTGAGCTAGAACAGGGCTAATTCTACTCAATGATTTTACTTTTCACTCAGTCTCTTCTAAGTGCCTGCACTTTCTGCAGTTAACAGCAGGCAGTGCCTGCTTCTAGCAGTGGTAACACTCAGTGTTTCTAGCTAGTACCAAGGACTGGTGTGCAGACCGAGGTCACTGCTAAATCTTGTGTACTGCATCAGGGGTGCAGAGTAAAAGGCCACACCTGCAGGAAGGAGCACACAGTACAGGTGACCCTAAACTGACCAGAAAGGGATTCTCTTCCATACACATCAAATTCAGTATAAAGCTGAGGGATCACAAGGGTCCAGTCTTCTTCTTCACTCTCTTATTCAATGGTCAGTGTCTGAGGAGGATTTTGTCCATTCTGCTTTTGATCCTGATCCATAAGTTCCTGAATTCCAGAATCCAACTCCTGAATCTAGCTCAGTCTGGAACTTCTGCCACAGCATCAGTGGTGATGGTCGCTAACACTTGACAAGGGCCACCAAGATGATTAGGTCTTAAGTATATCCCCTTTTAGGGAACTAGGCTTGTGCAGCTTGAAGGGAAGGTTTTGGAGGGACCTAGTAGCCTCAGCATAGGCACTGGAAGGCTGCTATCTGGAAGACAAAGCTAGGCTCTCCACAGCTGTACACAACAGACAATAGGCATAAACAAGAGAGGCTCAGACTGGATAGAAGGAGAGGAAAAAATTCTCGCATGAGCACAAACACATACGTAGGTTGCCAAGAGAAGCTGTACAGACTCTGTCCTTAGAGGGTTTCAAGATCTGACAGGATACAGCCCTGAGCAACTTGTTCTCTCTCCGTATCTGACCATGCTTTGAGTAGGAGGTTGGACTAAAGACCTCCTGAGACCCCTTCCAACAGGAATTATGCCATGGCTCTACCACAATCTTCCGTTCACATTCCCTGTGATGATATTACAGGCTCCTACCACTAATTAGCAATCAGACAGTGATCTTCATAGTTAAAAAAAAAAAAAGAAGAAAAAAAAAAGAAGGATAATTCTGGGAAGCATCACAGTTTGTAGCACCAGACACCAGCAATAACTAACTTCATGTTGAGGAATGCCAGGTGCTTCCATTTCAGTTGGTTTGCATTATTGTTGGTGGTGATGTTACTCTTTGAGTGAGGCAGGGGGTGGGAAAAGAAGGTGTTCTCATGTTGGTTTCACACATTTGTGTAAACCAGCTGAATCCAGCATTTTTACTGAGCTAGACCAATTGTAGTGCAGTAAATACACACCTCAATTATTATTTTTTTTTACAAATTTAAAAAACCCAACCCTGCTCCTCAAAATTAAAGTAAGATGTTAACAAAACTTACAGAAGAATAAATTGTCAAAGCACAGACTAAATTGGGTACATTACGTCATGGAAAAGGCTTATAAAAATACTCTGCAAGCTCCTAAGCACAGAAAATTACAGGAGGGGGAGGAATTTTGTGCAGAAGGTATTCTTCTATAAAGCCAGGACATACTGTGATTAATTTGTGATTGTGATTACTTTGAATACTTAAGACCCATATGCTGCATCTGACAAAAAAACTCAGATGTGAACTTGCATGTTCCTTTCACTACTCGTTTCAAGGCACAGTGGAATAGCAGCATACATGACCTAGAGATGCTGAATTCAAGAGTTTCCAACCAAAACAGGTTCTGTTCTTGCAAAAAGAAATCATTTTGCCTAGAATGACACATATTGTCAACTAAAGAAAGGACAAGACATGTAGGGAAAATCTCTGCTGAAGTCATAGCACCTTCAACCCAAGCTGGATTTCTCACAGTGCTAGCATTTGGATTCCAACACCCACAGCACCAAAATGAGATTAACGATTTGTTTATTATTGTTGTAGTTATTATACATAGAATCAACCAGGTTGGAAGAGACCTCAGAGATGAGGTCTAACCTATTACCTAATACCTAACACCTCGTGACATCTAAACCATGGCTTCAAGTGCCACATCCCATCCTTTTTTGAACATCTCCAGGGATGGGGACTCCAACATCTCCCTGGGCAGCACATTCCAATGGCCAGCTCCTCTCTCTGTGAAGAACTTTCTCCTCACCTCGAGCCTAAGCTTCCCCTGGCACAGCTTGAGACTGTGTCCTCTTGTTCTGCAACTGGTTGCCTGGGAGAAGAGACCAACCCCCACCTGTCTACAACATCCTTTCAGGAAGCTGTAGAGAGCCATAAGGTCTCCCTGAGCCTCCTCTTCTCCAGGCTAATTGTTATTATCTCCAGGCTAATTGTCATTATTATTATTAAGACTTGCTGAGGATAACAGATTCCCAGAATGCAGAGCAAATTCATCACAACAGAGCCACTTTCAGTTTTCCACAGCTGTATGTCTAACTACTGTATTATTGCTCTGTTCTCCACACAGCAGCTTCACCTATGCATAGTGTGGCAGTTTTAGGCTGTGCCTAGGAAGATTTTCCACAGATCTTGAACAGAAAGTGATAGAATGTAAATAAATTACTATTGAATGCACAAGAAAAATAATGATAAGTTCTAAAAAAAGCCCTCATTGGTCTGATATCTAACAAAGTTAGTTGTGTGCTTTTTCTCTCTTTTGGGCTTCTTTGCTCTAGCTATGGCTTCTGCTAGCTTGCTGACCTTGGTTGTGTTGCTTTGTTGTGGCTAAGCACTAACAAGCTACTCTGTGTTCTTCTTTCTCTTGTCCCATGTACAGGGAGGAAGGGGGGAAGAGGAGGAAGCTGTTGGAAACCCGCTGGTTCTTGTGTTGTTTATAAACTGTACCTATATGTAAATATTATGCATGTTGTACATCTTCATTGCATTCCATATTTCTAAACTGTAGTTGTGCTTGTACATAGAGCTTCATTTGCTTTCAACTGAGCTGGTCTGGCAATTTTATGTTGGTAGCGGGGGTGGGGGGCACGAATTTCACCCCACCACATACAGTAATGAAGCATAAATAAGAGGCCAGTACACAATAAATGGGGCTTTAATGCACGGTGCCACATTTCCTCATCGTACCTGAAAGATTATTCCTAGGTACTTAAGTGAATAAATGCATCTAAGTGCTTCCAGGGCCCAAAAATGCTGATCATTGTATACTCTGAGAGTTGCACTGCTGGCAATTTGGAGCACAGCCAGCCAAGCATTACCCTTCTGTAGCTGTTTATTATAATTCAATATTTTCAGGATTAGTTTCACAAATGTTAATTCATCATGTAGGCTTTCTGGTCACCACTGAAATCCCTTAGTAGAGAACAGGAATCTATTTTTAAATAGCAAGTGATTACCAACTGTGGGAGGATGAAGACATATGTCAATATTTTGACATGAAAGTAGATGGATTTTGCTAATTGTTAAACCTTCATCACGTTATCTCCCAAAGAAAATTTTGTCTTGCTGAGTATCTGCACTCTAAGTTTGTCATATGTAAAGAAAATGTGTGCAGCTCCTTCTGTTTAGAGGACGTAGACATGCATTGCTTTAAACACATTTGAGAAAGGAAAAGAAAGATTTTGTGAAGACTCCTTAGAGGTCAGTAGTCAGCTCCACTACACAAGGTATGGCAGGAGTTTTATTCAGCCTTTAGACATTTTCTCTGCAGGGAATCAATATCAGAATCTTAAGTGTGGGAGAAGAGTTTGTTTCCAACTTGTATCACCTCTGTCTACCCAGTAGCTAGCAAAGAATTCAGATAATTAAAAATATCCTTGGAAAGTCAGTGCTCATTCAGATCATTGCATGAATTTAAGTCCCAGAGACATGACTCAATACAATACAATACAATAATACAATACAATACACCAGGTTGAAAGAGACCTTCAAGATCACCATGTCCAACCCATCAACCAATCCAACCCACCTAAACAACTACACCATGGCACCAAGCACCCCATCAAGTCTCCTCCTGAACACCTCCAATGAAGGTGACTCCACCACCTCCACGGGCAGCACATTCCAATGGGCAATCACTCTTTCCGTGTAGAACTTCTTCCTAACATCCAGCCTAAACCTGCCCTGGTGCAGGCTGAGACTGTGTCCTCTTGTTCTGGTACTGGCTGCCTGGGAGAAGAGGCCAACCTCTGCCTGGCTACAACCTCCCTTCAGGGAGTTGTAGAGAGCAAGAAGGTCACCCCTGAGTCTCCTCTTCTCCAGGCTAAGCAACCCCAGCTCCCTCAGCCTTTCCTCATAGGGCTTGTGTTCCAAACCCCTCACCAACCTCGTTTCCCTTCTCTGGACACGTTCCAGCAAGTCAACATCCTTCCTAAACTGAGGGGCCCAGAACTGGACACAGGACTCAAGGTGCGGCCTAACCAGTGCAGTGTACAGGGGCACAATGACCTCCCTGCTCCTGCTGGCCACACTGTTCCTGATGCAGGCCAGGATGCCATTGGCCTCCTTGGCTGCCTGGGCACACTGCAGGCTCATGTTCAGCCTACAATCAACCAGTACCCCCAAGTCCCCCTCTGCCTGGCCACTCTCCAGCCACTCTGACCCCAGCCTGTAGCACTGCATGGGGTTTTTGTGGCCAATGTGCAGAACCCAAAGAAATTAAGTTTCACCAAGTTAAAAACTACCAACTCACTTGGGCCCTGTGATAGCACAAGGGGCAGTGGGTGTAAACTACAGCACAGGAGGTTCCACCTCAACATAAGGAAGAACTTATTTACTGTAAGGGTCACAGAGCACCGGAACAGGCTCCCCAGGGGGGTTGTGGAGTCTCCCTTTCTGGAGACTTTCAAGACCCATCTGGAAGTGTCTGGAAGTGTTCCTGTGTGACCTGTGCTAGATTCTATGGTCCTGCTCTGGCAGGGGGTTGGACTTGATCTCCAGAGGTCCCTAACATCGTGTGATCCTGTGAAGCAGTGGTTAGCTGAAGGTTGAAATACTTTTTCTTGGAGGAAGTACTGATATGAGCTTCCTCAGGCATTCCGCTAATAAATACTGAACACTTTCTCACCTCTTTTCCCCAGTCAGCTGGAAGAGATGCAACTCTTACTAATACTGCCCAGGACCAGGAGGCTTAGAGGAGGCAGCCAAGGGTCAGCTCCACTTCATCTAATTGGAACTAATCTGCCTGTGGCACAGCATAGCCTGAAGCCAGGAGCAGGATTAGCTACACACATGGATGATTTCTTCCTGCCTATTCAGATCTTCCTTTCCAATCAGCATCCAGCACTGGCCACAATTTGCAGTCCTGTCTAATGGTTTTTCATGGATCTAGGAAAGTGGATGTGCTAGAGACTGCACATCCACTAATAGTCCCTCCACTTCTAATTGCAGTATGGCAGAAGGTAGAAGGACATGGACAAATATGTCAGGACTGTACAGATGAGACATGCATCTAATGTGACTTTAGATATGACTTTAAAAGAAGCAGCAGCCTGCTGACTGATTACTCCAAAAACTTGATCATTTCCTCCACCAAGGAAAAGCAACTGTAAAGAGAAAGTAGATTATAGCGGTATGAAGACAACAGAAGAAAACCTTAATAGACAAATTCTACAAAACCAAGTACTTTATGCTTGTTTTTCATACTCATATCTCAAATGCTGCTTGCTCAGGCAAGAAAACTATATGATTAAGATTTAATAATTGCAAGTGCATGACCCAGTTTCCAGTCCAGTGCTTGATCTACTACAGTATTTTGTCTTGCTTGCTGAAGCAGAGCTCACTAATTACAGGGGGGATAAGTGGGCATTCTTACTCATTACACCATTCTGAAGTAAGACAAAGAAAGCTTCAATCACATGCTTAAAGATTTGTGAAGTGTACCTCAAAGCAAAGCCAGAAAGGGTGTCTGTTTAAATTGCTAGTGGAACATTATGGCAACCAAACTCTACTCTCCTATATTCTTACCTGTGTCTTGCCCACCTACTTACTGCAGAATGGAGTTAAAGGGCTCTGTAGCTATACAACCAGAAGAAAGTTATTTCTTGCCATAAAATACACAAAAGTAAGACATTCAGGAAACAACATTAGTCTGAAGAGAGTGTTCCTACAGGTTTTTATTAACTTTTATTTCTAAGAATTACACCTTCAGAAGGAACCATTCGCCTTTTATTTTCTGCTTTGATCTTATCCACATACTGCAAGAAGCACAAGAGCTTCAAACAGCCTGGCTGGAGAGCTCAAGTTTCATGCAGACTTCTGACCTGGAACACTTTTACTCTTCTGGCAAATATAAAGCTAGTGGCTACAAGAGAAAACTGGACCAGTCATGTTTCCCAAGTAAGATGCAAAGTGAGATGTTCTACTTTTCTAAAGCTTAGATGAAGTGTTCCTTTCAAGCAGCTGCTGAGGCAATGTCATGAAAGCTACCTTTGATGCAGGGAAATAAAGTAGTACAATGAGCGAGACATCTTTTCAAGTACCTGTTTAGACAGACTCGCCTACATTTTTTAATGTATCCTCACCTACAATCAATATATTTAGTTCAATCAGAGCAGTGTTCTAATGTAAGAATTTGTATGCTCTAGACAAAGTAAAAAATAAATACATTCAGAATTGTCAAGCTATTTTAAGGGCCATTCATTATTTCTTCACATGAGTCTTGGCTGACCTAATAAATAGACAGCCATGCCAAATCCCCTGTCACATGAGGAAGAGGAAAGCTTTATCCAGCCTTTGCTCAGAGAAAGCAGTGCCACTGGTAAGCTTCATCCTTTGAGAACATGGCATGAAATCTAGTCTTAATAAAAAGCAACAACAGAAAAAAAGATAAACCACACTGCTTTTGTGCTAAAACCACAGAAATTCTGTGCCTTAAAGACATATATTTGTATGCCTTAAAAGACGAACAGCAGATGTCTTCCTGTCTAGAACTCCACTAAAAATGGCATTACCTCCAGCTTGTTGCTACACATAAGCCACGCATAGAAATGATCCACCAAAGTTCATTGACTTCATGAATAGATGTTTGTTACACAGAAACTCTAGTGGGTTTTCTTCCAAAGACCTTCATTCAATACCCTATACAGAGGAAAAGCTTTGAAGCAAAGCAGGCAATCAGCTCTCCTTCATCAGGCCTGAAAGCTTTAGATGAAGTCTGCAAAATGACATCTACACTCAGCAGCAGCCTGAAAAAAACAAGGACCCCACAGAGAAGATGGCAAGCCAATGGCATCTTGGCTTGTATCAGAAATGCTGCATCAGCAGGAGTAGGGAGGTGATTGTCCCCTTGTAATCAGCTCTGGTGAGGCCACACCTAGAGTGTTGCATCCAGTGTTGGGCATCTCAATACAAGAGAGATGTGGAGGTACTGGAGCCAGTGCAGAGGAGGGCAACAAAGCTGGGGAAGGGCCTGGAGAATAAATCTTACAAAGAGCGACTGAAGGAGCTGGGGATGGTTAGTTTGGAAAAGAGGAGGCTGAGGGCAGACAATATTGCTGTCTACAGCTATCTGAAAGGAATCATAGAATCATAGAATCAGTCAGGGTTGGAAGGGACCACAAGGATCATCTAGTTCCAACCACCCTGCCATGGGCAGGGACACCCTACACTAGATCACGCTGGCCAGAGCCTCGTCCAGCCTGGTCTTAAACACCTCCAGGGACGGGGCCTCAACCACCTCCCCAAATAACCCATTCCATGGCTTCACCACTCTCATGGTGAAGAACCTCTTCCTCACATCCAGCCTGAATCTCCCTATTTCCAGCTTCATTCCATTCCCCCTAGTCCTATCACTACCTGAGATCCTGAGAAGTCCCTCCCCAGCCTTCCTGTAGGCCCCCTTCAGATACTGGAAGGCCACAATGAGGTCACCTCGGAGCCTTCTCTTCTCCAGACTGAACAGCCCCAACTCCTCCAGTCTGTCCTCATAGGAGAGGTGCTCCAGCCCTCTGATCATCCTCATGGCCCTTCTCTGGACACGCTCCAGCACGTCCACATCCCTCCTGTAATAGGAGGTTGTGGAGAGGCTGGTGCTGTCTGTTCTCACAGGTAATTAGTGATATAGAACAAGAGGGAATGGCCTCAAGCTGTGACTGGGTAGGCTTAGAATTGATATTAGGAAAAAAATTTCACAGAAAGTGGTCAGGCATTGGAATGTGCTGCCCAGGGAGGTGGTCAAGTCACTAACCCTGGATGTGTTTAAAGTTGGTTTAGATGTGGTGCTTGGGGATATGGTTTAGGGGAGAACCTTGTAGTATAGGGTTAATGGCTGGACTTGGTGATCCTGAGGGTCTTTTCCAACCTGAATGTTTCTGTGATTCTGTGAAAGGAGGCAGGGAGAGTTGGACTTAATCTCTGGAGGTCCCTTCCAACCTCTAACATTCTGTGATACTTAGGTAAAGAGGCTTTACTGCCTCTTTCATAAGACACCTCCACACACAAATCTGCTTTCTGAAGTCACGCATCTGGAAGAAGGAATCCAAAAAGTCAGCTAGACACTAGAACTGAAAATGTTGTAACATGCTTCATAATCACCACCATGCAATCATCTCCAGAACAAATTGAAGGCTATTTTATTCTCTAGTCATTAGAATTTTTTAAAAGTCATTAGTAAAAGCTAAATGTATTTTTTGCCATCAGGGAAAATGTAGCAACATATTTCATAACACTTCGTTTTCTTCTCATGCAAAGCAGTGATTCTGAACTATCCACTCTCCATGCCAGAAAATAACTTAAAGGTGTATCACACAGCACAAAAGGAAGAAAGATGAACTGTGATATCCCCCCTGAACTGGATGTCCAAGTGCTTGTAACACTTTGTAGGACATACTTTGTCTCACAGTTCACTAACAGGACAGATGAATACTAACTCAAGACTAAGCCCTCAGTTTATTTAAGCAAAGTTACATTGAACTAAAGGCATTTGCAATTTTTCAAACCACTTGTGGAGATATTTATTGTATGAATACACAAAAAGAAGAGGCAGAACTCTGACTTCAGTTTTAATATTAAACTTTGAAGGGCAAAAACAAATATATAACCATTTTTCTAAGCCAGAAACAGGTAACAGTTTCTGTTTGAACAACAAAGTAAAAATAAACATGCAATGATAAAATGCATTGCTGCTCCATGACTTGCTTATATTTTAAGAGCAAAACCAGTGATGAATTTACTTTCTGAACTCTTATACCAGAGAAGTATATCCTGGCATATTTCTTCATCTTTGGCTGAAAGCCACAAGGATTCAAAGCATAAAAGAATTATGATGCCTTTTTTTTCTTTAAGCTCTCTGTTATATATTCTTTATGTATATATAAAGTGTTTACTCCACACTTCCTCAGCTTCCTCTATGTTGTAAACAACCCCAAGTCCTGCAGAGAGTATAGTGTTTCACACAGGAACAGGCACTAACAGTATCCAAGTAAACTACTGACACTGATTTCGGTGGAAAGAACACAGTGCCTGCAAGAACTGTCTTCAGGGTGCCCTGTGACCTCCTTCTTCTAAGTCAGGATTTTTGCTTCCTGAATTACACAACAGATCATATTAGCAAAGCTTAAGCTTTGATAAGACCAAATCTTGTTTTCCTATGCATGCAATTCAGAGGGTTTTTTTTAATTAACTTCTAAAAACAATCTGTACTTAGGAATAGGCATAAAGTAATTCTCACACAAAAGGAATCTAGAAATCTGATTTTAATAGAAGCACATTTAACTTTCTCCACAGCAATCACCCCAAAATATGGAAGATTTTAAATCATCTTAATTAAGAAAGAGTTACTACAATATTCATCTTTTTATATACAATTAAACTAGTCTCAGAAAGGTGAGACTAAGCCAAAACATTTACCTTGCACACTTAACAAATATTTCAATGTTTCCTTCTAAATGGAATGCTAGGAATCAAGTTTTAGAAGCCTGTGGAGCTTAAGGTACTCTCCAAAGGGGTTAGGTGGTTGGGTTTTTTTTAAGGATTAATGTACCATTGCATCCCTGTACCATTAATGTACTCTCAGCTTACACTACTAAAACCAGTATCAGAATCAGGCCCTTAGTCCTTTCTCTGGTATTACCCTACAAAAATTTATCCTCCTGAAAGCCATGATCTTATTTGTGATTATGGTCCAACCTGGATTCCCCATGGCTGTGTCTCATGGCAGACCCAGCTCCTAGAGGCGTCTGTAATGTGCACCATACTGACAAATCCTTTGAGGCAGCCTTCAAATTCCTGCTATCTTGCTACACGTCAGGAAACCATGAAAATTAGTCAAACTGATAACCAAATATGTTATAACTAAAGCACAACTTTCTTACTTCGCTGGAAGGGGAAGGTAAAGAAAACTACTTGACATAGAACTTCAATCTATGTAGGCTACATAGGGTGGATATTAACAAAAGCTATTTAACTATCTTTCAACACTTTATTAAAGTAACTATTAGATAGTCCTTGCTTGACATCACCTGAGACTTTCATTTTTTGGGGGAAAGATGAACAGACATAGAGCATGTTCCACAGAGAGCTTGTACAGTTTCAATTTCAGAACCACAAGTCAATTCATAGAATGGCTTCGGTTGGAAGAGACCTTAAAGATCATCCTCTATGACGCCCCCGCCATGGACAGTGACACCTCTCAACTACATTTGGTTGCTCAACGCCTCATCCAACCTGGCCTTATACTGCTCTAGGGAAGGGGCATCCACAAGCTTACCATGCAACCTATCCCAGAGTCTCACCATCCTCGTACTGAAAAACTTCTTAAGATGTAGTCTACACTTCCTCTCCCTCAGCTTAAAACCACTCCCTCTTCCTGTCACTAGACACCCTCATGAAAAGCCCCTCTCCAGCCTTCCTGTAGGATCCCTCCAGGTATTGGAAGGCAGCTATAAGAAGATTCCCCCCAGAGTCTTATCTTCTCCAGGCTGAACACTGCCAGCTCCCTCAGCCTGTCCTTATAGCAGAGGTGTTCTAGCCCCCTGATCATTTTCGTAGCCCTCCTCTGGACCCTGTCCATCAGCTCCATATCCTTCCTATATTGAGGGCTCCAGACCTGCATGCAGCACTTTATGTGAGATCTCACCAGAGCAAAGTGGCAGAATCACCTCTCTGGATCTGCTGGCAATACATCTTTTGATGCAGGCCAGGATGTGATTTGCTTTCTGGGCTGCAAGCTCACACTGCCTGCTCATGTCCAGCTTCTCATCCATCAGCACCCCCAAGTCCTTTTCCTCAGGCCTGCTTTCTAACACCTCATCCCCAGATGTGTAGTGATAGTGAGGATTGTTCCCACCCAGGTGCAGAACCCTGCACTTCTACAGATCCATCAGGAGGTTTATTCCCAGCCCAACCTAACCCAGTTTTACTGACACACAGCTACTGTTTCAACAGTTCAGTGCAACTTTGCTGTGCAAAACTTTGGCTACCAGAAATTACAAATTGGTAAGCCTGTAATATTTTATTGCTGGTTTCCTACATCAGACTTGGCTCCTTGATGAGTTAAAACAGTCAATGGAGATAATTAATGTAAAACTGTTCCCAATGATGGGCTCTGCCATGCCCTAGCACAAAAGAAAGAGAAAACCCCTCTGTGAAAGATAAAGACATTCAAACAGTGCATAACTAATTGCCTGCAACTGTCAAACTGTATTACAGTTTTTAATCATGGCAAAGGAGAGAGTAACAACAATCCAGAGAAGATGAAGAGACTTCATTGCTCTCTACAACTACGTGAAAGGATATTGTGGTGAGGCTGGTGCTGGTCTCTTCTCACAGGTAATTAGTGACAGATCATGAGGGAATGGCCTCAAGCTACGACTGGGTAGGTTTAGACTGAACATTAGGAAACATTTGGGCTGGGTTCTTTCAGCCCCCACCCAGGATGTGTAACCCAGCACACCTCAAGCTACGACTGGGTAGGTTTAGACTGGCCATTAGAAACACTTTTTCACGACAAGAGTGGTCAGGCATTGGAATGTGCTGCCCAGGGAGGTGGTTGAGTCACCAACCCTGGATGTGTTTGAAGTTAGTTTGGATGTGGTGCTTGGGGATATGGTTTAGGGATGAGCCTTGTAGAATAGGGTTATTGGTTGGACTTGGTGATCCCAAGGGTCTGTTCCAACCTGAATGTTTCTGCGATGTCTGTGAAGAGGCCTAGAAGCATAAGCCAGAGCCCTGGGGATGTGGCACCGCGCTGGCCAGCACCTGCGCACAGCACCAGGTGTTACAACATCTGTTTTGTGCCAGTCGAGACACAGCCTCTCTACTCACTTCTAAAGAAGTTAACTCTGTGGATGGTCACAGGGTGTGTGCCCAAAACTGGCACCTTTCCTGGTTATGTGATCTCACATGGTTATGTGATCCCTTATGCTTGGAAGCTGTTAGGACTGAGCCTTCTGCTAACAACAGCCTCAGTAACTTCACTGGAAATGTCCTTTTTTTAAAGTAAATTCACAAATCATCATATTTTTAACAGATCATGTCCGCATACCAGCATGATCAAATACAGTGGCCTTCTAGTATCTTAGGGGGCCTACAAGAAAGCTGGGGAAGGACTTTTAGGGTGTCAGGTAATGATAGGACTAGGGGGAATGGAACAGAAATAGAAATGGGTAGAATCAGAATGGATGTTAGGTGAGACAGTGGAACAGGTTGCCCAGGGAGGTGGTAGAAGCCTCATCCTTGGAGGTTTTGAAGGCCAGGCTGGATGTGGCTCTGAGCAACCTGCTCTAGTGCGAGCAGGAGGTCTCATTGCTCCAGGCTCTGATGGCAAAGTGGCCCAGTGCAGTTGTGCTAAATATGTTACTGATGGAGGTCTTAAATAGAATATTAATACACTTCAATTAGGTCCTTCAATTAGGTTTTTCCAGTTTGTATTAGAAAACTTCACAGTGGAGCAGCTGTTTTGAAAAAGTGTCAAAAGTGGCCTGAGATTCTGAGACTTTGGCCACAGTAGCAAGTGGTTTGTGTTCCCTGCAATTCTGAACAGCTCTTGGGAAGTGTCCTTTGTGCTCCCCTAGCTGAAGCAAACGTGCTGTAGCTGCCTGAGATCTTTGTGGCCCATTGTGGCTAAAAGAGTAGCATGAAGAGAGGGGCAAAGAACAGAACTAAGAGTGTGGTTGGATTTGTGTGCCAGACGCACAGGGTCATCTGTTCACTCCCATCTACCTGAAACAAAGACAGAACAAATTGTCTTCTGTAAGCATTAAGAGGAGTGGGACATTTAAAATGTGCTGAAACATCCAATGGTGGTTTTTTTGTGTGGTTGGATTTATTTTATTCTTTTATAATTTTTATTTTTATATGCCATTGGCTCTCTTGGTCACAAGGGCACGTTGCTGTCCCATACAGAACTTGCTGTCCAGCAGCACTCCAAGGCCTTTCTCCATGGACCTTCTCTCCAGCAGGGCAGCCCCTAACCTGTACTGGTGCCTGTTGTCATTCTTCCCCAGGTGCAGGACACTGCACTTGTCCTTACTGAACTCCATAAGGTTTGCCTGCACCCAGCTTTCAGGCTGTTCAGATGTTGTTGGATGCCAGCACAGCCTGACAGGTGTCAGCCAACCCCCCCAGTTTTGTGTCATCAATGAACTTGCTGAGGGTACTCTCAATCCTCTTATCCAGGTCATTGATAAAGATAGTGAACAAAACTGGACCCAGTACTGATCCCTGGGGAACACCACCGGCCACAGTTAATAAGAAACATTGCAGTCACACACATTCACTTCCTGCTCAGAGAGGGAAGGAGGGCTGGGGGAAGAGAATCTCATGCCTTCTGTGGCACCAACTTGTTTGTTTTTTCAGAGACAGCTTAATACAAGAGAGTGAGTCAGCAGAACTGGATATGTAAATCAAAGAATGCAAAGAACCTCCATGCTCTGAGATATGCTTTCTGCAGACAGCACAGACTGCACTTAAATTCTCTGCAGTTTATTTTACCAAGACAGAAGTACAACTTCCCAGCGAGCTCCTAGCACCCACCAACCGTCCAAAACAACACTCAAGTTCTGTGGCCAGCATGTCTGTGCCGCAAAGCACATTTAACCTGTTCTAAATACACAAATCCTGTTTGCAAGGTGCTCTGTGCCAGGATTAAGGTTTCTATTCAAGTAGCATTTATACCCAGCAGGCACAGGATTCCTCAGTCTAAAGGAAAAAAAGGTCAGCTTTCTTTGTGTTCAATTACTGAAGTTCATAAGAAAATTACATAACTAAAGAGTGCTTTCAGCGCCTCAAACAGCTTCACAGCAAAACAACTCAAGTTTCAGCTTCTTGCTACAAGTCGTACCACCATTCAGTTGCTATGACTGCCTGTGGGGGGTTGAAGTTTTCCCCCCAGTACTAACTTTTAGCCAGACCAACTCAGTTAGAAGCAAATGAAACTGAATTTGCAAGCAAAAACTACACTCTACAATGGAATGCAATGAATATGTACAAAATATACAGGATTTACAGTATTATACAGATATTTACAATTAGCAGACAACATGAGGACCCCCTGGTCAAAAGACCAGCAGAAGCTGTTCCACTGCCTCCCCACCCCCTGTCCCAACAGAGAGAGAGGAGTTGAGAGAGAAAGCAGTGGATTAGACATATCCCAAGCCCAACCAGAAGTATGTTATCTCTCTCCTGAGCGAAGCAAAACAGCCAATATCAGAATAGAAGAGAAAAGGAATGGGAAATGTGAAGAATTGTTACGGTACAGCTTCTCTTATCCCAGACATTTATCCAATGAATTTGTTTGGAATAATCTTTTGTTTTCCTTTTTACACCCAGTGGTGATTTATATTTTTCTACTTTTCTGCTCAAAATCTGCAGCTAAATTTCAAAGGCATAGCCTAAACCTACCACACTGCCATACAGCTTATTATTACATAACTTCTTTTCTTTCATTTTATTTGCTTTTAATTCAACTCGCAGAACTTTGTTCCAAGCTCGCTGTCTCAGCAATCTTTTCTCATAACTGCAAGCAAAGAACTGGGGGCCAACAGGAAGAAAAGAACATAACACCAACCACAGCAACTTACCTCAGTCAGGAGAAAAAGTAATAGGAGGCAATGAATGAACACTACAAACCATATATATATAAAACGGAAGACAGTCTTCTCCCAGGCAACCACTAACAGAACAAGAGGACACAGTCTCAAGCTGTGCCAGGGGAGATTTAGGCTGGCTGTTAGAACGAAGTTCTTCACAGGAGTTGTTGGCCATTGGAATGGGCTGCCCAGGGAAGTGGTGGAGTCACCATCCCTTGAGATGTTCAAGAGGAGACTGGATAAGGCACTTGGTGCCATGGTTTAGTTGATGAGATGGTGTTCTGTGATAGGTGGGACTTGATGATTTCCAAGGTCTTTTCCAACCTGGTTAATTCTATTCTAAAATAATCTGACTGAAATACTTTGTGCTTTTCCCAAACTTTTCCCTTACAAATAGTATGCAGGAGAAACCTGCCTCAAGGTAAGAGAGAGGGGCAAAAAAAGCACAGAATTATTTTTAAAGCCTCTTCACACACACTGTAAATAAAAGCACTCATGTAAGAAAAAGAAACCAAAACATCCTGCCTCACAGCTCCTCCCTGACACTTCAAAAAGATACAATACAATACACCAGGTTGAAAGAGACCTTCAAGATCATCGCGTCCAACCCATCAACCAATCCAACCCACCTAAACAACTAAACCATGGCACCAAGCACCCCATCAAGTCTCCTCCTGAACACCTCCAATGAAGGAGACTCCACCACTTCCATGGGTAGCCGATTCCAACGGGCAACCACTCTCTCTGTATAGAACTTCTTCCTAACATCCAGCCTAAAGATGATTTCAAGGAGAACATGCTGGCAATGCGAGAACCTCCTCAACCACCCTATGGTACCCACGGGTGAGCCACCACTAAGCTTACACCCTTGCCCAAAACCCAAACACACAAGGTAGCTGCAGTTCTGCCAGTCTTCAACCTATGCTCCTGATTGCTAAAGAGAAACAGCTCAGCTATGAACCAGCCTTGTGCTTGAAGAGCCTCCTATTTTAGGCTGTTGTTTCACAAAACAGCATCTTCAGTGTCAGAGACCCCAGTAAAAGGTGAAAAATGCAATGCCCACCAAATGTACAGGCAAAATCACTACGAGTTTACTCCACATGGTTTCAAATACAGACTGATTTGGTTTTTGTGCTCGCACAACCACCATGCCATTTACTTGTGTCAAAGACCACAAAAATGGCATAAGCTTACACCTCTCAAGGGCAGAGCTGGGAAATATTGCTCTTAAAAATGACAAAGTTGTAAAGGGTAAAAAGTTTATAGACAAAAAGGAGGTAAAAGACAGTGAGAGTGATCAGCAGTTATAACCACCCCAAAAAGTGCCACATATTCTGCCTTTTTCACATGGAGCTAAAAGACACTATCATACCTACTACCACTTAATATGAAATCATCTCCAGAAAATCCCTTTTACAAATTTATGTAGACACTTCTAATAAGCTATTTTATGGAATCACAGAATTATTGAGGCTGCAATAGAGATCAAGTCCAGCCTACGGCCTAACACCACCACATCCACTAGACCATGTCACTAAGTGCCACAGCCAATCTTTCCTTAAACACCTCCAGGGACGGTGACTCCACCACCTCCCTGGGCAGGATCCCTCCTTGATCCCCAGCTTCAGCAGTTTTCTTCCCAAGATATTTATCCAAAGCTAAGGGAAAAGCAACACTCATTGAGCACTGGCCACTCAAGAGGACCCAGCTAAAGCACACCCAGTTTCAAGATGTAAAAGTATGAACATTACCAGTGGAAGGAAAAGAAAGACTTCTACTGCTTGGTATTTGATAAAGGAATAGACTTATTTAGAAGAGCTTCTTAAATGGTTCTTCTCTTACCCATCAGATAAAAAAAAATCAGAAGCATTCCACTGACATTTTGTCTAACTGAATTTTAAGTTTTCTGAGGCCTATTACAGGGTCAGCAACAAAAGTCAAAGCCATAAAACCTTTTCTTATTGTGACCCAGTTTGGGCAACTAGTACAGGCTACTGGAAAAGCTTGGTACTGACTAAAGTGTTTACATATCGTCATATCAAAGAGTCTGTAAACAGGCACTTTACAGGAAGGTATGGTTTACAAAATATTACAAAGTAAATAAATATGAGATTAAGGCTTAGTCTTAAATTATTTGTGTGCTTTAAAACTGCAATCTCATACACTGAGTAAAGCATAAGTGAGATTTATAGTAGGAGCAGAGCACATTGCTTTCACACTCCTGTAACTCCTCAGCACAAAGAGCATACAAACTCCCAGCCAAAAGTTTCTCATGAGATCTGTTTCAGTGGAAAGAAGTGCAACTGTGTTTGTTTTCCTTGTAATTGCTATTTACAATGTGTTCAGTTGCCTGAGGGAAAAATAAAAGACAATTACCAAAAACGTGCTAAAGACACTTTTAAATACTGTGGACCTAAAATGACAGGCAATAAACTGAAGCCTGATTAGTGTCCATAGACTTGGACATGAGTCCTTCAGTAATTAAACTCAGTGTGCTACAATCCACTGTTCCTCTGGACTTTTGTGATGAGGCAAACCATTCAATGACCTTGTAAAAGCATCAGTGGTTTCATACACAGGCAAATGCCTCAGCATGAGAAAAAATAAATGATAAAAAAAAAAATCCATAAAGCCACCAAATATTTTCATTACAGTTTCCCTCAGTGAAGTTTGTACATTTGTGACTTACTGACAAAGCAAAATACAGAAAGATTAAGAATTACTTTACCTACAGCTTCAACATATTCCACTGCTTAGTATGTTCTAGAAATTCTGTTGTCTAGGTAGGAGTGGGCTGGAAGAACTCTGGTGCTATTCCCACAGGCCTTTCTTTCACATCCCACCAATCATCAAGGTTAAGTGTAAGCAGTGATGCATGCATTGAGCATGTAGAAATTCAGCACTAAATGGAGACAGGCATTAAAAAAAAAAACCCTTAAATAAAATTTAGCTTCTCTTTTTTTCTTCCATCTATTTTTAAAGATGTCCAAGTATAAATGACCCCCTGTAAAATTTTCCTTTCAACTTCTCTGAGCAAAGGAAGGCGTTATTTGAGGATGCGAGCCACAAGCTTCCACATACTGCAGCATACTTCCGCTTTACCTGCTTGACAAAACATCACTCGTCGTCTTATTGTACAAGTCACTGCTAGATATCACTAACCCTGTACTTACAGTCTGCTTGTGCCAAGTATATGCAATTAGAACTATTAAATCTGGCACCACATCCAAAAGAAAGTGCTGATACCAGAGAATTGCTGCTCTTAGACAGGGCCCAGGAGCTAGCAGAAAGTTCTGGCACTTTGGCAGAACTGCAAACAATCCCTGTACTTTAGAATCATTAAAGGAGCTATTCTATCTACTTCAGATAGAATTCTATGCAGTCTGATGCTTGTTTAACACCGTTGGCAACAGAAAGTCAACCAAGAGTACCAGCCCTCATGCATGCAAGAGGACCACAAGTTATCAAACTGGCAACCTCAACATATTTTATTGCCCATGTATGCATATATTAGACAAGAAGATAAGAAAGGGGGAATGAGGGGGGAGTGTATAGTAGGGTGTAATACAACCACACCCACCAAAAATCGCCTATCTGATCAGGTAATCTTTTTTTCTGACTTCACCAGATCAGGACCAGATTCTCCTCACAGGCATACGGACCAGATTTTTCAGCTGTCAATTCCCAACGCTGAACTCTACATTGGCTGTGTAGACGTGGCTGGTAATAAACAACTTTCTCATTTGCTTTTTTTCCTGCTTGTCTACTGCCCAGTACACGTGTGTGGTGCCACATCTGAGGGGAGAGGGGAGAATAAAGATGAGGTGCTGAAGAGAAACCTTCCTCTTTCGCACGTCGTTGTCAGGTATGCCATTCAGAAGCAGGGTGTATGATATTCAAGGGGGAAAAGACAGCAACGAGCCTGCTTTGACTTAGATGCCCTTTATTCAACATATTTTAGAATAAGCTCCATTTAGTTCTTAAAACAAGATGGATTTTTTGGTTGGGTTGGCTTTCATGGTTATTCTGAATCAGACTTTTTCCATGAATACTGCCTAAAAGCAGTCCCAAGCAAAACAGCCTTTCCTTGGTTGCTTCTTGGGAGTTTTATGTTTTAGTTCATTTTCCTTTCACCTCACCTCGGGGACCTTCTTAGGCCTACACACACACACACAGACATAAGACAGCCTTCTGAGGAAACTTTGTAGTCGAGCACCAGGACTAATAAAAGCACCATTCATCTAACTAATATATGGAGCTTTTAGTGATGAGTCACCCTAACCAGTAAAACCAGAGACATCTTTTTTGGCAATTTCTACAACTCAGCAATAAGCACAATGACTGGATATACACTCTAATGCAGAGGTACAAGTCAGAGCACCATTAAAAGTAACATGCAAGAACAAAGTTGGGACTAAGGACTTGACAAAGGCTTCATGTGCTAAGCATCTACCTTTGCCTTGACCTGTTTCATTTTGGCACCAAAATCAGGGCCTGTCACACCGATTAACTGCTTTACTATCTGAACTTTGCATCTTTATCAGAGCTGTGCAAACATTTAGTTACTCATCATTATTTCTTCTAGATTAGTTTGACACAGTTAGAAAGTTGTATGAAGGTGACCTACCACTCTTCAGCAAATCAGAAATATAATAGGTTTTGCTGCACTATGGCATCTTATAGGTGTTAACTGCATTCACTGATGCGGAGCAGAGGGGAAACTGGAGTTGGATTTTACTGCTGCATGTGGAGTAATAGCAATAAAAATGCCTCTTCCACCTGCCAAGGGATAAAGCATAGAACAACACTAACACGGGGCAAGCACCCGTGAGAAACACGGTTGGCAAAGAAGGAAGGTATCGGGAAAACACCGGCGCAGCAGTGGGATGTCGCATCACAGCAGCGGAACTTTCGCAGAATCACAAAATGTTAGGAGCTGGAAGGGACCTCGAAAGATCTAGTCCAACCCCCCTGCCAGAGCATCCTCCTCCCCAGGTTGCTGCTCCTTCCCTTCTCTGCAAGACACAGAGTGGCCGGAGCTGCTGCATGCGACGGGCTCCAAAGCCCCGGAGCCGACGCTGGTGGGGTGCGGGGCTGGCACTGCGCTCGCCGCCGCCCCGGGCCCCCGCCGCCCCGAAGGAAGAGGAAGCGCCACCCGGCCCGCAGGAAGTGCGGCTACCCGCTCCCGCCGGCCCTGGCCCGGCGGCTGCTTCAGGGGGTGGCCCAGGGGCTCCCCAGACGCTGCGCCGCGACAGGTGGTGGCGGGCAGAGACTGCCCGGCGGCCCCGCCGCCTCGGGCCCGGCTCCGGCTCTGCAAGCGGTACCCAGCCGCGGCAGGTTTCTTCGGGCGGGCAGGGGGACGAAGGCGAAGGAGAGGGCTCCCAACCCTCTGTGCCCAGAGACACGGGGCGTCGCGGCCGCACCTACACCGCCCACCCCCTACCTTGTTGAGGTGG
Organism: Picus viridis; assembly: GCA_033816785.1. Taxonomy (NCBI): domain Eukaryota; kingdom Metazoa; phylum Chordata; class Aves; order Piciformes; family Picidae; genus Picus; species Picus viridis. The sequence goes on along the minus strand of CM066578.1, from coordinate 45,649,593 downwards.
GGGTCGCGGAGCACCTCGTAGCCTCTCTTCATGGTGAACTGCAGGCACGGGCCGGCGTCCCGGCTCTCAGCTGCTTTCCTTGCTTGCATGGCGCGGCTCGGCTCGGCTCACTGCCGTCAGGTCGCTGCGGGAGCGGAGGCAAAGCTGCGGCTCCTCCTTGCTGAGGTGACCGCCCGACGGGGTGGGGTGATCCTACCGGGAGGGAGGGAGGGAGGGAGGGAGAGGGGGCAGAGCCGCTGCAGGGCGCCGCCGCCGCTGCCGGGAGGGGGTCACTGGGGCACCGCTGAGTCACTGGCGGCTCCGCGCGACCCCAGCGGCCGGGCGAGCGCCCAGGTGCGAAGTGGGGCAGCGCGAGGGGCGAGCGGGAATGCGGCCCTGCAGCCCTCCGCGCGCAGCAGACCTCGCCGGCACGGTGTGGTCTGGCCCGGCCCGGCCGCTGCAGCCTAGCCCTGGGCCCAGCGTTTCTAAGGGGCTTAGACCGTCCTCCTTTTCACTGACTCAGCTTTGCCCCTCCCGATCGCGCTGTGCCCGTTAGAAAGAGGCTGGTCTCTAATCACCTGCCGGGGGGAAGCCGCTGCTAGCGGTTCTCCATCGCCTAGCTGGGTTTTACAGGGGAGCCGGCGTTACCCAATGCCAGTAATGCAGCTGCTTAAGGCTGGCAAGCATCAGGAGCCCGGACACAGGAGCTGTAGTGTGACCCTGCGGCCAAGCCACACGCTGGAGCCGGGCCTGCTTTAGCAGCAGTCAAGTTTCACTTTCCTTCTGCTATTAAGTGACTGTGAAATCCAATCTTTCCCGGCGGGGATGGGCTGCATAGCTTTGTGCTGTCAGGGGCACGCTTTGGATGTAATTAGCTTTGGGCTGGGGGAGAGCAGTGTGCCGGCTTCAGCTGTGCTGTGTGGGGTTATGCCTGGCCAGGATGGAGGGTGCTGCAGCTGAGCAGGCACTCCACTGGTTTGTCCTCCTGTCCCTAACATTTGTTTGCAATGTGTTCTCAAACCGCACGCAATCTGTTGTGTGCTGTATGACTGTGGCTTTATTCCTCTCAATTCATGTATGTAAGCAGAAGTAATTTCCATACAGAAATCATAGCCCTGCTATAGAGAAATTACACAGCTTGAAATGTGTGGCTAGAAAAAAAAACAAAAGAGGTTAAAAGGGGTTTGCTCTCTGTTGTTGAGCAGTGATAAACAGATAAACATTGCAGCCCTTTTAAACTTATCTCCTGGCCTTTAATCTGTAAGCCTTGCATCCGTTCTGCTAACTCATATTTTATTAAAAAAAAATTAAAAAACCTCCCACTGAATCTGACCTTTCCTGAATTTCCTGTCAAGTAGCTCAAAAAAGTTCACTTGGAGTTAATTAACAAAGGAGAGTTGAAGGTGTTCCAAGTCTATATTAAAACTTGATTAGCAAGTCAGCAGAAAATGCAGTAAATAAGCTTCTCCTTCATTCCACCATCTCAGAAAGTATTGTGTAAGGCAGTATGAATAACAGGTTTTGAGCCAACTTTAAACCTGGAGTCTTTGTGACTAATTACCCAGCCTGCCTTCAGTTTATCTGGATAGCTGAGTATCTACCTACCCAAGTCCTGAATATTACCTTCAATAGGTATCTGGGATCATGGAATCATGTATTGGGTTGGAAGGGACTTTTACAGGTCACCTTGTCCAATCCCCCTGCAGTAAGCAGGAACATCCCCAAGTAGATGGTTGCTCAGAGCCCCATCAAGCCTGACCTTGAATGTCTCTAGGGATGGGACCCTCACCACCTCCCGGGCAACCTCTTCCATCATCCTCATAATAAAGAACTTCTTAATGTCAAAGGGATATCTGGGTAGCATATCAGGGTTGTCTTAGTCATCATTCAAAAGCAATGTAGAGTCATGGAGACAAAAAAAAAAAAAAGGAAATACTCATTTTTCCTTTCTCTGTGGGTCCACTGGAACCATTCTGATAGAATGCTGTCATAAATGCAATATTTTCCTCCAAGAGAGCAAAGTGTACTGATAGAATTTTTATCTCCATTTTGCAACAGCATCTATAAAAAAAACCTCTATGCCAAAAGTCACTACAAACACTGTGAGTACCTGTTCTGAGGACTGACCCCTGCTCGTGACTTGTCCTGACTCACTTTGCCCCAGTTACAACAGATAGCACAGTAGCACAGTATCGCTAAGGTTGGAAGAGACCTTGAAGATCATCGAGTCCAACCTGTCACCACAGACCCAGTGAAGCAGCAAATTCAGGTGAAATTCATTTGGATAGCTATTTTTTTTTGTTGTCATTTTTTTAAATGTAATCAGAAAATGTTTACTGCTGGTTTAAGTACAAGTTTACTCCTGCCTTCCTAAAAACAGAATTTCTAATCTGTTATGATCAAACACTAATAAAACCAAAATCATAATAATCTGTGAGGACAAGTGTGTCCCTGTGTTGTAAAAATGGCCACAGACCATTTCAGCTCAAAGAGGAAGAGCAAAGAAACAAGAAAAAGTGTCTCCTGTCACCTGTCGAAGCCTGGATGGTGTTGGGTGATAGGTTGGACTCGATGATCTCAAAGGTCTTTTCCAACCTTGTTCATTCTATCCTATCCTATCCTATCCTATCCTATCCTATCCTATCCTATCCTATCCTATCCTATCCTATCCTATCCTATCCTATCCTATCCTATTCCATTCCATTCCATTCTTCCACTAGATGCCTGGAATGTTTTAGCATTTAACAGGATTCGTGGGGATTTATTTGTCCAAGCCTGCTGCTGGAGATCACTTTCCTTGCTAGTGTTTATAACCTCCTGTTAATTTTGTTGTGCATTTCTATTGCCTTGAAGAACTTGAGGGTGCGACTCTTCCCAGACCTCCCAAAATTTGAACAGTAAAAATGGTTCAAAATGGGGCACAGCAGTAACACTCAGCAGTATCATCTGCCATCACCAGGGATTGGAACACATCTCCTATGAGAACAGACTGAGAGAACTGGGGTTGTTCGCTTTGGAGAAGGCTCTAAAGAGACCATATTGTGGCCTTCCAGTATCTTAAGGGTGCTTACAAGAAAGCTGGGGAGGGACTTTTAGGGTGTCAGTCAGTGATAGGACTAGGAGGAATGGAAAAAAATTAGAAATGGGTAGATTCAGATTGGATGTTAGGAAGTTCTTCACCATGAGGGTGGTGAGACACTGGCACAGGTTGCCCAGGCAGGTGGTGGAAGCCTCATCCCTGGAGTTTTTTAAGGCCAGGCTGGATGTGGCTCTGGTCAACCTGATCTAGTGTAAGGTGTCCCTGATCATGGCAGGGAGGTTGGAACTAGATGATCCCTGGGGTCCTTTCCAACCCTGACAGTTATGTGATTCTGTGGTTATTCCAAAAGAGGAGCACATTGAACCATAAAGCTGTATTACAAGAATAAAAATACAGCCTCTGTAAGTGGCCAAATTATTTTGTTGTGCCCATGCACATGCTACAGATGTTAGCCCACATTCAGATTAACCGTTAGTGAGCATCATGTTATCTAGGTGTTTCTGGCAGAAAACATAGCAGTTTTACCCATCTGGCTGGCACCTAATTCTCAAACAGTTTCTATGTGGTATACTTTTAAAACTCCTTCTCATGGCTTTTCCTTTGTACCTCTGCTTACAGTTTCCTCCCAACTTCATGAATTCATTTGAAACTTTCTGACAACTTCTTGTTTCTCTCAAATCTTCCCTGATGTACTACAGGTATATGAAGAGCTCTACTTAAACCAGTCCTAGAGGAAAAAAAAAAAAAACAGACTGTAAGGAACATTGGTCATCTACTTTAACTTTGTATCTCAACCTAGTGTTAAAAAGCTCCAATGAAAGAGGCTACACAACATGCTTTGGCCAGCAGATTGGTATGGAGGTGGTAAATACAGGAAGAACATACTTTCTTCTTGTTGAAGCAGTTAATGAAGATGCCTGACTCAGTTTAAGTATTTAAGAATGGAACTTGGAAAATGTCCCCAAGTCAAGCTATGACTGATCAGGGGATTTGGACCCCATCAAAGGGTTGTTTGAAGCACTGTTGAGTGGTGGTCTCCACATCTTGCTTTGTCGTTGAGAAGGGGTTATCTTTCAGGGCTTATCTTTCAGGGCTACCAGTCGGGGAGACTGACAAAAACACCCGATTAGCTACTTTTTCAGAGGGCTACTTTGTATTTCACATCTGATTTGCCCCATCAAGATCTGTAGTCAATCTATAACCCACTGATGGTGGCTGCTAGGTGGTCACTGTGTGTCATGGTAGAATCATAGAATCAATAAGGTTGGAAAAGACCTCAAAGATCATCAAGTCCAACCTGTCACCACAGACCTCATGACTACTAAACCATGGCTTCAAGTGCCACATCCAATCCCTTTTTGAACACCTCCAGGGACAATGACTCCCCCACCTCCCTGGGCAGCACATTCCAATGGCTAACAACTCTCTCTGTGAAGAACTTTCTCCTCACCTCAAGCCTACTGGTACTGCACTCAAGACCTGAATCAACCACGAACTTCTCAAGTTTTACCCATGGCAATTTCCCTTTATGCTTCTCAGTACAATATTTGCCTTCTTTGCAATAGTGCAACACCATTGGGTAACTCATGCAGTCCCATATAACCCCGTGTCCTTTCCTGAGAGGTTACGGGTTGAATGAGTTGACAATATCAACTTTGGCAGAGAGGCAAGGTGAGGTTTAAAAAAGGTGAACTGTTTAATGATTTAAAAATAGAATTGAAGCTTTTTGAAAAGTCTCTGTTAGATAAGCATTTTACTGTAGTGCTAGCAATCCTGGCTTGTGCTTGGTACATTGAATATTTAATTTTTGTAGCATCGAGGAGCATGGGTTTTGTTAGCTGAGGTGAAAGAAGACCAAAGTTACCCTAAGGAGTGTGAGTTCATTGTTTAATTTTTAATTTGATCATTTATTCTCTAAAAGTGTTTGTAACACAAAGGTGGATTTAAAAAGAGTTTGCTTTAAACCTGGCAATGCACTCCTGAAGCGAAGAGAGGTATCTAATGGTAGTTTTGAAATGCCCAAAGTATCAGCACTCCAAGGTCACCACCAGCCCTGCCTGTACATGCCTACAGTGCCAGGGCTCCCTCCACCCTTCCTGCAGGCCAGGACTCCATTTCAGCCCCCCAGGACCATTGGTCACTGCCCCAGTGATGCCACAGCAGCTCCAGGCCCTGACTCCACCACAACAAGGGAGCTGGGGTTGCTTAGCCTGGAGAAGAGGAGACTGAGGGGTGACCTTATTGCTCTCTACAACTACCTGAAGGGAGGTTGTAGCCAGGCAGAGGTTGGCCTCTTCTCCCAGGCATCCAGCACCAGAACAAGAGGACACAGTCTCAGGCTGCGCCAGGGCAGGTTTAGGCTGGATGTTAGGAAGAAGTTCTACACGGAGAGAGTGATTGCCCATTGGAATCGGCTGCCCGTGGAGGTGGTGGAGTCACCTTCACAGGAGGTGTTCAGGAGAAGACTTGATGGGGTGCTTGGCTGTATGGTCTAGTTGTTGGGTGGGTTGGATTGTTTGATGGGTTGGACGCGATGATCTTGAAGGTCTCTTCCAACCTGGTGTATTGTATTGTATTGTATTGTATTGTATAACCATGCCTGGGCCTGTGCCATGGGCTCTGCTGGCCTGGACCCTGACCCTCAGTGGGCTGACATCCCAGCCTGGCCTCACCCAGTCACTATGGACTCAATGATCACAGGGCTGCATCTGACCCCAGTTACCCTCACTGAGCCTGACCCTGCTTCATGTTCCCAGTTCAATCTCAGACCAGCCTCAGCACCACAGCAGATCTTGATATGTGCTGCTCAGCCTGGCTTCCTCCTTCACTGGAAGTAATGGAAAGAGCCCTGGGTGGTGAGACTCTGTCATGCTGCCCAACATGGGCAGCTCTCCAGCTGTGCCCTGGCATGGCAGATAGTGACTGAGAAGGCAGAGCCAAACTCTTGCCACAGATGAAGCGTGCAATGCCAAGAGGCAGCAATAGCAAGGTGCACCTGGCAAATGTCCAGTTGGGCTTTAGCAAGACATTTTCCACCAGAAGCATGGTGAGCACCAGAGCAGGCTGCCTAGGGAGGTTGAAGAGTTTTATGTCTGGGCATTTTCAAAAGAACAGGATCCTGTTTTGTCTTGTTCTAGTTTTGAAGGTCATCCTGTTTTGTACAGGAGGCTGGGGCAGATGAACTTCAGACATCCATTTCCTATCTGGACTGTTACATGATTCTGTGGGTAGTACACTGCTGAGGAATCCTCTGACCATTCAGGCATTTCTACAGGAATTTCATCACAGCCACAGAAAGCTGGTGCTAGTCACAAATTCACTAACTTGCTATGATCTTGCTCCTCTATTTCTGTATCTTCTTCTAAGGCATGTATCTGTTTGGCCAGTGAGATTTTTACCCAGAACTGACTTCATACCACTCACACTTCACCCTTTTCTTGCAAGGGTTTTATCCTACATGCCTTAAATCTCATTAAACTATTCAACAGCTGGTGGTAACTACCTCAAGACTCCACAGTTTTGGGATCCAATGCCAGATTCATAGAAATATTAAAATTATTTTGCTATAACAAAAATGTAAAATAGATATACATAGAATAAAGCAGTAAAAACGCTGTTGTAATTGTTATTAGTTGGCATTGCATAGTCCAAGTGTTGCAGGAAAAAAGCTGTACCTGGCCAATACATGATATTGGATGTGTTCACAGAATCACCAAGGTTGGAAGAGACCTCAAAGATCATCAAGTCCAACCTGTCATCCAAGATCTCATAACTAAACCATGGCACCAAGTGCCACGTCCAATCCCCTCTTGAACACCTCCAGGGATGGTGACTCCACCACCTCCCCGGGCAGCCCATTCCAATGGCGAATGACTCTCTCAGTGAAGAACTTTCTCCTCACCTCCAGCCTAAACTTCCCCTGGTGCAGCTTGAGACTGTGTCCTCTTGTTCTGGTGCTGGTTGCCTGGGAGAAGACACCAACCCTCACCTGGCTACCACCTCCCTTCAGGTAGTTGTAGAGAGCAATAAGGTCTCCCCTGAGCCTCCTCTTCTCCAGGCTAAACAATCCCGGCTCCCTCAGCCTCTCCTCGTAGGGCTTGTGCTCAAGGCCTCTCCCCAGCCTCATTGCCCTTCTCTGAACACATTCAAGTGTCTCAATGTCCTTCTTACGCTGAGGGGCCCAGAACTGGACACAGTACTCTGGACACAGTACTCTGTATGTACGGATATTCTCTGACGGTGTTGAAGCACTGTGAGAGAATATCCACACATACAGGGTATAATTAGCAGCTTCCACCAGCTTTCAAGACAGCTGTAAATAGGGAGAGACATGTGAAAGTAATTGTGTGCCTATACAGCCATTCATTTGTGATGCCTGGGGTAGAAGGAGAATTTAATTCTCCCACATCCCAGTGTTACCATTTTGATTTGTAGGTCATTACCTTATTATAGTAAAACCAGCACAAGGCAAACAAAATATATATAGAATCAGAGAATCACAGAATTCTTTTGGTTGGAAAAGACCTATAAGATCAAGTCCAAGCATTATCTAACTCTGTGCTACGGGGCAGTATATTCTCAGAAGATCTTCTGGCCTGATTTATGATTCAGAGAGATTACATAATGCTTAAAGTAAGCATCCACACCTTTTTTTTTTCCCAGTAGTTGTCCAAATAGTGCAGAGTCTCCTAAGAAATTTCCCATTTCAACCATAATTAACTAACTAATTAACTAGCAAAATCAAATTGTAGAGGCCTAACTCTTCACTGCTTCAGTTGTCACTTAATCACACAAGAACAGATCTAATGTGAGCAGTAATAGATTTGCAAAGGTGATCTAAAATGCTTGTGTTTTCAATATACAGACATTATGGAGTGACTTAAATGACCTACATGAAGGCATGGAAAATCACAGAATCACAGAAACATTCAGGTTGGAAAAGACCCTCAGGATCACCAAGTCCAACCAATAAACCTACAAGGTTCACCCCTAAACCATAGCCCCAAGCACCACATCCAAACCACCTTGAAACACATCCAGGCTTGGTGACTCAGCCACCTCCCTGGGCAGCACATTCCAAGGCGTGACCACTCTTGCCATGAAAAAATGTTTCCTAATGTCCAGTTTAAATCTACCCAGTCACAGCTTGAGACTGTTCCCTCTTGTTCTATCATTAATTACCTGTGAAAAGAGACCAGCACCAGCCTCTCCACAATATCCTTTCAGGTAGTTGTAGAGAGCAAGAAGGTCTCCTCTCAGCCTCCTCTTTTTCAAACTAGCCATCCCCAGTTCCCTCAGTCACTCTTCATCATATTTATTCTCCAGGCCCTTCCCCAGCTTTGTTGCCCTCCTCTGCACTGGTTCCAGCACCTCCACTTCTCTCTTGTATTGAGGTGCCCAAAACTGGACACAGTACTCAAGGTGTGGCCTCACCAGAGCCAAGTACAAGGGGACAATCACCTCCCTGCTCCTGCTGGACACAGCATTTCTAATCCAAGCCAGGATGCCACTGGCTTTCTTGGCCACCTGGGCACACTTCAATTCAAATTATGCAAAATACTTGAAGTATCTGCCTTGAAATATCCTTTTAAAATTAATTTCCTGCATTGGCTGATGATGAGGAATGTAAAACATTTCTAGATTCCTAAGCCTGCTTATCTGAAAGATACACAGTTGTGTTAGTGCTATCTTTTCATCATTAATAGAAAACCCTTCACTGGAGATTACACGTAGTTTTAGAAACTCTGATGTGGACAAATATTTCCAGCTCAGATATTTTGGAGATAATATGTGGAAGAATGTTTCAGATTACTAGAATTAAAATTTTTTAGACTGCTTGATTTAATGCCCCAGAACAAATTTTTCTTGGCTTCATTTTAGTTGTGCTAACAATGAATTTTGAGCTGAAGATTATTCAATGCCAAAATGAAATTACTCTAACTCCATGGTATGATTTGTATCTTAATAATGGGAGTTCTCTGTCTTGCTAGGAATAATAGGATTTAGAAAAAGGCCCCAAACATAACTTTTACTTAAATTACTGTATCAGATGTATGTTCCAGCAATAAGAGTGGTAATTCTCTGAGACTCCTTCCATTGTTTATAAAAATGGGCTGAATTCTCTCAGTTCTGCCAATGGCAAACATAATTCCAAACAACTTCAGCACCTTTAGGATAGTTTTGGAATCATATTAGGGAGTGCAGTTTCCATTGTTTGCCTTCATGGTTGTGTCTGGCACAGTAATTTTGGTGGTTTAGCAACTGGCAAAGCATGCTCAGAAGTTTTCCTTTTTTAACTACTTCCTATCCTATGCAAGGGCAGATACTTCTTTGCCACATGCTAATTGCCACAAATATTTTGGAGATTGTTCCACAGCCTCTGTTTTGTTTTCCAAATCATTAGCACTGTTGAAAACAAACCTTCTGACAAAAAACCCAACCAACAACTTGGCAGAAGCTCAAGCACAATTCCTAGTTCATCAGAAACCATTCCTTATGCAAAGCAAGCTTTGTGGGGTCAGTTACAGGCATCTTGCTTGCAAAGCACAGGAGGGTTAGCACATGAAATTCCAGCCATTCTTGGGGCTTTTATGTACAAAACACTTAGACAGCACCAGTTGAAACCAATTAAAAGTTAAAATCAGCTAAATCAGAAAGGAAGAATAATGAGGCAAATGTTTTTCAGCTATTGAATTGCTACCACTCTGCTTTAACAGGAGTCTGTGGACTGGGTGCAAGGAAACAGAGGCATCAATGGCTATGATGCCTGGTTTGAAGTATCTGTAGATGGCATAGACAGTTTCAGCATGAGTACAAAACAAAAGGGAGCTAGCAAGTGTTTAACAAATATAAAGAAAACTACATTCCTACACAGAAAACAATAACTTGCCAGAACAAAAATTGAAATTTCTAAGACAACATTTTAAAGTTGAACTTAGTCATCAAGTTTTGACCTTATTTTATGCTTTATGTCCTTTATGATGGTTTTGAGGCTAGGTACCAGTAAGAAACCACAAAGTTGCAGACCTCCAGGAGGCCCAAAGTGTCCAGATGGACCAGGAAGTGTATTTCATTCCCATAAGTTCTGGATCCCTATAAAACTGGATGAAGAATCAGTTTTCTTCCCATTTTCTTCCTGCTCTCCTCCCAGGAGGATGCTATCACTTGTGGGCAAAGCCTGGTGTCAGCCCTGGCAATACTGCAAATTAGGCCTGGAGCTGCCAAGCCAAATTTGTGTCCAGAGAAGTGCAACAAAGTTGGTGAGGGGTTTGGAGCACAAGCCCTATGAGGAGAGGCTGAGGGAGCTGGGGTTGTTTAGCCTGGAGAAGAGGAGGCTCAGGGAAGACCTTATTGCTCTCTACAACTACATGAAGGGAAGTTGTAGACAGGCGGGTGCTGGTCTCTTCTCCCAGGCCACCAGCACCAGAACAAGAGGACACAGTCTCAAGCTGCACCAGCAGAGGTTTAGATTGGATGTCAGGAAGAAATTCTTCACAGAGAGAGTGATTGGCCATTGGAATGGGCTGCCCGGGGAGGTGGTGGAGTCACCATCATTGGGGGTGTTTAGAAGGAGACTTGATGGGGTGCTTGGTGCCATGGTTTAGTTGATCAGATGGTGTTGGATGATGTGTTGGACACAATGATCTTGAAGGTCTCTTGTAACCTGGTTAATTAAATTCCATTGTATTCTAGTCTAGTCTAGTCTAGTCTAGTCTAGTCTATTCCATTCTATTCCATTCTATTCTAGCTTTGTCTTAATGGCACATGGGGAGTGGGAGGGCATGAAGGCATGGGTTTGTTGGCCAATTTAGAGGGAGATTTGTGTGAAGCTTTAGCCTGAGGAGAACCATGGCCTTTGTATTTTATATGTTTTGTACTGTTTTGTGTAGTTGTGAGGAGCATTTCCATTTAAACTTACCAATCCTATCCAATCCTATGTGTGAGCTTTTTCCTTTTGCCCCTTTTGGAAGAGGTAAAACAGCATCTGTCTCGCTCCAAACTAAGACATCCCTTTACAATGTTGAGATTATTCCTTCTGAAACTTAATTTGTAAGACTGTCTAATATTATTTTCTGTTATGACCAAAAAAGAGATTAAAAATATATCAGAGACTTTGTTTAAGCAGCAGGTTTTCTGATTTGAAGTGGCCATGCACAAGGTAATTCACCACTACTGTGGATCTTCAGCTACAGGACAATGATGACAGGGTTTCAGAAATAATGTGGCGTTGTTCCCTGTGCATAGCAATTAGTTAGTGGCCTAGTTCAGATGAGAGTTTCAGTGTTTTATAAAATGTCCAAAGAATAGCTGTCCCAGTTAACATAATTGAATGCAAGGGACAGTTGAAAGGCACAGTTTATTTATTTCAGGAAATGTTACTCAAACATTAAATAAATCTGGAGTATAAACAAGCTCTAGGGAGAAATATGAGTAAGTGGGAAACTCTAGGTAGAGTGCATGGAGTAGACTAGTAAAAACATCACTATACTGCACTAGATATCTTACCTGGCAAATAAACAGATGACTTCTTGCTTAAGTTTGTGAACTGTTTTATTGATTCAGACTTGGAATTAAGCAAGAAGAGGTTTCCTGAAGAAGAATATTACTTAAAACTTGTTTATGTAAAATTAAACAACCACCAAAAAAAACCCCACAACAACAAACAACCTTCAAACTGGTTTAATCCTATCAGGAGAAAGCAATATGTATAAATAAAGCTACATACTGTTGTTTGTTATTCTATCCCATCATTACCTCTTGTAAAGTCCTCTTAACTCTTCAAGAAATGTTTGCACCTTGAATTTCCCACATGTCATTACCCAAACCCTCTAAATCTCCATTAAAAACAGAATGTTCTTTTCAGCAATTCCCACCTTTATGTAGGCCATGCAGTCTGGGCTGCAACATGCAGAATAGCAGAGTACCCTTTAGGCTCCAGACCCATTATATGCCAACATTAAATACTTTTATTATCCTCCATTGCTCTGTGTTGCCAGAATGTGAGCAAAGAAAGCATCTTTTCATCACTAACAGCCTAGCTGGGATGGTAACATCAGGTCTACAGCCTCAGAACTATAACAGGCAAAACCATTTGTAATTAGCCTTGCACAGGTGTAGGGCTCAGTGTGCCGCAACCATATGGACAGTATTAACCACAATGTGATCACAGCATCCAAATTATGCTGTGCACAGTAAAATACATACAATTTGTCTAATGTACAAGCATAAATTATGAGAACTGCCATGCTTGGTCTGACTAGAGAGCCATCTATCAAAATACTATGTTTTTAAGAGCAACAGGTAGTGATTTCTTTGGAAAAGATCATAAAAACCATAGCATTCCTTGGCAATCCCTCTCAGTTCATGGCAAGAACTTGCAGGGATTAGGGACTTCCTGAGCCAGAGTTTAGAAGCAGATCACCATATTTAATAGGGAAGGATTTTGTCTGATTCCTTTTTTTTACTCTGGTTTATACAATATTCTGGTGAGTTGTTTCCTAATTAACAATGTATTGTTTCAAAATATATGCTGATGTGTATTCTCAGCTCTCATCTGATGAGATTTTGTTGGATGACCCCTACAGTATGAGAAATGATAAATAAACTTTACCAGTTGAAACTCTTCACAACCATCAAAATATAAAGAACTCTGTTATTGCCATGGTTTAGTTGATTAGATGGTGTTGGGTGATGGGTTGGACTTGAAGGTCTTTTCCAACCTGGTTAATTCTATTCTATTCTATTCTATTCTATTCTATTCTATTCTATTCTATTCTATTCTATTCTATTCCATTCCATTCCATTCCATTCTATTCCCCTACTACAGCAGCGTGGCGGGTTGAAATTATCCCCCAAAATAAAATTGCCAGACTAGCTTAGATGGAAGCAACTGAAGCTGTATTTGCAAGCAAAACTACAATCTAGAAATATGGAATGCAATGAATATGTACAAAGTACACAATATTTACCTATATTTACAATTTATAAACCACACAAGACCCCCCCTGGACAAAACCAGGGGGCTACCAACAGCTTCCCCATCTTCCCCTCCCGGATGAGGGGGGAAAAAAAAGGAGAAAAGCAGAGAGTAGCTTGTTAGTACTGAACCACAACAAAGAACACAGCCAAGGTCAGCAACAGCCAAGCAAAGGCACCAGCTGGTACCTGCTAGAGTGAAGAAATGGCAAAGAGAAAAAGTTCATTTACACAACTAACTTTATGTTAGATATCAGACCAATAGGATTATTTAGACCTCAGCATTGTTTTCCCTTTTACATCCAATGGTAATTTATTTACATTCTACCACTTTCCTACTTAATCTGTGGGACATTTTCCTAGGCACAGCCTAAAACTACCACAAGTAGTTTCTTCAAACTGAAGTCTTTAAGTATTTAAATCAGCTAGGGGTTTAGAGCTAGTGCCCTAATGTCTTAATTGTAAATAATTTTTTCCAGAGTATTCCAAGAGAGTCCAGGGGATGGACAGTCCCCAAGGGGCTGAACAGAATGTTAGAGATATGTTTATCCCATTTCATTGGTCTGCAGAATTTCTATGTAGTCTGAAACACAGCTTGGTTTTGGTCTCTTTCTTGCTTCTTTTTCCCCCTATCTCTAATTCTTGCCTTGCCTGCTCATTTCTTTTTGGGTTATGGTAATGAACAGTGGCAGGGATGGGATAGAGATAATAACTTGCTAGCTGGTACCAGCCCTTTGGGCTATTGTGTCCAGGGGATCTGTCCAGGGGGCTAGCTGGGCTATTGTCTAGTTGTGTATGTAAATATATTTTTGTATATGTTTATTTCCTTTTTATGCTTTTATATTTGGTTTGCCTTTGTAAGTAATAATTTCATTTTACTTCCAAATTGTGTGCAGTGTGGTCATTTACTCCTTGGGGTAAAATCCTAATTGGTGTGTGATGCGAATCCAAGCCACCACAAAGTCTTTCTTCTGTAACTCAGCCCACCCTCTGTACTTCCTCTAGTTCTTGCTAAAACTCTTTGAAGTTGAGATGACCACCAATGTAGACAGTGTCCAAGAGGCAAGTGCATGCATGACTTTGCACACAATACAACAGGGCAGTCAGAGTTTGCCTTTTGTTTTCAGTTTCAGTGTATTAATAGTTTCTGAACTGTACTCACTCTTGGTTTTTTAACTGCCTCTAAAATTCTGTCCCAGTTTTCAGAGAATTATTTGCAGTGACTCAGTGACCTCTTTCCTAAGTGGTAAATTAGAGTAATCCAACACGTGTGTGTAATATTTGGACTGAGTATAATCTGGTGGTTTGTTCCTCACTCTCTTGGTGTTGCAAGGGCTTTTGAAACAGCATCTCACTCCGCCTCCCTCCTGCAGCTGTGAGCACACAGTCAGATTTTCTTTTGCCAAGCTCTCTGACATAAGGACATAGTTTCATGAGTCAGAAAAGACTTTCTTAAAATCCTGATATCATGCATCTATTCTGTAGTGCTTGGAATGATTCTCATAAACTTGCCCTCATGGTGGACAAGTGCTGCAGATGAGATTATTGGTGGTAATTCCCTACAAAGTGTGAGCTCCCCATACTCTGAAAAACAGAACTTGTCCTGTTTCTGATGCCCATAATCTGTGGTCAAATCAGAAAGCCTCCATTGCTGCAACGGTTTTAAGGGATGATTGGCCAACACTAATCAATCTTGCAGTAGATGTATATGGTTTGCACCATAGCTATACTTTGGAGCTCAGTGGTAACTTACCTCTGCACCAATTAGCTGCTCAAACACTTATGAACCAATTAGTCACTTGAAGTCAGCATAACATGGGTCCTACTGTATCGTGATGCTAATTCTGTTGTTGAAGCACTGGTCTACAGAGGGGTAGTTACTAATTTATTGTGCACATCCAGCATGCTACAAAGAAATTGTTATCATTTTCAAGCATTACCATGTCTCACTTAGGTGCCTATTCCACCATAAATTTATAAGCAGGAATAAATCACCACCATTTGCTTGTTTATACCCGGGTAGAAATTGAAAGAAGCAAACAGAAAACTGAACATGAAGGGTTTTGCCAAACAGCTTCATGAAGGATGAGGAAGGGCAAGAGACTTCTTGCAGCCCAGACCAGTCCTAAAGCACGTCCAGTTAGTGTGGCACAATGAATGTGGGCTATGTTCCCAGAAATCACAGTGTAGCTGAGGTGCCACAAGTGTAAAATTTAGTGTGTGCTTATCCTTCTTAATCCAAATTCCAGGTGGCTGATTTGGACATGAGGAAACCAAAAAGAGATACAGGAGATGCATACCTTAAGGAGAAATGTCAGTATTCTTTATCACATTAAATAGTCCTTCTCCATCATCTTGCCTTCTAAACCAGGCATCTAAAGGCAGTGGACT
This sequence comes from Picus viridis, assembly GCA_033816785.1. Lineage (NCBI taxonomy): Eukaryota > Metazoa > Chordata > Aves > Piciformes > Picidae > Picus > Picus viridis. The sequence goes on along the minus strand of CM066578.1, from coordinate 45,634,208 downwards.
TCATTTGTTTTACCCCTGTTACCAGGCTAACTGCTATTAGAAAACAAAATTATTACTTCCCCTGCAAGAGCTGCCAAGCTGAATTTTTTTTTCTTTTCATTTTGTGAGCTAGCTATAATATTAACTACTTAAATTTAGGTGGACTGGAAAGGAGTACTGCAGAAGGCAGGAGGTCACAGTCCATGCAGTCCATCCATAAAACAGATACCTGAGTAGTCAGCACCTCTCTGTAATTCTTATTCTTGTAGCTGACTATAGATTTTCCCTTCTATTGAAGTTATACTGCATGCTTGCTTTGATTTCTCTGACTATGTGTGCCTTGAGACTGAGCTACCTTGATTTCTTACCTGCTAGAAATATATTTATTCCAAATGAGTCAGCATGCATTGTGCCTTTCAGACCTGTATCCCCAATTGTTTGTTCTAAGAATCAGCTGTGCAGGACGTGCAGTGAGTCCAGACTTTGAGCTTTGAACAAATCATTCAGCTGAAGGAGGGAGGGTAACTTTCCTGTATTACAATTACATGTTAATTTTAACTTCTTTTAAAATGATATCTCAGTTCAAAGGGTATAAAGTGGTTGCTCTCAGGCCAGATGTTGGTATGTTCAGTTTCAGCTATAAGGACATGTTATGGCTGGGTCAGGAACAGCTGTCAGAAACATAGCCTCCATCTCAGAAGAGCACCACTACTAATTACTGTGTCTTAATCACAGAATTGTCAGGATTGGAAGGGACCTCTAGGATCATCTAGTTCCACCTCCCCTGCCATGGGCAGGGACACCTCACACTACAGCAGGTTGCTCACAGCCACATCCAGCCTGGCCTTAAAAACCTCCAGGGATGAGGCATCTACCACCTCCCTGGGCAACCTGTTCCAAGGAGCATGACAGTGCAAAGATGCAATGAGAGTGCACATTTTGGTAACATGTAGCCTTTGCACAATACTTAATCTTCAAACTATTTTGTAAAGACCAAGTGAATAATCTTTATGTCACCTGTCTGAAACATGTAGCTACACTTTATTTTCATTTTGTGAAATGCTACACCAAGTAAATAAATACCCATCATACAAAGCACTGAGCACTCTGAATTTCTTTTGGTGCCCAGAATGAACCTCTGGCTCCTCTAGAACTGTGCCTTTAAATGATTTAGCAGCTTCCACAGGGGATATTTTAATGGCTATTCAGTAATTGTTTCATTTCTGTGGCATGTTGGACCCTGATCTAGAGTAAAGATGTGCCAGTATATGCTAAAAGATGTGGTCCCTGCTACCATGAATTTTAAAACTGAGGTCTTGATCCAGCAACCTTTTCACACACAATCACACAGAATCAACCAGGTTGAAAGAGACCTCCAAGATCATCAAGTGCAACCTATCACCCAACACCATCTAATCAACTAAACCATGGCACTAAGTGCCTCATCCAGTCTCTTCTTAAACACCTCCAGGGACATTGACCCCACCACCTCCCTGGACAGCACATTCCAATGGCCAATCTCTCTTTCTGGGAAGAACTTCTTTCTAAGATCAAGCCTAAACTTCCCCCTGCACAGCTTAAGACTGTGTCCTCTCATTCTGTTGCTGGTTGTCTGGGAAAAGACACCAATCCCCACCTGACTGCAACCTCCTTTCAGGTAGTTGTAGACAGCAATAAGGTCTCCCTGAGCCTCCTCTTCTCCAGGCTAAACAGCCCCAGCTCCCTCAGCTGCTCCTCACAGGGCTGTGCTCCAGACCCCTCACCAGCTTTGTTGCTCTTCTGTGAGGATCATATTTTTATTTGTGAGATAGGCTAGCATTAAACTTCCACTGGGAAAAATTTACAGAGAGACCACACCTGCTGTGCTTTTGCCTTCTGGCAAGTGCACTATAGAGGCCCAATGGGAATTCACAGAGAAGAAAGGTTGCCTGCATTTTAAAGGGTGGGAACCTTCCAAGCTTTCTGGGTTTGTGAGAGTTTATATTTGAATAACCTAAGAACTATGCATATAAATTGTCAGGGAAAGTTAATGAATGGTGCATGTGCAGTATATCAAACATCTTGGTGTCTCAACCAGTATTTTCACATGCACCACAGTGCACATTCCTTACTGAGGGTCATATACAGTGAGACATGTTTCAGGTTTTAAAAGCCACATTATTTGAATTTGTCTGAATGCAAAAGCCAGTGGCCTAGTTTCTCTAATAACCAGGAAGGACTTTTTCTGTTCAGATGTGCCTTTCTAAAGAAATTTAAAGGGTTTGTAATCAAGCAGTCCTGAGACAATTTGTACTAGAACTTAATTTTGAGGTTTAATAGCAAAAAAAATAGAAGTGCTCTCTCAGCCATAGCTTCAGTTCCAAGTTTGTTTCCCTCAGCCACTATATTTTCTTAATGGAACCTACCGTAATGTATTTCTTAAGAAGGCATGTCATGTTTCATACACTGGATCAGAGGATCACAGGACGTTAGGGGCTGGAAGGGACCTCAGGAGATCATCAAGTCAAACACCTCTGCCAGAGTAGGACCAGAGAATCTAGCACAGGTCACACAGGAACACATCCAGATGGGGCTTGAAAGTCTCCAGAGAAGGAGACTCCACAACTTCTCTGGGGAGCCTGTTCCAGTGCTCTGTGACCCTCACAGTGAAGAAGTTTCTCCTCTTGTTGAGGTGGAACCTCCTGTGCTGTAGTTTATATCCATTACTCCTTGTCCTATCACTGGGTGCAACAGAGAAGAGTCTGTCCCCTTCCTCTTGACACCCACCCCTCAGATATTTGTAGACATGGATCAGATCCACTCCCAGTCTTCTCTTCTCCAGACTAAACAGCCCCAGGGCTCTCAGCCTCTCCTCATAAGACAATGCTCCAGTCCCTCAATCATCCTGGTAGCTCTCTGTTGGACTCTCTCCAGCAGATCCCTGGCCCTCTTGAACTGGGGAGCCCAAAACTGGATACTATATTCCAGGTGACGTCTCAGTAGGGCAGAGTAGAGGGGGAGGAGAAGCTCCCTCCATCTGCTGGACACACTCCTCTTAATGTACCCCAGGATCCCATTGGCCTTCTTGGCCATGGCACATTCCTGTCCCATGGATAACTTGTTATCCACCAGGACTCCCAGGTCCTTCTCCACAGGGCTGCTCTCCAGCAGATCCCCTTCTAACCTGTACTGGTGCAGTTTATTATTCCTTCCCAGATGCAGGACTCTGCACTTACCCTTGTTGAATCTCATTAGGTTCCTCTTTGCCAAGCTCTCCAATCTGTCCAGGTCTCGCTGAATGACCACACAGCCTTCAGGTGTCTCAGCCAAACACTAAAATGAAAAACACCATGAATGAAGCACTCCTTTATCTTGTCCAGGGATTCCATGCTGCAACTGTAAATCTCTCATTTCTTCATTTCTGATACCTGATACTAGTCTCTTCATACTGACTTTAGTAGGGTAGGTATTATTTGTGTAGTAAAGTTGTTAGCAGTTTTCTTAATCAGACCTGAATGCTCCACAGCTCTCGCCAGACTTGCCATGGCTGTCAGTCCTCCCTTTCCTTTCCCACCCCAGGCTCCTTAATAGGTCTATTATTTAATTAGGGCTTAAGGTACAGCATGTCTCTCACAGGGTTAGCGTTTGAATCTTCTCCTTTACATCCACAGGTGGCATTTGTACCAATTTGTAGCATGAAAAGCCTTACCTGTAGGTTTTTAAAATTTGCTTGATATCTCAAAATAATTTCTCTCAAATGGTGATCCAGAATCCTAGGTGGCATAGGTTTAATTCAAGATGTGATAAACAAGTTCTAAATGAGTGACTACTTTAAATCTGCCTTTGCATTCAGCGTATTTCTTTTTCTTGTTAATTGAACTGCCTGTTGCAGCAGCCTACTCATTCCTGCAGAGCTTGCTGCTCTACAAACTCCCTCATGTGAGATGCTGAGAGCTCTGGTCCTCATTCATCAAAGTCTTTAGGAATTTAGTTGCTGGACAGGGATCAGTGTCTAACACTTTTTTTCAGGATAAAGCTTTGCTCCAAGAAGGATCATTCGTTCTTTGCTCCTGTCAGAGGACTTGTCCTAATTAAAAGAATTCATCTGTTCTTCTTGGTTTGGTCGTCTGGCATGAAAGAGGCTATCACAGTAAACTGGAGGACCCTAAAACTATCTCCCCTCTGGTGAGGGACCTTTTAGGGTATCAGGTAGTGATAGGACTAGGGGGAATGGAGCAAAAATAGAAATGGGTAGATTCAGATTGAATGTTAGGAAGAAGTTCTTCACCGCGAGAGTGGTGAGACACTGGCACAGGTTGCCCAGGGAGTGGTAGAAGCCTCATCCCTGGAGGTTTTTAAGGCCAGGCTGGATGTGGATCTGGGCAACCTGATCTAGTGTAAGGTGTCCCTGATCATGGCAGGGAGGTTGGAACTAGATGATCCCTGGGGTCCTTTCCAACCCTGACAATTCTGTGATTCTAATTTACAATACTCCATCTGCAATTATGCTCAATTATGATAAGCTGTCTATATCTGTGTGAAAGTTAAGTTAATAACACAAATAAATGAATGACTCAAATACTCTAGCACATTTTAACTTTATTATTATTTCATCAAGCACTAGTGAACTGGGAATTTGGCCCAGTGTACTTAAAACACAGCAAATAAGTCCCACATTATTTTTTAATTAAAGAGTGTGGAAGCATGTGGACTGGACAGAACAACAGTGAAAGAGTTGACTCATGTATATGGTTACTAGCATAACAGTAAAAAGTAAACTTTATCTTGGAAAAGAGTACAGCTTTGGCTGCACAGCAACTTAATCCATCAGCTGGGAGGAAAACAGCAGTCAGTTTCAAATATAGGGGGTGTATGTTCTTCAGAAAAGGGAAAGCATGGGATCATCTAACTGACCCTCACAATGCATTTTACTGTGGAAAAAGAAAAATCAATTTTAAGTGTGGCCTTCTGTCCTGCTTTTGGGCTACGAGCTGCCCAGGACAAAAGGACAGGAAAGATATTTTACCCCTCCCCAAGGAGTGAAATAAAAATGCTCCACTCTGGATGCGAAGTTTCAGTGGAAAGTCTATTTGCAAACACATACAAAAGGTATCCAGGTAAAAGGAATACATTCACAAACTAGGCTCAGTTCTTCACCTGGGCCTACCAGGACAAAACCCTCCAGAGCCTTCAAAAACCTCCACCCCCCTCAGCCTCAGCAGGTCCAAGAGCAGCCAAACTGTCGCCCCTCAATTAGACCCAGACCTACCACAGGTTTCAACATGCCCTGTGGCATAGCTGCAAATCCCCTGCCAGCCAAGGCCAGGAGAAAGCCTCTCCCCCATAAACCATAAAGATAACAGCATGCATCCCAAGATGGAGGAAGAGACAGAATTGGCTGTACACTGCCTTAAATAGAGAGATACAGGAAGATGCAATAGAATAACAGCTTACAATATCCTGGGATAAGCTGCCCACCCCCTGGGACTCTCAGGCCTCTGGAGGACTTTTCTTTATTGTTATACCAACTGACTCTTGATTTCCCATAATCTACAACCCCTTCTTCTTTTAGACATAAATATTGCATCCAGTTTTGGGCTCCCCAGTTCAAGAGGGCAGGGATCTACTGCAGAGAGTCCAACAGAGGGCTACAAGGATGATTGAGGGACTGGAGCACTGCCCTATAAGGAGAGGCTGAGAGATCTGGGAGTGTTCAGTCTGGAGAAGAGAAGAATGAGAGGGGATTTAAGAAATGTTTCTAAATATCTGAGGGCTGGGTGTCAAGAGGGAGGGGACAGGCTCTGCTCAGTCGCACCCTGTGATATTACAAGAAGCAATGGCTATAAACTACAACACAGCAGGTTCCACCTCAACATGAGGAGGAACTTCTTCACTGTGAGGGTCACAGAGCACTGGAACAGGCTGCCCAGAGAGGTTGTGGAGTCTCCTTCTCTGGAGATTTTCAAGCCCCATCTGGATGTGTTCCTGTGTGACCTGTGCCTGATTCTGTGGTCCTGGTCTGGCAGGGGGGTTGGACTTACAATACAATACAATACAATACAATACACCAGGTTGGAAGAGACCTTCAAGATCATCGCGTCCAACCCATCAAACAATCCAACCCACCCAACAACTAGACCATACAGCCAAGCACCCCATCAAGTCTTCTCCTGAACACCTCCTGTGAAGGTGACTCCACCACCTCCACGGGTAGCCGATTCCAATGGGCAATCACTCTCTCCGTGTAGAACTTCTTCCTAACATCCAGCCTAAACCTGCCCTGGCGCAGCCTGAGACTGTGTCCTCTTGTTCTGGTGCTGGATGCCTGGGAGAAGAGGCCAACCTCTGCCTGGCTACAACCTCCCTTCAGGTAGTTGTAGAGAGCAATAAGGTCACCCCTCAGTCTCCTCTTCTCCAGGCTAAGCAACCCCAGCTCCCTCAGCCTTTCCTCATAGGGCTTGTGTTCCAAACCCCTCACCAGCTTTGTTGCCCTTCTCTGGACACGTTCCAGCAAGTCAACATCCTTCCTAAACTGAGGGGCCCAGAACTGGACACAGTACTCAAGGTGCGGCCTAACCAGTGCAGTGTACAGGGGCACAATGACCTCCCTGCTCCTGCTGGCCACACTGTTCCTGATGCAAGCCAGGATGCCATTAGCCTTCTTGGCTGCCTGGGCACACTGCAGGCTCATGTTCAGCCTACAATCAACCAGTACCCCCAGGTCCCTCTCTGCCTGGCCACTCTCCAGCCACTCTGACCCCAGCCTGTAGCACTGCCTGGGGTTGTTGTGGCCAATGTGCAGAATCCGGCACTTGGATGTGTTAAATCTCATGCCATTGGACTCTGCCCATCTGTCCAGCCTGTCGAGGTCCCTCTGCAATGCCTCTCTGCCCTCCAGCAAATCAACTGCTGCCCCCAGCTTGGTGTCATCTGCAAATTTACTGATGATGGACTCAATGCCCTCATCCAGATCATCAATAAAGATGTTGAAGAGCATGGGGCCCAGTACTGATCCCTGGGGCACACCACTAGTGACAGGCCGCCAGCTGGATGTGGTGCCATTCACCATTACTCTCTGGGCTCGGCCCTCCAGCCAGTTCCTAACCCAACGCAGTGTGCTCCTGTCCAAGCCACGGGCTGCCAGCTTGGCCAGGAGTTTGCTGTGGGGAACGGTGTCAAAGGCCTTGCTGAGGTCCAGGTAGACCACATCCACAGGCCTCCCCACATCCACCAGGCGGGTCACCTGATCATAGAAGGAGATCAGGTTGGTCAGGCAGGACCTGCCCCTCCTAAATCCATGCTGGCTAGGCCTGAGCCCCTGGCCATCCTGTAAGTGCTGTGTGATCGCACTCGAGATGACCCGTTCCATAATCTTGCCTGGCACTGAGGTCAGGCTGACAGGCCTATAATTCCCCGGCTCATCCACTTGATGATCTTCAAAGTTCCCTTCCCACCCCTAACATCCTATGATCCTATATAAGGACTGCCTTACATCAAGCTTGTCTCACTTCAGCCAACTTCTTAAAGGTTTAAAGCCTGAGCCATTTTAGGCAAGCTTCTAAGAGGAAAAGGAACCTTTTATCTGTGCTTTGTTCTCATCTGGAGTTGGAATCTCCAGGTACTTTCATAAGAAAGGCTAGGAAGCTTCAACTTTCACTCTAGCACCCTTTGCATTACTGTTGCTGCTCTCAAGTGAATGGATTTATTCTCCATAGTCATGCCATCTTGTAAAACTGTTACTGCAAGACAAACTGCTGCTGTCCTTTCTCCAGCACCCAAGGAGAGAGTGACTGTTACATCCTGTTGCTAACATCTAGAAGTGGTCTGTTTCTGTAAGAAATTCTATTCTGTAAGAATAGAATAGAATAGAATAGAATAGAATAGAATAGAATAGAATAGAATAGAATAGAATAGAATAGAATAGAATAGAATAGAATAGAATAGAATAGAATAGACCAGGTTGGAAAAGACCTTTGAGATCATCGAGTCCAACCTATCACCCAACACCATCTAATCAACTAAACCATGGCATCAAGCACCCCATCCAGTCTCTTCTTAAACACCTCCAGTGATGGTGACTCCACCACCTCCCTGGGCAGTCCATTCCAATGGCCAGTCACTCTTTCTATGAAGAACTTCTTCCTAACATCCAGCCTAAACCTCCCCTGGTGCAGCTGGAGACTATGTCCTCTTGTTCTGGTGCTGGCCACCCAGGAGGACACCAGCCTCCACCTGTCTACAACCTCCCTTCAGGTAGTTGTAGAGAGCAAGGTCTCCCCTGAGCCTCCTCTTCTCCAGGCTAAGCAACCCCAGCTCCCTCAGCCTCTCCTCATAGGGCTTGTGCGCCAAACCCCTCCCCAGCTTTGTTGCCCTTCTCTGGACACGTTCCAACAAGTCAACATCTTTCCTAAACTGAGGGGCCCAGAACTGGACACAGTACTCAAGGTGTGGCCTAACCAGTGCTGAGTACAAGTCTATATTTAAATAAGGATGGACATAAAGCAACATGCAGTAGATGCACCAACTATGGCCACTAAACCCATGGCGTGACATACAGTGGTGCCACCCTGAGTCACTCACCTCCACAGCACCTTTGTGCTACTGTAGGTGTTTGTGTAGGTGACACAGTGAAGTGGATCAGCATCTCAGTTTGATTGACATTACCTATTTTCCACTGGATTTCTGCTAACTGAAGCAATTGTCTGCACTTTGTGTGACCCACATAGAGCTATGTATCAGCATGTGGAAGTGATGCAAAAGGGGTTGGAGGTTGAATAGCAGCAATAACTTTGGTTGTGGCACTGGAAAACGGCATGATCTACTTGTCCCTGAGTTACCAGATTGACAGGATTTGTGTAAATAGGAAACAAATATTTGCATAAATGGAAAGCAAATATTTAAAAGAACCTTTCTAGGCAGAAAAGCTTCGTAGTCTCATAGTTCAGACTCTGAAAAAGACTTGAACTCCTGCCAGAAAACCTGCACCTGAGTGATCACACTGTTAGCAGCTGTCCCACACCTTGTCTGCAAAGCCCTTGTTGTGCAGCATGTTGCAAAAGGTTGTTTCTTAAGAGTATAAAGTGCTTGTGTGAGGAAAACCAGAGAGGCAAGAGGAGCTGGAAAAGTGAAAACATTCAGAAAGCATCAAAGTTATCCAGGCATAGCATGCTGAATACGGTTTTGTTTCTTAGGAAGTGAATTGGAGGTGGTTGCAAGCATGCTGGAGCAGTTTGTTCCTGAAGGAGTACATCCCATGGAAGGGATGCAGACTGGAGCAGTTTGTGAAGAACTGTAGCCCATGGAAATGACTCATTCTGGAGAAGCTCATGGAGGACTGTCTCCCATGGGAGGGCCCCCACACTGGAGGAAGGGACGAGTATGAGTTGATCCTCCAGCTGTGGAGGAAGGAGCAACAGAAATGTGATTAACTGACCCTCTACCCCCACTCCCCTGTGCCACTGGTGGGGAGGAGGTAGAGAAAAGCAAGAGTGAAATTGAGCCTGGGAAGAAGGGAGGGGTGGGGCAAAGGTGTTTTAAGATTTATTTTTATTTCACATCTTACTACTCTGAATTGATTGGCAATAAATTAAATTATTTTTCCTATGCTGAGTTAATTTTGCCTGTGACAGTAATTGCTGAGTGATCTCTCTGTCCTTATCTCGACCCATGAGCCTTTCACTACATTTTCTTTCCCATCTACCTAAGGAGGGGAGTGATAGAGCAGCTTTTGTGGGCACCTGGCATCCAGCCAGGGTCAACTCACCACAGCCAGGATGAAGACATTTTGTAAGTGCAATCTTTGGGCCTGTGACAAGAAAGCATTTGTAATGTTATCCTGATAATCTGTAGCGATTTGAAGTCCTATTGTAGTTTCTGTATCACCAGTTTTATTATTTGATTAAAGTCCAGCAGAGCATTAAGGATTACATTTGACTGAGGATGAATGATTTGCAATTAGTCAGAAAAAATAAAGGTATTAAGGAATGTGCCAGATTCGTTTATCTGACAAATGAGTCTAAAGCTGCTTGCAAAAACACTTCAGAATGTAGCAGCACCTGGATCATAATACATTCTGTGGAAGCAATGAAGGCAGTAATTAGTTTGAGAACTGTTAAATGGTGCCAGGGGGTATAGCTAAGATCCAGCTCGCTATGAAAGCAGGGGCTGGCTTCCAACACATTCCACAGCTGTGCTGGGTCCCTTCTGTGATTGACCCAGTGGTGACAGTCAGTAGTCTTGAGGAATCCACAAGTAGGGAAGATACAAGGACATGTTATGTTTGGGAGTTAGGACATGGTTTGGTGGTATCTTGCCTGGAGTTTGTACATGGGAGACCATTGTAATTTATTTTGTTATAACAGCTCCTAAAATCCTCAACCACATTTAGATGCTTTGTGATGGAGAGGGCAAATCATGTAAGATATGGCCCCATAAAGAAAAGATCTGTTTTGTGAAATATTCTTCATCATTAAATGATTTTCATCATGATCTTCACCATGTCTCAGTAATTTACTGGATTTCCCCTTTGAAAGAAAATTAGTTCCTTGAATAGCTGAAAAGGTAATTTTTAATGTTCACAACTTTTTGACAAAGGTCATCACAACAGAAAAAGGAGTCTAAAGTTGAGAGAGACTTGGGATTATTCAGTCTGGAGAAGAGTCAGAGGAGACCTTCTTATGGCCTTCCAGTATCTGAAGGGGGCCTACAAGAAAGCTGGCTAAGGACTTTTTAGGGTGTCAGGTAGTGACAGGACTAGGGGGAATGGAGCAGACTAGAAGTGGGTTGATTCTGATTGGATGTTAGGAAGAAATTCTTCACCATGAGGGTGGTAAGGCACTGGAACAGGTTGCCCAGGGAGGTAGTAGAAGCCCCATGCCTGGAGCTTTGTAAGGCCAGGCTGGATGTGACTCTGGGCATCCTGATGTAGTATGAGCTGTCCCTGCCCATGGCAGGGGAGTTGGAACTGGATGATTCTTAAGGTCCTTTCCAACCCTAACAATTCTGTAATTTTGTGGGATTCTGTTTGAAACTGATGGGTTGCAATGCCAAGCTCTTAGTATTTTCCAGTTCAGTGTCAATACTACTAAACTGATGATCACATCTAGCTTTGTTAAACACCGTGCTTCCTTAATTTGTTTATATTGGCAACATTTCTTACTTGACAGTAGTGTAGGAAACACCTTGTGGTGACTGATTTAAAACACTTGCTGTCTGTTTTAATTTGATAATCATATTGCCTGTGTCAACAGGTTCAGCAGCACTGAAATGTAAAGAATCCAAATGTACCAAAGAAAGTCCACTTATGCAGGTTTATGTTTGTTTAACTTAGGTTGTTGAGTCCAAGTGTTATAAAGTGTTCCTATATTCTATATTACATATTCCTCACAGATATTAATTGTTTGCATTCCATGTATTTTGTCAGTCCTTGGCATTCTAGTTAAACTTCTAAATTCGAAGAAAAGTTATTGCTAGGCTGCTGGCCATGCTGAAGTGGGAAGGCAAAGACATAATAACCCTTAAAATCTGTAATACTAGCTTATTTCTGGCTTCCATTAAGGATAATGTTGGTTTTTCATTGACTTCACAGAATACATCTGCTTTGAAGAAACCTCAAAGACCATCCCGTCCAACACCTGACCCAGCACTAAAGGGTCAACACTGAACCATGTTGCTTAGCACCAGGTCCACAAGCTGCTTGGGTGCTAGGTTGGACTTGATGATCTCAAAGGTCTTTTTGAACCTGGTTAGTTTAGAACAGAATAGAATTAGCCAGGTTGGAAGAGACCTTTGAGATCATCAAGTCCAACCTATCATCCAACACTATCCAATCAACTAAACCATGGCACCAAGCACCCCATCCAGTCTCTTCTTAAACACCTCCAGGGATGGTGACTCCACCACTGCCCTGGGCAGACCATTCCAACGTTTAAGAATCTTTCAGTGAAGAAATATTTCCTACCATCCAGCCTAAACCACACCTGGCAGAGCTTGAAACCATTTCCTCTAGTCGTCTTGCTCAACACCAAGGAGAAGAGGCTGGCCCCATCCTCACTCCAACTTCTCTTCAGGTAGACTTCTTAAGTATAGATGCTGTTAGCAACATATCTGGGATTTTTTCAGATATCTTAGTGGATGGGAAAGACAAGAACATTATGGGACAGGCAGTATCAATGGAAAGTAAATCAGCACTTTGGCTCATGTGACAAATAAACAAACCATGGTTTTTCCACAGAGACAGCACAGGCTGTCACTGCTCTAGTCTCATTCACTGAGTTGCTCTGCAGACAGAGTCTGAAACCCTGATTCTCTTTTTTCAGGCTGTGAGGTTTGATGATGGTATTTGTTATGGCTTCGTAAAGAAGGTAGCAGTTCCCTTTGCAGTTCTTGACTGTTGGGAGCTGCATTTTCCACAAGGAGCAGAAATGCACCTCCTTTCAAAACAAACACACACACAGAATACCACAAAAGAAAACAACAAACAAACAAACAGAACAAACCCCAAAAAACAACCAACCAACCAAAAAACCCAACAGTGCCCAGCTAAGAACATATCTAGAGACAAACTGGCCAGGTAACTTCAACAGAGAGATATGCATTTAGGGTAGAATAGAATAGAATAGAATAGAATAGAATAGAATAGAATAGAATAGAATAGAATAGAATAGAATAGAACAGAATAGAATAGAATTAACCAGGTTGGAAAAGACCTTTGAGATCATCGAGTCTAACCTATCACCCAACACTATCTAATCAACTAAACCATGGCACCAAGCACCCCATCCAGTCTCTTCCTAAACACGTCCAGAGATGGTGACTCCACCACCTCCCTGGGCAGCATATTCCAATGGCCAATCACTCTTTCTATGAAGAATTTGTTCCTATCATCCAGCCTAAACCTCCCCTGGTGCAGCTTGAGACTGTGTCCTCTTGTTCTGGTGCTGGTTGCCTGGGAGAAGCGACCAGCCCCCACCTGGCTGCAACCTCCCTTCAGCAATAACGTCTCCTCTGAGCCTCCTCCAGGCTAAGCAACCCCAGCTCCCTCAGCCTCTCTTCATAGTGCTTGTGCTCCAAACCCCTCACCAACTTCATTACCCTTCTCTGGACACTTTCCAGCAAGTCAACATCTTTCCTAAACTGAGGGGCCCAGAACTGGACACAGGACTCAAGGTGTGGCCTAACCAGTGCTGAATTTATTTTTCCTAGTTCCCTAAATTCACTGAGATCAGCTCTCTCAGTACTCAGGTCCCCATTAAGGGAGGTGGTTTTGTTTCTAAAATATGTCAACAGACATCTTCCACTGTAAGGAAAACTGTGCTTTCTGTCTCTCTTCTCCTGCCAGCAAAAGTCAAACCAGGTTAAAAAACAAAGCAAAATAAAACAAAACAGTAGTTGCCAGTAACCATTGTAGTAACACTTCCCTGAGTAGTCTCCAGAGTGAATTCTGGCTTGGGAGCTAACTGAGCTAGAGGAGATGCATTTGAGCCACAGAAGGTACATTTACATTAAAAGCCTGGAAAATATTTTGCTTTCATGAGTTTGATTTATGTGAAATTTTAGTATCCACAACATTATGTGGCAAGGAGAGTCACAGGTTAACAGTGTATGAATGCAAAGATATTTCCCTTTGCTAATTCGAATCTGTTACTTTCTCATTTTATTGGATATTGCTCTTATTGGAAAAGACAGTGAGAAATTGTTCCATATTTCCTATCTCCATGCTACACAGGATTTTATAAACCTTCATCTTAGGCTGGGTGTTAGGAAGAAGTTCTTCACAGAAAGAGTGATCAGCCATTGGAATGGGCTGCCCAGGGAGGTGGTGGAGTCACCATCACTGGAGGTGTGTAGGAAGAGACTGGATGGGGTGCTTGGTGCCATGGTTTAGTTGATTAGATAGTGTTAGATGGATAGGTTGGCCTAGATGATCTCAAAGGTCTTTTCCAACCTGGTAAATTCTGTTCTATTCTATTCTATTCTAGTCTAGTCTAGTCTAGTCTAGTCTAGTCTAGTCTAGTCTATCTTTTCCTTCATTTTCCAAAATGAGTTTTCCATTTTCTCATATTGAACATGTTTTATACTTTGCATCCTCTTTGTTGCCATTCACATGTTTTATTATATCACTTCTGAGTTGGATGGAGAGAATTGCCCCTGGCATTCAAGATATGGGGACATATTACATTTATTTTATTATGTCATAGTAGTGTTTTCATTTTTTCCCCCTCTGTTCTTTCCTAATAATTCCTAACTTCACAGAATCACAGAATGTTAGGGGCTGGAAGGGACCTCAAGAGATCGTCTAGTCCAACCTCCCCTGCCAGAGCAGGATCACCTAGACCGGATCACACAGGAACACATCCAGGTGGGTTTGGAATATCTCCAGAGAAGGAGATCCACACCCTCCCTGGGCAGCCTGTTCCAGTGTTCTGTCACCCTCACAGGGAAAAAAGTTTTCCTCCTGTTTCCATGGAACTTCCTATGCCTCAGCTTCCACCCATTGCCCCTTGTCCTGTCACTGGGCATCACCAAGCAGAGCCTGGATCCATCCTCTTGGCACTCACTCATCACATATTTATGAACATGAATGAGGTCACCTCTCAGTCTCCTCCTCTCCAAGATAAAGAGCCCCAGCTCCCTCAGTGTCTCCTCATAAGGAAGATGCTCCACTCCCTTCATCATGTTTGTGGCTCCATGCTTTCTATCTGCTTTGACAGCTGCTCAAAACAGAGGTGATATTTTTCACAGAACTATTCATATGGCATGAGTTCAGACCATCATGGTAATCATCTAATCTGTATATGTTAAGATGAAATTGTTTCTTCCCATACAAATCTCCTTACAGTATTCTCTACTGGATTATGTCTGCCTGCCATTTAGTGACCTGGACACTCAGTGAGTATCAATTACATCACACTTACTATATCCTTTTGCAGGTCTTCATAATAGCCATCATCTTTAAGTTACTTCAGTGACTTAACTTTCTGCACCTGCAAGCACTGTCTGTGGTATCTAATTTATTCTTGAAGGCCTTCCTCAGATTTAGCTTATGTTGTAAGAGTTTGAAAGAAAAGAGTGTACTGGGAGAAGAGATCTTCAAGAAACCCCTGCTCATAGGAGTAAAATGTTCCTCCTTTTTCATGCTAGGCTCTGGCTACTTTTAGAAACAGAAGACTTTATGAAGCTGAGAGCAAGGTGCTTGTGTACCAGTGGTTAGCACTCCCATTTCTTCCCTAAGTAATCCAATCTCTTCCACAGTCAGAGAGACCTAGTACATCATTATTCATGCATCATCTCCGTGAGCTAAATTGCCTGGGAAGTTTATGCTCTAACTTCATAAAAATTTATTGAGAAAACAAATGACTTATTTTGCCAGATGCCTGGACTTGAGAATGTAGAATGTAATCTTCCAGGCAGATAAGCAAGCTAAAGGCAGAGGTATCACAGAACCACAGAATGTTAGGGGTTGGAAGGGACCTCAAAAGATCATCTAGTTCAACCTCCCCGCCAGAGCAGGACGGCCTCGGGGGGGTCACACAGGAACTTTCTTTCAGTAAATTGCATGGGAATTTGGCTGTTTTCTTTAATGAATGACAAAATGCAGTGGTTAGCCTTGGCAATGACACTCTCTCCCAAGCAGGCATTGAGGGTGTTGAGTGCTCTCTTTCTCATCCAGCATTCAGGTTCCCTGACGCCTTGCTTAGCCTCTGCACCAGTCTTCTCAGTTCTTTCTCCTTCAGGCATGGAAATAATGCTGACCTTGTACAGAGAAGCAAATTCCTTGCAACTCTTCCTCCCTTATCCATCAGCCTTAGTATCATAGTATCAGTCAGGGTTAGAAGGGACCACAAGGATCATCTAGTTCCAACCCCCCTGCCATGGGCAGGGACACCCTACACTAGATCACGCTGGCCAGAGCCTCATCCAGCCTGGTCTTAAACACCTCCAGGGACTGGGCCTCAACCACCTCCCTGGACAACCCATTCCAGGGCTTCACCACTCTCATGGGGAAGAACTTCTTCCTCACATCTAGCCTGAATCTCCCCACCTCCAGCTTCATTCCATTCCCCCTAGTCCTATCACTACCTGAGATCCTGAGAAGTCCCTCCCCAGCCTTCCTGTAGGCCCCCTTCAGATCCTGGAAGGCCACAATTAGGTCACCTTGGAACCTTCTCTTCTCCAGACTGAACAGCCCCAACTCTTTCAGTCTGTCCTCGTAGGAGAGGTGCTCCAGCCCTCTGATCATTCTCATGCCTTCTCTGGACACCTTCCAGCATGTCCATATCCCTCTTGTAATAGGGGCTCCAGAACTGGACACAGTACTCCAGGTGGGGTCTCACCAGAGCTGAGTAGAGGGGGAGAATTACCTCCCTTGACCTGCTGGCCACACTTCTCTTGATGCAGCCCAGGATCTGATTGGCCTTCCAGGCTGCAAGTGCACACTGAGAGCTCATGTTGAGCTTCTCGTCCACCAGCACCCCCAAGTCCCTCTCCTCAGGGCTGCTCTCCAGCCAGTCACTGCCCAGCCTGGATTTGTGCCTGAGATTGCCAGTCTTCTAACCTTAGTCTTGCAGTCTTCTAACCTTACATAATATGATAGAGATTTCCAGTACTAGAAGTCCTTTTTCTTCTGGAGACCGGAGCCAAGGGGAAATTTCCCACCTCTTCCACTCAAGCACACATGAGTTCTTTTCATGGGCTTTAGCCTTTTCTCATCTTGCCCATGTTCTCAGGCACAGATTCTCAGACTGATGATTTTCCTCTGGCTCCCTTCTTCCAAACTGTGCTGCATTCATGCATGATCCAGGATCTAATTTCACTAGTCACACTTTCCCTTGGCAAAACTGCAAAGGGTCTTCATTTGCTGATGTAATTTGTGTATTTAATTTTTGTTTGGGTTGGTGTTGGAGTTTCCCCCCCCAATAATTGATGTCTCTGCCAGGATTGCCATAGCTATTAACAGAAATGTGGTCAGTTCATTAAAATCAAAGAATGTTGAAATATGTTAAGGTATTCTGCTTTTACCCTTAATTATGAGGGTATTTCATGTAATTCAAAATCATGTATTATTATGTGAGAAGGAGTCTGATAGCCAGATACAGCAAGAAAATGAAGATGTTCTAAAATCATACAAACACCAACTTGAAATGTGAAATTACAAGTCTAATTTTGACAGGAAATATCCACACAAACAGCTATAAGAACAGCTCCTGTTCAAACAAACCCCAAACCATGATTAAAGCAGCTTAAGAACTTCCCTGTACGTATTTATTGCATGTCTTGTTTTCAGCTATGATAAATGTCTCATGGCACAAAGATCTGACAGTTAGCAGTCAAATCTTAGTGAAATGGCGAAGAGTCCTTTCCCTTAGATAGACTTTGAGGCAGGTTACCTTGCAAATGTCTTAATTTAGTCCTTATACCACTCATTTCTGTAAGAACAGGTCAAACATGAATGGCATTTATGTGGATTTTTTGCATCCTCTGAAGTCATAAAAAAGTGATGGGATAGGCCTATAAGCTACAGATTGCTGTTTAATTTTCTTTTCATTTGCAGCTGGATGTTATGACATTGATGAAGTTTATATAGAGCTTTCACAGTTCACATCTACAGAGGGACTTGGATAGATTGGATGTATGGGCCAATGTTAATAGGATGAGCTTCAACAAGACCAACTGCAGGTTCTGCATTTGGGTCACAACAACCCCAAGCAATGCTACAGGCTTGGGGAAGTGTGGCTGGAGAGCTGTCTGGCAGAAAGGGACCTGGGAGTTCTAATCAACAGGCAACTGAATATGAGCAAGCAGTGTACCCAGTGGCCTAGAAAACCAGCAGCATCCTGGGTTGGATTAGAAATGCTGTGTCCAGCATTTGTCCCCATGTATTCAGCTCTGGTGAGGCCACACCTTGAGTATTGTGTCCAGTTTTGGGCACCTCAATACAAGAGAGATGTGGAGGTGCTGGAGCCAGTGCAGAGGAGGGCAACAAAGCTGGGGAAGGGCCTGGAGAATAAATCTTATGAAGAGCAACTGAAGGAGCTGGGGATGGTTAGTTTGGAAAAGAGGAGGCTGAGAGGAGACCTTCTTGCTCTCTACAACTCCCTGAAAGGACATTGGGGAGAGGCTGGTGCTGGTCTCTTTTCACAGGTAATTACAGAATCACAGATTCACAGAATTAACCAGGTTGGAAAAGAACTTCAAGGTCATCAAGTCCAACCTATCACCCAACACCACCTAATCAACTAAACCGTGGCACTAAGTGCCTCATCCAGTCTTATTTTAAACACTTCCAGGGACGGTGACTCCACCACCTCCCTGGGCAGCACATTCCAATGGCCAATCACTTTTTCTGTGAAGAATTTCTTTATAACATCCAGCCTAAACTGCAAAATTGTTTTAGAATCATAGAATTTTTGAGGTTGCAGTGGACCTCAAGGATCATCCACTTCCAACTGCCCTGCCATGGGCAGGGACACCTCACACTACAGCAGGTTGCACAGAGCCTCATCCAACCTGGCCTTATAAACTCCCAGGGATGGGGCCTCTACCACCTCCCTGGGCAAGCTGTTCCAGTGTCTCACCACCTTCATGGGAAAGAATTTCTTCCTACCATCCAATCTGAATCTACCCTTTTCTAGTTTTTTTTTCCCATTCCCCCCAGTCCTATCATTACCTGATACCCCAAAAGTCCCTCACCTGCCCCATTTTCCCCCTTTTTCCCCTCAAACTCAGAGCACCTGGGCTCTGTTGGAGTCTCCTCCCACCCCAAGTGTGGCCACTTGGCCCTCCCCTCCCACTCCCCTTTTTAATCCCCCTAGGAAAGGCAGAAGCCCCAAGGTGAGCCCTTCTGGGCTGAGGGATCCTCCTCTCATCGCTGGTGAGTGCCCCTGGTGCGCACTGGGTGATGGTGGTGGTGACAACAAAGGCCGGGGGGCCTGGTGGCCCCCGGTTGTTAGGCAGATGATTGACAACCACTCCAATATCATCCATGGGTGCTGGCTGGGCCTCCTCACTGGGGCTGAGCTCCTCTGGGTGGTATCCTGGCTGGCTGTGGGTCTTGCCCCGGCTCTAGGATGGGTGCAAAAATGGTGGTGGTGGAGCAGGAGCTGTTTGGTCATAGGGTATTATGCTAATTACACTATCTTTACCTGGAGCCCCCTTGAGTCTGCTGTAATAATTGAATAAATAATTTCTGCTTTTGTGCCTCATTTACAGACAATTTCTTCTCCCCCCTCCCCCCCCCCCCCCCCCCCCACTGCTCCTTTTCTGAAAGAAGGAAGGAAAGGAAGAAAAAAAGCTATAAAGCATATCTGGAAAATACATTCCCTTATCAATCAGCTCTGAACTGGAAGCCTTCAGGAAGAGGGGCAGGTTGGAAAGTGAGAATCACTTCTTAGGAATCACAAGGCAAAGTTCACAAAGAACAGTCAGAAAAAGACTGCATCTTCTCCATTGTGGTTATGTTTCATGATGGTAAATGCAGAGAGGGAAAAAAAGTTCAAGCTGGCTTGGAAATATCAGTCACACTCCTCTACAGAAAGAATCACTGAGAAAGGGGCAGATGACAAGTGAATACCCATCCTTCATACTGTGATACAGAATTAACCAGGTTGGGAAAGACCTTTGAAATTGAGTCCAACCTATCACCCAACAGCATCTAATCAACTAAACCATGGCACCAAGCACCCCAACCAGTCTATTCCTAAACACCTCCAGTGATGGTGACTCCACAACCTCCCTGGGAAGCTCATTCCAATGGCCAATCTCTCTTTCTGTGAAGAGTTTTTTCCTAATATCCAGCCTAAATGTCCCCTGGTGCAGCTTGAGACTGTGTCCTCTTGTTCTGCTGCTGGTTGCCTGGGAGAAGAGACCAACCCCCACCTGGCTACAACCTCCCTTCAGGGAGTTGTAGACAGCAATAAAGTCTCCTCTGAGCCTCCTCTTCTCCAGGCTAAACAACCCCAGCTCCCTCAGCCTCTCATGGGGCTTGTGTTCCAAACCCCTCCCCAGCTTTGTTGCCCTTCTCTGGACACATTCCAGCAACTCAACATCTTTCCTAAACTCAGGGGCCCAGAACTGGACAGAGTACTCGAGGTTTTGGCCTATCCAGTGCTGAGTACAGGGGCACAATGACTTCCCTGCTCCTGCTGGACACACTATTCTTGATGCAGACCAGGATGCCATTGGCCTTCTTGGCCACCTGGGCACACTGCTGGCTCAACAGTAGCCAAAACACTGCTGTGTTACCAACTACTGCTGCAAAACACAGCACTAGAAAGATGCTGTGAGGAGAGTTAACTCCAGCTCAGTCCAACCCAATACATTTACCTATTTATTGACTGATTTTGAAAGCACATTTCAAAATCATCCTCAATTATATTTATTTGTGACCCTAATCCAGGAAAAATATAATCATATTCTCCTCTAATTTTTAACAGTGGGAGATGGTTGCTATAAAATAGGTCATGAATCATGTACACCCATGCACTGACACCATACTGAGAATGGTATTTACCTCATCTAAATTTAGCCACCAAAGTGTTTGGCACCTGTGAGGTATTCCAAAAAGGTAACTTTAGCCATTCAAGGTAATCTTACTGGGCTCTCATTCTGTTTTTTTCTACAGATTTGGAGCCAAAACGTCTAATTGCTCTGCACTGACCCTTGAAAGCCTTAGTGAATGCTTCTCCTTTGTCCTACAAATGCCTTACTTGCCTTCCTTGTCTTTAGCCATAAAGTTTTCTTTGATAGCTCCTAGAGACAGAAAATATCTCACCCTAAAACAGGTTGAATAGGCAAAGCTGCAGAATATAGTGACCTTGTAGCTTGAGTTGCTATTTTTTTCCTCCATTGCTAAGCCAATTAACTGACTGAAAGATACAGAAAGACTGTGTCAGAGGTTTTGACAGTCTGCAAGTAGTTTATGTATCTCAGAAATAAATCCAGATTAAAGAACTGGAAAATGCTGGGGGGAAATGGTTTGTAATTACTTGTACTGTGGTCCTATCTCGGCTGAAATTAATAAACAAATGGATATGTATCAGGTTTAAGATGAATGTCAGTCTCTTCTCCCAGGCAACCAGTGACAGAATGAGAGGACAGAGTCTAAAGGTGCACCAGGGGAAGTTTAGTCTGCATGTTAGGAAGAAATTCTTCACAGAAAGAGTGATTAGCCATTAGATTGTGCTGCCCAGGGAGGCGGTGGAGTCACCGTCCCTGTAAGTGTTTTAAAAGAAGACTGGATGAGGCACTTGGTGCCATGGTTTAGCTGATTAGATGGTGTTGGGTGCTAGGTTGGACTTGATGATCTCGAAGGTCGTTTTGAACCTGGTTAGTTTAGAATAGAATAGAATTAACCAGGTTGGAAGAGACCTTTGAGATCATCGAGTCCAACCTATCATCCAACACCATCTAATCAACTAAACCATGGCACCAAGCACCCCATCACGTCTCTTCTTAAACACCTCCAGTGATGGTGACTCCACCACCTCCCTGGGCAGTCCATTCCAATGGCCAATCTCTCTTTCTGTGAAGAACTTCTTCCTAACATCCAGCCTGAACCTCCCCTGGTGCAGCTTGAGACTGTGTCCTCCTGTTCTGTGATTCTGCTTATTTGTAGTGAAATAGTTGACTGGAAATAATGACTGGAATAAGCCATAATACCAGTGAGGCATCTCACTCTGACAGTGCTTATTCCCATACACTGAAAATGATACATTGAACGCATAACAGTGGTATGATTGGAACTAGATGATCTTTAAGGTCCCTTCCAAGCCAAATCATTGTATGATTCAATGAAACTAGTCAATGAAATGGGGAGAGAGATCTGTCATTCATTTTTAAATGAAGGTCTCTGCACAAAATTCATTTTATGATATTTCTTTCTAAGAAATTAATTATAATAGCATGGGCTCAGTTATTTTTAACATTTTTATGGGAACTGTGATTTATGACACACTGTAGCTATATAAATTCTACAGGCTCTCAATCTTTGATGCCAAAACTACCATGATGTCAACCTATGTGCAATTTCACTTCTAAAGAATGCACCGGAGAACTGAGAGCTAGGATAACAACAGGCTGTGAGAGAAATTGCACAAGTGGTAATTCTTCCTGGGCATACACCTGAATGAGTTGCATTATACAGAGCTTGCACTGACAGAATGTAAAAGCAGACCTTTGCTAGTACTGCTTTCTTATTAATTTAGTATAAACCACACAGTGTAAAAAAATTAGTGAAGCTCCATCTGTTCTCCCTTAGCTTTTACGCCTGCTGCTGTGAGGAGGCCATTGATAGTGGTGTTCAGCTGATTTTCAGTTGCCCTAGTTTGAGCCATAAGCTGCCCAAGGCAAAAGGATGGAGAAGATGTTCTACCCCTTCCCAAAGAGTAAATTTAAAATGCTCCCTGCTGAATTGGAAGTTTCAATGGAAATTCTACTCACAAATCTATACAAAAGGCATGCAAGTAAAAGGAATAAATTTACAAATGAGGCTCAGCTCTTCACCTGTGCCTACCTTCCAGCCCAAAACCTTCCAGAGCCTTCCAAAAGTTCCACCCCACTCAGCCTCAGCAGGGGCAGGAGCAGGGCAAACTGCCCCTCCTCCCCCAGACCCAGGCATACCCCAGGCTTCAACAGGCCCTGTGGTGTAGCTGGAAAATCCCTGCCAGACGAGGCCAGGAGAAAGCCTCTCTCCCACAAACCATAAAGATAACAGCGAACACATTCCAAGACAGAAGAGAGAGGGAGCTTTGGCTGTACACTGCCTTAAATAGAGAGATACAGGAAGATGCAATAGAATAACAGCTTACAATATCCTGGGACAAGCTGCCCACCCCCTGGGACTCTCTAGCCTCTGGAGAACTTTTCTTTATCGTTATACCAATTGACTCTTGATTTCCCTTAACCTACACCACCAGCATGCCTAGGGAACATAGGATGCTCTTGGGTTGAATGAAAGACTTGAAACACTGAGGCTTGCAGCTGTTTCTGTGAGCTTGTGAAGGTCCAAACCAGCCATAAATGCCTAGGGTAGATCATGTAGCTATCACCAATTCATTGAAAACAAGAGGCTTTTTTCCTGTAAGGGCAGCCCTTGTCTCCCTCCTCCTCCACTTTCATCATGCAATTGTGGTAGTGAACATCCCACAGAAGTCGTCCTCAGTAAGACTTACTTTTTCTTCAGGAGAAATGACAATCTCTAACAGGCCTTAATCTGCCTGCAAATAAGGACCTGCATACCCTCTGTATTAATCAGTATTGCCTAAAGCATGCAGACTTTTCTTCCAGTACAATATGGAATTCATCCTGTAAGACACCTGAGAAACACAAACAGGTGCCTGTGGTGAGAGAGACTGGAAGCCCAGCATGCTCCACTGCAGGTTCTCCATCCTGCAAGATGTACTGCATCAACTGCACAGCTACAAAGCACAAAGCTTGATTTTGTAATTGTGTAGTAACAGAACTAGAGGGGACGGTCTCAAGCTGCGCCAGGGGAAGTTTAGTCTGGATGTTAGGAAGAAATTCTTCACAGAAGAGTAATTTGCCGTTGGAATGGGCTGCCTGGGGAGGTAGTGGAGTCACTGTCCCTGGAAGTGTTTACAAAAGACTAGATGAGGCAATTAGTGCCGTGGTTCAATTTATTAGAAGGCTTTGAGTGATAAGTTGGACCTGATGATCTCAAAGGTTTTTTCCAACCTGGTTGATTCTGTGATTGAATGTGAAAATGAAGAAATCAGCTAAACTGATCTTACCACTTTGGTAAATACCTGTATCTAAGGCCTAAAACCAGTGGGGGTAGAAAGGTCCTTTACTATTTCTATTTCATTTTCATATAGTGGGAATGAAAAAAAAAAAAAGAATAAGAGAGTTTTGCTTAAACCAATTTAATGAATCATGTAATACAGGGTTTGTAAGAAATAATTCTTTGTCCCTTTCACTTCTGCAATTTGATTGCCTGCTTTCTAAACTGGGCGATCTGCCCAAATGATGACTTACCCATGTAGCCTTTTTAGCCTACTGAATTGATTCAATATCAGTTTAAACATTGATTTTATTAATAAATATCTTAACTGCTACATAGTCTGTAGACGTGGGGGAGGGGCAGGAGGGGGCAGAGCTGCAGCAGAGGTGCCAGGGTGAGAACACACTAGCAGGGAGCTGGCAGGGAGCTGGGAGCGAGCTGGGAGCTCCTCACAGCAGTGGCTGCAGGCTTCTTTTCCAAGCACTTCCAGACTCAGCAGTGCCCAGCCAAGGACTTTTCTGTGTAGATGGCAGAAGTGACACCTCCTCTGGTGCCAGCAGTGGTGTGGCAGCAGGAGCAGGGCAGGGATTGTGCCCCTGGACTGAGCACTGGGGAGGCCACAGCTTGAGTGCTGGGGTCCGTTCTGGGTTCCTTACTGCAGGAAGGACATTGAGGAGCTGGAGCAGGGCCAGAGAAGGGTAACAGAACTGGGGAAGGGTCTGGAGAGCAGGGCTGGGGAGGAGCAGCTGAAGGAGCTGGGGGTGTTGAGCCTGGAGAAGAGGAGGCTGAGGGAGACCTCCTTGCTCTCTGCAGCTCCCTGAGAGGAGGCTGGAGCCAGGTGGGACTTGGGCTCTGCTCCCAGGGAACAAGGGACAGGACAAGAGGCAATGGCCTCAAGCTGCACCAGGGGAGGTTCAGGGTGGACGTGAGAAAAACCTTCTAAGCCAAAAGTGTTGTCGAGGCCTGGCCCAGGCTGCCCAGGGAAGAGGCTGAATCTCCAGCCCTGGGTGTATCTAAAGCACATCCAGACAGGGTGTAGTGGTGGCCCTGGTAGAGGTAGATCATGGTTGGACTTGATGATCTGGAAGGTCTTTTCCAGCTGCTGTGACTCTGTGACACTTTTTGTACTTTGTCTAAGCAATACTGCCAGTTTTGCCATATTTGCTTATGACAAAGCAATGGAATTTGGGTTTTTGCAAACATTAGGAGAACTACTTTATTCTTTGGATACCAGAATGGGCTGGAAATATTAAAAAATAGGTAAATTCACTGATTTTTGTTTGTGGTTTTTTTTTAAAGTTTGGCTCACTCTGCATGAAAATCCTTACCCAGTAGTATTTCACACATCTAGTTATTCACAGCAGTAATTAATTAATCTTATTTGTCAAAACAAATCTTTTACTGAAGCAGAACAGGAACACTTCATAAAAGGAGAAATTTTCTTGGAGGTGTCTCAAAAGAGACGCATTCTAGAATTAATAAATGAAGCTAAGCACTTGCAATTCTGAATGTTTCACTAGAAAGAGCTGAGTCAGTGGAACTGAATCCAGTGTTTCCAATTCTTTCTATCAAGTGAAGGAATAAAGAAGCAAGAAATTAAGTCAGGGTCATATTTTGGGGATATCATCATATTTTTCTAATTAATCTAATTCAAACAAATCTTAATCAAATATTTCAGACCCAAGATAAGAATGCTACAAAGCAGGAATGCCATTTGCTGAAGCCTGTAAAGCATGACTGTGCTAATCACAGTATCACAGAATTGACAGGGTTAAACAGAACCTCAAGGATCATCTAGTTCTAACCCCTTGCAGTGGGCAGGGACCCTCACACTAGATCAAGTTGCCCAGAGCTGCATTCAGCCTGGCATTAAAAACCTCCAGGGATGAGGCTTCCATCACCTCCCTGGGCAACCTGTTCCAGTGTCTCACCACCCTCATGGGGAAAAACTTCTTTCTAATGTCTAATCTAAATCTCTCCTTCTCTAGCTTGGATCCATTCCCCATAGTCCTATCACTACCTGACGTCCTAAAATGTCCCTCACCAGCTTTCTTGTAGGCTGCCTTCAGATATTGGAAGGCCATAATAAGGTCTTCTTGGAGCCTTCTCTTCTCCAAACTGAAAATCCCCAACTCTCTCAGCCAGTACTCATAGGAGAGGTGCTCCAGCCCTCTCATCAATCCAGCCCTCTAATAATGTGCACAAGAAAAATCCAATTGCTGTTTAGAAAGCCCAACTTTCTGTAGCCCACTGAATAATTTGGATGAGCAGTCTGCCTTCCTGAGGGGGAATCTTCCTGTGCAGAAGCTGGTGCGACCTCCCACTTAAAGAGTTTGCACACATAATTGCACATGTGATGGGCTCTGCTTGTAGGCATCATTTGAACATAATCAAAGGGTTGCAGCAATTTGACTATTTTTTTTTTCCTGGAAATTTGACCCATTATATTTGCTTCTTTAGTTTTAGTGACTCATGTTAGCAAGGACATACTGCATTTTTATGCCATGAGATACTCAAATTAATCAACTTAATTAAATTATGCACATGACATTCTTGAAGATAGCATAAGCCTGCATTCTTTGGCCTTCTTTGTGAATGCACATGCATGCATTGTGTGCAGTGCTCCAGATCTGTGCATGGCTATGCCAACGTGAGGACAGTGCTTATTGTGTTCTGGGTCTGTATAACCACGCAGCTTGGAAAGTTTGAATAAATTGTTGAATGAGTCTCAGTGGGTGTTAAATTTATGAGGTTTGCAGGGAGCAGATTGTTCCTTTCAATATATTGCTAGCTGCCAAATCCCCATTTGGACCTTCACAGAATGTTAGGGGCTGGAAGGGACCTCGAGAGATCATCTAGTCCAACCCCCCTGCCAGAACAGGATCACCTAGAGCAGATCACACAGGCATGTATCCAAGCAGGTCTTGAATATCTCCAGAGAGGCAGATTCCACAACCCACCCTGGGCAGCCTCTTCTAATGTTCTGTCACCCTCACAGTGAAAAAAGTTTTCCCCCTATTTCCATGGAACTTCCTATGCTTCAACTTCCACCCATTGCCACTTGTGCTGTCACTGGGCAGCAGCGAGCAGAGCCTGGCTCCATCCTCCTGGCACTCACCCTTTACATATTTGTAAGCATTTATGAGGTCACCCCTCAGTCTCCTCTTCTCCAAGCTAAAGAGCCCCAGCTCCCTCAGTCTCTCCTCATAAGGAAGATATTCCACTCCCCTAATCTTTTTTGTGGCTCTGCACTGGACTCTTTCAAGCAGTTCCCTGAAGTTGTCTTGAGCTGAGAGGTCCAGAACTGGACACAATATTCCCGATGTGGCCTCACCAGAGTAGAGGGGAAAAAGAACTCTCTTGGACCTACTGACCACAGCCCTTCTAATCCACCCCAGAATGGCATTAATCTTCCTGTCCAGAAGAGCTCATTGGTGGCTCATGGTCAGCTTTCCATCCACTAGGACTCCCAGGTCCTTTTCCCTCCAGCAGGTTCCAGGTAGCAATGCAAACACAGTAGTTCTTAGCCAAATGTATCCAGTTGTGGAAAATGTTGGCATCCAGCTGTGGCAGCTGCTGTTCTGCTGACAGGAGCTTCTAAGGTGTATGCCAAATGCATGGGATTGCAAAACATTCCCTAGCCAACCAACTACAAGCTGCAAACTTGTTTTCATATATGAGCCAAGAACAACATCTTGCATGAGGCAGAGCTTTGGACATGCTGGCACCTTGCATAGGAGGATATTTTCAGCTTGTATATGGGACTAGACTCTATTGGTTAGATGACTTAGTGTGTAAGATAAGAAAGAGTATTTAAACAGTTACTTTGGGCAATATAGGAATTGTGGGGTTAGGGATTAGGTTAAGGATGATGTTAGGGACTACTACTTCTGTTAAGGGCTTCAGGGACTTCCAGTAGCTGAAGGGGGCCTACAAGAAGGATGGAGAGGACTGCTTACAAAGGCCTGCAGTGACAAGACGAGAGGCAATGGCTTCAAACTAGACAAGAGCAGATTCAGATTGGATGTTAGGAACAAGTTCTTTACTATGAGGGTGGTGGAACACTGGAAGAGGCTGCCCAGGGAGGTGGTTGAGGCCCCTTCCCTGGAGATATTCAAGGTGACAAGGCCCCGGGAACCTGATCAAGTGGAGGATGTCCCTGCTGACTGTGGGGTGATTGGACTAGATGACCTTTGGAGGTCCCTTCTGGCCCAGACTATTCTACAATTCTTCGTCTAAGGACACTCTAAAACTCTGTAATGCTGGGTATTCTGCAATGCTGTAATAAAGGACTTCTGAGATTCTCTCCTCTCTGCATTTCTAAAATTCCATTGTGGAGCAGTAACAGGGTTCGTGCCCATTCATTCACCACGCAAATGGCACCCCGGTAACAGGGGCTGCAATATCCAGCAATCTCTGGATCACGTGCTGAATCCAAGCCAGACCAAGCAGGCTTAAACTTTCCTTTTTAACTCCTTTGCTGTGATCTGACAGAAGTTGCAGGGAAAGTGCAGAAGAGTTGGTAGAGACACTAACAGCTTTGCAGCTTTGCTTGGCCACTCTGAGGTTCATACAACCCATCACAGGCTGGAGTAAGTGTCTGTCGAAGGTCTTTTCCAACCTGATTATTCTATTCTATTCTATTCTATTCTATTCTATTCTATTCTATTCTATTCTATTCTATTCATTGTAAGACCTTCCCAGGGATGAGAAGGGTGATAAGCTTGAACAAGGAATTACAAACAATCCAGGAGAGGATCTCATTGACTTGGGACCCTCATTCTTTGGAAGAGTTGTATGTTGTCTAGAGGACTCCCTCTTATTGTGCTGTTAGGAGCTGGGAAGCCTTTCTCCTGGCTGAGTGCTTGTTTAACTTGGAAGGCACAATGCCATTCTGTAAATTAGGGATATAGTCTTCAGCATGTATTTGCCAAAGTAAATCAAAGGCCTGGGCATTTCCATATGCTTTTTGGCATTCCATAGTTCTGTCTCTAATCTCTGGGACTGCAGCTGCTGGCTTCCTACTGCTACTCAGCACTGATTGTCAAAGGGCAAGGAAGTACAAAGCTGATACATGGCAATTTTTGTTGTTATTTTTTTCAAAACCAAGCTCATATTAGTGATAACTGAAATGCAGAACCATGTCATCAAAGTCACTTCTGAACAGTGAAGAATGATTTCTGGAGCAGAAAAGCTGTCTTTCATGTTCTTAGATAAAACTGCTGAACTAACTAAATAGGTTTAAACAGGAACTGCTTCTAGCCTGTAGCTTCAATGCCAGTTTTCAACTGAGGATTTATTTTTAGACACAGTTCATGAATTGCTAAACCTGAGATTTTTCAAGTGGAAATGCAGAGCAGTTGCTGCAACAGTGTGCTGTCAGTAATTATAATTAAAACAGAGTGAGTACTGGCACAAGCAGCTGCATCTACTTACATCTCTTTCAAAACCAGTACTGTGGCAACTGAAGTAATGTGTGTTAAATCAATACAATACAATACAATACAATACAATACAATACAATACAATACAATACACCAGGTTGAAAGAGACCTTCAAGATCATCGCGTCCAACCCATCAACCAATCCAACCCACCTAAACAACTAAACCATGGCACCAAGCACCCCATCAAGTCTCCTCCTGAACACCTCCAATGAAGGTGACTCCACCACCTCCATGGGCACCACATTCCAATGGGCAATCACTCTCTCTGTATAGAACTTCTTCCTAACATCCAGCCTAAACCTGCCCTGGTGCAGCCTGAGACTGTGTCCTCTTGTTCTGGTACTGGCTGCCTGGGAGAAGAGGCCAACCTCTGCCTGGCTACAACCTCCCTTCAGGTAGTTGTAGAGAGCAAGAAGGTCACCCCTCAGTCTCCTCTTCTCCAGGCTAAGCAACCCCAGCTCCCTCAGCCTCTCCTCATAGGGCTTGTGTTCCAAACCCCTCCCCATCTTTGTTGCCCTTCTCTGGACACGTTCCAGCAAGTCAACATCCTTCCTAAACTGAGGGGCCCAGAACTGGAAACAGGACTCAAGGTGTGGCCTAACCAGTGCAGTGTACAGGGGCACAATGACCTCCCTGCTCCTGCTGGCCACACTGTTCCTGATGCAGGCCAGGATGCCATTGGCCCTCTTGGCTGCCTGGGCACACTGCAGGCTCATGTTCAGCCTCCCATCAACCAGTACCCCCAGGTCCCTCTCTGCCTGGCCGCTCTCCAGCCATTCATTGTGCACATTCATTTCATCCCATGCTGCAGAAATTAATCTATTATATGTGTTATTATTGATTATAGAATTGCCAGCCCAAACCAGGACTCTATGTTCATTTATTGAACCATACTGTAAATGGGATAGACAGAAAAGAGGCTGTAGAGGGATAATAAAATTATAGTTGTTTGTGAGCTTCATTTCTACTCAGCAATAGCCATCACAGTACGTTAGAGGTTGGAAGGGACCTCCAGAGATCATGGAGTACAACCCCCCTGCCAAAGAAGAATCACCTAGGGTAGTCCACACAGGAATGCATCCAGGTGGGTTTTGAAGGTCTCCAGAGGAGACTCCACAACCTCTCTGGGCAGCCTGCTCCAGTGCTCTGTCACCCTCACTGGAAAGAAGTTTCTCCTCATGTTGAAGTGAAATCTCCTATGTTCAAGTTTGTATCCATTGCTCCTTGTCTTATTACTGTGCACCACTGAAAAGAGATTGGCCCTCTCCACTTGACACCCACTCCTCAGATATTTATACACATTGATCAGGTCTCGTCTCATTCTTCTCAAGACTAAACAGCCCCAGGGTTCTAAGTCTCTTTTCATAGGGGAGATGCTTAAGTCCCCAAATCACCCCTGCAGATGTCTGTTGGACTCTCTCCAGCAGATCTCTGTCTCTCTTGAGCTGGGGAATCTAAAACTGGACACAGGTGTGGTCTAATCAGGGGGCAGAGTAGAGAGGGAGAAGAATCTCCCTAGACCTGTTGGACACACTTAAGTGTAATAATTATTCTTTAGCTGTCACAAGAAGGCAGAGCCTTAAGGAAGGATTATAAGTGGCATCATGAAGTAAAAGAGAAGCTGCTTTCAAAGTGAAATAGAGGGCAGAGTGCCAACCCCAGGAGCAGGGAAAGCATGATGGTGTTTGCTCATGTTCAGGAGGAGTGAAAAATGCTGGATGATGTTACAAGAAGCAAGAGGGGTTAACACCATAATAATCACAAGCACCTTAATGAAAATCATGTGGGGAAGCACACATGAACACAAATAGCTTATGCTTGCTGTGATAGAGAAGGGTTGTCCAGTGAGCAGTCCCACAACTTCTGGTAATAATCCAAACATTTATAAACGTTTGCCTCTGCTAAAAATGAGGTGAGGCTCATACACATGCAACAGGCAGGCAAAGCCCACCTCAGGGAGTTTGGACAAAACATGCTGTTAATGAAGAGTGGGTAACTGAGCCATGCAGTTTTTCATTTACAAATCTTGGCTGAGCAGAGGTATGTGGATGGGTGATAATTCTCAAGATGAGTATCAGTTTTCCATTACAAGTTGGGGCTATAACTTTCCATTTATTTTAACTTGCTTGACATTCCTTCTGAAGTCAATCTTCTCAAATCTGTTTTGCTTTAATACAGTTAAACTGTGCAAGGAGACTATGGGCTGGAGAGTTAATCAGAAGCAAATATTGTAATGGGTGGAGGAGGATAATATGTGGTTAGTGAATCTCCACCACCATTTTTCTCTCTTGAGACCTGATACAAAGACTTGGAAAGAGGAAATAAAAATTCTTTTACTGTTTTGTCTGGGCTTTGGGTTTGTTTTCCATACCTTCAAACCTGAACCAGCAAGCAGACCAAATGGATATTACATTGGTATCAAATAATCCCATAGGGTTGTAGAAGATGCCACCAAAGATGGGACTCCACAGTACATTTAAATCAAAAAGTCATTCCAAGTGACAAGTATGGTTATGCTGGGATAATAAATAAATCAATATGCCTCTGCTGACACCTCTGAATGTACTGGTCTGATATAAACTGCTTCCAAGCATTACTAGTGTCCTGCTCTGCACTGCTTGCATCACAGGTGTCATTGTGAGTGTCATTGAGCTTGACAACCTGCTGGGGAATTTTGAAGGAATAATAAACTGCACCAGTACAGGTTAGGAGTTGATCTGCTAGAGAGCAACCCTGTGGAGAAGGACCTGGGAGTCCTGGTGGATAACAAGTTTCCCATGGGTCAGCAGTGTGCTCTTGTGGCCAATGGGATCCTGGGGTGCATTAAGAGGAGTGTGTCCAGCAGATTGAGGGAGGTTCTCCTCCTCCTCTACTCTGCCCTGTTGAGACCACACCTGGAATACTGCTTCCAGTTCTGGGCTCCCCAGTTCAAGAGGGCCAGGGATCTGCTGGAGAGAGTCCAACAGAGAGCTACCAGGATGATTGAGGGACTGGAGCATTGACTTATGAGGAGAGGCTGAGAGCCCTGGGGCTGTTTAGTCTGGAGAGGACTGAGATGGGACCTAATAAATGTTTACATAAATATCTGAGGGCTGGGTGTCAAGAGGGAGGGGACAGGCTCTGCTCACTTGCACCCTGTGACAGGACAAGGGGTAATAGATATAAACTACAGCACAGGAGGTTCCACTTCAACATGAGGAGGAACTTCTTCACTGTGAGGGTCACAGAGCACTGGAACAGGCTCCCCAGAGAGGTTGTGGAGTCTCCTTCTCTGGAGACTTTCAAGCCCCATCTGAATGCATTCCTGTGTGACCTGTGCTAGATTCTATGGTCCTGCTCTGGCAGGGATGTTGGACTCGATGATCTTCCCTTCCAACCCCTAATATCCTGTGGTCCCGTGAGGCAGGAATGAACAGAAGTAGAACTTCCTTTAAAAACAAGCAAACAAACAAACAAACAAACCCCTAAACATGTGGCTCATATGATGGTTAACTCAACCCCTGTTTTTCCAGCTACCCTCCAGACTTACTGCCAAATTTAGTTTTCCCAAGCAAGATCTGAAAAAAGGACAACAATAACATGCTCTCTGATTTCTGTCTTCTTTCTTTTTTTGTTCTTTGGGATTTTTTTTTGTCAGGGCAATAAACATGTTTTGTTAATTTGTCTGCCACAGGGGAAAAAATGCATACTGTTGCTTGCTCCTTCTGTCTTTCCTTTGTCACAGTACTGCTCCTCTGAGAGAGGTGCCTTTTTGTGACTCCATGAGGATGCACCTCACCCTAATCTGGGAGTGTAAGGAGTGACAGTGAGGGAGGATGGGTTGCCAGGCAATCTTAAGACACATCCTTACTAACATAAAGGTCAAATTTTGGTCATTAAAAAAAATGTTACATGATTCCCTCAGTATCTATTAATGTGTTCCCTTTCAGGAGCTGCCTGTAGCCTCTTGAGAACAATACTAGACCTTCAGAAATCCTCAGGGCACTAGCACAGTCAGAATGGCAGGCAGAAGGTAGGATCCTGTGCAAATTCTGCTGCATAAATCGATATTGGGAAAGTGCAAATGAGTGTCTGATGAGGATGAAGTATTTCTGCTTTTCCTCTCCTTGTTGAACTATCCACTGCATTATTAGCATGTGGAAATGATTCCAGCAGCAAGCTGAAAACCTACAGACAGCTTTAAAACTATTGGAAATATGCAGAGACTTTGAGAGCCAAGAAGGACAGTTTTGAGTATTTACTTCAGTTTCCTTCACAGCATCACCCACAAAAAAACAACTCCCCCATTACTTTAGCTGCAGCTGCACTTCCTCAGCTGCCAGCATGACTGAGTCCTGCCTAACACGGTGGAGGTCACTGAGAATCCGTGGACAGAAGATGCGGGAGAGGGCTAGGTGGGGAACAAAACAGAAAGGCGTGGTGCATAATCTTGCTCAACAAACCAGCAGAGATGAAAGATTGCATTAGGGATATGTCCTGGATGGTGTTTGGTCCTACTTTCTCCTGCCAGCTCCACAGACCTAAAGATAATGTATGCTTAACGTGCTCTGGACAGCAACAAAGCATACTTGGCAACCCCCACGCTGTGTTCACCATGGGTTTTGGCAATAAATATAACATTGTTTTCCTAATAGTAATTATAGCCCTGAGAGGCATAAAATGCCTGTGTTCATTTCAGTGGAATACTAAGCTTGAAGTCTAAAGTGAAACCTTAGAGATTCCAACATTAGTAGCTATTGCACTGTTAATAATTTTTGCAGAAGCATCAAGCTATTTTGGGGCCAAGAATGGAATTTTAAAGCAGTATCACCAGGCTGGCCTCAGATCTGACGTCATACCTACAGTCTACTAAGAATAAATGAAACTAAACAAACAAACAAACAAACAAACCAAAACAAAACAAAAATATTTGCCTTTTGATGAAATACTATTCTGGAATGTGGTTAAGTAAGTGGTTCTTTTAAGGTGTGGTTTTTCCCTCTACTCTCCTGAGCGTGTTATGATCACCTTCAGTTAATACTGACAATAAAGACAATATTGGGGTTGTTCAGTTTGGAGAAGAGAAGGCTCCAAGGAGACGTTATTGTGGCCTTCCAGTATCTGAAGGGGGCTACAAGAAAGCTAGTGAGGGACTTTTTAGGTTGTCAGGGAGTGATAGGACTGGGAGAAATGGATCCAAGATAGAGAAGGGGGGATTTAAATTAGACATTAAGAAGAAGTTTTTCACCATAAGGGTGGTGAGACACTGGAACAGGTTGCCCAGAGAGGTGGTGGAAGCCCCATCCCTGGACGTTTTTAATGCCAGGCTGAATGTGGATCTGGACATCCTCATGTAGTGTGAGGTGTCCCTGCCCATGGTAAGGTGGGGTTGGAACTAGATGATCTTTGAGGTCACTTCCAACCCTGACAAAGCTATGATTCTGTGATTCTTCACTACTCTATTTATTTACTTACTTACTTTTTTATAGCTCTTGAACGTGCAGTTTCTCTTACTGCACCTTTCCCTACTTTCTCTATTCTTCTAGAAGGAGAATAGGAGGCACTCTGTTTATGCCAAATGTCACATTTGCTCTGATAATATATTGCTGTTAATTCCTCTGATTCCTCAGAATTTCTAAGATGTGCTTTTCGCTGCCACTGATCCTCTGCTAGTTTGAACAGTGAGATTAGGCACCATGTCCCTAGCCAGTTCACCTTTCCCATGAATCACTTTCCCCTCTGTTGGGTCAATCATGCTGATGGTAGCTAAAATCTGATTTTATCTAGCATGTCAACATCACTCTATTAATTTTCCTTTGTGGTATGCTGTTTCCATTATAGGAATTTAGAAGCCTGGGGAGGGAATGAATTCAGCTTTAGCCAGGCAAAGTTGGGTTTTTTTTCCAATGTTTCTCAGAGTCTCTGGCCATGCACTTTTTTTCTCCTCACATCAAAATGTCATTTATCCATGTCATGGTATGTTTATTACCATCTACAGTTCACTGATTTTCCAGGAAAGCTGCTGGTACTGAGTGCAATGGGAATGCCAGTTGGAGGAAACCTTTTCCTTCAAAGTATTATGCTCAGAAAAATGGTGTGAGGGTTTTTTTTCCCTTCACAGCACCTGGCTGCAACCTCCCAGCACATCACGTGCATGAAAATATTTGCCATCTGACACATCTCCAGAAGTGCCTCTCCTTGTGGAAATTTTCCTTGAGGAAAATGTTTGCTTTATATATATGTGTCTATAATAGCCATGAATCTAGATATCAGGTAAGAATTGTGGGGTTTGCTCTTTTTGCTGTGTTGTTTAAACATATGAATGTTACAACAATAAGCCTGTCCAGCATCATTTTCAGTTGCTCTTCTATGGGGAGGTGTCCTAGTTTTGAGCCACGAGCTGCCCAGGGCAAAAGGACACAAAAGACATTTTACCCCTTCCCAAGGAGTAAAATAAAAATGCTCCACACTGGATTGGAAGTTTCAGTGGAAATTCTATTTACAAATATATACATAAGGCATTCAGGTAAAAGGAATGCATTCACAAACTAGGCTTGGTTCTTCACCTGGGCCTACCAGCCCAAAAACTTCCAGAGCCTTCCAAAACCTCCACCCCCTCAGCCTCAGCAGGTCTAAGAGCAGCCAAACTGCCCCCCCCCCCCCACTAGACCCAGACCTACCACAGGCTTCAACAGGCCCTGTGGTGTAGCTGCAAATCCCCTGCCAGCCAAGGCCAGGAGAAAGCCTCTCCCCCACAAACCGTAAGGTAACAGCACACACGTCCTGAGATAGAGAGAAGAGAGAAAGAATTGGCTGTACACTGCCTTAAATAGAGAGGTACAGGAAGATGGAAGAGAATAACAGCTTACAATACCCTGGGACAAGCTGTCCATCCCCCTGGGACTCTAGCCTCTGAAGGACTTTTCTTTATGGCTATACCAATTAACTCTTTATTTCCCTTAACCTACAACAGGAAGCAAAAACCGTAATGCAGGTGTTGGGTGGTGACTGGACTATTAACTCATTTCCATCCTGCCTGCACAGTTAGAAGAGCCTCTCTTCTATGAGCCGTACACTCAGATGTATCTGCATTTGATTTTGCTGGCTGCCTCACTAAAGAAAGCATCCTCTGGATTTGAGCACAATCTTGACATAGCTTTATCTTGGAAATGGCACTTCATCTCTTGTGCTACCACAAAGTGGTGGGTTTTTTTTTCCCCAAGTCTATTGTTCTAGTTCATAAACTCATATTGTGAAGATCAGGTCAT
Organism: Picus viridis; assembly: GCA_033816785.1. Classification (NCBI taxonomy): domain Eukaryota; kingdom Metazoa; phylum Chordata; class Aves; order Piciformes; family Picidae; genus Picus; species Picus viridis. Next base: position 45,597,820 of record CM066578.1, on the reverse strand, counting down.
AACTATATCATATATCTAATTCATAAATCCATATTGTGTAAACCAGGTCACAAGTAGATGCCTTGAGTTTCACATCTTTCCTTTGTCTCATCTCTAAGTTCTTGTGTTGACAACATGCACTCATTGCTAGCATCCTTGTTTCTGGCACCATACTCACTTGTATACCTATACCAAATTTAAGAGGACTAACTACTTCACCAGCCTGTACTGGGATAATCCACTGGTCTATGCAGAATCCTCCTGAGCTAGCGATGCCATTGTTGTCCTCTTTGTCCTCACTGTGCACACTCTTTAAAAATGATGCTTTTTATTGCAATCCTTGCCTCTTTTCCAAGTCCTCAAAGCCAGGATCTCTAACAGAGGTCTGTTTCATTCAGTGTTTTAGTCTACCCGGTCAGCATTGTGTCACAGGAACCTCTGAACAGCACAATAAGCAACCCCAACTGGTACACAAAACAAAAGGGCTTCTGTGGCAACAAGCTGCCACAGAAGAGACACTACCATGGAGACCATTCTTGATCCTGTAAGAAAGATCCATTGTATTTCACATCCCTTTGTTCTGAAAGCGGTAGGAATTATCTCATGTCCATTCATCACGAGCCAAAGAGTTTTCCCAAGTTTAGTGTTTGGGGACCGAAAAAGTGATAAAGCTCCTAAGAAATAGTCTTCCTAGGACAAGAATAGTAGAGAGGAAATGAAACATGTGATATTAGCTGAGCTGGAAGAGTACCCAGATGCAGCATGAGAATTAAAAGTGTGAAGGTAAGGTGGCAACATTCTCTATCCAAATAATCACTACTTTTGGAATACTGAACATGTGGACAGGTGTAGGTGAGTACAGGAAGGACTGAAGAGAGGATGGGAGGAGATTAAAGCTGACTGCTTGTGGGATATGGCTAGGAACTCTGCACTGCATTTTTAATTTCATTATAGGCATTTGCCTTCTTTTTGACTTCTGTGAACGTCGTTTTGGTTCTCTTGAGTTGTAGCTGCCTGTTTCCTCTTCCCGTAAGTCATAAGCAAAAGAGTATTTTGTGAGTAGGTGCATCTGCCTGCTGAGACATGATGCACTACATGGAACACCATGTGGAGATTGCAGACAAGACATGTTGTTGCTACCATCACTTTTTGCATGTGTGCAAGATACACATGAGAGCAGAGTGTGTTCCTCCAACATTGTAAGGCCAGATGACCTTCCAGAAGCTGCTGCCCAGTTAGAATCATAGAATTGTCAGGGCTGGAAGGGACCTCAAGGATCATCCAGTTCCAACCCCTGCCATGGGCAGGGACACCTCACACTACAGCAGGTTTCTCACAGCCACATCCAGCCTGACCTTAAAAACCTCCAGGGATGGGGCCTCTACCACCTCCCTGGGCAAGCTGTTCCAGTGTGTCACCACCCTCATGGGGAACAACTACTTCCTAACATCCAATCTGAATCTACCCATTTCTATTTTTGTTCCATTCCCCCTAGTCCTATCATTACCTGGCACCCTAAAAGTTCCTCACCAGTTTTCTCATAGGCCACCTTAAGAAACTGGGAAGCCACAATAAGATCTCCTCAGAGCCTTCTCTTCTCCAGACTGAACAAACCCAACTCTCTCAATCTGTTTCCATAGGAGAGGAGCTCCAGCCCTCTGACGGTCCTCATGGCCCTTTTCTGGACATGCTCCAGTACCTCCAGATCCCTCCTGCAATAGGGGCTCCAGAACTGGATGCAGTACCCCAGGTGGGGGTCTCACTGGAGTGGAATAGAGGGGGAGAATCACCTCCGTCAACCTGCTGGCTATGCTTCTCTTGATGCAGCCCAGGCTCTGGTTGGCTTTCTGGGCTGCAAGTGCTCACTGCTGGCTCCTGTTGAGCTTCTCATCCCCCAGCACCCCCAAGTCCTGTTCTTCAGGTCTGCTCTTAAGCCGGTCCCTGCCCAGCCTGTGTTGGTGCTTGGTATGCCCGTGCTCATCGTACGTTGCCCACAGGGAAAGCTGAAGATACAATACAATACAATACAATACAATACAATACAATACAATACAATACACCAGGTTGGAAGAGACCTTCAAGATCATCGCGTCCAACCCATCAAACAATCCAACCCACCCAACAACTAGACCATACAGCCAAGCACCCCATCAAGTCTTCTCCTGAACACCTCCAGTGAAGGTGACTCCACCACCTCCACGGGTAGCCGATTCCAATGGGCAATCACTCTCTCCATGTAGAACTTCTTCCTAACATCCAGCCTAAACCTCCCCTGGCGCAGCCTGAGACTGTGTCCTCTTGTTCTGGTGCTGGCTGCCTGGGAGAAGAGGCCAACCTCTGCCTGTCTCCAACCTCCCTTCAGGTAGTTGTAGAGAGCAATAAGGTCACCCCTGAGTCTCCTCTTCTCCAGGCTAAGCAACCCCAGCTCCCTCAGCCTTTCCTCATAGGGCTTGTGTTCCAAACCCCTCACCAGCTTTGTTGCCCTTCTCTGGACACGTTCCAGCAAGTCAACATCCTTCCTAAACTGAGGGGCCCAGAACTGGACACAGTACTCAAGGTGTGGCCTAACCAGTGCAGTGTACAGGGGCACAATGACCTCCCTGCTCCTGCTGGCCACACTGTTCCTGATGCAAGCCAGGATGCCACTGGCCTTCCTGGCTGCCTGGGCACACTGCAGGCTCATGTTCAGCCTACAATCAACCAGCAGCACCCCCAGGTCCCTCTCTGCCTGGCCACTCTCCAGCCACTCTGACCCCAGCCTGTAGCACTGCCTGGGGTTGTTGTGGCCAATGTGCAGAATCCAGCACTTGGATGTGTTCAATCTCATGCCATTGGACTCTGCCCATCTGTCCAGCCTGTCGAGGTCCCTCTGCAAAGCCTCTCTGCCCTCCAGCAAATCAACTGCTGCCCCCAGCTTGGTGTCATCTGCAAATTTACTGATGATGGACTCAATGCCCTCATCCAGATCATCAATAAAGATGTTGAAAAGCATGGGGCCCAGTACTGATCCCTGGGGCACACCACTAGTGACAGGCCGCCAGCTGGATGTGGCGCCATTCACCATTACTCTCTGGGCTCGGCCCTCCAGCCAGTTCCTAACCCAACGCAGTGTGCTCCTGTCCAAGCCACGGGCTGCCAGCTTGGCCAGGAGTTTGCTGTGGGGAACGGTGTCAAAGGCCTTGCTGAGGTCCAGGTAGACCTGATTTCAAATTTCTGCCTGAAAAAAAAATCTATATATGGAAACATTTCATAACTATTTTCTCCCCTAAGACAAGAGCATGCCAGTTTGGTGAATTCACCCAATCCAGGGTAGCAACGTGATGGTAAAAAATTGCCCTTTTTTTTTTTTTTTCTTCCCTTTTTTTTTTTTTTTTTTTTCTTCTTTTATTATTATTCTCCTTCTATCTCTGCAGGAAGACTTTGGATAGAAGTCCATTCTTGATGTTAATGCAGACTTAGTTTTATTTTTTTCTCTGACACTTCATAAAAAGATTATTTTAGGTATCAGCCTTTCAAAACACAGATCCAAGTGAACAACTCTCAGTTGGTGTATGATGTCAAATTTATTTTTGGAACATGTAGAAATACCAAAGGGGTTTGCTAATCTTCTAATGAGATAAAATTACTTCTGAAGGACAAAATTAGCACGCTGGAACTTTTCCAGCAATTATATTTTTACTGCCCTGCCATGTGTATTAGACAGGATGTTTCTAAAGAATCAGTACTCTGCAACAAATATTCCTCACGTCTTTCACAAACTATATTTTGAGGAACTTTTTAATGTGGTATTTCTTTTTGAAAAACAACAAAAAGAGTGACAAAACAACAACCCAAACACTCTGCATTTTATGAAAGAATTTTCCACAATGTATAATCTTATTATTGCGAGAAATAATAATAATTATTAGGATTATTGTTGTTGTTGTTGCTGTCGTCGTCGTTGTTGCTGTGATGATGATCATGATGGCGATGAAATAAGATCATAGAATCATAGAATTGTTAGGACTGGAAGGGACCTCAAGGATCATCTAGTGTCAATCTCCCTGCCATGGGCAGGGACACCTCACACCACAGCAGGTTGCTCACAGCCACATCCAGCCTGGCCTTAAAACCCTCGCGGGATGAGGCTTCCACCACCTCCCTGGGCAACCTGTTCCCTTGTCTCACCACCCTCATGGGGAAGAACTTCTTCCTAACAACCCATCTAAATCTACCCATTTTAATTTTGTTCCATTCCCCCCAGTCCTATCACTCCCTGACACCCTCAAAAGTCCCTCCCCAGCTTGCTTGTAGCCCCCTTCAGATACGGCAAGACCACAATAAGGTCGCCTCAGAGCCTTCTCTTCTCCAGACTGAACAGCCCCATCTCCCTCAGTCTGTCTCCACAGAAGAGGAGCTCCAGCACTCTGATCATCCTTGTGGCCCTTCTCTGGACACCTTACAGCACCTCCAGATCCCTCCTGCAATAGGGGCTCCAAAACTGGATGCAGTACTCCAGGTGGGGTCTCACCAGAGCAGAGTAGAGTAGAGGGGGAGAATCACCTCCCTCGACCTGCTGGCTATGCTTCTCTTGATGGAGCCCAGGGTGTGATAGGCTTTTAAATTTTTTTTAAAAGGGTTTTAAGTAATTTAAAACCATAAAGAAGAGTTATGTTCATAAGCATGCCCTCATTTGTCTAAAACATTTTTACCTCAGTGTTCTTTTACTTTGAAATCTTTCAATGAGTGTTATCTGAGAAGAGAAAGCGAGAGCAAGCTCTGTCATTATTAGCCAGGCTTTCAAGTAAAAAATTACTCAAAGAACAACAACAACAAACCAACCAACCAACCAACCACAACAAAACCCACAAACAAACAAACAAAAACCCCACAAAAAATAAGATATACATGAAGTAAACAACCCAGCCCAGATTCTGAAAGCAGGAGAGAGTGGGATGGTGCTGCACAGGCACACTGATCCCATCACCTGGAGTTCAATAAACAGAAACAAACTTCTGCCAGTCTCATTTTCTGAAAGACAGGAAACAAAATATAGGACTAAGAGATCAGGTTTTGTAGAGGTAATAGGTTACCAAAACCGATCTGCTGTGCCCTGCGCCGTTCAGTGTACTCAGAAATAATCTGGAAAAGGGATCAGCAGTCAGGTCACAAAGTCTGATGAGGCTACCAAGTTATTCAGTTTAATATATAAAGGTAAGACAACCCTGAAGATCTGCAGAGAAATTTATGGAAGGAAGTGACTGGGCAATAAAAGTGACTGGCAGATGGAGTTCAACACAGATAAATATGAAGTGATGCACAAGGTGCAAAAATGGTCCTTACTTCAGGTGTGAAAAGGCAGGTTCTGATCTGGTCATTACTTCTCGGGACAGGAAGTCCTGGAGTTATGAAGATGGCTCCGTGAGATTATCAGCCTGGTGCTCAACAGCTGTCAACAATTTAAAAATACTAGTAAGTGTAGAGAACAGAACAAAGCAGACCTTTTCTTTCCTGCCACTGAAATCCGTACTTTGCTTGCGTCATCTATATAGGTAAAGAATGATAGAAATGTTGGTTGAGAGGGGCCTCTGCAGGTCACCCAGTCCAACCTTCCACTTGAAGCAGGACTATTGCCAACGCTAGATCAGGTCAGCTGTGGCTTTGTTTAGCCAAGTGTCAGAAATCACCAAGGAGGTCAATTCCACAGCCTGACTGGGCAATTCGTTCCAGTGTTGCATGTTCCTTTTGGCGAAGAATTTTTTTTCCTTATGTCCAGTTTGAACCTCACAAGCTGCAGTTGTCATTGCTCAACGCAGCTGCCCAATGCAAGTAGCTGTTGCTCCTTGTTTTCTACTTGTCACTGCCAAGAAGTGTTTGGCTGCATCATCCTTCAGATGCTGTTCTTGTCCCTGAATGTCAGCAGTAGGATAGAAAACTGGAACGCCTTTCACGTAAAGCATAGGTAGGAGAGAGGCTCCAGGCCATATGACAAAGAACTAGTGAGCACCGAACAAAGCTGGCAGTAGGCAGACTGAAAATACACGAAAGGAGGCAGGTTTCTGCACAGCCCATAGCTGACCTGTGGAATTTGTCACCGCCACAGGTTGTAGATGCTACAAATCTATGTAGGTTTAAGGAGAGGTGGGGAAGTGCTTGTTGAAGAAATCCAGTAAAAGTTATTAAGGCTGTAAAAATTACATCTGCCTCTGAAAATCTCTCAGTTTGAATTACTGATGGCATGAAAAGTGTTGGAGGGGACTATTGGATGGCCATGCCCTTTACTAAGGAAGCACAATATTGGTCCAGTAAAGCCCTTGGGCTGACCCAGCAGGGAAGCTTTTCTGTTGCAAAAATGGAAGCTTTTATGGAAGCTTTTCTGTTCTACAAGCAAGAAATTGCTCGTAAAACTTAACTACCTTACACTCAATTCTGTCTTGCCTTGTTGATTAAATTTGGAATTCTTCATCTCTTTTTCTCAGCAACAATGGTGATTACACTCTGGTTTTAAGTTGTACACACAAGCAACAAAATTAAATATACATTTTGAAGAAATCAGCCTCGGTCTTTGAAATGAAACTACAGGGTGCAGCTGCTTGCCACAGCCTTATTTCCCACCTATTCAAATAATTGTTTCCCCTAAAATTCAGAAGTTAAGTCTTTCAAAGGAAGCATATGTCTGTGATTAAGACAGTGGCACTCTGGAGAGCTCTGTCTGATCTCGAGCAATGCCACAAATTTCCTGCCAGGCTTTTGGCAGATGAGCTCATTGAAACTATTCAGGTTAAACACTTTCAAAGTTCTTAGCGAACCCGCTTTTCACGTCGCACATTTGCTTAGCAGTGGAAGGCTTCGGAAACGACCTTGCTGAACTGCAATGGGCTGATCCACGGCGTAGAGACCACCATTCAAAGCTTTCTGCCTTGGGAGGGGAGGGAGGGCAGAAAGAGAGGAGTGAAGAGTGATGTAAAAAGAAAGGAGGTGTTTCTCACCTGGTCTCTGAGGCCCTGAGGAGCGGGGCGAGGAGCGGGGCCGGGAAGCTCCCCGAGGAGCGGGGCCGGGGCGCCGCTGAGGGGAGAGGGCAGGGAGGCGCGGACAGGCCACGGAGAGGTGAGACTCCGGTACCCGCAGCCGCAAGTCACATCCCGACCCAAGAAGCCTCTCTTGGAGCCGGTAGCCTGTCCTCGCCCTCCCCAGGAGCCCTACGACGGGTCGCGGAGGAGCGGCCACCCCTGCTACCGGCGGCCCCGTCGCGCCCGGCACCCCCGGCCCCGCACAGGTGCGACCGGTGCGGCGCCCTCCCGCTATTGCCCCCGGAATGAGGTCCCTCTGCCTCTCCCTTGTCTCCGCCTCCCCCTGGCCCAAGAGCCTCGCGCGCCCCATCCCTGCGCGGGTCAGCCCGGGCCGAAAGGGAGCTCTCCCGGGGTGATGCGCCTCCCCGCCCCGCAGGCAGAGCCCCTTCTTCCCTTTCCGTCGCGAGCACAGACTGGGCTCTGCCTCCGCTCCCCTTGGCCCTCCCACTCTCACCCTCCCGGCCTCCTCCCTCTCGCCTCCTTTTCCTATTTTTTTCTCCTTTTTCCATCCCCTCCCCCGCCTGGGAAGACCTGGCCGTTCCCCCCGCCCCGTCCTCAGTAGCCGCGGGCGCTGGGCGGCGGGCGGGTGGCGAGGAGCGGGGAGCCTGCGGCCCGGGGTTGTGGCCACCTTCCCCTTCGTTCGTCCTGCAGGGTGCCAGGTATGAACGAAACTCCTCCTGACGCCGGCCACGGGGCACAGCCTGCCCCGGGAGTCCTGGTCGGGGCAGCGCTGTGTGGGCAGGCAGGCAGCTGGGGGCTGAGGATGGCTGCCCGGGGACGGGTCCGGGGCGGCTCGGGTATGGGGAGCGGGCGGTCCGAGGTAGCGTCCGTAAGGTGATCGGATTTTGTGATGTTGTGCTTCCTACACGGATCGTTTTAAAAAAATGGTAAGGTTGAGCGATGCCAGTACCTTGGGCTTGGTGACTGAAAGGTTTTGTATGAAGCTCCTGCCTCTTCTACCTGATGGATATATTTTTGTTAGGACTAAAACGTGACACGTTTCTTTCGTCCTTTTTATTTGAAGCTGGTTTCACAAGGCTAATAGCACGGAAGCAAGGGGCATATTTATTGGGCTTTCAGGACTTTGTGCTGCGGGGAGCAGGCAAGGAGTCCCCTTCACCCTTCAAAACTTTAACCTCTGCTTTAATACTGATTCATCCCCTCAGTATTCGCACTACCATCTCCGAGCTCTTCTGGAATTAACACTAATTTCATCCAGATTCGTCACTGCTGGAAGCAGATTTATCTTGGAATGGCAAAAAAGCTGTGCCAAGGTACTTGCAGACTCGGGAGAAAGGGATCAAAAGCGGAAAAACAGTCTGCCGCGGAAAGCAGGACCAGGGGATGGCTAAAGAGCTGTAGAAAGCCTTCGTCTCCATACCCTCGCCTTCTGCGCGGAACAACCTGGGCTTCAGCAAGCTAATGTATAGGAGCGCCAGAAGCGGAGCGGGCAATGATAAAATAGCCATCCCAGCAACCCAACCCACCACCCCCCCGCGCTGTTCCCCGGCTGATTCCTGGCCGCTGCTCACCCGCTCCCGTCCCGGGAGCCGCTGCCCGAGTGTCCCGGCTGGCAGGGCTCGAACTCCTCAGCTCAGGAGCAGCGGCCGCGACGCGACCTCGTCCCCGAGCCGGGAGCAGCGGGGGAGATCCCGGCGGAGGTGGGGACGGTTGGGATGAGACCTCGGGTGCGCCGATGAGCCAGCCCGGGCCGCAGGGGCGCAGCGGGGTTGGTGGCGGGTGCGAGCCGCCGGCTGTCCGGGCGCGCCACCCCGCGGCCGCAGCCGGGGCGGCGGGCAGGGAGAGGGAAGCCCGCCGGAGGGGTAGTTCCTGTCCCAGTCGCCCTTCATCCCTCCCTCCTTTATTCCGCTATTCCGTCTGATTTCAGAAAGGGACTGTTACTCCCGCCATATAGAATTGTTTTTTCTTATGCCTCCTGAAGCTGTCCCTGCGGTTTTCAGCTTATACCGGAGTAGGGGACGGGATCTGTGCAGCCGTGTATGGATGAGCACACCCGGAGGAGTGAAGGGGGCAGTGGCGGATAAGGTTAGCGTAATGGTTTCTTCCAGGGAGCGTGAGATTTCCAGAGTTTGCTCTGTTTTGCTTTGTCAGAGGAGAGCTATGAATTCCAGCGTTCGGGCCATTGCCAGGATAAGGCCATAAGTGGTTAAAGGAGCTGGTTAGTGCAGCAACCTTTGATATTTTATGGTCTGAAATTTTCATTTAGAATTATGTAAGCTTAGTTTGAAATGTGCTGACATTCCTGCAGTAAGAAGGAAACCCCAGAGCAGAGTCTGCGCTGAACGGACCAAAATAAAATGCTGTCAGGCAACTGGACACAGCTTTTCTTTTATCTGACCTCCATTGACGTACATGTAAATCACTCTGATGCAGCCTGGAAAGAAGCATATTCTAGTTCTGACTGACCACAAGCCTTCCCCTGAGCATTTGAGATGCATTCTGCTGGAGTAAGATAGCTTATACTGACAAAATATTCGAAGGATATCCTGAAAAGTTAGGACATGAGTAAGTTTTGTCTTGTAAACACAGAAAGATTTAATATTGGAAGCAAGAAGTGAGAAGAACATTTAACTATATACAGATGCCTGGCCACTGGGATGTCACCAGCCAGTGAGACCTCACCCTTGTCAGCTGGATGTGGAAACTGGAAGAAGAATTTCAACATTTCAATGGAGCTCTTTCACTTTCTAGTTCTCATCTTGTGTTTTCTCTGAATCAATTCATCATACAGTAAAGCCAGAAGTGACTCAAGGCTTCTAATTACTGTAGGCCAACCCAAAATTTGTATGGGAAAGCAGCAAAGGGAAGGAAAGGGCAGAGCAGCTTTGGTTTTGGAGGAAGAGTGGAGAACAGTGTGGCAGAAAGTATGAATAAGGTGTTCAGGGTTTTCTTCCCTTGCATCCAGCTTGTAGCCTTGTCAGGGTCTTTTTTCCTTCCTCTGGAGGCTGCATTCTCTCTCCCCTTCTTTCACTCTGCAAAATGTGTCTTTGCAGCCATTGAAACATTTTCACGCCCATCATCTGGCAAGAGGAATCCTTATGTTTCTCCCCCTTATCAACAACCTGTACTGGGCCACAGCAAACAGTGACTTGGCCCATGATTGAAACTGACCTTGCTTAAATGGCAGAGATTGGGTTAGTAAACAGACCTTAAGTGCATGGCTGTAAACAACAGTGTTGCCTAGCAGGACCACTGCTCTGGTCTGTAACGAGAATTGCCATTTCCATCAAGTCCTTCATCTTGGACTTCTTCCAGTTCTACTGAAGTGTAGTTAGTTCATTATGAGCAACAAGTGGTTCATTATAAATGATGAAAATCTTGGCTTCCAAGATTCTCTTTGTAAGTAGTGAGGACTTGAGTACAGTATTTCAAATGGGAGGCTTTGATGCATCTACTGAAAGTTGTGTGGTTTGTTGTTGTGTTGTTTTTTTTTTTTCTAAAGAATGGCAAAAGGGATCCATAGTGCTCCACTATTTGCTTGGAGAGAGTCTCTCTATAAAGTTAGATATGGGAAGACTTCAGCCATTGCAGTGGAATGACACCAACCCAGACAGCTCTAAGACTTTCTGTATGAACTAGCAGTTAGTGGATGAACTTTTCTTAGAGCTCCAGTGTTCAGCTACAAAGAAATGTCAAATACCAAGACCCTGAGGAAGGGCTGAGAAAGGGAGGAGTATTCTAGGGAAGGGCAGAAAAGGCATTTTTGAGCCTGACAGAAGAGCTAGGTTTCTTAATACCCTCTTCAACAGCTATATTAGAGCAAATAAAATTAAATTGAGCTTTCTGTATTAATATTACATAATTAATCATCAAACCATGCTAGTTTATGACAGGCCGAAAGTAAAGGAGGTGCTTCCTCATACAACATATAGGTAAGCTCCTTGACATAGGATATTACAGATACAAAATTTTATATAGGTTCAAGGGAACACTGAGCAACTATGGAAGAGAAATCCACTAAAGTTTCCTCACACTACAGAAACCACCTCTGGTTTAAAGTCCATGAGGTGCAACTGGTTGAAAGCTAAGAGACTATGAAGGGGGTAGAGCAGAAAAGGTTTACAGAATACAGAATTAACCAGGCTGGAAAAGACCTTCAAAATCATCGAGTCTAATCTATCACCCAACACCATCTCATCAACTAAACCATGGCACCAAGTGCCTCATCCAGTCTCCTTTAAAACACTCCTAGCTCTCGTGCTCTGCCCTAGGTAACCTCATGTCAGAAATAGGATTTTACATGATGTGGGTCTTTGATAGGCCAGAAAATCTATTCTTGTGTTCTCACCATAGTATCTCTGTGTTTTGACACCATGTCATTTTTCCATAGCTATGTAATATTCTCATTCTTCTTCAAATGTAGTACTAACTGAGCAATAACCAAACCAATACTTTGAAGAGAACTTTGCATAGAAAAGTTACCATTCCAACATGTGCATTTCTGCTATACCAAAAACCTGGACTGGTATGGTCAACTTGGTGTCTCTCTGCAAAGTCTTGCACCTGGAATGACTCTGCTCTGCTTCCAAAACCTTCAGACAGCTTTTAGTATGACTGCGTGCACCCCAGAGCTTAGGCCTGTGAGTCACTGTAATTTCCAGATGTCATATGAAAGTCCACGCACCTTCTCCAAAACCCAAGTTAGCTACTTTGAAGCCAGGATGGGTATTTTTATACTGCATTATAAAGTGTGGTTTGTGTCTGTATCCTAGCAAGTAAACTCTGGGTCACAGTTGGTGATCCACGTAGGTGAAAGCGGAAAGTGCCAACAATTACACTGAAACAAAACCATCCTCTGAATTTGGCATCAGAAATCACAAGCTGTGTTTGAACCATAGAATCATAGAATCAACAAGGTTGGAAAAGACCTCAAAGATTATCAAGTCCAATCTGTCACTCAACACCTCATGCCTACCAGACCATGGCACCAAGTGCCGCATCCAATCCCCTCTTGAACACCTCCAGGGATGGTGACTCCACCACCTCCCTGGGCAGCACATTCCAATGGCTAACAACTCTTTCTGTGAAGAACTTTCTCCTCACCTCAAGCCTAAACTTCCCCTGGTGCAGTTTGAGACTGTGTCCTCTTGTTCTGTTGCTGGTTGCCTGGGAGAAGAGACCAACCCCCTCCTGGCTACAGCCACCGTTCAGGTAGTTGTAGACAGCAATAAGGTCTCCCCTGAGCCTCCTCTTCTCCATAGTGCTTAGTTAGCTAAAAAATCATAGAATAACAGGTTGGAAAGGACCCCAAGGGCTATCTGGTCCAACCTTTTAGGTGATAAGTGTGGATTAAATGAGATGTCCCAGCACCCTGTCAAGCTAAGACTTGAAACTGACCCATATAGGGTATCCAATACTTCTCCTGGGAGGTGATTCCAATGTCTGAGTGTTCTTATAGTGAAAAATTTTCTTCTGGATTCTAATTGGAATGTCCCCAGGAGTACCTTGTGCCCATTACCCCTTGTCTTTTCCATGTGAAACCTTGTAAAAAGGGAGTCTCCATTGTCCTGGTAGACACTTTTCATGTCCTGGTATGTGGCAATAAGGTATCCCCTAGGCTTTCTCTTTTCAAGGCTGAACAAACCCATCTGTCTCATATGGTAAATCTTCCAGTCCTCTGATCATTCTTGTGGCCCATCTCTGGACACCTTCCAGTCAGTCAGCCTCTCTTTTATACAGCGAAGACCAAAACTGCAGGCAATACTCCAGGTGTGGCCTGACAGGCTCCGAGTAGAGTGGAACCTGTGCTGGTAATGCCCTTGATGCAACCCAGCTGGCCATGTTTGCTGCTTCAGCATACTGTTCACTCATGCTGAGCTTGTTGCCTCTTTTGACAAGACCTATGTTTACATGGTGAAGATGCCTCAAAACAGTAGGAGTCATTGGTCCACTATACAGTTTTTAAAGTGATCATAGAATGTTAGGGGTTGGAAGGGACCTCCAATGGTCATTAAGTCCAACCCCCTTGCCAGAGCAGTAGAATCTAGCACAGGTTGCACAGGAACACATCCAGATGGTTCTTGAAAGCCTCCAGAGAAGGAGACTCCACAACCTTCATGGGCAGCCTGTTGCAGTGCTCTGACTCTCACAGGGAAGAACTTAATGCACATAGATGTTTTGAGATGGAACCTCCTGTGCTGTAGTTTACATCCATTACCACTTGTCCTTTCACAGGGTGCAATTGAGAAGAGCATGTCCCCTCCTCTTGACACCTCTGTCCCTTCCTTCTTGGTGTCACTACTTCTTCCATGTTGCACACATACTTTTCTTTTGTTTTCCATGCTAGATCTTTACCCACCCTGTATGCAGGCTCTTCCAGTGGATAGCAGTACTTGTATTGCTCTAAACCACGCTGAAGCGAAGGAAAGCTGTTATCTTTGCCCTGGTTTACACTGCCATTGCAACATAAGCCAGAGACCTTAGCCACACACATATCTTAGAACTGCTTGGCTTTTAAAGTTTAATCATAGGCCCTTTTTTTCTGCACAGCTGAGGTTACTATGTCATTGGAATGAAGGATATGAGAAAGGAGCATGGCTTTCCCAATGGCAACAGCCGGTAATTGGTTAATGCCACTGACATTTCTGCTGCCAAAGGAGAAAAACGGTCCCTTTAGTAATGTTCTGAGCTCAGAATCAAGAATTCTGGGTTCAGTTTCTGGCTCTGCCTCAGACTCTAACAATTTTACATTCTTTCTGCATGTTTTCCAGCTGCAGATGGGAATAATACTGCTTTTTGTCCTTCCCATTTAAAGTATAAGCTCTTTGTGTGGTGCATCACCTCCATCTAGGTGGGGTTTTCCACATGTGACCATAAGGCACAGGCAGCACAGTTCCTGCAGCTGTTGTGGGATCCGTCCAGAAAAAGGCAGCAAACTTGTCCCTCTTACTTGGCTGGGCTTTCCTGAGTGTCTGTGACAAGGAGACACCTTTAGACCAGCAGCTCTCTGCTTTCCTTACTCATCTGTCTTAGGATCATCGGATGTTAGGTGTTGGAAGGGACCTTTGAAAAGCATCAAGTCCAACCCCTCTGCCAGAGCAGGACCATAGAATCTAGCACAGGTCACACAGGAATATATTTTGAAGCCTAAACTTCCCCTGGTGCAGCTTGAGACTGTGTCCTCTTGTTCTGGTGCTGGTTGCCTGGGAGAAGAGACCAACCCCCACCCGGCTACAACCTCCCTTCAGGCAGTTGTAGACAGCAATAAGAGGAGGCTCCCCTGAGCCTCCTCTTCTCCAGGCAAAACCCCAGCTCCTCACAGGGCTGTGCTCCTGACCAGCTTTATTGCCCTTCCCTGGACATGTTTGAGCAACTCAACATCTTTCTTGAACTGAGGGTCCCAGAACTGGACACAGGACTCAAGGTGTGGCCTAACTAGTGCTAAGTACAGGGGCAGAATGACTGCCTGGATCCCAACTTCTGAATGTGATTTTTGAGTATGTTTGTAGTTTTCAACCCTGTTCTACCTATAATCTGTTGCCATAGAGAAGAGAATCGGAAACATAAAACATAATTGTGTTTCTACAGGATAAATAAAACCAGGGTGCACTAAACCAGAGTGGAATGACTCAGGATCCTGCTCCACTGAGGGAGAAGCAGCTAAAACTCAGCCAGTAGGTAGCTCAGCATGGATGCTGGCTGACTCATCTGTGCCCATCTTGCTAGAGACTGTTGGAAGCATCAGAGGCAATACAAGGAATATCCGAGGCATTTCTATTTTGAGTAGAGTGTTAAACTCTGTTCCAGTGATGCTAGTGATAATATTGCATGATAATACTTCAGTGCTACTAAGATAACTGTGTGTATTTCCAATGCATATTTTCAAATCTCTCTTTCTTGTTTTAGAAAACAAAAATAAGGCAAAACCCACCACATAGATAAAATGGAGAACATGTTACTGCTGTTCATATTCTTCATACCTATACTGGGTCTCACTGATGGAACAGAAACTGAACAAGATTTCACTTGGCACCTAAAGAAGATTCCCCAGATTGTAAGTGAAAGAACTTTCTCCCTTGACAGCCCTAAATTTGAAGCAAATACCAAATTAGAGCTGAACAGTGTGTGTGGAATTGAATGTCAAAAAAGACTGCCCGTGCCGAGCCTGTCTGACTTGAAGGACCTCTTGTCCTATGAGACTGTGTTTGAAAACGGCACACGGACCCTGACTGAAGTGAATGTCCTTGGACTAGTGCTTGACCCAGCTGCAAACACAACCACACAGAGGTCTTTGAGAAGGAAAAGGCAGATCTACGGAACAGACAGCAGGTTCAGCATCTATGACAAGCGCTTTATGACCAACTTCCCGTTCAACACAGCTGTGAAGATCTCCACCGGCTGTAGCGGCATTCTCATTTCCCCCAAGCACGTGCTAACAGCTGCTCACTGTCTGCACGATGGCAAAGATTATGTCAAGGGCAGCAAAAGGCTGAGGGTGGGCCTGATGAAGACGAAATCCAGAGGCGATGGCCGGAGACGCAAAGGTAATAAAAGAAGCAGGAGAGAAGTTGCTGCGGCCCAAGAGGATCCCAAAGTTGCCACAGAACAAAGGCGACAATCCAAAGGTGGTGGGAGAAAGCAGAGGAGATCTGGGAGGAAACAGGGGACCTCAGATGGCATGCCCTCCTTCCAGTGGACCAGAGTGAAGAGTACCCACATCCCAAAAGGCTGGTTTAAGGGTGTCTCTGAGGATATTGCTCTGGATTATGACTATGCCGTTCTTGAGCTCAAGCGTCCCCACAAAAGGAAATACATGGAGCTAGGAATCAGCCCAACAATCAAAATGATGCCTGGGAGCATGATCCACTTCTCAGGTTTTGACAACGATCGATCTGGGCAGCTGGTCTACAGGTTTTGCAGCATTTCTGATGAGTCCAGTGATCTCTTTTATCAGTACTGTGATGCTGAGTCTGGCTCCACTGGATCTGGCATCTATCTCCGTCTTAAGGAGCCAAACAAGAAGAAGTGGAAGCGTAAAATCATTGCCGTTTACTCAGGCCATCAGTGGGTGGACATCAATGGTGAACAGCAGGATTACAATGTAGCAGTAAGAATTACTCCTCTCAAATATGCCCAGATCTGCTTCTGGATACATGGGAATGATGAGAATTGCACACAAGGCTGAAGAGAGCCCAGACCTGATTTGTTTAGCACCCACATTACCGTAGAGTGACAGCCTGCCACAGCAGTTCCTGGAAGAACATCACTCCACGTCAGAATGCTTTTGGACTCAAAGCTCACAAGTAATGTTATGGTGACTTGAGGAACAGGGAATTGCTGGGAGATGGGTAGAATCATCAACTAAAATGTTTCTAATTGTAATCAGCCCTAGATATGCACTTAAAATCCCAAACTATATGTGTGCAATTGCGAGGAATTCAGATCATTCACATCGGGGGGAAAAATCCCTACACTTGTTCATAATTTTTTTTTCACAAGGGAAGGATTGAAACATCTCAAACTAGTATTGTTGACAACATCTATTTTCTTTCCAATGGATTTGCTTTTCTCAGGGTTCTGTTCCAATTCTTCAAATACAGTTTATGCCTCAGACACCACATTGCTCTATGTGCAGAATCACCCAGAGAATTGCACAAGGCCAAGACATTATTTTGACATTCTCTAAAGACCACAGTTCCATGTTGAGAAGCTGCAGCCTAGTTCATGCTTGTTAGTTTAGAAAACTTCCTCCTCTGGTTGCTGCAGGAACACTTCCATGGAAATCTCAAATTTCTGTAGCTGAGGATTAGACCTTAATGGCAAGCTTCACATAGTAAAAACAGCACAAAGAAATTAATGCACATAGAAGTTTCCATCTGTGGAAGAAGCAGCATCAGGACATAATTGAATGCCTTTAAATCTTCTTTGAGAAGCTATAGAAGTCTTAAATACACACATTTGCCTCCCAATTAATATTTGGAGAGCTGTAGGTTTAGTTTCTAGCTTTACCATTGGGAGAAGTCACTGACTTTTGAAGTGGCTTAATTTGACAATCATTGTAGAGCTTCACAGATGATAGATTATTTTTTTTGGGTGCTAACCATTTTTGCTGGTTTTATAAATCACTTTAACACAAGTTCAGCTTCCTAGATAAGATAGTAAGTGTTAGACTGGGAGTTGGAAAGTAATATTTTAGTTTGGCTTTATACAGTCTTGCAAAATGTGTAGTTTTAAATCATGTCATATTGAGACTCCACCTCAACATGAGTTACAAGGTTAAGCCAAGAATTTCTCCCAACTAAATTATGCTACTTTCTGAATGGTGGAAGAACTATCCTTGGCAATATAACAGGTATTTTGTTAGGTAGCAGCTGTAGTTATCATAGAATCGTTAGGGTTGGAAGGGACCTCAAGGATCAGCCAGTTCCAATCCCCCTGCCATGGGCAGGGACATCTCACACTACAGCAGGTTGCTCACAGCCACATCCAGCCTGGCCTTAAAAACTTCCAGGGAGGAGGCTTCCACCACCTCTCTGGGCAACCTGTTCCAGTGTCTCACCACCCTCATGGGGAAGAACTTCTTAACATCCAATCTGAATCTACCCATTTGTATTTTTGTTCCATTCCCCCTAGTCCTATCACTACCTGACACCCTAAAAGGTCCCTCTCCATCTTTCTTGTAGGCCCCCTTCAGATACTGGAAGGCCACAAGAAGGTCTCCTCAGAGCCTTCTCTTCTCCAGACTGAACAACCCCAACTCCCTCAGTCTGTCCTCGCAGGAGAGGGGCTCCAGCCCTCTGATCATCCTCATGACCCTTTTCTGGACGTGTTTCAGCACCTCCAGATCCTTCCTGTAGTAGAAGCTCAAATAATTTGGGTCAATATTTTGGCTGAACCATATGCTTAATGAAAACACAAAGTGAGCTTGACATTTCCACACCTTTAAACACAAATCACCTTGAAAATCCTTGTTGATCGCTACACAAGTCTATATACTCTAATTTTTTTGATCAATATTTTGAAGTGCACAGGATTGTTATGGTGCTATGTTAATCTAATATCATAAAGTGATACTGTGTATTTTCAATCAGTATTTGTAAGATTACTCAACATCACCATATCTTAAGTATTTTCTTTCTTTTTTTTTTTTTTCAATCATAAGTTTATGCTGCCCAAAGGACATTTTCTTTCTGGGCTGAATTGAAAAAGAAAAAAAAATCAACAAGATTTTGAAAGACTGTTTGAATTTTATTTTATTTTTTGTTTTGTATCTTTCAAATATGCTTGCAATATCTTTTGATGAAATAAGATTGTGTTTAATAACCCTTCTGGTTTTTTTGTGGTAGGTAATTGCAATTAGAGAACCTGACACTTCGAATGTTCAGGCGACTTTCTTTGTGATATTATTGCCAAAGCATAAAAATTTTACACTTTCTTCCACCCCATAACTCTATTTCATTAATTGGAAGATATCTCACTTCAAAATCAGATTTTATTTTTTTTTTAACTGTCATCCTTTCCATGGAAAAATTAACTTTTCAAATTTTTTTTTTCCTAATTTTATTTTCATTTTTGGTGACTGTTTGCAGAAAACTAATAATAATTATTAAAGGTTAGGAATTAATGTGTAAGATATTAAGGTTAATTTTTTTTTTTTTTTTGTAGCTCTCTTAAGACATCCAGCTTCACTGACTGTAGTTTTAAATCACCTCAGCCCAGTATTTAATGCTCTCACTCTATGCAATGGGCCTACACTATTCTTTGGTTGGCTCTGTAATATGTTTCTTAAGTGCCTTTTTCCATAGTTACTGTGACAAACAAGGTACCACAATCCAATCCGTGTCAACTTAGGTCCACAGATTTTGTTACAATCATTATTGATTTGGGTCCAAAGCTTATCAAGATAAGCAGGCTTAGTGGATTCCTTGTTTTGGTGAGTCTTCATTAGGTGTACTCCCTAGGAGCAGAAACATCATCTGTTTCTTTATTAGTTTGGGATCTGGGGGCAAGGTAAGAATGAAAAACATTGCTGTCATCTTTCAAAGGGTCTTGTTCTAATAATCATCCACCATAAATACCTCAGCCACAACCTGAAGTTCTCATACTGAAAGGCTGAAAACAAACATTTATCCTCTGAAGATAAATACAAGATGCTCAGTCTCTCATTTTATGGTACCGAGGATTAAAGAGGCTGTCCAGAGCAACATAAAAGTTAATCAAAACTGTGTGTGTGTATATATATGCGAGCCTCTGTGTCTGAGTGCACATGCACAACCACAGGCAAATATATGGGCTTCTGGAGCACGTGCTGTTCTGATTGGGTTAGTGCCTTCAGGCAAGGGAGCACAGGCACAGAGAGACCTGGACTGTGTCTGCATGCTGGGCAAAATTCAGTCTGCCAGTTGGCCTAGAAGAGAAGGAAATGCTGTATGCATTGTGACTGTTTACTACAGGGACTTCTGAAATAATTAATAGATTGAGTACTTACAACCCCAGGTGGTTGATGGCCCATGTAGAGCTCTTGGTACCAGCCACTGCAAATGAGATAGGAATTTCTGAGCCATGATAATCTCACATTTCCTTAAAAACTCTGCACTTAGTATTTAGTTATCCATGAGAAACTACAGGGAGGGGACGCTCTTAGTAGATCAGATTGCTGTTGTCCAGGACACCAGCACCAAGGCTGGGTTCTCAGGCCAGAAGAGGAGAGAGCCCTTGTGATGTTTCCCCATAATATTTTTCCCTCTTTCAAGTACTGGGCTGTGCATAATTTGTTTTCATCAGTGCTAATGCTTTTCATAAGAGTTATTCTGGTAGATCCTCCTCTTTAACTGTATTTCTGGCTTTAGGAAAAAAACTCAGTCAAATCCTGTTTCTGCTAGGGGGCTACTGGCAATTTGTAAAGTTAACGAGCAAGGTTTTCCCAGGGCAAAGATAAACCTCATATACAAACCATTAACACACCCAAAACAGCTTCTGCTAGGCATTTGTGCATGCATTTAATCAGGGGGTCTGAGACATACAATGGAAGTCAAGGGAATTATCTGCAATGTGAAAAATGAAGTCTAAGTTTGTATTATCTTAACAAGATAAAACCACAATGTTAAGGTAGCAAAATTATCTCTGTGGTATAAGGTATAGAGTACTCTGCTTTAAAAAATGCTTAAACTCCTTGACTCATTTTAAAAGTTACCATCCAAATTTTGCACATTTATGGCTCTGTGGAGTATGAATCAGCACAAAATATGGCTGCTGTAAAATATGACTCATCTACATATGGAGAAGAGAAGCATCTGGGGAGTTCCTCCTGTTCTGCTGACAAGGGATGGCCTGGCAGCAAATAGCAATTAAAACAGAAAGAGAGAGCAAGAGATGTATAGATGGTACAGAAGACCAGGAAAACAGAGGTGGTGTGCAAGGGATAAAGAAAGTGTGAAAAGTAACAGATGAAATGGCTGCAAGGTAGGAGGGGAACCTATTGGAAGAAAGAGTAGGCAGCTGATAAAGGTACAAATTTAGAACTAAAACTCACGTTAACAGTCTCCTTTTGATGTTAAAGATGAGGTTGTTCCTGTCAGCCAGCAGCACCAAGGAAAGGGCTGTGAGAGGGCTTAGGTTCTGGCAGGGACCCCTAGCAGGCAGGAGGGTTTGACCCTGATCTGCAATCCCTGCCCAAAATCACAGGGATTATGCTTTTGCTCATTTAGGGTTCTTGGGAAGCAACCAACTTACATCCTGGCCAAAAGGCTTGGCGGCATGAACCTCCCAGCCCACTGGGCCACCAGGAGGGTAGTGAGTAAAAGGAGGGCTTTTTTCACTCCAGATTTTTTCCACACCTGACAGTTTTAGGGGGATCCCTGTAAAGGCTGTTTCCCATCAGGAACAAAACAAAACACCCAAAGAAGCAACAAAAAGGCAAGAAAATAAAGAATCTCAGACTTGAGCTATTTAAACATTGGCTCCATTTTTTAAATGCACCTACAAATTCTAGCCAATTTCCCCCCCCAAATACCTTCTGTTTGGTATCTTTGTAGAAATGAAATCAGCTGCTTCTAATTTTAAAGCACAGAACGTTGCAGATATTTTCATCGACACATTCCTGGATTAAAGAATGGATGGGTAAAAAAAAAAAAGAAGGGGAAAAAAAAAAAAAGAGAGAATATTTTTTGATTGAAATCTTAAATTTGCACACTAATGTTAAAGAGTTTAGAAGTATGTTTCGGTCCCTATTGCATCAGCTTTTTTGCTCTGAGTGTGAGACAGCATTTAGGTTCAAAACCTCCAGAGGTAGCTTTGATGATTCTTTAATGTTTTTAACCTTTGAAAGATTGACAGCAAACTTCAGAAATAATAACAATAATAATAATAATAATAATTTTTTAAAAATAAGAATATTTTTAACTGCACAAAATGATGACAACTCATTTGGGAGAAGAAATGCAAATCTTTGCTACATTAAGATGCAATATGATGCACATACTATGTCAATAAATATTTTCTGTTGCGGGTTTTCTTTTTCCTTCCTTTTCCTCTGGCGTGATGTGGTTTGTTAGCTGTGGTGGTGTTACACAAAAATCTGTTGGGGAAATGCTTGGAATAGGTCATCAGTGAGTCATCTGAGATGTGGTGTTACAGAATATTAATGTCTCTTTAAATTTGTTCTGGGGACGAAAAAAAACCCCGCCACCAAACAAAACCAAACAGAAAACCCAACAAACCCTCCTTGTCTGCTTCTATCTTCAAGATAATTACCCCATGAGCAAGTTTGATGAGTCAAAAAAAAAAACCAACCCAAAATTAAAATTTACTTCAGCAAGGAAATGACTCAGACTATGCCACAACTTATTAATTCTGAAATAAGTAATTAGGTCTGTTTCTGCTGTTAGCTACTGCTGTATTTTCTCTGCTCCAGAGAGCTGTTCAACCAGGCCAAGTATGTGAAATATTATAATCTCGGTTCTCAGCATTATCTTAACTCTGGGCCCCTGAAACTGGTGCTGGTTTAATCACTGACAGTAAAAGGAGAGGTTTTTGGCAAGGGCAAGATCTTCTGGAAATATTTAATGGAAAGTTTAGAAATGATTGCAGCAGTGATTAACAGTGTGTCTAATGCAAGCATTATTTAACAGGGGTCTGGCAAGGGCTTCCTTGCCAGCTCTGGTGGTCCTCAAATGGCATAGGAATAAGAGTCACAGGGGAACATATGGGATTGACAATTTAATTACCTGGACCAAAGTCTATCTGAGGCTGGTAACAGGATCTAAGTGTTTTCATTGCTGGAGGGTTTTTTTTGCCATGCCTTGGTGCCCAAGAAATATTTCTTGGCCCCTATCACAAACAGAGACCCAGAGGTGGCAACTGTGTCAGGGATGTGGTTGCTCCAAAGGAAGGTCTATTCCAAGACATGTTGAAGGTCTCACATTCCCATAGGCCCTGAGGAGCTTGAGCTGGCATCCTATCCAAACATCTGTTCAGCCCTAAAAATATCCCAATACAACCCAGTTCCTTGTGCAGGTATTTTCCTGTCATACTTCCAGTTCTCATCTTTAAAAGATGCTCAGAAGGCCTTCACCAAATAACAGCAACTCAAATCCACCAAAGTGTCAACTTATGCTGGTTGTTATGCAGGTATTTATGGAATCATAGAATGGTCCAGGCTGGAAAGGACCTCCAAAGGTCATCCCGTCTGACCTCCCCACAGTCAGCAGGGACATCCCCAGTTAGATCAGGTTGCCCAGGACCTTGTTGAGCCTCACCTTGAGTATCTCCAGGGAAGGGCCTTCAACCACCTCCCTGGGAAACCTGTTCCTGTCTTCCACCACCCTCATAGTAAAGAATTTCTTCCTGACAACCAATCTAAATCTGCCCTTCTCTAGTTTGAAGCCATTGTCCCTTATCCTGTCACTTGCAGGCCTTTGCAAACACTCTCTCTCCAACCTTGCTGTAGGCCCCCTTCAGGTACTGGAAGGCTGTTATTAGGTCTCCGCAGAGCCTCCTCCTCTCCAGGCCGAACACCCCCAGCTCCCTCAGCCTGTCCTCATAGCAGAGGTGCTCTAACCCCCTGATCATTTTTGTGGCCCTCCTCTGGACCCTCTCTACCAGGTCCATGCCCTTCCTATATTGAGGGCTATATTCCTGGCAAACCATTCATTCCTTCTACTTGGAATCTGTCTCTAAGCCTTGATAATGGCTTACCCTTCAGCCACTATTGCTAAGAAATAAGATCAGATATGCTGGAAAAGCTACAGGAATGTTTTGAAAGATTGTGCCTCTTGGCAATTAGGTATGCATTATAGTTATTGCAGTTGCTATGGCTCTTCTCCTTTCCCATACAGAACACTTCGGAAACATTGGATGAAACCAAATTGGGATGGTTTTCAGACAAATTACTCAGCTGCCCTTTGGCTGCAGTTGCAGCATTCTCCCACCCTTCCCTTCCCTTCCCTTCCAGTTTAATTTCCAACTTTATGAATTAAATGCTGGTTTCCGTTTAAAGATGAAAGCAAGCAGGAAACAGCACACAGCAAAGGACCCCTTCTGGCCTTACCTCCCTGGGGACATTGTGAAACAGAGCAGGACCCAGAAGGAGAAGGGGACAAGAGATGGCAGATGTGAAGACTGGGGTCAACAGCAAAAAAGCACAGTGCCTTACTGAAGGGAGGGAAACACGTTTTCTAGCTTAACTGTGGTGAAAGGCAGCTCTGCTTTTTACATTAATTTGCCTTCTCTTGAATCATTAACTCATCAGCTACATATTGTTGGCTCTTGTACAGGAGTGAACCACCCCACTGGAGGGCACGTTGAACCAATCGATTGGAGAGCATACTGTAACCCAAATCAGTGCTGGGGGTTACAACAATGCCAGAAGGGGCTTTACCTCCCCAAGACAAACAAAAGAGATTACCGTGTTACCCCCAAGGGGATTGACTAGTAATGTGTGAAGGGGGAAAAGAGTTTTAAAAGCAGTCTCTCAGACAAGCAGCATATTTTTATTTAAGTAAACCAGAAATACTTTCATGAGTGAGTATGCACAGAGCCAATGGAGACGTTATAGACACGTGGCATACGATTTTTTTTTTTTTTCTGCCAGACTTGTCTATGCAGGACATGGATGTGGTGAACTACCTAGAGAAAGAAAAAACAGTTGCTGGTTGTCTATCCCACCCCTGTTGTGCTACCAAACTCTTGCTGCTTGTTGTGTTTGGGCTCAGACCTGCTCCTCTTAAATGGTTGCGCTAGGTTAGGCCCAGCCCAGGAGGTGGGTGGGCTGAAAAGAACCTAGCCCCAGGGGGACAAAGAAACCTGACCCAGGTGGGCAGAGAGACTTGGCCCCCTCCCAGGGAGAGGAGTCCCCAGGTCAAAGTCTATTCCACTCTCACCTCCTGCCCATGACCCTCTTTAAGGGGAAGCCTGGTTTTGCTGACATCCTCCTGCTGCTGCTTGCTTGCTGTTAGCCATGTGGTTGGGGCCTGTTCCATGCTGCTCTGGATTCCTAAGGATTGCATCTAAAGAGAATCTATCTTGCATCCAGAGAATCCTTTGCAAGCTGCATCTGGGTTTGTATGCATTTTTATTTACCCTTTTCCTTTATACATTTGTAACTTTCCTTTTACTCAAAAGCCTTTTATATTTTTGTTAAACTTACCTTTTTACTTGCAAATCAATTCAGGACTTTTTTTTTTTATTTTTACCTCTCTTTTCTCCTGCCTAATTTGCTTTTGCCTACTGGGGAAAAGGGGAGAGGAGAGGAAACCTAAATCTGTTCCATTTGGGGCTAGCAGAAAAGCTTAAACCACAACAATGGTGGACACAAACAGAGGTTTCTAGGCACATGGTCAGTGACATCCAGCCTTCTAATGCCTGAAGAGGGCTTACAAGAAGGATGGAGAGAGACTGTTTACAAAGGCCTGCAGTGACAGGACAAGGGGCAATGGCTTCAAACTAGAGAAGAGCAGATGTAGATTGGATGTTAGGAGCAGGTTCTTTAGTATGAAGGTGGTGGAATACTGGAACAGGTTGCCCAGGGAGGTGGTTGGAGACCCATCCCTGGAGATATTCAAGGTGAGGCTCGACAGGGCTCTGGGCAACCTGGTCATGTTGAGGATGCTTCTCTTGACTGCAGAGGAGGTTGGACTGGATGACCTTTGGAGTTTCATTCCAACCCAGACCATTTTATGTTAGGATTTTATACATTTTGCTGTGTGTCTCTATGGAGGATGTATGAAGTCATTTTAATAATGATGGGTTGAAACAGTAAGCTCCAGTAACCAAAAAACTCTGCATGATGTTCTCCTCTCATTTGCAACAGTGAACCTTAGAGGGAAGTTTAACCACTGCATGTTATGCATGTTCATGTTATAGAACATTATACATTAGGCATCTACAAGCTGTAAATGGGTCTCCTTCTTTCAGAAAGAAAAAAGGGAATCTGAAGGGTAAATAGCTCCACTGATCCCCTGTTCATCTCTGGGTGCTGCTGCAGACTGCTTTCCTTAGTCTTCACGAAGCTTTGCTGTCATGCAGGCAGCTGAGGCATGAAGGTGACTGGGGAACCTGTCCTCTGCTCCACTGCAGAGACCTTGGAGGAAATACAGGCAGGGTAGACCCAGACCTCTCCTCCCACTATCTGTCACTGATGTACAGGCTCAGATGCCCTTTGTCTTGTGAATCTCATGCCATGCCTCTCCCACCACACACAGCATCCCATTCTATCTCAAACTAACTCAAGGAGAGGAAAAGCCTTTACTGAGTAGGACAGTGTCAACCAAGGCCCCATCCTGCACTACTGGGGAGCTCCCTCCAAGGCTCACCTTGGCTCTCCTTGTTCCAGTCTCCCCTTCAGCACCTCCGTTCACCAGAGCATCTTCAGTGTCTCACTGTACCCATGTTTCCTCAGGGTCCTGCCCTTTATAACAAGACTCTCACTATACTTGAAATATTTATTAATCTGCTGTTTGCAAACTTCATCTCCTGCTTCCCTGCCTGTCTTGGGTTCTTTCTGCTGATATTATACTTCCAATTTTTTTTAATTGTGCTTGAGTTAGGGTTTCACCTCAGAGAATCATGGAATGGTTTGAGTTGCAAGCAACCTTAAACATCATCTAGTTCCAGCCCTCCTACCGTGGGCAGGGACACAATCACAGAATCAGAATCACAGAATCAGCCAGGTTAGAAGAGACTTCCAAGATCATCAAGTCCATTTGATCACCCAACCCTATCTAATCAATTAGACCATGGCACTAAGGGCCTCATCCAGGCCCTTCTTAAACACCTCCAGAGACGCCAACTCCACCACCTCGCTGGGGAGCCCATTCCAATGGTCAATCTCTCTTTCTTTGAAGAACTTATTTCTAAGATCAAGCCTAAACTTCCCCTGTGCAGCTTGAGGCTGTGGCCTCTTGTTCTCTTGCTGGCCTTCACTAGACCAGGTTGCTCAAAGTCCCAACCAGCTTGGCACAGAACACTTGCAGGGATGGGGCATCTACAGCCTTTCCAGGCAAATTGTTCCAGTGTTCCACCACCCTCACAGTAAAGAGCTTCTTCCTTACATGTAGTCTAAATCTACCGTCTTTGTCTAAATCCATTACCTATGGCTACATGGCCTTGTAAAAAGTCCCTCTCCTTTCTTGGAGGCCCCTCATAGGTACTGGAATGTTGCTATAATGTCTCCCCAGAAACTGACCTTCAGGCTGAGCAAGCCCAACTCTCACAGCCTATATTTATATGAAAAGTGCTCCAGCTCCCTGATCATATTCATGGCCTTCCTTTGGATTCTCTACAAGAAGTCATAGCATCACAGAATTGTCAGGGTTGGAAGGGACCTCAATGATCATCTAGTTCTATTCCCCCTACCATGGGCAGGGACACCTCACACTACACAAAGTTGCTCACAGCCACATCCAGCCTGGCCTCAAAAACTTCCAGGGAGGAGGCTTCCACCACATGCCTGGGCAACCTGTTCCAGTGTCTCACCAACCTCATGGGGAAGAACTTCTTCCTAACATCCAACCTCAATCTACCCATTTGTATTTTTGTTCCATTCCCCCTAGTCCTATCACTACCTGACAGCCTAAAAGTCCCTCCCCAGCTTTCTTGTAGGTTCCCTTCAGATACCGGAAGGCCACAATAAGGTCTCCTCGGAGCCTTCTCTTCTCCAGACTGAACAATCCCCACTCTCTCAGTCTGTCTCCATAGGAGAGGAGCTCCAGCCCTCTGACCATCCTTGTGGCCCTTCTCTGGACACATTCCAGCACCTCCAGATCCTTCTTGTAAATTCCATGTCCTTCTGTTGGGCAGCCCCAGAGCTGAACACAGTGCTTCAGATGATATCTCATTAGAGTGGAGTAGTAGGGGAGAATCACCTCCCCCAACCTGCTGATCATGCTTTTTTCTACTTAACACTCATTTTCTACTTAAAACACCAAACACCTAAAACTAAGTTGAATTAATTATGCCCAGCCACTGGTGCTATGCAGTGAGGAGTTTTTCCTCCTGTTCATGAGAAATCATTTCAAAGTACTGTTAAGGTAACAGCTGCAAAGGGAGGAAAAGGCAAAATCACTGCAAGCAAACCAGTAGTCATAGCTCCAAAACACCACATGGAATCTAGATCCAGCCTTGGGAAATGCTTTCATAAGCTCTGAGTCAACACAAATGCAGGCTGCCAGCTGAAGAGGCAGCCTTGTGATGTCCCTTGCAAAACAGCTCCAGGCTGCCCTGACAGCTCCTCATGCCACGGATGCTGACTGAGGGAGAGGTCACAGGCTCTGGACTCCAACAGCAAGCACAAGATTTAATCTCTCAGACACATCTCCCTCTCCAGGGGAAGCTTTACTTAATTTCACTGATTTAACTAACTGTAAAAATAACAATAATTTGATGCTGTTAATCAGGTTATACTAACTGGGCTGTAAATGGCTCCCACAGCGTTGCAAGATCCGCTGGAATAGCACTTTCAGGCAAGAAATGAACAGGGCCCAGCAGGGAGTTGTGCTCGTGTGGGAGCCACACTTGCTCAGCACTGGAAGAAATTGAAAAGGGATCTTCTGGGTAGCTGGCCAAAGTTGAGGCTTATCACCCCAGTTATCCAAGCCTGCTGCCAAGGTGGTATCTCCTTGCAGCAGCACAGCCTTCTGGGGCTAATCCAAGGACTAAGCCTGGAAGAGAAAAGCTATAGATGTGTAGATGGGTCTTACCTGAAGCATTTCTTTATTTACCATGTGCAAAAGAGCAAATGAGAATTCTACTGAAGGGTTAAAACTTAATTTTCCAGTAGGTACAGTGAAAAGTACCTGCCTTTCCCCCCAAAAAAACCATTAAACTGCATAAATTTTGAATACTGCAAATATTGGCAGAACATAGGAAAGTGGAACAGGTCGCCCAGGGAGGTGGTGGAAGCCTCATCCCTGGAGGTTTTTTAAGCCAGGCTGGATGTGGCTCTGAGCAACCTGGTCTAGTGTGAAGTGTCCCTAGCCATGGCAGGGGAATGGAACTAGATGATCCTTGAGGTCCCATCCAACCCTGACAATTCTGTGATTCTGTGTGATTCTGGATGCTGTGCTGCGTGCGAGGCACAGATCAGCTAAAGAGTGTGCAGAGACCACCAAGATTAAACAGATATCTAGAAAAGTGGACTGGCAAGGAAAGGATGAAGACAGGGGGCATAAAGCAGAAGAAAGTCCATGGTAACTGTCCATGGACTATGCTGCTGGAAAGAACACAGGGAGTAGAAGAAGAGAAGAGGAGGCTTGGGGGGGGGGGCCTAATAACAGCCTTCTAGTACCTGAAGGGGGCTTACAGGAAGGATGGAGAGAGACTGTTTTCAAGGGCCTGCAGTGACAGAACAAGGGGCAATGGCTTCTAGAGAAAAGTAGATTTAGACTGGATATCAGGAAGAAGTTCTTTACCATGTTGGTGATAGAACACTGGAACAGATTGCCCAGGGAGGTGGTTGAGGCTCCTTCTCTGGAGATATTCAAGGTGAGGCTCGACAGGGCTCTGGGCAACCTGATCTAGTTGTGGATGTCCCTGCTGACTGCAGAGGGGTTGGACTGGATGACCTTTGGAGGTCTCTTCTGGCCTGAACCATTCTATGATTCTATCCCCATGGATAGAGAAATAACAGTTCAGTGTGCAGTGAAGAAGAACTAGGTAACACACTAACAGCAGCTTTCTTGGGGTGAAGGCTGTGAAAGGCTGTGGTGTGTTTGCGCTCCATTAGAAAAATCTGTTGGGAATCCTACCATGTGGGCTTGAAAGCAGCAGAGTAGATGGCTCTCTGTTTTCTGTGACTTCTATCTTTTGATCCTGCTCAGCAGCCTTAAACTGAAACCTTCACATGCTCCGAGTGCATAGCCTTTGCAGCCCAGTGCCACAAGCTGCCTTGGTTTTGTTTATCTGTAGCAGAGAGCCAATTTTTAAGTGAAACAGTATGCATACTTATATAGAACTGAGATATTGGCAACAACATGCTTCAGCCAAGAGAAAAGTATTATATTTCACACAAGAGTCTGTTCCAGTACAGCACAGACTGAATGAGCTTAGCCCTTCAGTTTGACTAAGGGAAAAGTATTTCATTTTAGCTGCCTCTCTTCTCTGTATCTGACAAATCTATCAAAATACTGGACTTACCAGTTAAAGTTTCCAGCCACTCTTAAGTTCAGTTTCACATGGCAAAGCCTGGCTGCCAAGCTGAACTGCTGAAAGGGAAAAACAATATTCTGCAAGCCTGCCAGCCATTTGACATGATCTTAAATGAGAGAAGCACATCCATGGCAGGCTCTTCGTGCAAATTCTGCTGAATTGGGCTGTAAACAGTTCAGACTCCAGAGCAGCTACTTCATTCCAAGATTTCCTGACCAACCACTTGCAGCACTACACTGCATTAAAGTGTTTGACTTGAAATGTATGTGAGGGCCATCCCAAAGGGGTAAAGGTGCTTCAAAGAGAGCCCTGTGGGTTTGAGATGGGGGTTTCCTTGCTAACAGCAGAAAAGGCCTATGGGATCCAGCCTAGTGTAGGTTACACTGCAGCTCCCAGAGCTTGCAATTCTTTTGCAGTTCCCTGTGCCTCTAGAATTTGCATTTGAACTAAATATAAATGATTTGCCCATTTCTTCTTAGCATATACTCTTCCATCTAAAGAGAGATGGAAGTTGTGATATGTTAGCAAATTCTCTGAGGTATTTCTAAAAGCTGTTAAAAGCACAAACAGCCCAAATCCAGCTTTCAGCATCTGTTGGCGAAACAAAACAAAACAACCCCCAAACAACAACAACAAAAACCCTCAACCAACAAAACAAACACCAAGGAGCTGTCTGAAAAATCCACAGAGTAGGATTAGAGTCAATCTTGATGATCAGTCATGAAGCCAAATGTCTGAAATAGCACAGACACATAAGCTACTTTACTGTAATAAATGTTTGCCAGGAAAATCCTGAAATCCTGGGGAAATCAATCCTGGATACACAATACTATATTATGGGTGGACAGAACACTTTTCCAAATTACATTGAACTTCACTGATTACATGGGTGCAAGACATATAGACACCAAAACCTACTGTTACATCTTACTAACTATCAAGGATGCAATCTGCCAGCCTATGTTTTTAAATCTCTAGAATCACAGAATATATCTGGCTGGATGAGACCTCAAAGATCATCCAACCTAACACTAGGCTCATCACTGAAGGGTCAACACTAAGCCAGGTTCCTAAGTGCCAGGCCTACATGCTGCTTGTATACCTCCAGGGACGGTGACTCCACCACTGCCCTGGGCAGACCATTCCAGTGTTCAAGAACCCTTTCAGTAAAGAAATATTTCCTAATATCCAGCCTGAACCTCCCCTGGCACAGCTTGAAACCATTTCCTCTGGTCCTGTCACTCAACACCAAGGAGAGGCTGCCCCCTCCTCGCTCCAACCTCCCTTCAGGTAGTTGTAGAAAGATAAAATACTTAGTATCCGTCAGGGTTGGAAGGGACCACAAGGATCATCTAGTTCCACCCCCCTGCCATGGGCAGGGATGCCTCACACTAGATCAGGCTGGCCAGAGCCTCGTCCAGCCTGGGCTTAAACACCTCCAGGGATGGGGCCTCAACCACCTCCCTGGACAACCCATTCCAGGGCTTCACCACTCTCATGGTGAAGAACTTCCTCCTCACGTCCAGCCTGAATCTCCCCACCTCCTGCTCCATTCCATTCCCCCTAGTCCTATCACTACCTGATGTCCTGAGAAGTCCCTCCCCAGCCTTCTTGTAGGCCCCCTTCAGATACTGGAAGGCCACAATGAGGTCACCTCGGAGCCTTCTCTTCTCCAGACTGAACAGCCCCAACTCCTTCAGTCTGTCCTCATAGGAGAGGTGCTCCAGCCCTCTGATCATCCAACTTCAGTTAGGAACTACAAGGTGCACCTTTTCTAGACAACTGAAGAGACCAGCTTCTGGAAAAACCAGGAAAGCTTAAGGAAACAACTTATTAACCTGTCCTTTAGTAACAGTTATGGGAGCTGCTGTGTACTTGGTTTTATCTTGGGCTAAAAACGGTGTGGGGGCGTTACAGACTTATATGCACACACATGAGTTAATTTTATAATTGCTACTCAGCATCCTGAACCATATCTGAGCCTTTCAATAGAAAAGTCTGCTTGCTGGCACCATGGAATTTATTTACATCACCTTGAAAGAAAGAACAGAATCTTTTACGTGGTCTCATGGTTAATAGGTGGGAATCAACTCTCTCTGAGGTCTGTGGTAATGGGAAGGTGATTTCATCTATGTATCTTGGATTTTAAAATGTAACTAGAAGTCTATTAAGCAAAATAACTTAGTCTAATTTAATTTCATACAAGTTAAGGAAGATATTAAAAGCAGCCCATGCACCAAACCAGATGCACTGCTGGATGATGTCTATGCAATTGGAGTTAATGGAGCTTTTGTGCCAATTAAAAATTAGCTATGGTGTATTGAATGCTGCTTTGCCTCTCCCCCTGTCTGGGCCCAGACCATGCCTTAGAGAGGAAAATATTGTAGCTCTCCTGCAGGCATCACAGGCACTCACATATTTTG